>OZ035838.1:33227812-33840312 GCA_964034765.1 Knipowitschia caucasica | reverse complement strand
ACAAGTCAAAGAAAGAGAGAGACTGAAAAAAGGTGCTTTGGACAAAAGGCACACATTTCTCAAGTTCCCCCCGCCCTGCAGGTTTTTCTGTGCAGGAACATGCCGCTTATGTGAGGGGTGGGGTTGACAAGCCTTAGGGCTCGTGTGAAAGCAAATCTTCCAGGTGTCAGCTACTCAATAGCACAGGAGAATATCATCTGCTTAGCTATTGTCAGGAAGAATAACAATAGGTTTTCCATAGACATATTTTTTCCAGATTGGTTTCTGTGGCCGCCACAAGGGATTTCAGGTCCTGTCACCCATTCCTGAGTACATCTGTGAGGACAGTAATGACAGAATAACTTGATAATACAATGAAAAACTTTACAGCACTGGCTGCACCATTTCACCAGGAGGTGTGGGTCAAGAATTAAAGATATTGTTTGCAACACCTGGGTTACTATAGGTTGGCAGCTATTTGCCAAAAACACATACATTTCACGCCGAAGAACATAGTCAGTGCAGTTCAAATTGTGTCATCCATGATTTGAAACAAAATCAAACAATCAGCATTCTTCCCTTAATGAAAATAATAATAATGCATTGGTTTTATACAGCGCTTTTCAGGACACTCAAGGACGCTTCACATGTCATTATTCCATACACGGTGATAATAAACTACTACTGTAGCCACAGCTGCCCTGGGGCACACTGACAGAAGCGAGGCAACTCCGACCACCACCAGTCATAAATGTATGACTAACTTCTGTAATAAACATTTCTTATGCTCCCACTGCAGTTCTAATAATAAAAACATTTTGCAAAGTACATAATTCCCAAGGAAAAGGAAGTTCCGCATTTGAATGCTTGGGCAAACACATGTAATACATTATCCATTCCATATTTTATTTCAACATTATAGTCATGTTGAACTTGTTGCTCAAAAAAGAAGCATACTTTCTCTTGCCTGTTGGGTTTGAAGGAAGCGTCTACCTGCCCTCTCTCTGCACTCAGCTGTTTCCCTCCTTTTCCCATTGAACTGGTTTAGCCACAGTCCACTGCAGTGTGACATGCCACTATGTTGTCAGACCAGTCAGGCCGAGCGCACGTCTTTGACACAGTCACAACACAACTCTGCAAACTTTCTCTGCGTTCACTCCACGGCCTCCAATCACGTGGCCCAAGACCTGCACAAAACACTGGTACATGGATGCAAATTATTATTGCCTAACAGTCTTTACTATGTTATCCCTTGAGGTTAAACTAGTATATCAAAAAACAATTATTTAATCAAGATCATTTTTTGAGAGTAGTAGCAACAGCTTCAATTGGGAGATTAAAACTATGAAACAAGTCAAATGCTGTAACATTTGCTCATGCTGACATCAGTATATCAGCTCATTATCTGATATCTTTTGTCGTAAATTGTGACACCAAATGTCAATAAAATTATGGTATCACAGTTTAAGGTGGGCCCTATGTATGTACCCCTTTCTCTACTCCCTCTTCACTCACAACTGCAGCCAGTGTTTCCCCCACTAATTCCATCATCTAGTTTGCAGACGACAGCACACTGATAGGCCTCATCTGCCACAACAATGAAACGGACAACAGAGAGGAGATCCACCATCTGCCCACCTGGTGTGCTGATAACAACTTGCACCTCAACGCCAGCAAACCTATAGTGAACTTCAGGAGGAGTAGAGAAGGAGAACATGACCCCACCTACATCAATGGGACAGCGATGTAGAGTTCATAGTTCATCAAGTTCATAGTGTGAGATTTCATAACACTTTTAAGCAACTTTTGTTAAAGTTAAACTCATCATTCTATCAATGTGCAGAAGCCAGTACTTTTCCCTTGTCTTGTCTATCTGAAGGCCAAGCTACATGGCACCGTGGCAGCTGCTGATTGGAGGTCTCCATGACTCCGCTCTGTATAATACACTTGCATTCTGTTGTATCTGTGTTCGTGTGCTTTGTTCGTGCTGTCTCTACCATCGACAATAAAACATGTCTTCTGTCTGAATTAAAGACGCGATCCCAGACTATGTCATCCTCTTCAATAGGAACCCACATATCTGAGGACTCCTGGACCATCATCACCTCCAGCCTCGTCAAGAAGACCCACCAGCACATTTTGTTCTTTACGAAGAATCACATGTCGATTGCTAATTTTGCACAACAAGCATTTTAGCAAACGGCAATACTACAAAACTGGTATGAGAACTGTTCTGTGGCGAAGCGAGAATCACAACAGCGGATGGTGAAACAGCCCTGTGCATTATTAGAACTCAACTCACTGCCCTCAAGAACATCCACAAGCAGCGCTCTGTGTCGGGCTCGTAAAATTTTGAAGGACTCCTCTTATGCTGCAGACAGACTCTTCAGCCTTCTGCCCTCAGGCCGCTGCCACAAGTGCCCCCAGGCCAGAACCAGCAGACAAGAGATTGTTTTTATCCCAGAGCAGTCACACTCCCTGTTAAAACACATTATACCCACTTTAATGTAACATACTGTAATAGCAGCTTCTAACAGTTGCATATATACAGTATGTATCTATGTCATAAATATTATCTGATACTTGCGCAGGTTAGACGCAAAACAACATTTTATGGCACGCTTCCCGATAAATAAATTGCAATCCATTCTTGTTCCATCCCAAAACCATATAAGTAAACAAATATTTTTGTTGTTTTGAGTTTTTACTGCATGTTACAACAACCACAAAAACAGATTATCCCGGCCAGGCCCAGACAAGCTACTGTCCTGCACGAAACACTCATGGTATGTAGGACCCACCTTTCATCCATACACACAAACACACATAAACGCAGAAACGTGCACACACCACGGGCACACACACACACACACACACACAAGGGCCGCAGTTTCTTGTCCTGCTTGTCTTGTGCTTGTGGCAGCTTGCACACAGTCTTCACACATCTCTTCTGTCATGGAGGCACATGGGAGACATTCCAGCAGTTAATGAAGAGAGAGACCAAAAACCACATGCAATTATCTCTTTAGTGAAAATGACTGAAAACATTGAGACTACTGCAGTATATGGGTGTAATGCTAATCTAATTTTTAAATCTAAGTTTAATTTATGATTTGTTGTTAAATGCTACAAATTTCAACACATGTATCTGTTGAGAGATGTTAATTTACCATAAAATTGGGGAAGAAATTGCGTACAAATTATTAGGAATTATAAATGTCGGTGTTGATAAAACAGTAAAATTATAAAATGGTTTTGTCTGGGACGACAGTTAGCTTAGATTACTATCCCCTAGTTTGGAAAGTTTTCTGTTGGCTTCACTTGATCTTTATCTTTTTGTCAAACTGAGATCAAATATTGTAAGATAAGATAAGACAAGATATACTTTAGTGATCTCACACAGGAGAAATTTACAACATTTGTATCTGCAATCTAAACTATCTATCAATCAATTGGAAGAATAATTGAAAAATAATGTTAGTTACAGCATTGCTAACATTACTAACATTGTCCCTTGCCACTATAACATCTAAATTAGAATTATTCATGTTAAGTATTCATTACTTGATGGTTAAGTAACTGTGTATCCCAATAAGACCACTGCCATTTTTACACTAATTTACTAATGGTACTATTCCGAGCAACCCTTCTTACTTCCTGTATTCTAACACACTAAAACACATATATATTAATCACGCTTACGTAAAATCTTAATATATGTGAATTCTGTTGGATCATTCTGAACTATATTGATAAAGCTGTAATAATGTGTGAAGTAAATTGGCCTGGATGATTGAGAAGGAACTGTCCATCTCTGATAACGACATATTTCTGAACTCTATGTAGTTAACAACTGGCATACAAAGGCAGTAGAGGCCAGGATTGAAGTGAGTATTTGCGCAAACAAGAGACCAGGAGGACGGTTTAACTGAATCCCAAACATCATTTTCAGATTTCCATACAGCCCATGGCCTGGGGGTTTTCATAAACAAAAGACCTGTGTAATCCAAACACTGCATAAAGGCCCCGGGCCAATGACATGAAATAAGACTAAGAAGTGTGTGATTGTAGAGTTTTGGATACATTTAAGAAATACAAAACACTATACTATTTCCATTCTCAGTCTCCATTATCAGTCTTTTGACAGTCTAGGGCCAATTGGTTGTGTTTCAATGGAGGAAATGTGCCACTAGAACTACAAGGGAAACCCATTTTGAAAGCAAAAATATCCTTATATGTTCCCAGACTATTATTTGAAAGTGATTAGATTGAAAACTCAAAGCTCTTTATATCAGCCAACCTCATGCATGTTTTATGAAAAAAAAAAATCTTGACGACTTATGAGATAATACTTATACCCAAATTGATAGAGAAGATGCAGAACTTGTGGCAGTGTTTATTGCATGTGAATTGGCTCAGGGGAGACGGATAAATTTGCTCCAAAATAAGACCAGATTTTTTTACATTTTATTTTGCCAGGAAAGTTATTTCAACTACCTTCCATCTCAAGTTTAAAGTAGGCGCTCTTTGAATTCTGTGATGTCACATATTAGACAGGAAACATAATATTTAGAACATTGTTGAAAAGGATTTAGGCTGAAGTGAGATTATGTTCTCACTCAGCTCATCTAAGGTCAATTGAACCTCTTGGTGATCACTGATTGGCTCAGCCCCCACTTGAAGCGCTGTAAGTGCTGTTGCATTGAATAAGCCCCACACAAACACACACCCATTGTTTGCTTTAGCCAAGCGATCCCAAACACTAGGATCTCTTTTCACAATGCTCTCTTATTAACGGGACAATAGCATTGTGTTGACTAATGAGCAGGCTCCTCCCTGACCTCTGTCTGAAGTAGATTACCTGACAGCCACAGACAGACAGGAATCACTGAGGTCATCCATCTGTGCAGGATGTGTCTTCTTTCAGCTGAAGCAGGGTCAATAGAAACTAGAAAAGGGATTTTGCATATTTTGCTTTATACCAACCTGCGCTGCAGCTTTTGAGGCAGAAGCGGACTAAAGATTCGAGACTCACTTGTCTTAGTTGTAGTGATGTACCATAGATGTATCCTTATATTGCATATAGTAGATGCCAGGCAGTGTTTTTGTTATTCTAATCAAGGAGAGCATTTATGAAGCTATATCAGAGCTTGTATGCGCATTTATTGATTCAACAATAACGCATTATCACTTTATGAAGACACCTTTTGCAATTACAGGTGAGGAGGGACTGTGCCTCCCCTCTCAGCCAATCAGAGCTCGCCTTCCAATGGCTGCAGCCAATCAGCTCGTGCCTTGCTCCGCATTTATTTTACACTAAAAGAATTTCCTCGAATTTCTCCGTAAAGGTAGTTATTTAGCGCGAACGAAACAATGCCACGCACTAACATATGTGTGTCGTGAGCAAAGACTGTACATATTGTAAGGTATAGACTTTACAGAGACGGGAATCTGGGCAGGTAGGCGCAGAGGTTATTGGCTGCCCGGGACAAAAGGCCGTAGAGGAGGATTCACCTGGAGGAGGAGTGGAGGAGAGAGAGGGAGAGAAGCAGAAAACAGAGGGAAAGTGGCCGTACCTGTAGCCCAACTTCTACTGCTGCTGCTGCTGGAGTCTGCTCCGACCTGAAAGTCCAGTTTCTCCAGGAAGAACCGCGGAGGAAGCGAACTATGTCACAGGACGCAGACAAGTGAGTACTGGGCTATGGAGCAGCCAGGCGCACTCCGCATCACACTGTATACAGGCGAAGGAGGGGAAAAACACATTTATTAGACCTTTTCTCAGATTAGGATGATGGCAGAGATTAGAGATTACCACAGAACAGCCCGTGTCTATGGTAAATAATGCAGACTATTTGTAAAGGCTGTGGAGTTGTTGTTCTCGACGTGGAGTTTGTAAATAGTATCGCAATCTTTCGCCATTTCTGACGGATCACGGATCACGAAGTGCCGAGGACTGGACTATTATTTGGATTTTGTTATATGTTTTCAGTCCAAGATGATTTAACTTAATTTTTTGTATTATTAGACACGTGCTGTATTTCAAATCTTGTTTTTGTTTTGTGTTAATGTATAGCCTACTCTTTTTAGTCATTTTTGCGTGGTTTAATTCTTGTATTATAAAAAAAAGAATGGTCCAGTTTTTTTTTTAAAAGGCTGTTGTCTAGATATTTGGCATAAAAAAACAGGCGTATGTTGAATATGTAAAACAATAAACTGGCAAAGACAGTGTGTATTTGCTCTTTCGTTATTTAAATGTCAACGATTGGACCTGTTTATGCCATTTGTTAAACTGTAATTAGGATATACTGAAATCTCAAAGTCCATTTACTTCTGTAATTCAACCTACAATGTGAAACTAATACATGGAAGACTGAGAACATGTAAAATGAGACACATCAAGTTTTTGTTTGTCAGAATGTTGATAGTGATGTGTTGGTTCACAGCTGGTAAAAACCCAAATATAACATGAACATTATTATAATATTGGGCTTTAAATCATAATCCTCCAGTCATAACAACTTGTGTGTTATGAGTCTATATCATATGTTGGTTTTACATTGTAACTTGAACCACAAAAATAAATACACTTTTGAAGGTAGTTTTAACTTTCCGTTTAAGGTAGTTTAAGATTGCAGTAAGTTTAAAACCAGGCATAACCTGAAAGAACGATCTCTCATGGTCTGAATTATTAGCTCATCTTTTCATTCAAAGTGCAGAGCAGCAGGTGCCACTATTATGGCTCTTGGTGAACGGTGTTTTAGGCTTCTGCAGCGTAAACACAGTATCTGCCCATGGCAAAGGCATGGCCTGTTTTGTTTGCACCACACACCTGGATGAGTGACTTTACGATGTTTATATGTGAACTTTATGCAATATGTTTAATGTCAATATTATTCATCGACAAATGCCTTGGAATTCCATTTATGTATTCATTTATTTAGTTCTATTTTGAACTAGGGTAGTGTCAAATTGATTTAACACATAGATCTCTTCAGTTTAAGCAGTACTCTTATCACATTGTATTTGTAAATCCAGAGTACTGCAGAAACAATGTAACATTTCATAGGTTTTCTTGTGAAGGTGGTTAAACGTAAAGAGCTGTTTTGACAACACAGGATCTGATAAGTCTGTGATCTTCACTTAAAGTGTTGCAGGCACAAAATCTACTGCAAACACAGACGTGAGATGCAGTTACATGCTGAACAATGCAGGATTAGCCATCCTGAACTTTCCACACAAGTCCAACCACAGAAACACTTCAGATACAGTAGAAGAATAAATCAAGCATTTATTTAAATCAGAACAGCGCTGAAATAGGTCAAAACAGATATATACATGTAAACAAAGCCTAAATAAAATGGGGAGATTGCAGTAAGTTTAAAACCAGGCATAACCAACACCAAAGACTAAACCAGGCTTCAGCCGGACAAAAGTTAGTTAGTTAAACAACCTTTGCAGTGAGAAGGAGACCCACAGCTCTCAATCCAATCCAATCCAATCCACTTTATTTATAGCACATTTAATAAACGAGCAGTTCCCAAAGTGCTGTACGACAAGCAAAATAAAAATGGCAATAAATGAATAAATACACAAATATATAAAAATCAAATTCAAAAAAACACAGACGACCACACGACTCACACGGTGTTAAAAGCCAGAGAATAAAAGTGGGTCTTAAGACGAGACTTAAAACATTCCAACGAGGCAGCTCTGTCAGCCTGTACAATGAGGGATGCTGACCCTGCACATGCAACTCATCTGTAAATACTTAAATAATGTGAAATAAATGTAATGTTAAAAATGTTTTATCTATGTGTAGTCCCTAGGGTTACTTGCACCACTATGAAGCATTTGCAGCTTTTTATCATAGTCTCTATCAAGGGCATATTAGCAGAAGAATGACCAACTCTTATCAAAGTATTATAACCTCAAGATAATTGGTGCCACTAACTCTGTGTAAATCTAGTGTGTTTCTCACCTGACCGTCACTTCAATAGACTTTTGTGCATGTTTCCAGTAAGCGTCTGGTGGTGGTGGTCCCTAATGAGAGCTCCTTCCCATCCGTGCGTTACACCAGTGAGGACGAGGCATGGCGGTCCTACCTGGAGAACCCACTGACCGCTGCCACCAAAGCCATGATGACCATCACGGGGGACGAGGACAGCGCCAACGCACTCACTCTGCTCTACGACTACTACAAGGTCTGTCCTAAGCATAGACTGTAAATGTTAACGGACGTAGCGACGCCTATTTCCGCATTCAAAAGTCCACAGTGGCTAAACTAGGCTGGTCCAAAAAATAAAATACCCCCTCATTATTGACACGCATCTGGAAAGTACTATTGGACCAAGAGCTGACTTTTGGACCATCTTGTGAAGCCGTTTTCAAAAGGAAAGAATGCGGCATACCAAAGCATTGGGTAATTCTGATTCCGGGTACACACCCACCTTCAAGGAGTGATATTGCAAGCATGTCAGCGCACATGATTATGGACATTTTTGAGCCGGGTCCAAAGTCGTATTCAAAACGCAGTAGACACAGTTCCTTGCGTGTGAAATAAAGAAGGCTGTTGTCTTAAACTTGATTGTCATTTAGTTTAGAGATTAGAATGTTAGTGCTGTTCAAACTGCAACAAAATAAAACGCCCGACACCAGTGGCCTATGCCCCCAAAAGACCCCGAACAGGAGCAAATAACTTGTGACAGATGCTGTGTGCAACTTTTCTGAAGGAGGGTCCACTTTTTGGGTTGGAATAATAATTTTTCCTGAAATGTTCTGGGGTTTGGTATCCATCTACTTTTGCAGCGACAACTAATATTTGTACACATCGTAAAGCATTAACGTCTGCTTGACAACAAACTGACATTGAAAACTCATCAGAAAAGTATGCACCATGCACCTTCTTCGTTTTTATTATTATCATGTTCAAGATAGAGATTTTATACTTGTTATTAGATGCTATAGTTATTAAGAGTTCTTTTAGTACAGCTATTGTTCACTTATCTTGTGCTGTGATGCAACACTGAAATTTCCCCACTGTGGGACGAATTAAGAATCTCTTGATCTATAAGAGTTAGTATTACCGTCATTACCAATGTTTTATAAATGATCTTTCTAAAACCCAAACCTGCCAGAATCCCACTTTGCTTTGGTAATTTCACTAAACACAAGGATTACAATCGATTACACAGCGACTGATACAGCTCATTACCATCAAGTTAAACTAATATAAAACACAAATCACAAAAAAAAGTATTGAATATTCATCATTTTTGTCTCCGCAGGTGCCCAAAGAGAAGAGGATTCTTTCTGTTGCCAAAGTGGTGGAGCTGGTGGAGGAGAAAGGGTCAGTTTGTGTGATGCGTTTATGAAGCGTGTTCAGACAGAGATGGTGTAAAGGCTGTATTTTGTGTGAGCTCATGCTGCAGTCATTACTTACTGTATGTGTTGACAATCTACAGTTGCCATTAATGATATGTCTGATATGAAAAGACAATAGAGGTTCTAAGAATGAAGTAGTAAAGATGTCGGGGATGTCTGACATATGGGCAAGGACTAAGATAATGCACAAAAACAACTATTTATTTGAAATGTTAAAAATCTTTTCTTGAATGCATGGATGACGCACAAACATTAGAAGATCATGTAACAAAACTTTACCTTTACATAATTGCATTTACACATTTATGATTTTAATAACAGTCGACTATCCACAAATACTCGGATCCATTGTGTACATATGGAGAGGAAGAATTTGGCAGTATATATTAATATTAATGCTAACTTGATGGGAAAAACTGCAAATAAAAGAGGTAATGAACAGGCCAGGCAATTGGTAAGTTTATATATTTATTTCTATGCACCTTCAGCAAAGGGTTTGAAAGAAAGAGATAAAGGAAAAATTAAAATCATAAAACAAGTTAAAGTGTATATAATGACAGTGCATCCGTTCATTTAAATTTAGATAAATGTAAAAGAATATCGGTTAAACTGTTTTTAGCCTAGATTTTAACATAACCAGAGAAAGGCAAGGCAAGTTTATTTGTATTGCACAATTAATAAACAAGGCAACTCAAAGTGCTGAACAAAGAAGAAGAAACAGTCACACAAGGCATTAAAATAATAAATAATCACAATACATTAAAAAGAAAGATAAACATTTAAAATCCCTCATTTGTAGAAGCTTGTCTCACATTTTCAGAAAGACCAATCCATCAACTGCATTTTTTTGTTAACAACATTTTATTATAATTCAATTCAATTCAATGTATTCTTGTATAGCCCTAAATCACAACAGTAGTTATCTCAGAGGACTTTACAAAACCGTTGAATTCGCCAACACAGAGCAGAGAATCAAACACGTTGGTATTGATGCATAAGTGTTGATAAATGTCCATAAATGTTGCTCGGATCTGAAATTGAGGATTTATTTTTCAGTTCTATGTTACCCACACACTCCAGCGAGAACCAGACTGGTGAAACCGTGGACAATCGTGTTCAAGTGCTCAAATCCGTCCCAGTGAACTTGTCCGTGGACCAGGACGGCACCTCCTCGAAACGGGACCAGTTCAGCACCTCATCCACGGCCGGTCCTGGCGGGGGTCCACCGGGGGCCACAGGAGACCCGGCCCCCGTGGTGAAAGCAGAGTTCACCCCGCTGTACATGGCGGGACATCACTACAGAGGGGAAGGGGACGAAGCGGGGCGCGTCATCTACGAACCAAACCCTTATGAGGTCACAGCGGCCAGCCACGGCTCCTACGTGAAGGACCCCCAGCAGAGTCCACCCGACAGCCCCTACGAGGAGCAGAGGAACGGGGTGAATATGAGCCAACCAGTCGATTTAGTTGTGCTTAGCTGCCATAGTTAAAGCTGGGGTACCTAACTTTCATTTTTCTCAATTAATATTATTTAGATTCATTTATTTGCCATTTGCTGTAAAACCACATTGGAATACATCCGCAAAAGTCCCCAGTGTGCACAAGACAAGTGCATAAATTAAACGGGTTAGGGTTAAAAGTACAGAAATAACCAACCAACAAAAAATAGCAAACCAAACAAGAAAAAAAAAATTGTTTGTCCTAACAGAAAGTAAAAATGCAGTGAATATATCAGACTACAACACGCTTATTCATTGTATTAGAAAATATGTCATCTCTTGCTTGTAGAAAAAATCCCTTTGAGTTAGTTGTTCTTTGATGCTTTGGTGCTGAGAGCTGATTGGCTGAGTGAGAAGGCTCTTTTTAAATTTTTCTGTCTGTAAAAAGCTGATCCAAAGATGTGACAGAGACCAAAAATGCATGAATATGAAAACTAGGGATAGAACCAAACTGAGACTGAGGAAATAGTTAGCTTGATTGTCACATTATTCCAGCTTTTGTAGTTACATACTTCTGCTTTTTATTATTATTTTTGACCTGGATAAAACCCCTTGCATTTCTACCTATTTTATCTAACAAGGACTCGCAAAATGGTAACAAACTAGTGCCTGAACTTTTTGCACAAACATAGCTTGCCTGATTTTATTTGGAAAAGAGAGTATACCTGATGTCTGGGGGTAGGGTTTAATGGACTGTATAATATTTTGATGCTTCCTCTTTCACAACTGAGGCAAAATTCACTGAAAATGACCAGGGAGTGTAGCAGGCTCAGTAAATGTGATGGTATTAAAACCACAAGGAAAATAAATGGCTACATGTTCATGCTATTGGATTGTGAACAGTTATGCTACTTTGCATCTGTGCTCTGCCTGCAAAAATAATGCTCGATTCTCACTGTGGGACTAAGGTTAGATGTGAACTGGAGAAACAGGTTGGTTGAGTTGATAGAATTTTATCCTCAGGTTCAACTTCTCTGTATATATACGGGACATTTGACCATTCAGATAAATATTGTGTTTTATTAAGGGCTATTATTATTATTATTAATCATACTAATGTGCTAAGTCCATAAGCGCAAACGTTTAATTATGAAACCAGTCTGTATCTCTTTGTATTTGAGTGTACCTTTTTTACAAATGATGGATGCAAAAACTGGTTTACTGTAATTTTTTTCTCACAGTTTTAACTAATTCAACACTTTTTCCAATATGTTTAATGCTAAAAAAAAAAGAATGCTAATGCTTGTAGGAAGTAAACTGGCCATGGCACCACTGGTAACTGAACACTTTAGGGCGGGGTTGTTTTATACGGTACATAAAGACGAATAGATGTTCAAATATTGAAGTCCAAAGGCGGTTTACGTGAGAAATGAGCCGGTACAAGTCCTTAAAGCTCCAGACTCAGACTTTGATCTTCTCGAATCAATATCGTTACAGTTTTCAAACGGTGTTTCTTTGTGGCATTGTTTACTCAGTTCCTCTGAAGTTCGCAGAATATTAATAATTTCCTCTTTCCCCCTGTTTTTTGTGTTGTTCTGACAGAAGTACCACATGCCTTCCTCTATGGCCACGGATGACTACTTATATCACCAGGAAGGAGTGTGAGTGTGAATGTTAACAGCAGAACATCAGCACTTGTTGGTAGTTTAGTCAGGAATATTGTGTTTATTATTTTGTGTGTAGCAGATGCATATTTAGTGTGGTTAAAGATGCAGTCAGAAAGTTTTTCCTAACGTTTTTTTTTTGTTTTGTTTTTTTTTTTTAATATTGTGGGAAAACGTCCCTAAACCCTAAAAATAGTCAAGTTATCATATGTTTTCAAATAGTAATGAATTGACCAGATGCCGATAGTCTCCAAAAATTAATACAAAATATTTTGGAGCAGACCGATAAAAACAAACCAATGGGATTCGTTCATCTCCAACGAACCATAGAGATGCGTTTACCCAATTCACCCTCTTCCTGTTTCTCGCGAGTGCACCGGAGTTATCGGATTTTCTAAAACCTTAAAGGCGAGGGAAGGGGGAGTGGTTTTCGAGTAGGTGCTACGGCTTAGCTAAGAGTAGGTGCTACATCTTAGCTAACATCTAAGCTACGGCTTAGATGTTAGCTAAGATGTTAGCTAACATCATCGCTAACTGCACCTTTAAGACATTATTTGTTTGTAGTTTATAAAGAGAAATACAACCAGACTAGGCTTGTCACAATAACTAATTTGGGTGGTGATATATACACGCTTCAGATAACCAGTGCAATAAAAATTGTTAAACGTTTTTTTTGCTACTGACAATAAAATAGGATCGTCCCATGTAAAGCAATTTTCTGACTTCATAAACAGATTTAAGTAGTATTCAAGCAAAGAACCCTCTACAACAGGGATTTCCAACCTTTTTGATTGGAGAGCTACTTTTATTAAACAGAAATGGCAGAGAGCTACTCCTTTTAGCACTCGTAATACAATTCTAGTCTACATAATAACTACAGAAAATCATAGACATTCACAGTATGCCATAATACAGCATCATTCATTATGTTATACAGTACAGTATCGTATGTAATTACTCAAAAGTGAATCATTCAGGATCATTTGTTAAATTGGATTCTTTGGGGAGCTACCTGAAAGACGGTGGCGAGCTACTGAAAGCTCTGAGACCCCTGCTCTACAACAAAAACTTAATCGATCCAAAAATCGATCCATTATTGCAAAGAAGATAGAGTTTGAGCCCAAAGATGTATAGTAAAGTCTGTAAGTAGTACACTCAGTCATATATGTGTGTGTGTGTTTGGATTGTGTTTGGATTGTAGATCTGTCTGAACTAATTCCCTCTTCTGTGTTTGGACAGTGACAGTTTCCAGTACACGTTGGACGCCTCGCGCTCCCTCCGTCAGAAACAAGGCGAGGGACCCATGACGTATCTGAACAAGGGCCAGTTTTACGCAGTCACACTGAACGAGCTCAGCGCCAACAAGCGGCTGCGTCACCCCATCAGCAAAGTCCGGGTGAGTCCGGTCAGGGCTCTCCTCGCCACAATACTCTCACCTGGTGTTAGTCTGACCAGCCCTTCTGCAGTCTGACACTTGGAGATTCATTTTCTCACGTATTTGGACATTCATGTTGTAGAATGGTGTGGTTCTGGCCGGTCAGGTGAATGTAGTGCAGGATTTCAAATGGGTGAAGAAACCTGTGACAAATGTACCACAGACTGACTCACGAAGCATTGTTTTAGCAGACTTAATTTTTCTTTTGATCAGGAGTGGAGTCTAAAGAAAGGCTTGGTCGATCAATTAAGAGACTAAAAAGGGAATAAGGGAAACGATCTCTAAAGTATAAAAGTTCCTCATAGATTTCAGCTTCATGCAAAACAACTATAGCATGAGGAAATGATGTGTACCTTAGGGGAAAATATGAGGAAAAAATTATTCCTGTCTTAAACAAACATTAAATATTGAGGTAATTCGTGCTGTTTTCCATGAAAATCCAATCATTTAAATTAAAATATTAGTTTGAATACTTATTTAGGTTGATTAGGATGTCACCTTACATAATGTAAATGCAAACACTTTTTTGATGTTTAGCATTGATGCATGAAAGTAGGGTCTATGTGGTCCATTTAACCATCATGATTATAAAAATTCAATTATGATGTTTGATTATAGTTGACAAATCATTGCAGCACCACTGTACAGATCTCTTCTAAGAACTTGTTGATCCCCATTCGCCTCATTCTTCGTCCTCGGGCCAAATACTATCGTCACATATTTACACCAAAAACACATTTTCTCCAAGTCGACATGAAGCTAACGCAGAAAAGCACAGACGTATATTTACAGTCTATGGACCACACTCTGGACTCGGAGAGAGGCTGCATGGGCTGACCATAGCTGCTGCTGATTTGCTGGTTCAGTTTCTCCCCGCTGTCAATCACCTCTTGGAGGCGGGCTTTTGACATTGTTGCAGATTATTGCATGTCACGTTTTGAAACGACTCGATTCTGTGCCTCTTGAGAATGATAGAGAAAGATCGATATCTGACTAAAGCTTGAGGGAATCAATGAGAAAACTACTCTGGGCATCTGTGTGAAGCCAAATAGCACTGTGATGCTATTTGGCTATTTGCTAATTCTACAAAATATGGGACCTTTAACTTAAAGGTATACTGGAGGGTTTCCCAAATCTTAGGAAAGAGCCGCCCCCTCTCCACTTTTTCAACAAAACTTTCTGGTCTTATTTGACGAGAACGTATCACCAGAATGATCAAACAATTGGGAGAACCAATAGTCTTGATGATCCACCCGGAAGTAAACGATCGTCCGATATACCTTTAATAACAGTTAACAGGGGGCGACAGTAGCTCAGTTGGTAGAGCATTGGTCTTTAGGCCAGAAGGTCGTGGGTTCAATTCCCACCTCTGCACCTTCTCCACCGACTCCCACTGATGACTGCTGTCGTTGTGTCCTTGGGCAAGACACTAAACCCCACTTTGCCCAAAGCCCCCACTGATTAAATTAAATGGATTAAAGGGTAGAAAATGGATGGATGGATGATCCAAATGTGACGTAGTAGTAGTCTTTATTTAGAATTATTAATTGTGCAATACAATAAAATAGAAGAAACATATATACAAACACATATATACACACAGATCAAAAAGAAACATCACCCTTATTGTATTCATCATAGCATTTAAGTCAAGACAGAAAATCAGTTTATCTTTTGCCATCGACTCACATCATGTGCTGCTGACCTATAATAAATGTTTTCTCTTTTATGCGCAGAGCGTGATCATGGTGGTTTTCAGTGAAGACAAAAACAGAGACGAACAGCTTAAATACTGGAAGTACTGGCACTCGCGGCAGCACACGGCCAAACAGAGGGTCCTGGACATCGGTAAGAGTCACTCACCACCCTCTGTGTTTGCCAGCGCAGGTGAATGTCTGATTTGAGCTGCCTTATGCTGGACCTAGTCTGTGACAGGGATAGACTGATGCCGATTCTGATGCTGGAATGCCTTCAGCTAATAAACAAGGCCTGGGTAAACATGAAGCTCGCACACGCCCACCCAATGTTTGCCCGAGGGCCGCCCACCTTCTCACAACCACGACATGAATCAGTAATCTGGGCGTTGTTAGGTCTCAATTTGGATCCTATAATCTTCCTACATGGGTCTAAAGACTGGAGTGTTTTTGTCAAACTTGTCTTATCAAACAGCTCATGTTTGCACTTCCTTATCTCCAGGTTGTGATTTTGAGGTTGAAGTTGTCATTAAAGTGGTTTAGGGTTAAAGTTATTCAGCCGCAGCAGATGTAAGAACCTGGCATCACAGTAAGAGAAGGACTAATTCATCAAAACAAACAGGATCTTGTTGTTGTGAAGAGTATGATACACAAAACAAATACTACGTTAAGCTTTAGGCACTTGAAGATTTAGTCAGAGGGGAAGGAGTCACTCACACAGTACTGTATGTCAAAGGTACTTGAAGTAGTTGGGTCAAACAATGATTTTTATCAATAAGTTGATTTGTTTTGTCAATATAGCAATAGCTTGAAAATTCACTAAATGTAAAGAAACACATGGACTCTCCCGAAAAATGAGAATGGGAAAGAGATTGGATAAAGTGTAGCTAGTTCTAAATATGTAAAGCATTTATTTGTTCACATACCCATAGTCCAGATTATGTCTAGAATCAAGTTGCTGTTATGAGTTCAAATTATTATGATTTTTTTTCTTGTTTAGTGCTGGTTAGAAGTAGTAGTTTTGATTTTGATTTTCTGGTATTAAAGTGAACGCCAGTAACTTTTAAAATGTTTATGGATGGACTAAAATATATGTTGAGAAGAACTGGTTAGCTCACTGCCGCAGCATCCTGATTGGTTTCACTGTTCTCCCCCAGCAAATCTTACTAGCTGTAGTTATGTAGTTAGGGACTGTTTTAGTTAAATACAATGTAGTTAGGGGCTGTTTTAAATATTTCATTCTAAAGAAAATGGCGCCGTGGCAAGAGCTCTGGTGCACACCGGAGAGTCTTGCACAGTTTTTCCAATGTGGTTTTACTGCAAATGGCAAATAAATGCTTGAATCTTGAATCTTATTGTACGTGATAGTAAAGTTTCCCATGGTCAGAAATATGAATTATTTTTAAAATGAAATTATTGTGGTTGTTGCCATCACCTTTTAAGTTATGGTGCAGTCCTGGTTTTACAAAAGAGCAAAAATCAAGCCTGGTTAAGTCTGGGTTTTGTTTTGTTTGTCATAACCCAGGATTAGCGCATGTTTACTCCAGGTTTAGTCTTGGTTCAGCCCGTTGAAGATGCTACTGGTCGTGAAGCCTACTTTTTGAGCTGGTGTTTGAGTCTATAGACAGTCAGAGAATGATGGATGCGAATTTGCACATCT
Organism: Knipowitschia caucasica; assembly: GCA_964034765.1. Taxonomy (NCBI): domain Eukaryota; kingdom Metazoa; phylum Chordata; class Actinopteri; order Gobiiformes; family Gobiidae; genus Knipowitschia; species Knipowitschia caucasica. The sequence goes on along the minus strand of OZ035838.1, from coordinate 33,823,061 downwards.
TTTGTGAATGTGAGAAGCTTGTAGGCGGATTTTGCTGACAAGCCGGGGCCTGTATCTGCGAGTACACACAGAGAGGAATGTGGGAGACTGTGGGATGGATACGAGACAGTCAGAGAAACACACCTCCATCAGCTTGTCAGGACAGGGACAAGAATGTTACCTCGCATGGTCCTGGTCTGTTGAACAATATCATTGCCCAATTTAGATCGCCATCTTAATTCTTATGTTGACATGTCCCACACCAAAAGCTCTGGAAGGCACCAAACACATTGACAGCTGCAGAAGTGGAACGAGTGCATTCTTTAAACCAGCAGAGCAATTATTTGTTCTATAGCAGCGTTCAGGCTCCTATTTACAAAGGGCAGTGAACCAGTCTGCATCTTCATATATAGTCAAGCAGGATAGCCATCACAATAATTCCTCTTTGAATGGAAGAAAAATGACTTCTTGTCTCACATTTTGATGAGTAGAAAAAGGTCTAATTGGGACTAATTCATGATGAGTCTATATCACTTCCAAATCAACGTTTACTGTTTTATTTCATCATTTAATTTATTTTGTAAGCAGTTTAATTTATTTTGTAAGCAGTTACAGGGGTCCTCTTTATAAAAAACAGAAGGTCTCACATGGTATATTAGATTAAAGCTGGGATATCTTACTTTCAAACCACAAAAATGTATTACTGTATGTAATGAAATGCATGTAACTAGTTCTTTCACTAGTTTTAACATACTGTACATTTATTATTCGCCTCTGTTATATCTTCACTCAACCAATCAGCTCTCAGCCCAAACCATCAATTATTGACTCATTGGGCTCTTTTTTACTAGATTAAGATTAAGTTTAAGAGATCCCTTATTCTTTCAGTGTTGCCAGTGTTGGAGAGTAACGGATTACATGTAACTGTATTCCTTTACAGTTACTACTTCAAAGTCTAGTAGAGAATATTCAGAAGTGTACCATGTTTAAGTTTTGTACATAAACATTAATGTACAATGAATATGAATACAAATAAAAAGAAAAAAATAAAGTATACATAAAAGTATTTGATACTATTTTTTCCAAAGTAACGGAATACATTTTCAAAGTATTCTACCCAACACTGAGTTACAGAACAATAGGAATGAGGAGAACACAGCACAAGATAAATGAGTAATAACCCTATTATTCAGATTCAGATTCAGATTTATTTATTTGCCATTTGCAGTAAAACCACATTGGAAAAACTGTGCAAGACTACCCCAGTGTGCACCAGACAGAGGCGGCACACACCAGAGCTCTTGCCATTTAGATTTAGATTTTTTATTCTAAAATCAAAATAAAATCTAAAGTAAAATATCTCACTCTAGCATAAAAAGAAGTATAAAATCTCTATCTTTAGCATAATAAGGAACTAAGTCTTTAAATCTCCAACTTTAGCATGATGTAGAAGCAAGACTTTTGTACTTACATTCAGATAACCCCTGATTACTAGTCTTTGTCGATGTCTGATTTGTACGCAACATTTGACTTTTCCATGGACAATAGGAATGTATGAATAATTAATGAAAAGAGTTAAGTACCTCAGCTTTAATTTTGGTTGGAGCATTTATCGAATCAGCCTTTGAAGTGAACATGTTTTAGGGTCATAAACATTCAAAGCAGTTCAGATGACAAGCTTCCGTCTGTGGGTCAGGGGGACTGGGTCTGGTCTCGTAACGTGATCCTGGTTTGGGAGTGTGACTGGGACGGGGTGCAGCGTGCCTCCAGGCCTCTTCTCCGAACGGGACGGTGTGTGAATGGGGTTAAAGCAAAGGAGCAACAGCAGAACGGCACCTTGCTTTGTGCACCTGTCGCAGGACCAGACGACAGTTGGGGGACGAGGACAGCACCCACGACCGCTCAATGAAGAATAAAGACTGAACATGTGGATAGTGAGTGTCTGAAAGCACAGGTTTCATCAGTGTAGCGCTGAAATCAATCAAGTTTAAATTGTGGAGAATGTGGTTTGAAGTTCAGACTTTTCTAAATGATAATTATTTGATTCCTGTCTTGTTGAAGTTCAGGAAAGTTATTTTGCAATACTCAAATCAATTCTATTCAATGTATTCTTGTATAACCCTAAATCACAACAGCAGTTATCTTGGAGGACTTCACAAAACCCTTGAAATCTCCAACACAGATCAGAGAATTAAACCGTTCAAACACAAATAATATAGAACACATTGGTTCGTAGGGAGTTGATCAATGTCCATAATTGTCCAAATACATCTTATTTGTTTATATATACACATGAATAATGCCTTTACAGTTATTTTCCCTGTGTGAATGCAGTATCCTGAAATGCATGGAAATGTATATTGAACCTTTGTTGAATGAAAGTCAGTTTTTGCGTCAGTGCACACGTTAAAGCTCTCAGCTGTTTAAGCACTTATTGTCAGTTTTATGGCCGCTGTGGCGGTGTCTCCAGACTTGCCCCGAGGCACTCTTCTGACTCTTACATCTTGCATTTTGGCCAAATGGCCCAGTGCGCTTCCACTCGCTGTCTTTGAAGCCTGAGAGCCTGTTTGCTCAGGCTGATAAGACTTATAAAATAGAAGTGTGCCATTGGATTGCTTATCTGCACTAACAATAGCTACCTGCTTGTGTCATTTATTGACCAAAGCATACAGCGCATATATTGACCTTTTGCTTTGCTTTGTTCACTGTGTTTTTGTGACTTGTAAGCAACGCATTGACTGATGTCTGTCTTTTTTCAGCTGATTACAAGGAAAGCTTCAATACTATTGGGAACATAGAAGAAATCGCTTACAACGCCATCTCCTTCACCTGGGACGTCAACGAAGAGGCCAAGGTAAGGGAGGAAATCAGATTCAGATTCAGATTCATTTTATTTGCCATTTGCAGTAAAAAAAAACACATTGGAATACATTAGCAAAAAGTCACCAGTGTGCACAGACAAATACAGACATAAAACAACATTAAAAGACAAAAATAAAACAAATAAAACAGTAAACAAATGTCACTGTGAAATCGATCGACTAAAACATTTTCAAAACAAGTGCAAATCATTAAAGTGCTCTGTTCACACTGATAACAGCTTGTGGATAAAAACTGTTAGCGTAACGAGATGTCCTGCATCTCAGAGAGCGATATCTTCTGCCAGAGGGAAGAAGCTGGAACATGGCTTTCCCAGGGTGGCCAGAAGAGTCATTAACAATCCTAAGAGCTTTGTTTAAAAGTCTGGATTTATAAAGAACCTCCAGAACAGGAAGCTCACAGCCCACGGTCCTCTTTGCAGAGCGGAGCACCTTGTTTAAAGCTCTCTTTTCTTTATCTGTGATGTTTCCAAACCACACAAACACAGAACCAACAAGTAAACTCTCAATGGTGCAGCGATAAAAGTTAAGCAGAATCTTAGAGTTAGTGGTAAATTCTCTAAGTTTACGCAGAAAGTAGAGACGCTGACGAGCTTTCTTAACGACTCGGTCAGTGTTTTTAACCCATTTCAGGTTAGACAGAGTTAAACCCAGAAACTTGCACTCCTCTACGATCTGCACCTGGGAGTTGTCGATTACGACAGGCAAATGAGAACTATTGCGACTGAAGTCGTAGACCAGTTCACATGTTTTGGATGCGTTCAACTGGAGGTTGTTAGCTTTACTCCACTGAACCACGTTTTGTATCTCTGCTCTATAAGAGGATTCATCAGTGTCACTGATGAGACCGATGATGGTGGTATCATCAGCATATTTGATGATCAAGTTTGAGTCAGAGGAGGACACACAATCGTGAGTGTACAAAGTAAAAACAAAATACATCCTTGAGGAGAACCAGTGCTCACAGAAACAACATCAGAAAAACAGTCATTGATTTTAACTCTCCTCACCAAAACTTAACAAGTAAAGGAAATATAATAAGGTGAAACTATTTCAATTGTTGTCCAAGGAAACTGTTTCTATCCCAATATGTCAAAGTTAAATGTATATAGGAGGATTTTCTGCTTCCGGGTGGATCATCAAGACTATTGGTCCTCACAGTTGTCAATCATTCTGGGGATTCATGCTCGTCAAATAAGACCAGAGTTTTGTTCAAAAAGTGGAGAGGGCGGTTCTTTTCTAAAATTAGGGAAGTTCCTCCTTTTTACCTGGAGAATTTGGTGAGTTAAATGAGTGATTACAGCAAAACATTCCCAAAGAAATCCTTCAGGGTTTACGCTGAATGGACCGAGGACCCACATAAAAAGTACAGTCTCTACTCAACTGCATTTCATAACTTCTCTGTCGCTGATTTCTTCTCTGCAAACATTTCAGTCTCGCCATAATCGAGCGGCAGTCATTTTCCCCAAACCGGTCGGCCGTGTTTGCTCTTACATAAAGAAGTGCAGTCGGTGTTCAAAAGCAGCACGACTGGTTTTTTGCGCTGATTCAGTTGTTGCCAATAAAAAACGCACAACCAACGAACCGGTTTTTGGAGGTTGTGACGCAAGCACCTGTTACTCACTGTACGCAGAGAAAACCGTGAGAATAAGGAAGGACTTTGACCCGGGGGCGGACAAGTTAGTAAACTAGTGCAGGATTGTCTTCATGAAATTGTCACGGATATAAGATATAAGAGTATTCCAATCTGATGTCTGCATGATTTTAGCAACATGTTAACTCAAAATCTTGTCCCCATAGTTTGTTATCTTTCTGTACTTTTAACCTGGTTTTATTTATGTGCATGTCTGGTGCACACTGGGGACTTTTGCACAAGTATTCCAATGTGGTTTTACTACAGATGGCACATAAAATGACTAAATCTGAATCTAAAAAGGTGCTTTCCAAGGCATTTTTGTTGGAATCAAGTTAGCTGTACGTTCGCAATCCTAGCTATTATTATACTTAATCAATATTGTGTAGGTTTTTTTGTGCAATGTTGAGTTTTTTAATTGCAAAAACACATTTCTTTATGCCTTGAATGAATGAATAGTCAAAACTTTAAGCCTCAATAACTTATTGGGGAATTATCTATATAACAAATGGGACAACTTACAGTACATCTCTCAGGGTTATTTCCCCACATAAACTGCTTGAAGTCTGCATCCATCTAAGATTTTCTAAGATTTTTTCATATCTGAGTATTATGGCTATAGGCTGCGATAGTATTTACTGCACCTTGTGACTACAGACCCGTGATTTGAAGCATCATAAAGTCTTTTCAAACCCATTCTATTGTGACCACTCCTGTCGCTGTTTGAACTGCCCCGAGGGACCCACCCAGTGCAACCACGCCCTACTTGTCCTATTTGTTTTGCCCTCATTTCGGTGTGAATGTGGGCGGCCCTGTGCGTTTGTATCCAAGGCCTGGGGACAAAAGACAACGCTGGAGGAAGTCCAAGCACACTTTTGTACGGCCAATACGCTCTTAATAACTCTGCGTTCCTTCTATAGTAACGCTGATTATGTTTCCAGAATGAGATCAAATGACAGCAGCAGCAAAGCGGAAGTGTGATGTTAATAGAAGCAGCATTATTATTTGTTTATTTAAGAGGGACAGAACAAGAAGCATTGTCACAAATAACCAATTAGCGGTTAGCGAATTAGCCGTTAGTTTGCTCATGTAGCTAACGGCTAATTCGCAAACAAGGAAATAACCAAACAAGACCTGTATTAATCCTGTATTTATCCACAATCTTGTTTATTATTTACTTTAATGTTATTATTTATATCATTTAATCTGGGGTACGTAACTTTCAAACCACAAAAACTGGATCAATGTAAAACAATAAAACCCTCCTTTTTCAAAACTTGGGACATGTTTTTCATTTGATAATTGATATTTGTACCTTGTGTTGTGCTGGTTTTAAATTAGATAAATAACTAACTAACTAACAATCCATATATTTCCTTTCTCTCAAAACAGTGCCCTTATATTACTAGTTTTCAGACTTATGTACAGTATGTTTTGGCCTCCATCACATCTTTAGATCAGCCTTTTCAGACTGAAAACTGAGAAAAACAGGACCACCCTCACTTGTTTTGATATCTGATATGTTCTTGGTTCACAATATTTCCCTCATGGAAGACTCTTTCTATTGGTTGTTAGTTATGAGGACACCATTTAACACATATAAGGACAAAATATGTTGAGGTCCAGATAGAAATAAAATAAAATTCAGTGCGGTGATCTTTCTGGTGGATGGCAGATGTAACCGGCCCTATTTAAGTTTAGGATCTGTGGAGACGAGGAAATCAAAATGTTCCCTGTTTGTTGGTGCACTGACGCTTTTAAAGAAGTAATAAAACTCATGTTACTGTTTCTTTAATTGCCATTTATTGTATATAATATATCCTGAAAAGACTATATTTTTTGCCTTTAACATGTTTGCACACTTCTGTCTTTTGCACAAATCTGAGTGATTCTATCTGAGCCAAATGAGACAAATGTGATCAATAAAGTCTATCTTATCTTATCTTAAAGAGTTTGAATATTTCTTGCTGCAGATTTTCATCACTGTGAACTGCCTGAGCACAGACTTCTCGTCTCAAAAAGGCGTGAAGGGTCTCCCGCTGATGATTCAGATCGACACTTACAGCTACAACAACCGCAGCAACAAGCCGCTGCACCGGGCCTACCTCCAGATCAAGGTCTTCTGCGACAAGGTCATTACACACACTACACGTTTAACCACCTCAAAATTAATATTCTACAGAAAAGTATGTAACTCTTGTTCTGCCCTGGGGGTGTGGAGAGGGCCAAGCTTCCGGTCAAGTAAAAATCCCCATTAAAATCCGCTTAGGGATCTATATATCATCTTTTTGTGAAGTTTAATCAATCATTCAACTTTTATTAGCGCCTTTCCTACACAAGAAAAACAAAAACGCCTTACAACCCCATCTCACATCATGCATAAATCATCAAACATTAAAATCTGCATAAACCTTTAAAAAAAAAACACACACACACACACACACACACAATAAGAACACGAAAAATATTAAAAACATAAAAAATAAAATCACACAAGTAGTTAAAAACCTTAAAACATTAATATCGCACTATCAAGGTCTTTGGTATTGTCTTTCCATGTTTCTATATTGATTGAATTATGTATCGGTAAGTGTTTTATGGATTTAATTTAAAATTTTATTGACTAAATTAATTCTATCCATCTAAATTGTATAAAATATCACGTATAATTTGTCCTTTATCTCGCTTATCTACAGTTCTTAGTGGATGAGTCAGTTTACACTATGGTACAGACAGAAAGGGCTCCCTCTAGTGGCTTGACCTACACACTGCTGCTGCCTGCACTTATGGGAAGCAACTCAAACAAACCCAAAGTTAATGTGGATTTTTATTTTGTTTTTCAGGGCGCAGAGAGAAAAATAAGAGATGAGGAGAGGAAACTGTTTCGGAAGAAGTCCAAAGGTTTGTCAATCAATTCATTTCCACCGTGTTTGTGCAGAGGGCATAAACTTATTTCTGTTTAATTCCAGGCAAAGACGGAAGCGCAGGTGTCACTTCTGTTCCGAAAAAGTCTGATGCCACTTACTTCAAAACGATGGTGGATCTGGAGGCTCAGCCCGTTCTGTTTATCCCTGACGTTCACTTTGGAAACTTGCAAAGAGCTGGACAGGTAGATAATAAAGTAGAACGGGTCAAATGCTATAACTATAACATAACCTTACCTTATTTGTAGTTTTAACATGGTTTTAATGTGAATTTCAGGTTTTCACTTTCAACACAGAAGAGATTGATAGAGAGGGGTGAGTAGAGCAAAGCTATTAACCCGCAGTCAATTTGTTATTATTTGCATTAAAATATGTGTGTATTCATGTATTATTAGTCAACGTGTGTGTTTTATGTGTTGTTTCCAGGAGTGTTTTGGTGAAGAGGATGTACAGGTCGTCTGATGAAGATCTGTGTCCGTCGCCTCAGAAACAAATGAAAGAAGACACGCACAAGAGAGGTACAAGGAGATTGAAAAGATGAAACTGTCAGATACTGTATTATTATATTAGCATTGTCTTTGTATAAAATGGGTGCACATAGAGGATATTTATTATTTCATGGTGGTGCTAACACTTGTAAACGTATGAATAGATAAATACTGGAGTGGAGCTATTGTCCAGTGAGAAACAGGACGTAAAAACACCTTTACGTGGAGTGTTCTTCCCTGCCGGGGGACTACGGATGCAAATTAGCCTAAGGCTAACTCCGGTACAATGCATCAAATGGAAACATTTATGTTCTAATTGTACACTGTCCCTTTTTAAATAAATAAATAAATAAACATAGACACGGTGAAAGAGGATAATCGCTGGGGTTCCATAATATTATAGGCGATAAATACATGTCTGTAAATATGTATAAAAGATGACAGCGACAGTAGCTCAGTTGGTTGAGCATTGGCCTTTGAGCCAGAAGGTTGTGGGTTCGAGCCCACCTCTTTCTCCATCGACTCCCACTGTCTGCTGTCGTTGTGTCCTTGGCAAGACACTTCACCTTTGCCTAGAATGAGTCTGGTGTGTGTGTGAATGGTTGGTGGTGGTCGGAGGGGCCGATGGCACATACTGGTTGCCTCGCTTCTGTCAGTGTGCCCCAGGGCAGCTGTGGCTACAGTAGTAGTTTATCACCACCGTGTTTGAAGTGAATGAATAATGACAAGTAAAGTGTCTTTGAGTGTCCAAAAAAGCGCTTTATAAAACTGATGCATTATTATTATTATAAAACCAAAGTATCAAATGGTCATAGTTATAGTGTTATTAAAGCTGGGTTACCTGACTATCATTTATTTCACTCTTTTCCTATGGAGTTACTGTTAGGTTTAAAATCCCAGTATGGCATTAAAGGCAGGTCTATTTTCAAGCCGGTGAAGTCGCCTTAACAATAAAGAAGTCCGGTCAGTGTAAGAATACATGTAGCCTGTCCTTAGACGTTCATAAACTCCGGAAAATGATCATTTCCTACATGTCCATCTGGGTCTGATCCTGACTGCGGTTTCCTCGGTTGAATCCCCTCCGACCAATCAGCGAGCGGGGGAGGCGGGTGTTGTAGGGAGGTGTTGGTGACGTCAAGAGTTTGCGCTGAAGTTGTCGGTTGTAGTTTGGCAATGGCGGCGTTCTGGTTCGGCTCCAAATATTAGGAAATTGAAGCCGGAGCAGGAGGAATGTTTAGAAAATGTCATTGCTCCAAAGATGTTGTGGCTCTACTCCCCACGGGCTCCGTTAGTGGCAAAGGAAATGGCTAATGACCACATTAGTCCAGTCCTCAGGTCTCTGCACTGGCTTCCTGTGGCTCAGAGAATAGACTTTAAAACAGCTCTGCTTGTGTACAAGTCTCTCCATGGCCTCGCACCAAAATATATTAGTGACATGTTAGTCCCATATGAACCAGCCCGGACTCTGAGGAGCACAGGGACTGGACTCCTGTTAGTGCCCAGAGTCAGGACTAAACATGGGGAGGCTGCTTTTCAGATTCATGCTGCTAAAATCTGGAACAATCTTCCTGAAGATGTGAGACAGGCCTCCTCTCTGACAATATTTAAAACCAGGTTAAAAACAGTTCTGTTTAGCTGTGCATACAACTGAGAAATTTTATATTTTTATCTTTCTTTTTAATATTCTGTGATTATTTATGATTTTAATGCTTTATTATTTTGTTCAGCACTTTGAATTGCCTTGTGTATGAATTGTGCTATATAAATAAACTTGCCTTGCCTAAAGCTAGGCTAAGTGCTAAAGGCCTCACTCACTCGGGAACATACCATACTGTACATTACGGTAAACTCAGATCTAATCGTTTTAATCTGCAAAAGGAGTAAACCCCTCCCACCTGTTAACGGAGCTCAATGGAGAAAATCCAGACCTTAGTAAGAGATGAAATGAGTACGATGGTTTGGTAAGACCAGGCTAGAATACATATAATATTATTCTGTGAAAGATTCCAGTCCAATCCGACAAGATCCACACATCTGAAAAGTGATGCTGAGAATGATGAGAGATCCATAGTGACTTAGTGGATCTTTTTAACTATTTAGCCGTGAAGTTTTTCCTTATGTTATGTCAATGTTCACTTTCCTGTTTGCAGTCCTGCTGTACGTGAGGAAGGAGACTGACGAGGTTTTTGACGCACTGATGCTAAAGTCTCCAACTCTGAGCGGTCTCATGGAAGCGGTGAGTCACGGCGTTTACAGCAGTGGACTTTGCTGAGAATTTTGCACAATGGCGTAACTAATGTGACAATAAATAAATCTGCTTTTGGTGTGTTTTAATAGATCTCAGAAAAGTATGGGCTGCCGACAGAGCGAATGGTAAAAGTCTACAAGAAGAGTAAGAAAGGGTGAGTGTGTGTTTGCACCGGATTCTACAATATTAATCTGAGTTTAAACCTTATAATGCTAATCACAAAGACTGCAGCTGTTCAGACTGGTGTTTCCCAACCGGGGGTTAGCGGACCCCCGTGGGTACATGATGGTGTTACTGGGGGGACTAGCAATTATTTTCACAACATGCAAACATTGAGAGTAAGAGTCAATATGTAAGGGATAACGTATATTACGCAGGTCATTATCGGAAAATAAGTACAGACAGGGTGCGCGTAGGGGTCCGCTTCCGCCCTGAAGGTACTTATTTTCCGATAATGACCTGCGTAATATACGTTATCCCGCTTATTATACGGCTTTATACCAACAGAACACACAACATAAACTTCAATCCACTTTTAGGAATGCCGAAAGGTTTATTTAATGACAGAAAATAAAATAGTTCCCAAAGGCTTTCCCGTGGCTATGCTAGCAACAGTTAGGCTAGAAACTTCCAAACTAGAACTCTCTGGAACTGCATGAAAACTGAACAAAGCATTCTGAACATCAGCGGTGAGTGACCCATACATAAACCTAACCTAAATCCATAATTCGATCCTCTGCGTGTCCGAAAATGTGCCGGTATCTTAAAATGTGCCGGTATCTACTTCCGGGTTTTTCGGGATCGCCTTTTCTCGCATTACATCAGTGTTTTTGTCATGAAAACGTAAACGGAAAATTCTGAAAACTTCAGTGCACTTATTAAAACTGGATATGTATAATTCACTCTCCGATTAACATTTCATTGCGTTGATTGATTGGCATTTGCTTTTATTGAGCGGCCGGAACTACTTCCGGGTTTTTCACGATCGCTTTTTGAGGCAGAGAAATAGTATTTTTGTCATGAAGACAAGACCAGAAAATTCTGAAAATTTCCGTGCACGTGTGTGAAGAATGTATATGTATAAGTATTCTCCGATTATCATTTAAGTGTGTTGGTTGAGCGTGGCTAGCTCAGGAGTGCCGGAACTACTTGCGGAGTTATCCACGCATTTGAAAGACAAGCAGAGAGTGCGTTGCCATGGGCAGCGGTCATTATTATTTTGAGAGGTCCGTTATAGAAAATAATGACCGGTAGAACGTTTTGAAATTACATTCAAATCAATGGAGCATTCTACAGCTGCTGTGAGGAGCCGTATAATAAAGGCTAATATGGCATGTTATACATAATTTCAATAGAGTAGAGTAGGGTAGGGTAGAGTTGGGTAAAGTAGAGTAGGGTAGTGTATAGTAGAGTAGAGTAGAGTAGAGAAGAGTAGGGTAGGGTAGAGTAGGGTAGGGTAGAGTAGGGAAGAGTAGAATAGGGTAGAGTAGGGTAGGGTAGGGTAGAGTAAAGTAGGGTAGGGTAGAGTAGGGAAGAGTAGAATAGGGTAGAGTAGAGTAGGATAGGGTAGGGTAGGGTAGAGTAGGGTAGAGTAAAGTAGAGTAGAGTAGGGTAGAGTAGGGTAGAATAGGGTAGAGTAGGATAGAGTAGAGTAGGGAAGGATAGAGTAGGGTAGAGTACAGTAGGGTAGAGTAGAGTAGGGTAGAGTAGAGTAGGGTAGAGTAGGGTAGGGTAGAGTAGAGTAGAGAAGGGTAGGGTAGAGTAGAGTAGGGTAGAGTAGAGTAGGGAAGGATAGAGTAGGGTAGAGTAGAGTAGGGTAGGGTAGAGTAGAGTAAAGTAGAGTAGAGTAGAGTAGAGTAGGGTAGAGTTGGGTAGGGTAGGGTAGGGTAGAGTAGGGTAGAGTAGAGTAGGGTAGAGTAGAGTAGGGTAGAGTTGGGTAGGGTAGGGTAGAATAGGGTAGAGTAGAGTAGAGTAGAGTAGGGTAGAGTAGGGTAGAGTAGAGTAGAGTAGGGTAGGGTAGGGTATTTATCTTATTGAAAAAAATTCTAATCAAGTTTGCCTTTTTTGTAAAGTTGTTAGAAAGAGAGTGTGTGATGCTGAGATCTGATTGGCCGAGCAAGAGTGGTCCTCTCTTTCTGACTCTTCTGCAAAGACAGAGGCCAAAAATATATTTTTCTGAAAGCCTGTGACAAGCTAGAAGCAAAGTGTTTTAAGATCGAGGGACGAGAGAGACCGATTTTATTTCATAGTTCCATTTGAATGGTTTGAAGGTTCCTCAGGTTAAGGACGTTCCACATCAAAGGAATCCAGATGTAAAATTTCGTCTGTTTTATAAGATCGCTCATGTTTTGCATGTCGCATATTAGATTAGATTAGATTAGATTAGATTAGATTAGACTAGATTAGATAGAGAGTGATCTTCCTGCGCAACGTGGCCTTGGTCCTCGTTCTGTAGCTTGAGTCCTGGATCTACAGCTCGTCTGTCAGTGGGAGCGGATCCCTCTCTCAACGTGGTTCTCCCCGAGGTTTCTCACCTTTTCCCACTGGGTTTTAGACTTTGTCCTTGCCGATAACTATTAGTGGGTCTAACAAAAGGACTGTGGTGATGATCCAGGACATTCAACATTCAACTAGATAGATAGATTCTTTATTGATCCCCGTTGAAGAAAGTCAGGTGTCCAGTAGCAGCAAAAATAAAAAATAAAATTGATCATTCTAAAAATCTATGGACATTTATCAACATTTATGGACATTGGTCAACTCCCCATGGACCAATATTTATATGTTCTCTATTCTTTGTTGTCTTGTTTGAGTCTCTGATCTGTGTCGGCAATTTCAACGTTTTTGTTAAGGCCTCTGAGATATTGTTGTGATTTAAGGATACAAGAATAAAATTAAAATTGAATTGAATCTTTGCCGAGTTATAGTTTTACATCTGTCTCCGAACAGGATCTTGGTCAACATCGACGACAACATCGTGGAGCATTATTCAAATGAAGACACGTTTATCCTGAACTTCGAGAGCTGCGCAGACAATTACAAAGTCACGCTACAGGAAATCTGAGGAGGTCCCGAGCGCTGCGGAACGACAAATGTGAAACGGACTTTGGCTCCTGAGCTGAAGCGCTGGGACAGTCTTCCTCCTGTTACACTATGAAGCACATTTCAGACCAAAAATATGAACTTTTCATTTCAATTGTATACAGAATGTTGTACAGTTTTTTTTTTTTGCCATACGTCAGGAGTAGCTTGAACTAGACGGTCCTTAACATAGCAGCCTCTTTTGCATGCAAGTTTTGATATTTTTTTGTTGGTTAGCCATTATTATTTATTATTTTTAATGTAAGATTATTGTTAACATTTGATCCTAAATATTTCCTGTGCCTTAACATTTCAGTGATGCTTCTTCATGGTCCTCAAGTGAAAAGTAATGTTATTTGCCAAACATGTAAAGTGCCTTCTGTGGAGAGGGACCAATTCAAAAGACAAATTTATGGCACTTGTTTATCATCGAGGGGACGTGTTTAGACGTGTAAAAGTTAATTAAAATGAATTAAATAATCATATTAAGTGAAAATGTTGTGTGTGAATGTGAAGAGAGTTCAGCGTGTCATAAAAGGCATTTAAAGCCTCTCTGTGAACCTTCTAAAAGTAGATTTAAAGGAACAGTACGTAGTATTTTCTCGCACCGGTGTAACAGGTTCGATACATTTCAATCATGTGTTACCAGTGTCCTTTCATGTTGATTATTTTAAAGCCAACAATAAATATATTTATACATATGGATAATAGAAATACAATTATATATATCCATGTTTTCTCGTAAAAGTAAAATGTGAAAAAAATCAGACTACAGCATGCCGTCCTTATCTTTTTAGAAAACATGTTATTTGTAAACTATAGAACTGACTATTTGATGCTGAGAGCTGATTGGTCCTCTTTTACTTTTCTGTCTGATTATACTGGTCTAGATGTGACAGAGGCAAAAAAATGAATGCATTTTGGTTAATTAAATAATCTTTAATTATATAGCGCATTTTTACAGACCAAGGTCATCCAAAGCACTCAAGAGTTCAGATATTGTTCCATTCTCCCCACACGGTGATGACGGAAGCGAGACGCCAAACACACCTATTTTAGTGGTAGGGGAAACCGGAGCACCCAGAGGAAACCTACGCAGACACAGGGAGAACAAACTCCACTCAGAAAGGCCCTGTTCCGACCGGGATTCGAACCCAGGACTGTCTTGCTGAGGAGGCCACCATACTGCCCTACACACATGTAGTAGTACCAGTAGCAATTTCCTCCATAACCAGTGTTTTTTCATTACTAAACTGAACTTTGACAAGATCTCCTCAGCTCATACTAAACCTGTAGTGAAGACAAGACTGAAGCGAGAGAAACAGAAAAATCAAAAACACACCATTTTCACCATTTATTTGAACTAAATGGACGTCCTACACAGAGCACATAATGCAAGTTTTACAAAATGATACAGTGATGTAGTTTTGTTCGACAGTTATTCTCTGCACAGTATAAACGGATACAATACTGTCCTTTTTTTCCTCGTCTAGATATTTGGCACTTTGACCACAAGATGCTAGAAAGTGAAATGTGGGACTATCCTTTGTGTGAGATTACCGCAGCCTGGATCGCTCTACAACAGCGGCGGTAAATATAATGTAGTGGAAGCTCAAAGTCCTGTCATTACGTTGAACTATGATGGATTTCAAAATAACAAGAGAAAATGCAACATATGACAGTGTTTTAGTGCATAATGTTTTTCAGACCTGCTTTTTTTAGGGCTAGCTTAGTCAATTCTTTTGGATGGCCCTAAAGAAGAACCATATACAGGTGAAATGGAATAACCTCTATCTTTTTTTTTAATCTTTATGGGAAATCCAATCCCACCACCGCCTCACGTCAAGCTGTAAAAATAGTGCTACTTCTTCCTGTCAAAAATGGAAAAAGAGCACAGGCTAAAAGTAGCAGCAAGTTTTTTTTTTAAAGCAGATTCGTTAGCAATGCCTGTGGTCCTCTCCCTTCAACCTCTCGCGTTACCGTTTGAATATACTGTACACAATATATTTATCAAGTAAATAAAATGTTCACATTCAAATAAGTTAAAAGTAAAATGCAGCCGATTGCCACGACATTTCAAAATAAAATACATCTCCTATTAAGTATTCAAACAGCTATCCTTTCTGATTACTTTGTTAACATTAGCTGAACAGATAACACAGTTGAGATTCCCATTAGTGTCACGGACAAAAATAACAATTCACCTTCATTGAAAATGCTCAGTCGGTTTTGGTTTTCACGTAACATGCTCCTCCAAATGATTCCGGTGCCTTCTAAAAATCCTTCTATATTGCGTAAAAACTACATTTCCCAGTCCCCGGTACAGCAAACTATTCTTCTATCCAGTGTTTGTAAGGTGTTTGTCTTCCTCCTCCTCCAGTTGCAAACAGCAGAGTCCCTCCATTCAGGAAAATGCAATTGAAAAAAAAAAATAATATCACAAATTTGAGCTTCCCATTCTTTTCCGTGGCGCGGCGGCTGTAGCTTGAGTCCGTTTCAGACCCGTTGATCGGAAATAGAGACACATGGAGACCACACAATACTATCGACACTTTGGTTTGGGCTACAGCTGCATGTGGTGTGGAGAGATATGGCTTCATGTGCCTCTAGAACACCATCGATCACACAACCAGCGATCACACAACCAGCGGGGGCCATGAGGATCCGTTGCTTTCAGTCTAAGAATTTCAAAGGTTGTAAAAAGAAGTCCAGGAGGCTACTGTCCCGCGCTGCTCGGGTCGCACTGCAGCAGCCGCACGATGGACGGGTCGTTCTTGGCGCCTTCAACGAACTCCTCCAGCGACAATTTACCTGCGGCAGAAAAAATACGGAGTCAACACGGACGCTTTTGCTTTTACCCAGAAGAAGCCAGAGACAACGCCAAGAGGCTGCAGAGGTGTGGTAATGTGGAGCTAAATGTAAATTGTATATTTTATGGTAAATTGGGCCTGGGTGATGTGTCAGAACCTGTCAATGCACTGCAAAAAGTGATGGAAAATAAGTCAAAAATGGCTCAAATTTGGAAAAAGATTGTCTTAATTTAAGCACATTTTGACTGAGCCTTAAAACAAGACTTGTCAATTGGACAAAGCAAAATTACCTTGTTTTAAAAAGATACAGGAAATGTCTCCCTTGGAATGAGACAAAAAGCAACGGTTCTTGAAATAATTAAGAATGAACTCAAATTAAGATAAAAACCACTCGATTCAAGCAATATCTACCTCAGAATTTATCATTTTTTATAGTGTGTGATACAATACATACATGTCCTTTCTAAATGATTCAATGTGATTTTGTATGAAAAATTAAGACTTTTGGTCCCATTTGAATAAAAATACATTATTGGTGAATTCCTTAAAGATTGATTGTTGAAAAATCTTCAGTCTTATGCTTCTGTTTTCAATATGACGATATAAAAAATAATCTGGATTTTTTTTCTTTTACGATCCATGTAAAAAATACAAATATTCATATAGAAATGTCTAATCTTGTTTCTAGCACAGCCCCCATTACTTATCTCACAACATGTATCTAAGCTGTATAGGGAACTCACAGTTTTATAGTGTAATGATGTCACATACACGGACATTGGCTGCGTTTTAAAATAATCTTTAACACTTTAGATTAGCCCTCACTAATCAACAGCTAATGAAGTAATACAAACAATAATACATTTGATTTCTTAGGCGCCTTTCTAGATACTTGAGGTCGCCTAAAACCTAAGTTAAGTGCTATTATGAGTACCCTAATCCTAACCCACATGGGAAACTGTCAATTAGTAGTTAGTTAGATGTAGAATAAGGACTAATAAGGGATTAACAAATACCAATAAGGAGCATATTAACCATGAATTATAGACATAGCTGTTAATTAAACTTAAACTAAAGTGCGACCGATATTTTTTAGTTCTGACAGTGTTTTTCACATTAACCGTCGACATGCCTTGGAGTTTTTTGTGTTTCCATTTCCCAAAGATCACCTGGCTGGATTCAATCTCACATTTTTACATCCAGTTTGCGCTCCCTATCCTTCTGATAGGGAGCTGGTTTTATTGTTTGTAGCAATAACATGTTTTATACAACAGGCCTTTCTACTCGGCAAAAGCTGGACATTTGTATTGACTTATGACATCGTTATGGACGTTACATCTCCATGGCAACGCTATGACGCTGCTGTGTTTTGCAGATAAGTCCCAGCTTCGTACCGTCTCTATTTGTGTCCATCTGTCTGAAGATCTTGTCTGTGCGTTTCTCTGGTGTGGACTCGTCCTCGGGCATTTTCATCACAGAAGACACCATTTTGTAGATTGCCTGCGAAGACAAAAGAGGACATTACTATCAAGTGCAGTTCAAGTAACGAGTCTGGGAAAAGTGGGGAACAATTTTTGAACTCAGAACCAAACTAAAATGTCTTTCAATCAGTTTTCACATGTATTTTTGGCCTCTGTCAAATCCTTGGATCGGCTTTTTTCACACCAAAAGACCACCCTCTCTCTCAGCCAATCAGCTTTCAGCCCAAAGCATCTTTCTACCAAGTACGCAAAAAAATAACATGTTTTTTTAAAGTGAGATTTTTTTCACAAAATGTTACTTCTACAAGAGTCTGTTGTGACAAGGTGTAAAAAAGTTAGGTACCGCAGCTTTAGCAATGTATCTGTAATAAGGAAGCTATAGATTGTGAATAGAGTATTGTATTTATGAATTTATCATTTTATCTTTTGATTAATTACTCCTTCTGTTTACAAATCTTGAACTTTTAAAAATTATTATTATTATCTTTTTGAGTTTCTCTGCCCGTCACCAGGGAAAAGGGGATGTGAGGAACAAAAAGGGGACAAAAAGTAAAGTGTGATGCCAACCAGTGCAAAAAAGTAAATACAATGTAACACTTGAATAAAAAATGTATGTAAAGGTAAAAAAAAGGAAAAAAATCTTGCGTCTTCACGATTTTGCTGAAATGTGACGATAGCCGCTTTTGACATGTGCCACACTATAAATGGCAGCACGAACTGAAAATGGGATTAGCGTTTCCTTGCCCTGGCTTCACTTTAGCACCTTGATGTGTGATGTAACGACATGTGTAGAGGATTTCTGTCCAGTGTGAGCGGCGGCGACCAATCAGGAGCGAGGAGCGACAGGTGCGCTCGGCTGACGGGGGCTCCGATAGTGCGGCGGCGAGAAATATCGAAATCGAAATCCCAATTTGAACGGTCGCAAAGACTACAATTATTGAAATAATTTACAAACTAACTACTTTGGCAACAGTGAGGACTAAGAAAGATTTGCTATACAGAAAACTACTATTTCCATCATTTATTACCACAAATAATCCAGTACTTTTCTGCCAACCCTGAATTTTACACAAATCCGTAATTGATTTGAAAAAAAATGTGTTGATAAATAATGCATTTTGTTCAAGGGTTTGACCAGATATCTGAGCTCAGCGTAGGACGTTTTAAAAAGAGGAGTGACTTCTTCTGTGATATTTTTGTGTTTCATTTTTCATTATTTCTTCAGGGTATTATTAGCCTGAGCAGGTGTGTGTGGACAGGGAAGTCTGGGCGTTCCTGCGTAGACTACTGCCCCCCGCAACCCGGGAACGGATGAAGTGGAAGAAAATAGATGGATGGGTATTAGAATACACCCTTTTTTCTGTCTAACTTTGCAAAATGTAGAAAAGATGAAGGTGGTTGGACACTTTCGGAATGCACTGTTAACTGAAATGTTTGAATAATTAGCCAAACCTTATCCTACTCAGACTGATTTCCTAACGTCAACAATTGGTAAACTTGATGATTTCGAGGAGAACCCGTTTCAGACTTTTGCAGATGTATTCCAATGTGGTTTTACGGCAAATGGCAAATAAAATGAATCTGAAGCATGTTTTTTAAAGCGTTCAGCCTTCAGAATATTATATACATACAAATATAATATATACAGTATAAATACACACTCACAGTTACTATCTCCAGCATCTCGGCCTTGCTGATGTAGCCGTTCCCGTCCAGGTCGTACATGCTGAAAGCCCATTTGAGTTTCTGGTCGAGTCGGCCGCGGGACGTGACGCTCAGAGCGATGATGAACTCCCTGAAGTCGATGGTCCCGTCTCCGTTGGCGTCAAAGGTGCGGAACACGTGCTCGGCGAACTTGGACGCGTCGCCGTAGGGGAAGAAGTTGGCGTAGATCTTCTTGAACTCCTCCAGCGTGAGGGAGCCGCTGGGACAGTCCCGCAGGAAGCCCTTGTACCACTCGGTGATCTCGTGCTCCGTGAAGTCCGTGTTCTCCATCAGGTCCTGCATCACGTCAGGTCGCAGTTTGCTGTTCTGTTTGCCCATGGCTGCTGTGGAGGAGGAGGTCGGTGCGATTTAGACAGCTGCAGAAAAACAAAAGAAGAGATTATTCAAGCAGACGTAACATGGCTCTGTCCAGGGCTGAGGAAAACATTATTTTATTCTCTGATATTGACTGATTTTATTTCAAAACAAAATGGAATCACTGGTATGACGAATACAATGTTTCTAATGGTTGAACCTTCAAACTCAGAATCAGAATCTGAATCCTTTTTATTGCCATGTGAGTAACAGGAAGTCACAAACTAGGAAATTGCTTTGGCTCTCGGTGCAAACAAGTTAAAGCAGAATAAAAACAAGAAGGCATGCAATAATAAAAAACTCTACATAACACTTAAACAATCAGAGAGAAAGGCGAGGACACACGAGTGAGGAGAGGCACAAGAACATTAGAGAAGGAACGATTTTTATTGGAACCAATACAGATTGTTTAAAAATTAAATTAAGGTAGATCGCCAAAACACTCCTCTTCACCCCCAAACACTGATGCTTAATCAAAATAAAGTTCAGTAGGATGATTTCCTTTCAAGTAAAATGGCTGCATAACGCTGCAAACAGTGTGACTATGGTCAGATGCACCAGGAGTGAGCAATGGCCAAGTAAAAATAAAATACTCCAACATTGTGACATAAAACCGTGTTGAAGCTGTGAGCAGCTACTCATCCCGACCAAACAATCAAGTCCATTTTCTCTTATCTACCACAGCTGTCTTTGCTCCGGCGTCTGCATCACTCCCACTTACACCCAATCATCATCACCTTCTGCCATTTTCTACAGAGAGTGATGCTTCCAAGTTGCAGAACTAAAGAAAACTATGATCTTTATAAACCATCAACAGCTTTCATTACTATAGCTTCTTTTATTACAGAACTATCTTGTGAAAAGATCATTTAAACTACTCCAAACTCCTGCGTTTCAATGTTGTCAGATTGTTGCTTGTTTCAAAACAAAAACAACAAACATTTAAAAGATTTCAGGAGAAAATGTTGATCCCTAAAATGTTTCTATTGAAAGAAAAGAGTATGTTGTGAAAATCATCTCTACAGTAAACCCTGTTTGTGTACATCTACACGACACACAAAAAGGACAACATCAAAGATATAAGTTAAACACACAAAGGACTGGGACGAGGCCGGTCATTAAAATGAATATTCAAATGCTATTCAAAATTGAAGTATTAAAATTAGATTTGAATGATTTGAATGAGAGTATTTATATTGAAAGAAAAGAATAGAACACAATTGGATCTTCTCCAATAGTTTTCATAGTTCATGATTTACAGCAGTGTAGTCCTTTTGTTCAGGAGTGAACTTTCAAAAGTCATCTGGACCAAGTCATCAGCTTCACATCGGATCCAAGCAGAAAGCAACTCAGACGGAGGTAGAAGCGGCTCAAAGCTGAAATTTTGGTTCAGATGACTTCTCACTTGCTTAGCAAAACGTACAGTTAGTTTGTACTGAATTTAAGTTTTAAATATTATCATGGCAAACAAGGCCAAATAATGAGCTGTTTTAAAAAATATATTGAGTTTAATTCATATACGGACTCTGATCTAAATGATTTAATTTCATATGTCTTACTGTCTTTTAGCAGAAATAATATTTTTTGCTTCGGCTACAAAAAGCTTCTCAAAATGTCTGTAGAAAGCTGCATGCTCGCACTGTGTTCATTAATCGCTGTGTTGTGCTCATAAAGTCCCTCTTCACCTTGCTCTAATGTCCTCCATTTAGTCTTTCCATTAGCTTTTACAGACCATTACGAAGCCACAGCCATTTGATGCATCTGAATGATTCCCACACAGGTCTCTGGGGGATAATTTATGCAGTCGTCAGTGTTAACACCAAGGTTCTACCTCCACAGGGCTTTTGCATGTAACCTCTTCATCCTGTGTAAAAACCAGCACAATGCAAATATACACATGGTCTGGAGAGGGAGAGCTTTTCAGTCATCACAAAAACACTGCATTTCAATTCATACTAACGTGAATACCCAGTCAGGCTTAAAAAGAATGGAACTTGGGTTATTAAAAGCAGCATCTTTTATGAGGATAGAAATATTTGCATATGTGATTAAAGTTTGATCAAAATAGGTATAGGTAGGATTTCTTCATCTAAAAATACAGTATAAACACAATATTTTAAAGTATAAAAAGTCTTCTCAAAGTGGCATAAAAAATCTGCTAAAACAAGACATTTTGATGAGAAGTGGGTTGCTCAGGTAATTTTTATACAAACATGATATTGTCCAGTCAAACCAGACGCAAAAACCCAGATTATGAGGGTAAAAACATGTGTGTGGTGTGGACTTCAGGATTCAAAAACTTAGGACTTCATTAATAAAAAAAATAATTGTGTTCAGCAGTATATTTTCCAGGAACTACTTCTTGAAATGTCGACAGAGTAACCGTGAGAGGCAGAAGTGCTCCCAGAGAAAGTAATTCAAAACCACACTGCAACATAATGGGAACAGGAATCATGTCTCCTGCTCCTCTTCCTCAGAATCCTACTGTGCATCTCTTAAAACAGCCGGAACACTCAGGTAAATCCTTTGTTTATTTGCCACAGAATCGTAAACAAGACATTTTTAAAGGAATAGTTTGAGATATAAGTATATCAAAAAGCCAATCGACAATTATTATAAATGATTACTATAATAATTGCTGTAAAAGTGAGAAATATAGAAACTTATGTCATTTAAAAAAGAATGTGTTTTTACCCCAGGAGTAGTGTTTTCATACCAGAAAGCAAACTCGATATCAATTTAGATACAACAGCATGTATTCATGAATGATCTTTCTGGACAATACCCAGAACCTTGAGATGCGTTTGAATATGAAAAGGTGCGTTAATAACAATGCATTTTATTTATATTATCATCATCATCATTATCATTATTACTCAAAATAATAAACTAAAAACAGTGTTATGGAGCCATTAGGTATAAGTTATTCTGGTATAGTTTAAAATGCATGTCCATCTTTCTCTTCCTTATGTGATTATTTTTAGTATTCTAAAAATACTTTCTCATATTAGTATCTAGTAAAGTAAACTCACTCACATAATAAAGAAGTTTGGCTCCAAGGATCAGTGCAATAACAGCCACTATAACGAACCTCTGCAGACACTGAACTATACCCTCCTCACGCCGTCTTATAAGGTTAACAATAATACGGTTTCTTGCAGCAGCTTTTATTAATGTTTTTATTAAAGTGTTGTTTAAGCAAAATCAGCTCAATTTGCTATTTGCAATCTACAGCGACGGTTAAGGCACTGTGTATCCATCTTGAGACTTGCATAAATGATTGATTATGGTCTCAATTTGACAATCAGCAAGAGAATAAGGCCCTCCATCAAAGTGTCAAAACAGCAACAGATTCAACACTTTTGTGCCGTTTGCAGCAAAACTCCTATAGGTTACTCCATTGAACATATGCCTTATAATAACAAAGTGTTAAAACAAACGTTACATTTCCTCCCCTCAAAAGAAAGCAAGAAAAGAATGGGCCGAAAGGATAATGACAAAAAAGAAAAACAAGTATTATCAGTAAATTAATCAGGTAAACAGCTTCCTTTGTGTTTTCTCGGGGGTCGCCAACAATGTACAAGTCCAGAGTCATAGTTTATCATCAGCTCCATAAACCATTTCACTTTCTGTCCCTGGGAATGTTTCACTGAATTAAAACAGCTACACCATCTCTGCTGCTCTGACCTAAAGTGCTGCTGCATCTTAATACTACTGTTTTTTTACTTTTAGAATGATCTATTATCATATTTTTGTTCAGGCTCAAGATGAGTCAGTCCCAGCAGGTCTATAGATGGTATGGTTATATAATTATCTATTATTTGTTTTGTTTGTATGGATGGATGGGTTTCTGCTGCCACTGGACACACCTGAATTTCTCCTACAGGGATCAATAAAGTATCCATCTATACTCATTTTTGTTTTAATTCAACACAATCTTCTGACCCTGGAAATGCCAGACCTGAATTAGTGAGTAATTGAATAATCATTGTTTTGAATCATACACAGACAAAAACCTGCTTACAAGAGCTAGAATTACTGCTGAATGGAATAGGAAAGTATAAAATGCAGTATAAAACAACAAAATAAAATGCATAAGTGAATAGTTTCCTACTGGATTAAATGTAAGTTTGTTTTCATGGCTTTGTAAACAATTCAAAAACTGTCCTAAAATGTAAACAGGTCAGTGTTTTTCTCAGCGTGACTCAACGGTGATAATTTGGTCACAAGTCCTGATTCGATCTTCACATTTTGTCCAATGGAGAGACACGTATTCTCTGTGGTTAAGCCTCTCGCTGCACGTTTGAGAACGCACAAGATGTGACAAATCGGCTAATTATACTAAACAGAAAATTGACTCCTCGAACACATCTTGTTGTTGCGTTTTTAATTAAGCGGCGACCACAACAGGTCTCGGCCAAAGACAAGGACAAAAGCATCTTTAATGTTTAATTATCGTGCTTAATAAAATCACAGCGTGTCAGCTGTAATGAATTCAATGGCCTTACGTGCAAATCTATTTCAGCTCGCACATTGAGAAGCCCTACAAATTATATTCACATTGTGCTGATGGTCAAAAGAAATAATCTTATTTTGTGCTGAGAGATTTCCATTATTACACACAATTATTGCCTATTTTTCTGTAAGCAATGTAGATTCTTCATGGCGTGGTAATTAAAAAGTTTCACACCAGTTTAGCCAGGTCCACTAGATCTAGACATAGACAGAACCAAATAAGTTAAACAAGCACTGATTAAATATGGTAAAATTACGTCTATATTAGTTATTTAAAAAGTATAATGTTCTGTGGATGGAAAAGCCTTCACACACAGGACTAAAGCCTAAAATACAACGACCCAATTATTAACTTCTAAATTTGTTCTCAGTGAAATTGACGGGACTAGAGCGACTCCTTCGTCCTGGGGATAAACCTAAAGAGCTTGCTGCACTATTTGTAAACCCTGACATCACCGACTTCTCAAATTAACGGTTAAGGTTCTTACCTGCCGCTGCTGCAAGCTATTGTTACATAACCCCAACCTGGTCCAGAGCAAAAGCCACGAGGCGCAGTCCCGGGACAAAGGACTGAAGATGAGGCTTTAGTTCAATGTGAGCTCCACTGAGGGGACAAAGGGCGTGAGAGAAAGTACTGACCTCTGCACGGCTGAATTAAGAGCTTCTAACACACATATACACATAGACACGCGCACACACACACTTACTCACTTCATAAATAATGAGAAGATGCAGCAACTGTTTATATTTAACTAGAGCAGTCTATCCATTTCAATTCTGTCCATCTCAAGGCAGTAAACACACTGTATTAACTCATTGACTGCCAGTCGTTTTTGATTTTCAACACCCACAGAAAGTTGTGTGCTAAGACTTATTATGTGAAATGTAGATGCTGAAAGACTGGACCCTCTACTTTTATCAGCAAGAACAAGTTTGTTTCTAGCTAGTTTTGTTCTCCGGTAATCCCAAGTCGAATAGAGGTTAGTTTGACAGAAATCACAGGTCTTAGACAAATTCGTCAATGGGAGTCAATGAGTTAACTGCAAGAATTAATGTTAAATGTAGTGACAACATGACTCCATAAGCAACTGTTGAAGCCTTGACTAGTCCTACAGTGCGGAAATTACAAATCGTCTGAACTTAAAATAGTTAAAAATATGATAAAGACGTTTTCAGAAAATAACAAGCGCACCAACAGATATAAAATTGAGGTACAATCTGTGATGTAAGACATAGTGCCTCTCTGACCCACAGCGATTTAACATATCTAATTATTTCATTCGACACAGAGGTAGGGGAGGAAAGTTACTATTGTCTAGCCTCAGCTGCCCATGGACAGACTGATGGAAGCAAGTCTGCCAATCTGCTCCATCGGCCTTTCTGACGTTTGTGTGTAAATGGTTAATGTGTATTTTTGTGCACATTTCTATATTGTTGTTTAAGCTCCTTTTTGTCCATTTTACATTTATTCTTGTGACTTTGATGAGTACATAGACCCCAGGAAGAATAGCTACGGTATCATTTATTTAATGGGGATCTGAATAAAAAACAAACGCTACTTTTGTACACACCCAATTCACGCTAGGAAATGTGGGTGAGGTGCCAAGAACAACAGAAGCATCTGGACTCTCTTCCAAGTACTAACCAGGCCCCAGGGGAGGAGGTCGTTAAAGTATGAGCGGTTGATTTTTGAGAATCTCCCAATGGGAAAAACATGTTTAAAAGTTACCAAAACCTTAAATCATTCCTAGTATTTCCTTTTCTCCTGAACTTTTAAGTTGAAATTGTAGTTGTTTGTGTGTTTCTTGTCATTGCTTGGAGGCTTAAAACTTGATTTACTCTTTGCTCCCTGATCTGAGGCACTGTGCGGCACACTCATCCCAGAACATCTTGTTGTGGCCATTTACGTAACAAGCACAAGTGTCCATTTATATCCCTCAGGTAAGTCTCAGTCCAGGAGTCGCACAGATAATCCAACACAGAGCGGAGCCTCGAGGGAGAATCAAGCCTGACCAGAAACTGACCTGATCACTCCCGGGACTCTGCACAAAACAATCGGAGACAGGTTTTAAGATTTCATCAGCAGCCTCAGCGAATAAACTGTAAACATAACATACAAGTAGTAGTAATCTTTATTTATATACCGCCTTTTCACTGCACATCGGAGTCTCAAAGCGGTTTACAATTGTTATTTTTTGGGAATGGGGGTGCCAGTACAGGAGACACATGCCAGACCTATTGTACATATTTTTAGTGGTAGGGGAAACCGGAGCACCCGGAGGAAACCTACGCAGACACGGGGAGAACATGCAAACTCCACTCAGAAAGGCCCTGGTCCAACCGGGATTTGAACCCAGGACCTTCTTGCTGAGAGGCGAGAGTGCTATCCACTCAGCCACCGTGCCGCTTTAGGATAAAATTACACCTAGGGTTGGGAACATTTTGAATTTTTTTGGGTAACAGTAATGGTCCCGTTCCTGGTGTGTATCATGCAAAATTGTATTGTATAAATTAAATTAATTAAAAAAATTTTACATATAGTGGATACAGTAACTTTCCCTGTATCCACGTAAGGATAATACATTTACTATTGGTACTAGTTCTAAAAAATGTTGGGTGCGAGTAGAACCTAATCTCTTCCAATTTTAAACTAGTACCAGTTAGACAAAGTCCAGCCTGGAATAAAAATATGAAACTACCACTTATATTTCATTTACGTGGTAGTTTTCTTTGAACACTTTTAAACACAGAATAAGGCAAAAAAGGCCCAGGACTAGTGTGGGCCTATTTAAAGTAAATGTTTCAGTGTATTTACAGATAGATATCTTCAGTACAAATATATTGGCATCGATATTGACTGTCAACGCTTTTTCTGGTTTAGGCTTTATTTTGCCAAGACCATTATAGTATATTTTCACTATATCTATATCCTGTGAGTAACACTGTATAATTCAAAACTTCAGACTTCATGAGGTCAACATCAGCGAGGACTTGATCTAGATTATCCATTACTTTCTTGTACTTAATTAAATTAGATCTGCAGTGGGCTGATGGTGGCAGGGGCAAGAAACACAGATGAAGAGAGGTTGACACACCGTCCCGTGACCGTAACTCCTCTTCAGTGCAAATTAATTTCTATTTGTACGTTTTAATGCACTTGACAATAATAGAAATTGGGCAAAAATGAGAGTAATTTTTGTATCTTTCCAGTAAAACTATATACATTACTTACTCACTTACTATATTACATAAAAAGAAAGGCCCATTACAATTCTGAACAATATCAGTAGCAGATATTTACCAATTTTCAACTGCTACTTTATGACACAAACATTTCTACTTTCTACAATTATTTGTTATAATACAATAATGAATAGTGAAGTCAAAACTACAAAGCACTGCACCATCATCTTAGCCTGGTCATCTTCTGAGGCCCTAAAGCACTAACGTAATATAGTAAGCACTCTCAAATACATTTTACTTTAACGTAATCAGACAAAGTAAAGTCTTAGAGCGTGGACTAATGGCTTGACTGGATGTTCAGCATAGAAGCTCAAGTCTTGCCTGGGGACTCAAATTGCCTTCTGTAAATAACAAGGTCTCATTTTGAATCCTATTGAATCCTTTAGCAAAACAACACCTCTGTCTTAACTAAACAATCACATGTCTATGCTATGTCCTGGCTCAGTCCACTCTTAAACTCCAGTCTAACATGCCACCAATACTTTAAGCCTAAATTGAACGCAGTCCTTGACAAGGCCGACCTGCAGCTTTGGCAACATCTTAAAGGTATACAAGAGGATTTTCTACTTCCGGGTGGATCATCAACACTATTGGTCCTCCCAAATGTCAATCATTCTGTTTATACGTCCTTGTCCTATAAGAGCAGAGAGTTTTGTTCAAAAAGTAGAAAGGGCGGTTCTTTCCTAAAATATGGGAAAATCCTCCTTTATACCTTTAACACTTAGTTTTGATACCCACTAAAATTACCCTACCCTTTCTCGCTGCTTCACATGTCCACCATCACATGCCCAATCACATGGTCATCTTAAAACACCGGGCGGAACAGTCTGCACTGGCACGGCATAGCTGCGCGGCTGTACTCATGTTACAAGCGTGGAGGAAAACGCCGGTCGGTGTAGCGTGCTTCACTGGCTCCACTAATATCTGACTGCAACCCTATCTGCGGCTGTGTTATTTGGCGTAAGGTCAGAGCTGCTCCGCTACTGAAGAGAAATGAGAGGCATATTTTGTGCTGGATAACAAGGAATCACAAGACCTTAAAAAACATGCCAAAAAGGAGAATAGACCATATTCATAAAGTGATACACGGTGACGGGTTAATGATGGCAAGAGCTTGTACTCTTGTACAAAAAAGTGTATTATCACGAGATTTAAGAGCATCAGATCCAAAGACGAGTTAAGTAAGTAAGTAAGTAAGTTTTTATTTATATAGTAAGTTTTTATTTATATACCGCCTTTTCACTGCAGATCTGAGTCTCAAAGTGGTTTACAATTGTTAATTTTGGGCATTTGTCTCTCACTCCACACAGAGATGGGAGCGGGGTCGCCAGTACAGGAGGCGCATGCCAGAACTATTGGACATATTTTTAGTGGTAGGGGAAACCGGAGTACCCGGAGGAAACCTACGCAGACACGGGGAGAACATGCAAACTCCACTCAGAAAGGCCCTGGTCCGACCGGGATTCGAACCCAGGACCTTCTTGCTGAGAGGCGAGAGTGCTATCCACTCAGCCACCGTGCCGCCCTGAAGATTCCTGAAGTTCATCAGCCTGTCATCTCATGCACATTGCACACATAAAATATCCTCTTTGCATACACTGCAATATCTCTTGCTTTATCCAGAAAAATCCACAGCAAGATTTTTTTGTCTCATATCACTCGGTCCTAACTTTTTGATAATAAATATGGCCATTGGATTGGTAACAATAGTTAGTTCCTCATTGAAAAAACAGGAATTCCTCATATTATCTTTAATTGAAATGAAGTACATTTATCAAGGCTGGCATTGCTGATTTGGATAAAAAGCTGAACTACGGCTCCAATCTTCTATACAAAACATGTGTCGTTCCGTTGCTAGGGCTTAGTAGTTTGACCAAGTTTTCATTCCCTTCAAAACACTGGCCCCTCTAAGCCAACCCATCCTCCCATTGAGAGAGGGAAAACTGCCGAGACTTCATCATAATGCAGTACACATGAGCTTGTGTTGTCAGTCAGAGGTCTTTGTGCGTCAGGGCTCTGCAGAAAAACCACAATCATGACAGAGGAGCCATTATGAAGCAGCAGACTACGACCAACAAGATAAAGAAGTGCCCATAACATAAGGTTGCAGGACTAGGCACAAACAGAATCACAAATTGACGAGTCGCTATCCGTATATTGTTCAAGTTCAACAAATCCCATTATAGAAAAATCTCTCTTGTAGTGTACTTATTGTAAACATGTAAAAATAAGAATGTATTTAATCCAATTACAGAAAATTCCTTGGTAACAGTAATTTCTTAACTCGTGCAAAATGGCATTTGCATCCTATAGTTGTAGTTTTTGTTGATTCAATTTAAGATTATGAATTGCTCATAAAAGTGATGTGATAAATCTTCCACGGGTAGATGCTTTAACCCGTCAAATCAAATCCAAGACCATGTCAGTCATTCTTGTCATCTTAACTCAAAGTCTATATTGTTTTGTCAAGTGTCAATTGATCAATATTCCCATTTCTCTATAACATCTAGAGGCGAGACAAGAGCAGACTTCAGCTGGTCTAACACTTACACCCTATTGCCAGGGATTGCATGAAGGAAGGGGCCGTTTGCGCAGTGCACTGAATAATATGTAGCTTTGTTGTTAACTCCGCCACAGGGGGTCAAAAGAATCGTCTAGTGACCTGAAACTGGGATCGAAAGAAATGGTTTGTCAAGTAGGGCATCTGATAAAAACTATAATAATACAATTAAAGTAATGGACAGCAGAACGATGATTTGTTGCTGAAAAGTCAAATTCAATATCTACTCATCCTGTTTGGGTTCCCAGCGTCTTGCACTAAAAGCTCTAAATTCAAATCAAACCACTGCTTCTGAGATGGACTTAACTACAGAGGATGCTGCCAGTCTGGTCAATCTTACCCCAAAACAAACCCACAAGACACCCACGCTGACGAAAATAAGACATCTTCTTTTTCCAAATATAGCACACATTTGTAAGCGTTTATAGCATCTTGAAATGTTTGGGCTGCTGCCTTTGATAGCTAACAGCTTATTACGCCAACTCCACCCTAAAAACAAAAGCACAGCAGATTCTACACAGGAATTACCTCAAGTACATATGAGTGGGGTGACCAAAAGAAATTGAGCCACTTTTTCCCATTTATAAACCACTTGAAAGGATATCAAGCAAACACAGACTGTGGGACACCAGTAAAATGTATAAATAATTCACTCTGGTCCAAGGAGGATTTCCTAATACCCAAGACAACATTTAGAGCCTGTGTCTTCAGCCAGTTAATCCCAAGTCTTTTGTACTATTTACATTTTCTTAGAGTTTATAGGAACCACAAAACAAACGCCCTAATCTTGGAAAAAATGCTGTAAAAACAAACACAATTGGTAATGCATATCACAGGTCTCACTTTGAGGATGAAGACAACGGTAGGACATTTAAACAAGTCTACTTCACACTCACACAAGACTTATTGACGAATACATTAACTAATTATATGAGCAAAAAGTTTATAAAACCGAGCTCAAGCCATTTGTTAAGCATCATATCAAATTACTGCTGAATGAACAGTGATGCAATGCACAATGCTGGGCACATATTGGCTTTAAATTATTCAGTCCATGAGTCACTTTATACAGCAGCATAGCCTCAGTGAATAAAAACCCAAACGAATGACAAAAGGTTTACAGACCCAGCATTGATGGACAGTCTAAAGGGAGAGCTAAAAAAGATGAAACCACCACGTTGACTCACGCCCCAGCCCAAAGCAGCAGCTGCCTCCATTGACAGACCAGTGTTTGTAACGAGATACCCACTTTGCCTTCTCCAAATATGTTTTGGTTGAATGCATGTTATGGCTTTATGTCATATGTACAACCGAATGCAAATCCCGCTTCAGTAATGGTCCACTCTGCTGTCCCTTCAAACACTTCTCTCAGGACAAGACAGGCAGCCTCATCCGATTAGACATGCGGGGAAAGCTTTATCCACTGTTAGCATCTTGTTGCGCGACTGAACTGCAAAGTTAAAAAAAAGTCCATGCGTAAAAAGGTGGTTATGCATGTCATGTTTCCTCGATTACATTCTGGAAAGTACACTGAATCATGCCGCAAACTCGACTCACCTGAGCAACAGGAAATGGTTAAAAAAAGAAAGAAAAGAAAAACACGATTCGAGTTGGGGCAGTCTCGTTAGCGACAACTTACCTTGCTTTGGAAATGGAAGTGCAGGTTTGCCTTTCAGACTGGTTTAATAGTCCATTCCAGTGTGTTTCGG
Source organism: Knipowitschia caucasica (assembly GCA_964034765.1). Taxonomy (NCBI): domain Eukaryota; kingdom Metazoa; phylum Chordata; class Actinopteri; order Gobiiformes; family Gobiidae; genus Knipowitschia; species Knipowitschia caucasica. The sequence goes on along the minus strand of OZ035838.1, from coordinate 33,791,432 downwards.
AGGTAGAGTGAAAAGTGTGGTGGCAAACAGGTGGTGTGTGTCTGCGGTGCTTGCGGTCCAAACTCTTGTGTGGTTTCTCTCCGTGAGCTCAGCGGAGGACAGCAGCCCCGCGAGCCCCGCACGCAGGCTGACGCACAGGCCACGTGCTGCAGCTCGGGCCAGTCACAGCGCGCCCCTGTTGTCCTGGCAACAGCAGCAGCGGTTAGCGATAGCATGAGCAGCAGTTGGATGATGAGCGTTGAAGACAAATGAAGATGATTAGATCTATAATGTTTTGATTTAGAAGACACTCGCTATATCTACTATAAATGTCCAAATCTCTTGTTTGAGGACATGATACAGCATATATTATTTGTTGATAAATAAATAATGCAAAAATATATACAAACGAATATGACTAGCATGCATTTGTATGAGATTATGAGTTTAGAAAAATAAATTAGAATGCTGGCTTTTACCAACAATGTTTTTGTTACCAATATGATGAGAAGTGCTCTGTGCCCTGTCTTGTCCTTCATTTTCATGTGGATTTTACTACAAACAATCTAACAAGTTCCTGTTCCGTAAACAGCTTTGCACTTTCTCACATGCATTATTTCAAAGGCCCTATAGGTGTACTACTAAGGCACATTGGGCGCCATGCTTTACCTAAGATGATTAGTGGAAGTCAAAGCCATCCCTGGGAGCATTCTTAATGGCCTTATAAAGCACACCTTTGCTGGGCTGACTCAGCAAAACCCTGACACCAGATTGAACGATGGCTCGGAGCAATTGAGAGTCATCTGATATCATAAAAAAACTATACAAACTAAACATTAGGGCGCAAATTATGATAAAGTTTCAGACATTTTTAGTCAAACCCTTGCAGGATGCAGATTGTTTTCATTGTCTGTAAAAATAAAAAACAAATAATGATGTTTATAATAATAACATGCTCTGTATAATGCTGTGTCATCATAGGTTGAAATAAAAGTTTAATTACATACTTACAAGTCCCAATAACAGATACAATCATAAAATATTGAGAGACAGCACTTCAAAAAAAATATTTTACTTTTAAATCTCAACAGGTTCAAAGTGGTGGAATTGAATGACAATTTGATGATGTTAGAGTCCGAAGTTGCTGAGTCAGAAACTCCAGTAGTGCATTTAAGGCCCCTGATGGGTTGATGCTATTAGACTACATCGCTCTCAAAACCTTGCATAATATTGATCCATTGAATAGTGTAAGTGCTTCCACACACCAGTAAAGACCAGTCCTGCTCCAACTCAAGAGGCTTTGAACTCTGAGGAGTCTGTAAGTCCCCATGTTTCAGCACGGGCTGCACTGTCATTAGGTAATGCCGGTTTAAAGTCAGGGATAAGGAGGTTGTGTTGCATAGTGGAGAGGACCAACACATTACACCTGTTACCTAACTAACCTCCCTCTGAGCCCCAAGGATCACCATGGACCATGACCAAAGTTTCAGAGGTGATCTAAGCTCCCCGGGAGCAAAAACATGGAGCAAGAAAGAGATTGTTTTGATCTCGGATCCCCAGTGTCTTCGCTTTTTAATTCTATAGGCTTTTCCGCAACATAGCACTCATGATGAGAAAGAGATGTAAAATTACACACATAATCATACAAAATCATGTGCTAGTGGTAGGAACATTTTGGATAAATTACTACTCAGACTGAAAGATTTAATGTTTTTGTCAACTAACAATGGCATATCTCAAATCATAATTAATTTTTTGCAGCTTTGTTTCTCATTGAGAAAGCAATTAAACAGTGTTATTATACGGCTCCTCAGAGCAGCAGTAGAATGCTCCATTGATTTGAATGTAATTTCAAAACGTTCTACCGGTCATTATTTTCTATAACGGACCTCTCAAAACAATAATGACCGCTGCCCTTTGGCAACGCACTCTCTGCTTGTCTTTCAAATGCGTGGATAACTCCGCAAGTAGTTCCGGCACTCCTGAGCTAGCCACGCTCAATCAACACACTTAAATGTTAATCGGAGAATACTTATACATATACATTCTTCACACACGTGCACGGAAATTTTCAGAATTTTCTGGTCTTGTCTTCATGACAAAAATACTATTTCTCTGCGTCAAAAAGCGATCGTGAAAATCCCGGAAGTAGTTCCGGCCGCTCAATAAACGCAAATGCCAATCAATCAACGCAATGAAATGTTTATCGGAGAGTGAATTATACATATCCAGTCTTAATACAAGTGCACAGAAGTTTTCAGAATTTTCAGTTTACGTTTTCATAACAAAAACACTGATGTAATGCGAGAAAAGGCGATCCCGAAAAACCCGGAAGTAGATACCGGCACATTTTAAGATACCGGCACATTTTCGGACACATTTGCAGAGGATCGATTTAGGTTAGGTTTATGTATGGGTCACTCACCGCTGTTTTCATGCAGTTCCAGAGAGTTCTAGTTTGGAAGTTGCCAGCCTAACTGTTGCTAACATAGCCACACTGCCTGCCCGCGGTTGCCGAGCAACGGGAAAACTTTTTGGGACTACTTTATTTGTTGTCATTAAATAAACTTTTGGCATTCATAAAAGTGATCTGAAGTTTATTTTGTGTGTTAAGTTGGTACAAAGCAGGATAATGTAGCGGGAACCTTCAGGGCGGAAGCCCTGTCGGTACTTATTTTCCGATAATGACCTGTATGCTATACATTATCCCTTACTTATGGCATGAAACATGAAAATTACAAGACCCCATTCCTTGCTATTGTACAAAACAGGACTACAGCAGGGGTGTCGTATGGAAAAAAAAGTTTGGGTACCCCTGGTCTACAGAAAAAACGAAAAAACAAGACAAAAGTCCATTGTATCACATTCCTTTAAAAAAAAATAAAAAAATAAAAATGTGACTAACACTGGTGCATTTTGCTCCAACCACATTGCACTCAAACTGAAATAATAGATTTTTTTTTTTTTTTAAATCTTATACAGGCTTGAATAGTGTTCCTAATAGTTGTGAATTATGTTTAAATGAGGACAATTGTTTCCTGGTTTGTTGGTTGAAATATTGGCATGCTTAAGGCGTTTGCAGACATATGCATAAATGTGCAGTCCCAGAGTGGAGGAGAGTGAGCAGGTGACCCTCTCCCGTCTGAGAACAGCCAGTGCGTCATGAGCAGCAGACTAAAGGATTAGCAGCAGGTGAATTTATTCTCAACTAGGACATGCTGCAGGTTGTTGTCCGGCTTTTGCCAAGACTAAACACAGAAACACACAGCTTTTGTTTGACAGAGGGAACCAGGTTATCCCTGTCTGTTCACAACAAACTTAAAGGCTTTTCATGATCACAACATTAAGGACAAATACAAAACAAGTAACTTTAGTTTATTTTTATAGATTCAGTAACAAAAGCATGTTCATCCAATAATTCCTCAAAATGAGACCATAACAGCCAAATGAAAATTATGTTTAAAGAGGGGAATAAAGTTTGAGGCAACTTAATTCAGATACATTTGTACATTTCCATGTTAACCATGACATGTTTATATGAACAGAGGAATAGCTAGTATTTTTCAGTAGCTAATGGGTAGCCATGCAATCATTGATTATATCTACTGCTATTTTACAGAAATGTCTTAATATTCAAGAAAATCTTACTACTTGGATTACAACCTGGATTATTATCTCTGTGAATGTATTTCTGTTGAGTGGAACTTTTTAAATATTGTTTCATGAGTAATAATTCATGAAGCGAAGCACTAGGTTTATGTGGTTTAAGCAGCGTTGGGAGTAAAGCGTTACTAAAGTCATGTCATTACTGTATTGCTGTAACGCGATAATGTAATGTAATGTAATGTGTTCATTATGAAAAGTGGGTAATAATTTACTCGGTACAAACGTCAGTAACGTACATTGCGTTGCATTTTAACTCAAACATTTAATGTGTTTTGTTTTTATACTGTGCCACCACGAGATCTGCAGAGGAGAAAAAAATCTGCACCAATCGTAGCTGCCTAGAAGTTTTTTTTCCTTCCTGGTAGAAGACGGCTGAAGCTGAAGCAGAAGCAGGAGCCACATTAGACTAGTACATTTTTTTAAGATGGACAGACTCTGGGAACACAGTGGGGCGGCTGCAGCTGTAACGTGCAAAACTGCCCTTGTGTCCTTGGGCAAGACACTTTACCCACATTGCCTGGACTGTGTCTAGTGTGTGTATATGGTTGATGGTAGTCGGAGAGGCCAATGGCACATACTGGCTGCCTCACTTCTGTCAGTGTGCCCCAAGGCAGCTGTGGCTACAGGGATAGTTTATCACCACCGTGAAAGAAAAATGACATGTGAAGCAGTGTTCTGAAAAGCGCTATAACCAATGCACCATTTTTTTTTTTTTTTTTTTTATTGATTTTTTGACAAATAGATGTGAAAGAGGAAATGCCCGCCCCTCATAATCTATTTTGCAGACGTGTGCATATTGTCTGCATGTCTTGTGTTGTAAGTGATGATGCAATGCCATATTTCTAAAAATATAAAACCACTAGTCATTCCTTTATAGAATTACATTATTTGCTTTTGTAAAAATTGAGATTCTATTTTCCTCAATAAGAGACAATGATTGTTTCAGCAAAACTTCCAGCATGAAACAATCTTTTTACTGTTGTGTTTATACAGGTGTGAAATAAACCAAATAAAACTTGTGAAAGTAGAGAGCATGCTGTATAATTAGAAGCATGGCTAGCCAATGCACTGCACTTCACTGCACAGTGAAGTGTCTTGACGACAGCTGCAGTAGAATGGCTTTGGGTGTCATGCAAGGTGCACAAACATGTGCATGTTTCATTTTATACATATGGTAAACCTGTCAACAAAATAAGTAGTCAATTAAAGTACAGATGCAGAAAATGAAATAGTACTGTGGTGACTGGTGATCAGTCACTGCCTTGCTCTTTGGCCCATTTTTCACCCTCGTGGCTCCCTCTTGTGGATACGAGTGGAACTAGTGGAATGGCATAAATAGATAGATCCTCCATGCATAGATCCAAGTGAGTTCTTCCGGTTTACTTCTGGTGACCTATGGTCCTGTCATACTTCCAAGTTTCGTGAGTAAATAATACACTTGAACTTGAAGGAATGTGATCACGTGACTGGTGTGTTGCACCGATCCATGGTTGCACCTCCCCAAAATGTGCACTGCAACATGTTGGTGCCAAAGGTCGTTACGTCTGGCACAAAAATGTTGCAGCGCACATTCCCAGGACTCCTGCGTAGGTTTCAAAAGTATTCCTTGAATGCGCATTGCAAATTTAGATTTCTCGATGCATTTTGAAAGGACTAACAAAATGCACCACCAGGTAAGGATTTGTTTCCATCATATGCAATGCCTAAAATGTTATACCGTTATGGCATTCAAATTGAATATTTACATTCAATCAATTGGAAGTGTTGTGTTCCATGTGATAAAAACAAACTAACTTATTTGTTTAGATTTGGCGTTTGGTCACTCGCTGCTGCTTGACAAACCATTCTTGGTCTGATATATCTGGGATGGACCCCTGGAAGAGCACAATGTAGTCCAGGGGTCTCCAACCTTTTTTAAATAGGAGAGCTACTTTTAACAGGATAGGCAGAGAGCTACTCCTAATAAAATAATAATAATAATACAAATCTATGTAATAATGACGAGAAGAGTGAAGACACATGAAATATACTATATTACTGTATAACCCTATGTTCAAAATGTGTTAAATTCTAAATCCTTTGGGGAGCTACCTTGGAAGGGGCGGTGAGCTACTGGTTGGAGACTACTGGTGTAGTCTTTGCTTTACTAACAAAAATAAAAACATGCACTGTGGTAATAAGTGACATGACATAGAAACGCAGTTTAAACATATATTCACTCAGAAAGCTGCTGTATCCTCTACAGCAGTGTCTCCCAAAGTGGGGTCCGCGGCCCCCTGGTACTGCGGGGGGCCGCGGGAGGTCATAAAAAAAAAAAAAAAAAAAAATATAATTATTTAATGTTAAATTTATAATGTTTTGTTTGTAATATTAAAATATTTGTGTTCATTATTTGACTTGAATAAGCCACTGTAATCATTTTTGTATTACAATGTTTGTAGCAGAGGCTATTTCCCCAAAATAAAATAACCAGAAGAGCCTATTCTTAATGTTGTCTTCTTGGTTATTATTTTGGGGGGCCACGCAGACCCGTCAGATTTTTAAGGGGGCCTCGGTGTTACTGAGTTTGGGAATGGCTGCTCTACAGCAATGAAGTATCAAATTATCCATACATTTTCTTCCCCTTAACCCATTTCTGGGTCACCACCTGATCCTCCTGCAGGTGGTGAGTCCCCAGCAGTGAAATTAAATCAGCAGATATTTTGTGTGTGCATTGCAGGCCATGGCTCAGGACAAACCATACGCTCTCATCTCTGAAGTGAGCGAAGAGGGTTACATCCAAGAAGCTGTTGACGTCATAAAACCACATTTCCAGATTATCACTCACCAAGAATTTCTCCAAGACCCGGATTGTCTCAGCTCCAGGATACAGGCGCTGTTTCTGTGGGACAATAAACCTGCCCTTGAGCCGTCGCTGCTGCGCTCACTACCTGCCTTAAAGGTGATCGCCAATGGAGGAGTGGGCATTGACCATTTGGACGTTCCTCACCTTAACAGTTTGGGCGTGAGGGTCAGTAATACTCCGCATGTGGTCAGTAACGCCACGGCCGATATGGCGATGGGGCTGCTGCTGGCGTCCGCACGCAGGATCCTAGAAGGTAACTATGGAAGGCACTAGAAACAGGGCATTGTGGGTTTTGAGAGACTGAAACATACACAAGCAGATGGATATTGTAGATAGATAGTATGTTGTGGTATGTTTTGGTTATTTTACAATGTTTTTAGCTGTAATCTATTATTTTGATAATCGTTTTCAGTAGTTGGCCAATTATTCTTTTGATTTATTCGATTATTGATTCATTTATTGTTATTTTTATCGTGGAACACTATGCAAGCTACTGTGACAACACAATTTCCCATGTGGAACGATAAAGTCTGTCTAAGTCTAAGTTGATTAGTTGCTATTAATCAGTTAGGCTTAAGTTAAAACCACAAACTAAAAAAAGAGACCAGGACATAGCAGAAGATGCTAATTTACACCTGTAGTCCCAGAACAGTTGAATGCTGAGATTACAGATTATTGTCTAGATAATCCAGGGCTGTAAATGTTTATCACAGTAGTAGGATCACACAGGGAGCACACAAAAAGTAAAAAAAAAGTAGCTGCTATGTTTCTTAGCTAGCTGTAAATGCTTCAATATCAATCTCTCAAAATATCTAATGTAAAAAGTGCAAAGTTATATACATATAGAGCAGGCAGTAAGTAGATAAAGTGACATTCAGTGGACATTCTGAAGTTGCAGTATTTAGTTATTTACAGATGATTGACATGCCCAGACTCAGCGGTTCTCATTGTATAGTATTTTTTACAAAATCTGTTGCCACTAACCTACAGAGCAATTGTTTTAAAGGTCATCTCGCTTCTGTGGACCCAAACACGGTGCGATTACCGCGCAATCTTATGGGCGTGGAGGTGACAGGATCCACACTCGGCATCATTGGGATGGGACACATAGGACTAAAAATCGCTCAAAGAGGAAGAGGATTTGATATGAAGATTTTGTACTATAACAGAAATAGAAGGTAAGACTTTTGTTTTAAACTTATATAATCTACATATCATTAAGATAATATAAACTAGCTCCTTGTAGCTTTCAGAACAGTTTGGTGCTATAATTTGATTTCATATATTAAAGGTAAAGGTGCACTTTATGAATCCCCGTAGGGCAATTCATCCTCTGCATTTGACCCATCATGATGCCGCTAAGGCTTACGTCAGGAGCAGTGGTCGCCATAGTAACAGCACCCGGGAACCCATCTCCAGATGTTGATGCTCGGCTTGGTCAGGACTACAGGAGCTGGAGGATTTTACCTAGTGTGCATGTTTTTAGTGGTACCCGGAGGAAACCTATGCAAGCACGGGGAGGACATGCAAACTCCACTCAGAAAGACCCCGTTCTGACCGGGATTTGAACCTAGGACCTTCTTGCTGAGTGGCGAGAGTGCTATCCACTCAGCCACCGTGCTGCCCATATATTTTGCGACATATAAACTGCTTTTGAATAAGATGGAGGCATGTGGTGTAGCACGGTGGCTGAGTGGTTAGCACTCTCGCTTCTCAGCAAGAAGGTCCTGGTTTTGAATTCCGGTTGGAACAGGCCCTTTCTGAGTAGAGTTTGCATGTTATCCTGCGTGTGTGCCTAGGATTCCTCCGGGTGCTCCGGTTTCCCCTACCACTAAAAACATGCGCAATAGATCTGAATGTAATGAGTGAGTGAATGGATGATGTTGGTCACTGTGTGTGGAGAGAATGAAACAATATCTGAACTCTGAACTTTGTAAAGCGCTTTGGGTGACCTTGGTCTGTAAAAATGTGCTATATAAATAAAGTTTACTTACTACTACTTACTTACATCAAGCTTAAATATGGACGTCTCTAATGTGGCCGTGTCTAAACTCAGTCTGTTCTTGTGTTTTCCTCTCAGGTCATGTGAAGACGAACAAACGGTCGGAGCATTGTTCTGTGAAAACATGGAGGAGCTGCTGAAACAGTCCGACTTTGTTGTGTTGGCGGTGAACCTGACCCCAGAGACCACAGGACTCATCGGACTCAAAGAGCTCTCCTTCATGAAGCCCACGGCCACTCTGGTCAACGTCAGCAGAGGTCTGGAAACAAGAAACTATTGTGTGGGGATTTTACTCTATAGAAATACAATGTTATTGTCGTGCAGCAAAATGAAATTAACCCAAACGCAGGTCTGGAAAAATAGGTGATTTGATAAAAGCAAATACAAAATAGAAATCCAGAGTAAAAATGGATAAAGTAAATCAACAGGGGACGAAGACCATAACAATGTTTAAAAAAACAGTGGACAAAGAAGGCGCAGGTGAAATGTTTGAAAGCAGGGAATCAAGCAACAGGAAGTAGAACTACAGAAGAGACATTAACAATTACAAAACAAATCCGAAACCTAAACATTAGGTTTATTAGTCATGAAACCTAACTTTCATGGCTAATATTTCATTAGCTTTGAAAGTTATGGCTAATGAAATATGTCTTCTGTCATTCATTTTGTGAAGATTTCTGGTAAAGTTTTGTTAGTATTAGATAGCAATATGGCCTACGTGCAGGACTGTTCAAGGACTCTGATTATTTTGACTATGATGTGACTGTCTCTGTGTGACGCGTACGTCTTTCGATGTGTGGCGTGACAATGACTATATAAACTGTGTACTGACTCCATTTTGTCTGAGAGAAGGAAACAATGGAAACCACTGGAACTTGAGAGAAACTTAAATAAACTTCCAGAGTTTGGCGCACCACGATCCGTCTCTGTCTGCTTCATCCCTGACAGTTTCAATATGATCCTTTATCAAAATGATTGTGACAGGCTGAGGCAGAACATATGAAGGCAGGTAATGAAGAGATGTAGATAACGAATGGAAAGGACCTGGTTAGTTTCAGCATTTATAGGATTTTCCTTCTCCTGGTTGTATTTTAAACAACACACTCTTTTCTCAGGCCCGGTTGTGGACCAAGATGCCTTAGTCCAAGCGCTACAGAAGCGGACCATACGTGCAGCAGCGTTGGACGTGACCTACCCTGAACCTTTACCGAGGTACCGCAAACTGCAGCGGTCTCATTAACCCGTAATGGGGTAACGATAGGCTATGCAGCTGTTGAGTTCAGTGATCATTGTGCACATTTGAGTATTTGAAAGTGAGTTTTTCATTTGGAAAAAAAAAAAATGACACATACATTTGCCCTATCACCAATGTTGGTTATCAAATGTAAAACTCACTTTTTTTAGAAATGTATGTCAAGAAGTTATGGGTCAATGTTAGGACAAAAGGATGATATCACGTAGAGGCTCAGGCAGAAGTAAAACTGGCCTTTTCTGTTTCCTATAAAGATTAGATTAATAAAAGAAAAGATTGAAGAGAGAAATCATTATGATAAAGCCATCAAGATTTAAGTTTTTGGGGGTTATGTTTTAGCAACATAACAAAACGTTATAGCCAGGGCGAAATGTTTAGACTTTAGATTCAGAAATTGGCGGAGTTTTTCCAGTTGAACATATTTTTCTTGTAGAGATCACCCCCTCCTCCGTCTGCCCAACGTCATCATCACGCCGCATGCTGGGACGGACACTAACACCACCACAGTGAAGATGGTGCAGATGATGGTGGACAACGCCCTCGCCGCGTTAGGAGGCCGACACATGCCCAGTGAAGTCAAGCCCTTGTGACATCTGTAAATCCTTCTTTCAGCCATTAATGTAAATAAACTAACCCTGATTGATATGTTTAACTGTACCATTTAACTGTGATTTGTACTGTATTTGTAAGTAACGCAAAAATCTAATGTAAGTGTGATATTTTTAAGCTGTTTAAAGGAATTTTAAGGAATGTCAATGTTTTTAAGGAATCTGCTTTATTTAGTCATTAAAGGGACTTAAGGCAAGGCAAGTTTATTTATATAGCACAATTCATACACAAGGCAATTCAAAGTGCTGAACAAAACAAGAAAGCATTAAAATCATAAATAATCACAGAACATTAAAAAGAAAATAAAAATATAAAATCCCTCAGTTGTAGCACAGCTAAACAGAACTGTCTTTAATCTGGTTTTAAACATTGTCAGAGAGGAGGCCTGTCTCACATCTTCAGCAAGACTGTTCCAGATTTTAGCAGCATGAATCTGAAATGCAGCCTCCCCATGTTTAGTTCTGACTCTGGGCACTAACAGGAGTCCAGTCCCTGTGCTCCTCAGAGTCCGGGCTGGTTCATATGGGACTAACATGTCACTAATATATTTTGGTGCGAGGCCATGGAGAGTCTTGTAACAGGCAGAGCTGTGACTTATTCAATCATACAGAGCTCAAAATTGATCATATTACACATAAACCAGCAAAATACCTGCCACAATTGCACAGAAATGCACTAACTATAACTGTTGACACTGGATTATATATTCCCTGGAGATGAAAGTGCAGATCGCTTAAATAGACAAAAGCCAATTGCACATTAACCGATTTAGTGAAACATTTAACTTTTGAATAACGGCAGAAAACGGGTCTAAACGCAGCAACAGTTTCTGCAGCTTGACAGAAGGGTTAAGGTGAGCATTTGGGGTATGTTTTTACAAAGGGCTTGTATTAAAATCCTGTTATTATAAAAGATCCGTGGCTGTGGTTCTCTCATTGTGGACTGAATATCGGTAATGTCCTTTTTTTCCTTTTTGTCCAAGTTTCCGTTTTGCCTCAGTCTTGGTTTTGTTTGTCGCAGTGAATCATTTGAGAACCCTACTCTCTCTTGTGTCTGTATGAAGGTGTGTAAGAATAAACTGATAAATACATTATAGCCTTCATTGAGCTGCTGCTGTCTTTTCTATGATAATATTAAAGTAAGTAATCTGGTCTTCTTGGTCTTTTTCACAGACCAAAGTCACAAAACGCTTTACAATTGTGGGTATTTGTCTCTCACTCCACACAGAGATGAGAACTGGGTCACCATATAGGAGGCACATGCCAGACTTATTAGTACATGTTTTAGGGGATACCAGAGCACCCAGAGGAAACCTTCACAGACACTGAGAGAACATGCAAACTCCTCACTGTCCCGCCCAAAGCCTATATAGTTAGACCATCCATTCACTAAAGCATGCTCCAGAAGGATACATTTAAGATTTGGCCCATAATCTTGCCTTTTCGATGTTACGTCCTGGTTTGACATGGAGTGCAGAAATGACGTAGGTAGAGGTAGTTACCATAGCAACCATAAAATAAATGAGGGAAAAAACTTGTATACCGGTAGTTGACACAATAGTTAAGAATATAAGAGAATAAATCAATATATTGGTGAATGGATGTTTAGACTGGGCATACGTATATTGACAAAATTTCAAGAGATTTTGTTTGTAATTTCAGAAAGAGAAACTGTTATTTTATGCAAAAGCTTGAAATGTTTCACTTTATGCATTATAATTTTTGAGCTATGTGAAGAGAGCAAGAGATTCTTCATAATTACCGAGTCAGAAATCAGAAACCAGATCTAAGGAACAGTCTGTCATGGTGCAGACTTTCTGTTCCTTTATCTGGTTTATTTTGACACATATTTGTGCTCTTGTTGTGAGTTTTACTTCTTGTCTGTCCTGTTGATTGATTGGTTCCTGTGTTTCATTTGGATTTTTCCCTGGACTTTTAATTTCATCGTCTTCATTAAAACCTTATTATTGCCTTCCTGCATTTTGGGTCTTTGCCTCAGCTCACCACGTGACACTGTTTTTAGACCTCTGACAGTCGCTGTTGGCTTTAGGACCTTAAATGGTCAGTTATGCCCATGTCTGTAGTTATAGTGGTTTTACATCAGTTAAAATGTACCAAACAAAGTCATAGCTAAGGAGATGTACTGGTCACACCCAGTTTTAGGGTAAAAAGTAACTGTGTAGACCTCTTCCAGTGGAGGTTTTTCCATTTGTCTTTCAATCAATCATTATTTATTTGTAGAGCACCTTTCATACACAGGGCATCACAAAGCGCGTCACAGTCTACATCACACAAAGCACAAAATGTCACATAAACTCAAAATCACACAGGTAAGTAAAGCATTAGAACATTAAAATCACACAAGAAATTAAAACCAGTCTTTGTGGAGATGTTGTGTAAGTAAAAACATCTGTAATTATTTCATTGGGACATTCCAGGTAAAGTATCTCAATGTAGAGCAGCCGGCAGACTAAAGGTGACCTATTGTTGTCAGTCATGCTGCTTATGGAGTCAGTTTGCTGGGAGAAGTAAAGTAACTTCAGCACTATCCTCCCCTCCTTCCTACTTTATCTGTCTGCATTATCAGGATTTTGACTGTAGTCTGTTCATTGCTATTCACCCGTTGATTCTCTGATCTGTGTTTGCGATTTCAACGGTTTTGTTAGATTCTCTGAGAGATCTACTGTTGTGATTTAGGGCCATACAAGAATACATTGAATTGAATTGAATTGAACCTATTCTATTTCACTTTTCAAACGTATTGCTTTGCTGCAGGTGATGGCTCTGGATAAACCATGGGCCTTGATCTCAGAAGTTGGAGAAAATGGCTACTTCGACGAACAGGCAGCGATTTTAAAAGAGCATTTCCAGATTTTGCCCATTTGTGAATTCCTCCAAAACCCAGCTCTACATGGGCCCAAGATCCAGGTTTTGTTCATGTGGAAGTATTACCCAGAAGCCAGCCGTGCTCTGCTCTTGCTGCTGCCTTCTCTCAGGGCGGTGTGCAGTGGTGGGACAGGCACGGACCACCTCGACATCCCCTTCATCCACAGCCTCGGGGTGAAGATCTCCAACACGCCACACGTGGTTGCAAATGCCACTGCTGACTTTGCAATGGGACTTCTACTGGCATCGGCTCGTAAAATATGTGAAGGTCAGAAGTCACTAAATGCATTTTTATTACGAGTATTGATTCTTACTGTATCTTGATATTTACATAATGTAGGCGCTCAATCTATTTGTATTGGTCTGTAATGTACACTGCAACACTGACATTTCTGCACTGTGCAACAAATAAAGCTTATCTTAGTTGAACCAAACCATGGCACAACTTTGAAAGCTGAGTACCTACCTTCTTTCATAAAAGTCAGGAGAAGGATTCTTCTAACAAATTAAACAACAATTTGCTGTCTTTGTTAAAAAATATTTGTATCTTTGAAATGATTTCAAAGTTACATATTCCTGCTTTAATTGCACCCTAAACTGTTCAAATAGTAAAACTATATTAACATATATAGTAGCGACAGTAGCTCAGTTGGTAGAGCATTGGCCACCGTAAGACCTACTTCACGACTCCCGCTGATGTCTGCTTTCGTTGTGTCCTTGGGCAAGACACTTAACCCCACTTTGCCTGAAGCTCCCACTGAAAGATCTCAGCTCCTGTGGACTCACCACCTGCAGGAGGATCAGTGAGGGGCTGGTGCTGAGTGTACTGGGTGCAGCTCTGACTGCCACCCCCCTGACCCAGAAATGGATTAAGGGGAAGAAAATGGATGGATGGATATTAACATGTGAAACACATTTTTAAAAAAAGTCCTGCTTTTTTCCCATGTTTCCCACATGAAGGTCAAGAAATAGCCAGGGCTCCAAATACAACAATAATACCACAAACTTTGATGGGATCTGAAGTCACTGGCTCCACTCTGGGAATCATTGGGATGGGAGAAATTGGATATAAAATCGCCCAAAGAAGCAAAGGATTTGACATGAAGATTCTTTACCACAATCGAAGCAGAAGGTAAAGCAACTTTTTTTTTTAAACATAAAATGGGTAAATGAAATGGGTTAAATAAATCCAGTAGTTTTAACTTCAGGGTTCCTAACATTGCAAGCCACAAAAGTGAGTGGTTTCTCGCTTCTTTCACAAGTTGTCACATCTTTAGATTGGCTTTTGAGATGGAGATGTTGTAATCTCTTTAATTTCCAAAGAGATTCACGCATCTACTGTATTTTAAAGTTGTCCTGGCCAGACCCAGGGAAGACATAAATAGTTGACTTTTACAGTACAAAAATGTGTCTCTTTAAGACTCCCTGAGGAAGAGGCAGCAGTGGGGGCTTCTTTCTGTGAGGACATGGACGATCTGCTGAAGATGTCGGACTTTGTGATGTTGTCTTTGAAATTGACTTCTGAATCCATCGGCCTGATCGGACACAGGGAGCTGTCTCTGATGAAGCCCACGGCATCGATAATCAACGTGAGCCGAGGTGGGGAACAACCATTCACGATCCTGGAATCTCACATAGTATTAGGTCTGCAGAGCTTTTAGTTTCCAATGTAATAAGCATTTACACCAAGGTGACGCTTTGGGGCGCCCCTTCATCAGACCAAATTAATGTCAATGTCATTATTTAACCATCGCTGGCCCTCTGCCTCAGCTAAGAGGTTTAAACACATACAGCAGATAATATTCAGTAAATGTTTACAGCTATGTTTATAAATTTTGTGTTATCATCTTGTTGGAGTGCTCTTTTATTCCTACTATCCTGTAAGGCACCATCACATTTTTCCACGGTGGAACAAACAAAGTGCTTTTATCTAATCTGTTATTTACTTACAACTTTTTCCTAAAATATCAATTCTTTGTGTCAGGTCTTGTTGTGGATCAAGATGCATTAGTACAAGCACTGGAGTTTGGTACAATTCAAACTGCTGCTTTAGATGTGACCCATCCAGAACCATTACCAAGGTTTGTTAAGTGTAATAAACCCTAAAGTAATGAATAATGAACATTCTATTCTTTTTTCTTTTTGTATTGGATAGGGACCACCCTCTGCTTTGTTTGCCTAATGCACTGATCACACCTCATATGGGAATAAATACGACCAGCACTGCCAAGAAGATGGTGCAGAAAATGGTGGAAAATGCTGTAGCTGCTGTTAAAGGTTTACCGATGCCAAATGAGGTGAAACCTCAAAGCAATGAGTAACTGACATGAGACCTATAGATCCATGCATGAGACGCCTTATATTTCTGCATCATTAAAGATTGAATCAGAAACTGAAACATTTTTCTTTTCAATTGTTGTTTTTTGTTGCATGTATTATTATCATGTTATTTATCATTCAATTTAAGAGGAAACTACACATAATCTTATTAAAACTACACATTGAAGACCAGTTGTGAGGTACCTGTGAAGATGCCTGACCAAAATGTTGTACGGCTAATCATTCTTCATCATTAAAAACAATGTTTGTGTCAAAATTAAGAACGTGGATGGAAGTATTTCTTGCTCAAGATCTGGATACAGAAAATAATAATTTATCAAACATGTGTTTTTCACCAGGCGGTTCCTAGACACCTAAGTACGTCAGACTCGGTGGACACAGGACCCTGTAGGACCACTACCCTCGCGAACTGAAAATACAAACATAAGGGAAAACTACTCTAAACTCTCCTCTTCTATTACTGTAACGTGTTTCATAATCGTTCCACTTTTTCCCCAAAATTGAAAAATGTTTATTCCAGCGCTAAAGTCACCGCCGGATCTGAAAGGATTTACTCTCATCATGGTGAGTCTGAGTCATGTCAGCTTCTGAATGATCATATAATAGATCCATGTGTATGATGTGTGACAGACAGTTCATATTCTGGAAACCACGGCAGGTGTATTGCACTAACGTTAATACTGTTTGGGAAATTGCCCAATCAAAAGTGGTGTTTAGTTCTTCCTCCTAGATTTTAATGGGGAGGCAATGACAAGCTAGTGTGAAGGTTTAGCAGGTTTATGAATCCACTAATAAAGGTACTGTATGTGGAATGCACCGTTTACTGTAGATTTTTTTTTTTTTTTGTAAAATTTCAAAAGAACTTGAGCTGGCTTTCCCTTCACAAGAACCAGGTTTTCAGTCGAGTATTCAGATTCTGCCTAAAATGATTGCTTCTATGATTATATTATGATCTGAATAAATTCCCTCAACCAAATCAATGTATAAAACAGTATGATCAATATTCAAATTTTGCATATATTAAAAAAAAAAACCCTATGGATATGTTATTGTCATTGTAGCTTGATTAGTCTGTGGAAAGTCTGGGTCATTTTCTGAAGTAACATGCTTGTCACTCTCTGCCTGTAGCCTGTGGTTGCAGTGGGGAACGTTGGCCAGTTGGCAGTGGATCTGGTCATCTCCTCCTTGGACATGTGCAGAGTGGGACACATCCACACGGACTGTCTGCTCCCGATGGCAGGAAACAACCCCTACAGCAGCCGGCTGGAGGATGCTGACGGAGTGCATACGGCTGCCGAAGGTACCAGGCAGAAATGTTCATAAATGAGTACTAGACAATTATCACATGTACATAGTTTGTGCAATAGTTGTGAGTTTTTGTTGTTGGGACTGCCACAAACCAATACTTGGATGTTTATGGGGTTTTTTGTATTTTACATTTGCTGCTGTCTATAATGTAGTATAAAGGATTGTTGGCATGAGATTTAGTCACTTAAGTGTAATAGAAGGTTGAAATAAGTATGTCCTTGTAATCATAGGATTTGTTGTAGCTGTATGAGGATGTACTAATTTAAATGTTCAAGTAGTTTCAATATGATATAAGCCGTAAATATGTATTAATAAATATAATGTGAGAGTCTGAAGCTCTTGGCCTGGACAGATTTTCCTTCAGGGACAATAATGTACTCTAATGTAAACATGCTGTACGTCTTCTCTACAGTTTACATGTCCAGAGATATGAAGCTGGCAGCCCTTCAAATCCGATCACCTGTCATTCAGGTAAGTGCTACAAAACGTTTTTTTTTTTTTTACCAGTTTGTCATAGTTAATTTGTATTTTTCTATTGATGTAATTGCAGAAAAGAACCAAAAAGTTTCGTCAGGTCCTTGTGTCTTGGATCAAAGCCAGTGGTTTCTCCAGAACCATAGTGTTGTCCAGTAGTCTTGCTTATCAGAGGGATGACCGACAGCTGCAGGGGTAAATCATGACAAGAATATTGTAATCACAACTGAATAAAATATTTAATTTGACTAGTTGCAATTACCAATAAATAATCATTATAATTGTTTTGCTCAATCAACTGTTGGTAAAGTGTCACCTTGTAAAAAGTGCACCCTATATGTGGACAAAATGTACTTTTCTTAAAATTTGGCTGGTGCAGTCCTAGTCCAGCAAGTACAGTACTTACAATTGCACTGTTTATCAGAAAAATGGCAATACTTTAATATTTTGCCAAAATTGTGCAACCCTAATCAAGTAACACATTCCTGATATATTCATGGTTTCAGAAACAAATTGTCAATACAATGCAAAATCATCTGACCAAATCAAATTTCATCTTTGGTCTTGCCGAAAATGCCCATGAATAATAGTTTTTGTCTTGTGCAGGTCGGCGTTGAGGTATCTGGTTACTCCCTCCATGTGGAAGTCGAGTGAGGAGGCGCTGAAGGAGCTGCAGTGGCTGGAAATGGAGAAAGTTCAGGCTTTTCCTGGTTTGAGTGACGGAAACACTGAGCCTAAACTTTACATCCCGGGAGGCGGCATCACAAAAGGACTTTACACAGACAGGTACAAAACCTTTTATGACCAGCCTGTTTTCCACTGAAAGAGCAAAGTGTAGCAGCCCGACATGGCGTACATTTGATCTCCATCTAAAGCAAGAGGAGCAATGACTGGAGCCAAAACTACACCATCGCTAATGAAGACTAATAATCTAGATTTTACGAAGATCAAAATTTCACAATCCCTCTAATTTCTTTGTTAAACTGACTGTAGTTGTGCTGAGGACCTCCCGCTCGCTGTACTGCTCCTCTTTTGCTCTGAAGGAGACAACATCCCAGATGCTATTACGTTGAGCAACCACCTGAACAGCTGGCTCCATCTGCTGGACAATCATGTGAGTCACATTCCAAAGTATATAATACATTTTTACTGTAGCTGTATAAGATTAGTGCATAATGTCGGGATGAACATTGAGCAGGCATTTCTACTTTTGCTTTGAATCAAATGTTCTGTTTGCTTTGTCCTCACAAACATTGTAAATTATTGTTTTGGTTTTGTTTTAGGATGAAGATCAAAACAAGTGGAAAATTCCCCCTTCCTGGACTCTTATGTTTGGAGGCAGCTATCCTCCTGCACTTTTCTAAATCAATTCTTGTGGCAAACTTTAAATTCCAACCAAGTGTTTGAATACTTTGCAATAAAATCATGCCTATTTTTGTTTACATTAAATAAATCTGTCCAACAATAACATGTTGTCTGGACTTGCCCAGCCCAAGCTGGTCTAACTGAAAGTGTTTGGCCTGGATCCACCGGGCTGCTGGGAAGTCACGCCTCCGTGTAATTTGATCCTTCAGCATGTCACCTTTCGTTTTAGAGCGTTTCCATTCATTCAAAAGTTTGGTTCTCAAGTCTTAGAAGTATGTCTATTCTTCACTCATTCAGGGAAGCTGAGGATCACGAGCTTCAGGTAAATGAACGTGAAAGCACTGGATCTTCTGAATCATTTGGTCCAATAATTCTTTTAAGTATTTAAATCATACAAAAGAATAAAAAATAAAAAAATGGAAATAGCAAAATAAAAATCATTTTGTTTAGTAAACTACATAGTTTTATTTGTATTTCATAACATTACATATGAAAGTGAAACTTAAGACAATTCTTGTAAAGGAAATGAGTCATCTACTGTATTCAAATCTGTAACATTGCTTTTTAAACAAGCAAAAATATTTGTACACATTTTAGAAATACACTATGTACACATTGTTGAAACATTACATCACTTTGCACATGGAAGAGGCTTTAACGCCTCATAACTGTGAAAAACTTCAAGTAATTCATCTCAAAAATATAACTTTATATTTGCCCTCTGGAAAGAGTTTTCCTAAAAAATACACCTATGAACAACATTAAAAATTGGCAATGCATAGCCTGTTTCAGTTCAAAGCATAATCCAATAGCAAATAATTAAAGCATAAAAAGGACAGAAATCCAGAAGCGGCCAGCTTTGGTAAAGCGCTGGTGTTTGTCTGCAATGTGCTTTTGTGTTTGCTGTAAACAATTAAAGCTGAAGAAAACAGGAGGGATTTGGTGGGATTTGAACAGAAACATAGATGTTTGGTAAAAGTATAAAGGATGAGGCGACGATGACAGCGGCCGATAAGAGCAGAGTTCCCTGAGCTGAGGCCACGTGGGGGTTAGCAGTCATTAGCTTTCACTCTGGAACACAAAACAGACAATACAGAGTATTAGTAACACAAAAGACAAAGAGATACAAATTAATTTAATAAGCATCTCAGAGTTTTGATCGGGTATTTTCAGAAGATTCTTCAAGTATTCACAGGATTAGCCTAAACTGCCGTATGAATTATGAGCAACCAAAATCAAAAGCAGCAAAATCACATCCTCAGCTTAAGCCATGCACTTTTCACAACTGAATGGACCAGGCCTCATAACTGCAGCGGCTCCAGCTCAGTGCACAAACCCAAGCCAACAATGTTATTGTGTTTAAGGAAAATTGGGCAAAAGGAATAACTTACAATATACCGGTTAGGCAAATCTGTTTAGGTGCAGATCCAAAGCATGTTTTGTTTGTGAATTCAGAGGCACAACCAAACAATTTGCTTTTTTCCATCAATACGGAGCCCGAACTATGCCAAGCCAATCTCAAACCAAAGCACAGCACAAACTGCACACAGTTCATACAGGTAGAGACGGGGCGCTCTCTAAAGCTGAAATAATCCTCTAAATCTTCAACAGCGTCACAGAAGGGGGTAAAGAGACACGGCCCCCGCTGGACAGGCCAGCTCATGTCATGTGCAGCAAATGCAGCCCAAACTGTTTGAGGAGAACCATAGAGTGTGTCAGGAGTGAAGTACGAGGACAAACAAACGCTTCTCAGTCATGATAAAGTGAGCTGGTGTTTTGAGTTATAAGACAAATACACAAGGACTTTCATAAGGAAGCAAATATAGATTTCATGGACAACAATTATAATGCAGATTTGATGATTGTTTATCTTTATTCAATAAATTCCATTTTGATTCTCAAGACAAAGACCATTCATTGAATGAGCTCATTCTCACCTTGCATGTAAGATAAAACACCTCATAACCTACTGTTTAAGGAAAGAGTACAATAGTACAATATGAATGAGTGCATGAGTGAACTCTTCTTGGCGCCAGTGAGTCAGAGTAAATCACCTTTTTCTCTTCCTCTCAGAGTCGTTGGTTCTGGATTTGCTTTGGGGAGTCTTCACTGCATCAGATTTAGAGATGCTGTCCTCTCTACGTCTTTTGCTGAAAGCAAAAATATACATTTCAATACTATGACATACCATGACAAATTATCTAGATCTGTAAATCGTTTTATTGCAGGGGTCTCCAACCTATAGCTCACCAGCCCCTTTCAGGTAGCTCCCCACTGGATTTAGAATTGAACACATGGTCCTGAATGACTACATTTTGAGTTGTTACATATCTATTATAAGTAAAACATATAATGTTATAAAATATTATATTTACATGTGTGTTCAATCTTATCTTAATTATTGCACAGATTTTTATTACGACTGCAAAAAAGGAGTAGCTCTCTGCCCCTTCTGTTGTATAAAAGTAGCTCTCCGATTGAAAATGGTTGGAGACCCCTGTTTTATTGCATAGCCCCAGTCTTGATTTGTGCCTGCATTAAAAGCTGTGCCAACATTGTCTAGAGGTGGTCAAATAAATGTCTTGTCTCCTATATATTGGAACAGTGCCATGCATACTGTAACTGTAAATGGGATACACAGAGAATTTCCAAAAGTAGTCCCATTATCCACAAAACAAAACAAGCATACATACGCTCACAAGTTATAAAATAAAATAAAATAAAATAAAAGCTATAGGGCTGGGCAATATAATATTGGTATAATTCTGAGTGACGGTATGACAGTAAAATAGCATTTGTGATTCGAGATTGAGATTTGACAGAGGCCAAATATATACACATGTGAATATCACAGATTTTCTTTGTTTCTTAATAAAGTTGTGCAATTTTGAAGATTCTTCCCAGCGCTATTTATATCTTGAATTATATCGTTATCGTGATATTTCCTTCTCATATCGTGATATGATTTTTTTGGCCGCATTGCAGAGCCCTATGAAAGCAGATAACTAGATCAGCACAATGCAAACATTACAACAGAAGAGACGAGAACCCTTCAGAGGTGGTAATGTGCTGCAAAAATGGGAATGAACATTTCTGATTGGCTGAAAGCACTTTTTTCTAAGTAGTGGAACAGTTTTATCATTTTTATGCAGCAAATCAGAGTGTGTGGCTCAGCTCTAAAAATGTAATGATGGTCAGACCCGAGTTTTCCCAAATTAACAATTTAAATTTGGCCAAGATTCTGCAGCAAAATGTTTCCCATCCCGGACTTTTAAAGGCCGCATTAGTTTAGTTGTGGCATCTTCATTGCATATGAAAATAAGATGGCAGCTTTTTGGGTTAGACGGTTTCTAACCCAGGAAGCTGCCATCTCAGGTACTGAACCCAGTACTGACTTTGTGGTGCTGCCGTCGGCCTCCGTGTCTCTGTGCGGCGATGGCGAGGCGGTCCTGCCGTCTGGCCTGTAGTCTGTGCCTCCGTTAAGTCTCTCTGTGGAACACCGCGTCTGCCCTGAAGATGACGAGTCAGTCTTAGGTTCTTGGTCCTCGCAGGACTGCTCTCGCCACCGGATCTACAAACACAAATATGACAAACATGAATTAGATTAGATGATAGAATTAGTTTTGCTGTTCAGTAATTGGCCTTTTGCCTTAGTTTGCATAAGGTTCTAAAATGTGATTCATTTCATACGAAAGGAGGAGCTATTTTTACCCAATTAACCGGTAATAAAGGTTCATCCATAAATAATAAAGTAACAGGCAAATTGAGATACAAAGTTAAAATGTGATTTTATAATATATTGATCTAACAAGGGATCAACGAAGTACATCTAAAACTAGTCACTTGGCATTTTCTGTAGAAAGTGTCAAGAATTTCCATAAAATGATTTTATTGATGTTATTTATAAAAAAACTACCATTCGTCAGTGGAACATGCTGCCCACAGAGCTGATAGCAAGCACAAATGCGTACATGTTCTCACGCCTTCTAAAGAAATGGTTATTATCAAACCGAACTTGCACTCATGTGTAGCTTGTGTGAGTGTGTAAGAGGGGGGGGGGGGGTGTTTGACCAGTATCAATGAGTGATATGAATGTGAGTTTTAAACAAATTGTGCATGTAAAGACTTGTATTTTGGCCAAATGTAAACTACATCCATGAACGTGTGTTATTTTTAATGTGATATAACATCAGCCTGCCCAGGGACTACAGGTGGAAATTAGCTCTTGAGCTATAACCTGGTACAATGCATCTCTCCTTTTGAGGTTAATGTTTATTGTGCACTGTCCTTGTCATCTTAAATAAATAAACTAAACTAATCTATTTGTTGTGTTGTAAGCTGAATACAACATTTCCTTATTAAACGTGAATTTTAGTGTTTAAAGTTATACGAGATCCTTTTGGCTCCAAGTCTGAAACATTAAAAGATAAACTTGTTTGCATTGAGGCTTGTTTGCGTCATACCATCTCCGGTCATATGACACAGAGAGTACAAAGGCTGTATTTATGTTTACTGAAGACCGTCACTTCTGTCTTTGCATTATGAGTCACAACGGCAAAAACAAGAATGTGAATCCAATATCCTTCTCGTTGAGTTTGCACAACTATAAAAGCTTTCGTACCGACACAGAGGAGTCTCCCATGAATTTCCCTCCTTCCAAAATGGCCATGTAGGAGAAGCGCAGCTGGTCTGGAGTCTGTATGAGGCCCATGCGGTATTTCCTCATGTCCAAAAGAATACTTTTTATGTCCACGGACAGTGGGTCTTTCCTCTTATCCATCTGAACACAAAACCAAACGACTCATTTAATTGTACAGACAAAAAACAGACATATCATAGAACTTTCAAGATTCAAGAATTTAAAAACCTTGCAAGACTACCCCAGTGTGCACCAGATGGCACATGGATAGATAAATAGATACTTTATTGATCCCCCTGTAGGAGAAATTCAGGTGTCCAGTAGCAGAAGACTCATCCAGGTTTGTTGCACAGTCTGAGAGCCCTTGCCATGGCGCCATTTTCCGGCGCCATGCTTTGGAGGACAAATTTCATGCCTTACATATAGACATGACTAAAGAAGTTGGCGATGACGCTAATGTACCGACCCTACCATCCAGTGGTAGAAGTGAAAAAATACAATATATTGAGAAAGGAACTTTTTGTAAAAACGGATGTGGTTGTGCTGTCAGAGATTCTTCAGTTGACCATGGATGGATCTCAAAGTCTATTTTTGAGCTTTGTTTTCCAGTCCTTAAATAATAAATACATTTACTGGTCCCCATTTATTTAAAACTAAATATACCTTTTTGTTTAGAGAAAAAATGATGAACTTCAGACCACAGCACTTATGCTCACCAGGACGAGACACGTGTCCACTAAGGAGAACGTCCCCGAGCGGCCGATCCCAGCGCTGCAGTGGACCACAGCCGGCCCGTGGTCCACACCCAGGGCCCCCGACTCCCGGACCTTAAAGAGGAAGTTTAGGAAAGACGCTGGTGAATCTGGAACTCCGAAGTCAGGCCACGTGGTGTAATGAAAGTGGTAGATCTCTCGCTTCTCTCCAGTCTGAGGAAAACACAGAAAAGACTGTAGCAAGGGAACATATTTACATTTGAGCTAAAGTCTTAAGCAATGAAAGCATGTAAAGCAGAATACATGTAGTCATTCAAAATATCAAATAGGTTCTTTGGAAAATATCGTCTGGCAAATTGTCGGACATGAAATTGCTATTTGGGTGTTGTAGTGTTGTGTGTTAAATACAGACTGTACAATGAACAATTAAGTATCCATACTATTATTAATATTTCATTTATCAATCAATCAACTTATATTTGTAGAGCGCCTTTCCAACACAAGACAACACAAAACGCCTCACAACAAAAACCACATCAAGCTAAAATCAAACATTAAAAAATACAATTAAAATCCTATAGGACATTAATAACACACAATAAGATCACAAGAAATATCAAAAGCATAGTTAAAAAGTAGTTAAAAACCTTAAAACGTTAAAATCACACATGGTATTAAAATAATTAATAGTCACATTGCATTAAAAAGAGTAAAAATGAAATCATTACCAAACTGAACTTTTTTTTAACCTAGATTTTTAACATTTAATAATTTATGTTTATAATTTGCTTCTTATTAAACTAAAGATACCCATTTTATTTCATTTTTTTTAATGTAGAGTTGTTTATATAAAACATTCACTCATATTGTGTGTGTGTGCTTCTCAATCCTACTGTTCTGTGTTTTCTGCGATGCAGAGCAATCTGTGTTTTATTGTGAATTTTTAAACTAGATCTTTTTTGTTACGAAAGATTGGCACATTTCACGATTATGACGTCAAACCTCAATTAGGTACTTTACACAACTCTTAACCGATGTTTTGTGTCAATGCTGGAAAACCGCCATTGTTACCACTTCCTCCAAAAACAAAACCACAGAAGCAATAAAACAAAAAACATTATTGTCATCGTGATATATGAAAAGTAGTTAGTAGGAATTGACGTCCAGCGAGCGCAGCAGTTTTACCTCCATGTTTTTTAGCTCCAAAACTCGAGTTGTGTAATAGGATTTGGGCTCCTCTGACATCAGTGTGACCAAGAAGTGTGTGTCCCTGAACGTCATCTCCCTCTCTTCCGCTGAAGGCCAGTACTGCGCACACTTTTCCTGTTGAACATGCAAACATCACCAGTTTTATTTCAATGATTAATAGGAATTGGGTTCATTACAGACTTGTTATATTCTCTGGAAAGTAAAAGTGTAAAACCAATACCAACTAAATTACTCACATGAATCATACATTATCAACATGAGTCTATAGTAGCCTGCTAAATGAATTAATGTCTTTGATTATTAACAGATTTTCCCAAAAAATGGCTAAATAAATGAACCTCTTTGAATCTAAAATATTCATGAATTCGCTGCATTCTGTCCTTTTTAAATATCAGATTTCTACGAATACTACTTCCTCTGAAATACACTGTTCCACGTATTCAAATCAACTGATAAAAAATAAATGAAATCATGAAACCGAGAAGTTGGTGGATTGCAATAAACCAATCCCATTAATAACGGATAACAGCCGCAGACAAGGTGTGTCTCATTCACACAAATTCTGGGAAAGCGGTGAGGGAAAAGTCACGGCCAGAAAAGATCCATGTCCAGCTGCTCTACGGAGAAAGAGGGATTACAGCTGGTGAGGGGGGCAAGGTTAATCTCCCAATCACAGGAAAACTGTTTAGTAGCATCCCAGTTTGAGACTCTTCCGTGAACGCTGTCAAAACACCACATTCCTCCTGTCCCGCCGTTTCACAAACACACCGAGAATAAACACAAAAGCGACCCCCTTATAACATAGTATGCTTGTTACCATGGCAATTACCAGTATAATCTGTTACTACAAAACAGTTACAAAAAAATTTATATTATCCTTTATTCAAAACAACATATGAACTGATCTTTCCCATTGTAAAACAGAATTGCCAAAATGAAGTGAACAATGCAGCTCAACCATTATAAAACAAGCTCGACAGGTTTGTGGACACCAAGCACATTTTCATTCACTGGGATTTTTTGTTGTTGTTAGCAGTTTCACCAGTAGTTTTATTATATCATTGCAATCAAGTTACATAAGAGATAACAAGGCAGTTCTATTGTCGTGCCCTATGTTTATGAACCGCGCTATAGTAGTTTTAAGAAGATGATGCAATAGTTGAAGATGTAGTTGACTTAAGATTATTTTCAGTTTCCTTGTTCAACTAGTTAAGTTCTCAAAGTCTTTTTTAGTGCCATTGTAAGTAACAGGAAGTCATAAACTATGAATTTGCTTTGGATCATAATGCAAACATGTTATAATGAAAAAATAGATACAAGGCTTGAAAGAAAAAAATATGCTGTTTCTATGTTTTTTTTAATGAAATGGATAAGGCAAAAATAAGCTATACTTTAGCCTAATCCCTTCGGTCACAAATGCGTTTGTATATCTATGTTAAAGCATGTACACTACTGACATAAGATAAATTGTTTTTGTAACCTTGCCCTTTTTTATGTCAAAAAATAATAATTTGTATGATTCAATAAACAAACCTACTACATGTTTATGTATTCAAGAATTAATTTGGTCTATTACAAGATTAGTATTATAGCTACAGTGGTGTTAAAATGTAAACAAAAGCAGTTACATGATCACACAATTGCATTGACTCTTCTTACCGAGCCCTTCTCTATGACTCTGTTGAGCATGATGACAGCTTTAGTTTTTTGCTCCCAGATCATCAGCCAGAAGTGACCACATGTATTTCTGAGGGGCCCCTGGAAAGAAGGAACAAAAATGTGTAGTCATTCAAACAATAGTAGCCAGGACTCAGACACGCACTGGGAGATTGGAGCCCCCTTTGTTTCAATAAATATGAAAATTCTTATATGTGAGCCGATTCGACATTTTGACATCATTCTCTAGTTCCCACTAAGCTATTCAAGTCCTTGCCTTACCTGTGTCAGGATATAACGTCTTTGAGCTTCGTCAATCACTACCAGGCTTGCATTAATGTAGTCGTTTTCTGTACTCTCCAGCTTAACTCGACTGTGGTCAACTGTGAATAATGAGCAACAGCATTAGAACGTTTTTCAGAGAGCGTGGATATATCATATTTTACTATAATAAAAAAATCATAAAAGCTTACACATGAAACTAACTAATCAGGCTAAAAGCACTGAAATTGATGTATTTACCCATTTGACCCTGCAGCAGCTTGTCGGGTTTTCCATAACTTCTATGCTTACCTTTTAAATATAGAACTTTTGCTAATGCATCTATATGGATCTTTGCTGCCAGTGACATCGTTTTCCAAGACTCTGAACAGAAAAAAAAAATACCAGTCGATTTATACTTACATGGACTGACATCTCTGTATCTGTTACGATTTCGGTTCTCTGGGTACTTTGCCACTTTGAAGGGGCACTCGTGAGACTGGCTTCTAATGTCCTAGGAACCAAAAAGAATGATTGAAGTATAAACTTATCACAGAGTTGACTGGTGGATGGATGAACGCAACAACATATTAATGAATGTAAAAGGAGATGTAGAAGGTAAAAACAACAAGTGACAGCGCTAGATCTGGTTCAGCCATTGCTCTGTTAAAGGTGAAATTCAGCAGAAGATTCAGACTTGATTAACAAACAGAACCAAAGTATGGGGCGCTCAGTTGCTCCCCTGCTAAGATAAATACGCGCTTTAGTGGCTGATTGTTAGCATTGAGCTAACAGTGCAAAAGACTTACTAGATATAGTTTCTGCCACCGCCCGTCGGAATCTATGTCCTCAAACTCCTGGTCCATTTCCGCGGTGGTGAAGGGTCACAAACGGGAACAGAGAAGCAGGGTGTTATCTACCTCATCGCTTTAATAAACTAAAACGAGCCTAGGATGACAGAAGTGTTAGCTCCTCTCGCTAGCGATGTTTGTCCGTTATCTGTAGAGTTGATCCAAATCCATGGCGTGTGCGCATGCGCCACACAAAGCGCTGGCATTGGCTGTCATACTTGTGATGTGTTCAGCATAATATTTACAGTCTGTGGCATAAACAAATCTCCATGACTCATTTTCTTTTGAATTACTAATAGATTCATGCAAATTACTCACTTTACGACTTTCACTGTGTTGAAAGTCGTTTGATGAAAATGCTGTACATAATTATTATTACTATTATTATTTTTGTATTATTATTTTTTTTAGGCATAAACAAATGTTTTAACTATCTTTAGATCACACTTTTCCAACCATCGTGAGTACCTCCTAAATTACACTTCACCAAACGCTATCCACATGTTTTAAATAAACCATTCATCGTATCTATTCACGTGCCCCTGATTGGGAAACACCAACTATCTACAAGTCTTTTGTGATGGCATGTTTTTGGGTTGGTGAATATTTTGTCTATTTTTGTTTTATACATTTATTCGCTAACAATGTGGTTTCATTTCCACCAAACGCACACAGTGTGGCGCAATATCCATTTGTAAACATGAAAATCGGCCCAATCTTTTTCAACCAAATAAAGTCATGTTTCTTGTTCAACAATTGTTTTCATTTGACTTTAAATTGAACCCTAGTGTGATAAAAGTGGGATACAAGATTGCCATTGATTGATTGCACATAGAAACATAAGCAGGTTCCCGGGGGTTCTCCCACTTCCATTTACGTTGCTGTGCTGCAGACTCACAGTCATTTGGGGAATGCACGGAAGCAGCAGCCAAGTTCTGGCTCGTTGTGAAACTACTACCACAAGACCCGTGGACATGGACAGTCACGTCTAGCGAACAAGGGACCCCAGAAGGTAAATACAAAACCACACGTTTCATATGTTGAACCCGTGAGTTGATCAACACGATCGGAACAGAACCGACTTCCTTTCCCAATCTGCCCAGAAGCTAACATGCTAACAGTAGCAGTTTTTAGCGTTAGCTGTGTTCTTAATTCTCGACCGTGGTGGTAAAAGTGTGTTTGCTGTGATATCAATCTGAACTGTATTTGTCCACGAAGGCCACAGCATAACATACTCTTCCCACATGTTGTTTGGACGTTAACGGGCCGTATACCTGACAGTCTCCATTATCTGTTTTCATTAGCATTTATTTATGCTAACGTTGAGGAGTCAGATGTATCCAGTACAAGTCGTTACCTGTAAGTTTCCACACGTTTACGCTTTCTATCAACTGAAATTATCAATTGTTTGCATTGTTATTCATTTAATGTTAACTTCATTCTTGATTTGTATTGCAGTGTTTAAAGTTAAGACGTGGGGTTTAATGACTTGGAAGTGTCAACAATGTAATAATAATAATAATAATAATGCATCGGTTTTATATAGCGCTTTTCAAGAATTCAAAGACTCTTCACAACAATGTCTATGCCTTAGATCATGACATTAGCAGACAACAATCCTAATTTCTCATCATTCCTATGTTCCAGGGAGCTAGGATACTTCCCTGCTTCTACGTGTAAAAATCTTAAATTGGTGATTTCCAGTTTCCCCCACTTTCTCACAAAGATGATTCCAGCCAAATGTAGTTCCTATGTCATGTCATATTGTTCTACTAGGAAATATCTCACTTCCTAGTCTCTTGGAAGGCATCTTGTAGGATTAAAGAACGAACCGTAGTGTAATTTTAATGAAACATTGGGGATTCAAGGATACAGAATCTTTTAGAATTCCCATTGGCTACAGGGCTCCATGGTGTATCACACATTTTTCTGTAGTTGCTTTCTCTTCGCAAGGTCTGTGCCTAAAATTGGAAAATATAAAAGCTTTACCTCAGCTTTTCTCAATCTCTATCTTTATCTGTGTGTAAATTAAAATCAGGAAAAGCCCAGCAATGGGCTGAAGTGGACTGATTTGAAGCAAGAAGTAATCAAGAAACAAACAGCATGTGTCTTTTACCTTTCTTCATTTGTGTTTTGCTTAAATTTTGCCAAAATATTTCAATACTAGTGCAGATTGTGAACAAATCGGACCACAAAATGCTGTCACCTTAGAAAACATTTTGAGTCACTATATATGCTTTGACCTTAGCACTGATTGGTCTTCGGTTTCTCTTTTCCATGACAATGCTAATGACAAAGGTCAAATATGCCTGCATGTAAAACTAGTGATAGAATCAGAATTTTTTTCAAGCAAGGAACATCATTTTGTGGTTTGAAAGTCAGGTACTCCTGCTTTAAATATGGGTTTGCTTTTGCCTTTCCACAACCAAATCAAATCTAGTTGGAAATTGTGGTCCCATCCATCAATATGGGGAAGACAAATGCAATATCCCCCTCCCAGTTTACCCAACTTAAACTTTAAGCACAATGCGTTATAACATCCAAATAAGGACAGTTGTACATCTTCCTTGTGCTTTTGACCACTCACACAGGAGAGCGCGTCCTTCACAGCGAAGGCGGTCAATGATGTGAAAGTGTGAGCGCACTGTTGGCTACAGCTCAGAGCCTGTGGCTCCTCCACATGTTGTGCTTCACTTTTCTGTGTTTCAGGAACACATTGGATGCTTTATTTTATTGGCACTGTCAAGGCAACAGGGAGGAATACACTTTCATAGAAGTCACATTAGAAGTTTTGCACTGACCCCTTTTGAGACCCAAACTGTTGAGATATTCTGAATCATTCAGATTTATCAAAGTTGTCTATCTGCTATTCTGTTGTCTTTGATTAATCCCGGTGGCCGAGCGTTTCTGGTAAATTATGAATAGCTGTTGTTGCTATTCATTTCCTTGTGCAGATCGGAAAAGGAGGAATTTAGTCCTTTTCCCAATTGTACACAAACCATGTGCTTTGTCTTTTAGGTCTGCGGTCTACAGTATTTTCACACAAAAAATGAAACAACAACATTTAAAATATGAAACCGTTTATTCCTCTTAAACTGTTCTATGCTGCAACAGAGTTTCCAAACAGTTGAACTAATTAATGTCAAAAGATACTCAAATCTTTTAGATGGTTAATTTTAAGATTCTCTGGACACATTATACAGATGGACTACTGGTATCTGGACTAGAATACATATTGGTACATGTACACAGTTGCCCCTTCCCTGACTGGCAGACAAGTGATTGCTGCAGTGTTCTTGTATACATGTTCTTGACATTTGTCTACAGAACCTTTCATCAGGACTGTAGATTTCTTTATAGCCATTTTAAAGTTTAACTGTATCTTGGTTCACTGCCAATTAACATATTGTTTACATGTCAAAATCTAAAGGAGCTTGATGTGCATTGTTATAAAGCATATTGTGGAAAGCCTCGCTGTCTCAGAACCAGCTCCTCAGTGAAAAGGATATTTGGATTCCTTTGGCTTGTGGTGGCAGTAATTCAGTGCTTGGAATTATAAATGTATTGAAAGTGCTCTCAGTAGATTTCACTCTATTCAACAGCCTCATGTTACCAATTTACCATTCACAAAAAATGTCTCATACACCTGAAAATCATGGAACATCCCAACAACCCGCTATAGTGGCCCTGTATGAGCAACCACTCGCCAGTAAACCGCTGAATGCATTGTTGTGACCAGGAAGTGTGACGTCCAGCTGGAATGCAGCGGAAATTCGACTACGTGATGAGCTCGCATGAGAAAATGCTTTTATATTAGGATTGGAAGCTATTCATAACAAGACTCAAGGTAAATTAACTGGGTCATGGCCTCTAGACCTTATAGACTGTTAGATAAACACATCAGTAAAATACCTTTTATGGCTTTGTGTGTTTGTGTTATCTTGGCTGGCTAATATTTACTTAATTTCACCTTTTTGATCTCCTCACCTCAACAGTGAGATGATGCAGCAGATAAGTTATAAGTAGTATATACATGTGGCTACAGTAGTAGTTTATCACCACCATGTTTGGAGTGAATGAATAATGACATGTAAAGCGTCTTTGAGTGTCCAAAAAAAACCCTATATAAAACCGATTTTTTAATTATTATTATTATTATTATTATTATACTGAAGGTTTTCCGCCTGCCAAGACCAGGCGTTAAAGCTCTGTGGTCAAGTGAGGACTGCACTTGTAAAATCCTTACCAATTAAACTCAAATGACACCGTTTCCATGCCCGTTTTGAGACAAATCAAAAGGCCAAAACTTCTGCCAATTCAGCTCGTTTTCAAAGCTATGCATTTAAAACTACATACAAATATTTCTTAATTAGTGGCCTGAGATGTTATAAAACAATCACATTGACATAATTTATCATATCACTTTTCTATAACCATAAATAAATGGTTTTAGCCTGCTGTCTGTTGTTTGAGATGTCCATTAATGCTGTAAAATGTTATGCACTTTTTGCTGGAGCTTGCTGTGCCCCAGGTCACATGAAGATCTGGGACACCGTACAGTGCCCTCAATGCCCGGAGCCGTTCACTTGAATGCATTCATCACACTATCCACTGGCACAATCGCCACAGCAGCATTGACAGGATTTTCCACTTTGAGCACGCCTGAGATAATTTCTCTTTGTGGCTGCCCGCTGCCTTGTTAAAGTTTCCTCTCACTCACATGAGTCATGACTAAAGTTGACCCAATACATCATAATCATCTGCTCGGGCTCTTGTCTTGACTTCTGTTTGATAAAGAAAATATTATTCTATGGTAATGAGCCATGTGCTCAGAGGACTGCCCACAAATTACAATCAAATCTGCTGTAGCAGTAATTAGTAATTGTAATTTTGACCACAAACCAAGTGGTTCTAAAATGTGAATGAATTAATGTTAAAGTGTCAGTTAATACATATTCACTATATATTAGTTAATTATTTTGTAAAATATCTACTCCTCTATATTCACATTAGGTATTACGTATACAATTAGGTATTTGTATCAGCACCACTTCTGGGCCCAAGTAATAGTATCTGATTGGATCCCAAAATCACTAGCATTCATGAATGAAATGTTTGTCACATTTTGTCTGAGCAAAATTTACAAAATTATATGGACAGTTACTTTGTCTCTACTCTTTCTGGACTTTCGTGATGTCCTCTGAAGTTATTCGTAGTAAATGATTAATTGCTTAGTCTATTATGTCCTATTACCTTTCATACTAAAGCTGGAGCGGCTAAGAGCAAACATCTTTGTCTCATTACACTTCACTGCTCTGAATACTTTTCAAAATGTAAAGGAAGGTCCACCTTATATCCATGTTGTATTGTTAAGGTCATCTTTCCCTGTAGTAAAACATTTAGCCAACGTCCTGTTTCGGTTCACACTCAAAAGCTTTGTGGAAGGATATGGAGATTTTACGTTTGTTCAAAACATTGCAGTAAAAGTTGACGATGCAGAAGAAACCGCCTAGGTGCATAGTCTACTTTGAGTTGCGTTTTGTTAAGTCATTATCTGGTTCCCGGGGAGGTTTCCTGAAAATGAATCCTAATTCCTAAGAAAGGGAGAGCCCTGGGAAATAAAGGGTTGTTGTTCAATTGTGCAGTGAAGGCATTTTATGCCTGACTATAATCTCACCTCTGTTCTGTAATGTTTGTAATTTACTGTGGTAGAGCAACACGATCTCATGGCTTCACGTTCACATTCCATTTTTACATCAAATAATTGTGATATGGTGTATTGTACAGCACAGCAAGAGAACATGTAGTAAATAAAGTCCAAATTGACAAAATTAACATTAATGCAATATTTTGAAACTTTGCAGAAAGAGCCTTTTTTTGTTTTGTTTAAACTGATTGTGATAAGTGATAAGACTTAAGTGTGTTTTGTTTCGGAGCAGAAAAATTAATGACCAAAACAAAAGCCTTTATCTCTGCTGTGGTTCAAAGCAGTTTTGAACCAGCAACAGTCCAGCGTCCAGTCTGTTCTATAGAAGGATGACGGGATTAGTCTGTTGCTGTAGTGTAAAACTAAGGTCATGTTGAAGTCTGGGTCGGGTGTGGCGCATTGATGCAGCTGTGGACACATCTGAAAAAGTGTGTGCTCAGGGAACTCTGGGCTTTTGTTTGGTTTTGTCCACGTTCCACAGAAACGCTCTCCAGTGCGCTCGAGCTTCGCTAGAGGACATTATTTTAGTACTTCTGCAGTGCCATTTTATCATCAATTCAACTTGTCACACATGGCTTGATTCATTAAGTCATGTAATAGTTTATCAAAACTTGAGTGCGCAATCCTGTGAGAACATATTGCAAAACAGGCCAAAAATACAAAAAGGATCTCTGGGCAACTCCATATTATAATACTGTATGTCCAGGGTGTGGTTTGAAGTCTGTATGTTGATGATGTCAAAGCCAATTAGAAGCAATGTGACTAATAGTTGCAGCCCAAGTTGATTGGATATTCTAGTAAATGTAAACAATAATTGTTTGATCACCACTGACAAGTCTAGCAGGTCTCGAATGACAATGCAAAATATATGATGCATTTAAAGCTAGAGTTTCCTAACATTGAAAACAAAAAATGGCAAAACATTCATGAATCTAGTTCCTGGCTCTATCACCAGTTTGATTCTAGCGCTAGTTTTTACAGTATTTTTGGCCTTTGTCAATACCAGACCTTTTGTTTGTCACATCTTTCTGTTGGTACAAAATAAATGTATTTATAAAACACAAAGGTTTAGGTACTCCAGCTTTAATGTGTCTTTTCTTTGTGTCAAACAGATTGTCTGCTTCATTCCTGGGCCTGAGACGGGACTTCGCTGCGATGTCCTAACTCTCATCAGTCTCCCCCTGTCTCTGTCCTCGACGGGACGATCCCAGTGTGTGTTCCATGTCGGATATGAGCAGCCCTCAGCCGCACCATGACAGCGCGGACCTCCACTCCGCCGCCTCCTCAGTCAGTTTGTCTGTCCGGAAAACTCCCAAGAAACGCCGCTTTTCTCTGCAGTCGATATTTGGGCGCCGCTACCGACTGGACACAAAACGCAGGTCAAAGACTCAATCTTCTGAAGGTATCCCGGCACAAGATGGCGTCCACTCAGAGGCCTTCCAGGACAAAACTTCTGCCCACTCCGCCTTGGGCCTCGTCTCCACCGCCTCCGCATCGGGGTCTTTGTCTGACCTACTTGAATGTCCGCTCTGCTTGTTGCGGCATTCGCGGGACCGCTTCCCCGACATCATGACGTGCCATCACCGATCCTGCGCCGACTGTTTGCGTCAGTACCTCCGCATTGAGATCTCTGAGTCCCGCGTCAACATCAGCTGCCCCGAGTGCTCCGAGCGCTTCAACCCCCACGACATCCAGATGATCCTGGGAGACCGCGCCCTCATGGAGAAGTACGAGGAGTTTATGCTGCGCCGGTGGCTGGTGGCCGAGCCAGACTGCCGCTGGTGTCCCGCCCCGGACTGTGGGTAAGACGAGTGGCAGGAAACAAGAGCTGAGCTTATGTGACCAGTTACACTACTCTTTCACTGAAATATATTATACATAACTGTAACTTGGATTAGACAAAAATAATGCACCCATTTTTCTCTACTTCCTGATTTGGACAAACTGAAGCTGTATTGTTGCAACATATTGTAAACAATGCCTAATCAACAAGACTTGATCACACAATAAGAACAGAACGAATCCTGAGATGTTCCAATACCGTTTGGATATGATAACTAGTGCTGCGTGATATTGGTCGCCGATAAGGTAATTTTTTCCGGTATCAAAATAGGGTCGATCTTATCAGGCCAATAATTATTCCAGTGTATTTGAGGTGTATGTAGGCGTGATGTTTGTATGTAGATGTGAGTCTACATACAAACGGGAGTTTGTTTTTGCACTATCACATAAATGTACACATGCTATATATTTCCACATCGGTAACTCTTGGCATCAGCCATAATGGCATTAACATTTCGGACAGAGTTTTCACATTGTGAATTGGGTGCAGCTCTGACTGCTACCTCCCCCCCCGACCAGTGGGGGCGGGTCCCAGCTCAAAAGTGGCCAAAATGACGTGCGCTGACATGCTTGCAATACCACCCCGATGGGGGTGGACCCAGAAGAAGAATTAGCCAATGCTAAAATGTAGCATTGGCAGACCTCTCGAAAACGTCTTTACAGGATGGTCCAAAAGTCGGCTCTTGGCCCAAAGCTCCGTTCCACATGTGTGTCAATGCTGAGGGGGGTGAATTTTTTTTTGGTCCACTCTAGTTTACTCGCTGTGAATTTTTGAAGTCTCTCGTTCAAATGAATGGAGCTGATGCGTTTTTTCACAATTTTCTTGTGGGCGGGACCACTTGCGGCCATTTTGGATAGCTCCAGTAGAGCACTTTTTAAATATTTGTATGTAGTTTTTTTAAACTTGGGGCAAACTGGTTAATCCTGGTTCAGCTTCAGATCTGGCTCAGTCCTGGCTCAGTCTGGCTCTTTCGTAACACCAACCGCTGAGCGGAGTTGGAGTTAAAATACTGTAACTCACTTTATTGACTTTAGTAAAAAGTTATCGCCCAGTTTTAGATTTTTAAACTGGGTAATAAATCAAAAACTGTTACATTTCTTTGTTACAGCAAAAAAAAAAGCATTACAGTAATTGCATTACGTTTGTAGTCCAATACTCCCAACACTGTTTATGTGACATTTAAGATCAATTAATATTTGGATTCACAGATTCAGTTTTTATCTCATGATTTCTATGTGAATTCACTCTACAACGTTTTCTTTCCGTAGATGCACTGCTGTTCCCAGATATAGCGCCCAGAACTATTTTCACACACCCAGAGTTATTAATACATTCGACAGACCTGTAAATGACATCACTCTTTTGTCATTGGACTATTTTACGAGACAATGTCACAGATAAAAGTATGTCTCAGTGGTTTCACTCAGTCCCCTCCCCAGTTTAAATATATCTGGCACAGCGCACTGTACAAATGCTCCGTGCAGATTCTTCAGTTTGCTCTCAGGGGCCATGTACATGTTTGTTCAATGGGTCACCCCGCTTCATTTTATAACCTAAACACTCCCACAACATGTTGTGTGTTTAGTTTGGGGACTGATAATGGCTTAAGCCCTGAATCCATCTTAGTCCCTCTGCTGAGGCCCTTCTGACCCTGTTTTTGGAATAATGGCCCTTTCATAAATGCGCCGCGCCTCTTGTCCTGGATTCCCAAACACTCGCTCTCGGCCTTGTTCATGAGAGCTTTCCTGTGGATGAACTGCCGAGCTCTGAAGGCTAGCTAAACTAATAAATCTATTCCCCAGGTCTTCAACTAACACTATTTGGATGGTGTTTTAACATTTAACGGTGAAACTGACCATCGCTTACCTTGTTGTAAATGACTTATTTGTGTGACAGATATCAATGTAATTTTCAGCACAAAAACTCTCGACAATCTCCTCAATGACGTTACTGTTTGCGTGCAGCTTCCTCTGATCAGATTATGTTGTTCTCATGTCTTTCAGATTAGATCCTTATCTGGTTATAGCTCAGTCATTGCCCCGTTCTCGGCATCAGCTGATTGTCTGTGTTTTTCTGCTTTCACGGCGAGTTGACGGTTCACTGGAGTATTTAACTATTCAGCTCGGCACCCTCTTCTGCAGTCGTTCAGTGCACATTCTTCCCCACAGAGTGCCACAAATATCTCTGGC
Organism: Knipowitschia caucasica; assembly: GCA_964034765.1. NCBI lineage: Eukaryota > Metazoa > Chordata > Actinopteri > Gobiiformes > Gobiidae > Knipowitschia > Knipowitschia caucasica. The sequence goes on along the minus strand of OZ035838.1, from coordinate 33,753,639 downwards.
TTCAACACTGCATAATTACTTATTCTTAGCACTTTAAGTTTAGGTGCTATGCGTGACAGATTTAACTGCCTCATTTTGACGCAGAAATAGTTGGTTTCTTTAGCAATAATTACGTTCGGGTGTTAAGTGGGTTCAGCCTCTGTCACGCCATGTAGTTTAGAAAAAAAGGCTTTTAAATTGATCAATGCAGCAACAGACTGAGCACTGTCTCATTTAGTCAGACTGAACCTATTGAGTCGCTATTGAACACTTGTGTAAGAGCTCACAGCTGAAACCACTACAGAACGTTGCCCAATTACTATTACATTTAGCCTGCTGCCACTGGATGTGATTTACGGGCTATAATTCCACCTTTTTAGTCTTGTCTTTTCTCTGCTTATATTCCAGTTATGCTGTGATTGCGTTTGGATGTGCCAGTTGTCCTAAAATCACTTGTGGACGTGATGGCTGCGGGACAGAGTTCTGTTACCACTGCAAACAGCTGTGGCACCCCAACCAGACGTGTGACACAGCCCGCCAGCAGAGGGCGCAACACCTGCGACTGCGCAGCTTCAGGTCCTTGTCACTCAGCCACAGCCAGGAAAGCGGCGCTGCAGGTGACCACTGCTCTCATCTTAAACAGATGCAAAATTAGGTTATTTTTCCTTCGTAGTAAATAAACGCTAATTGGCAACGGTCCTAATTTTTGTCATCTTTCTGAAACATTTCAGTTTAGACATAATGAAAAAAGATAGTAGTGTTTTGGAAATGTTTATCATATACTGGTAGTCAAGCTTGCCTAACACAACTATCATCATACTATTATTCACATTTGAGCTGTAACGGGGACATAAACCTGTTTGTAGGAGACGACATCAAGCCATGCCCTCGTTGTGCCGCTTACATCATCAAGATGAACGATGGCAGCTGTAACCACATGACATGTGCGGTCTGCGGCTGTGAGTTCTGCTGGCTCTGTATGAAGGAGATCTCTGACCTGCACTACCTCAGGTACAACCTGACACAACCCAATATGGTAACGGGGATTGACCTCACGGAACGAGCTTGATAATAACACACAGTACATAGAACTCCAGTCATGAACACTGCTTGTGTCCATGTCTGTGGGAGCCCATGGTATCAATCCGATCAATCATTTTTGTCAATAGACATGCACCATTTCTACTAAACAAGGCAATAAGGATAATGTACATGTCTATATTCATAACATTTGGGGCTGTAAATTGATCTGTTCTGCGTTGCTTGTTCCTCAGTCCTTCAGGTTGCACGTTTTGGGGAAAGAAGCCGTGGAGCAGGAAGAAAAAGATCTTATGGCAGCTCGGGACTCTCGTGGGAGCTCCGGTCGGGATCGCGCTGATCGCTGGCATCGCCATCCCGGCCATGATCATTGGCATTCCAGTTTATGTAGGGAGAAAGGTGAGTGAGCAGACACAATTTTACTATAAAAATGTATCATGTTTACAAAAGTGTGGCATTTATTTATGTCTGTGAGCCCCATGTCATTGGGCAAGGCAGTGTTCACTCATGACACAAAGTCTTAATCTGACAAGGGAATATGAATTCACCACATTCATCCCAGTCACCTCCGCTCAGTGAGTGCAGGCTGGTTCATGCTGTGGCAACACTTCATCCTTGAGAAGAATAGAAAGTAGAAATCTGATCTGAGAAAACACTGAGTTTTAAAATTCGACACAAGAACTCTTGCCAGTTTATTCTTTCTTCAGATCCATAATCGCTACGAGGGGAGGGACATCTCCAAACACAAGAGGAACCTGGTCATAGCCGGAGGTGTGACTCTGTCTGTCATCGTGTCGCCTGTGGTCGCTGCAGTCACCGTCGGTAAGAAACCACATTTAAACCTCTTTTTGACCATTTATCAAGTCCTTTGTTTCTCCTGTGCCTGATTTATGATGAGCTGGTGTATGTTCTACTTTCAGGCATCGGAGTCCCCATCATGCTGGCGTACGTCTATGGCGTGGTCCCGATCTCTCTGTGCCGTAGCGGAGGCTGTGGAGTCTCTGCCGGCAACGGGAAAGGGGTCCGCATCGAGTTTGACGATGAAAATGACAACATAGGCAGTGGAGCAGCAGCAGCAGGTGATTATTTATCTTTTTGTTTGGCATAATAATTCTCCTGGAAACTCTCAGCTCTGCGAATGTCTATTTTGTAGCTGATTATAGAAATGATTATTATAATGTTGTTTATTAACTATATACAACTTTGAACAAATGACGTACTCTTAATTGTACAGAAACAAACACAATGATACAATTATATTTTGGTGTGTTATTATAGTCTAACGTTGTATTGCTCTTTCATTTTGAATGTTAGGCAATATTTACAAAATAATAAATCCGGTGCCAGGATGTGTTTATGTCTGACTCCTCTAGAATGTCACAACCCTGTTCAAAACGCCGTGTCAGGAAATTTCCTTCTGTGGTTGTGTAACTGTTTTTGACCCGTGCCCTGACGAATCAACTTTCTGAATAAACTGTCACTCGGTGCGTTTTATGAAATGGACAGAGCAGGCGCCTGTGCTCGGACAGAAGTGTGAGAAGACTTTCTGTCGACTGAATATCTCCTCGGGCTTCAACTCTGTCTGTTTGAACAGCAGCTGAAGCTCTTTGCACAGACACGAGGCGTGAGACGTGGAGAGAGGATGCGACAGTAGTGTCCTGTCCACTTGTCCAACCTGAATTTCAAACCTTAGAAAATATGTTTTGTTTTGCCCGAAACTTGTAGTGTCGTTGAAGTTGTGTAACTACATTTCTTTGATAATGTTCTTATGAGATGTTCTTCATTGCTTCTACTGAACACTGAAGAATAACTGAAACATGCGTGGCTGGTTAAATGAGGCTTAGTAATAGTTCACAAGGGCCATAACCTCAAGTCTAACCATGAAAACCATTTTGATTTATGCTCCAAACAAACCCTGAAGAAACATGACCTTGTTATTAAGTGTGTTTATTTAGAGATACTGTGTAGTTTTCATAAGTGACTCTCTCTCAGACACCACGTCGGTGGCAGAGACGCGGCTGAATAACCCTAGCCTGGGCGACGGGGCGAGTGTGGGCGGTCTTACCGGCCTCAGCCTCAGCGTCAGTGGCAGCCACATGGAGCGCTGTGGTCACCGTGACAACATGAGCGACAATGCCAGCACCACAGCCCTCGCCGGGACCAGCATCACCGGCAGCCTGACAGGCAGCTGCTACAACAGGTACCAGATCCAAATCGTCACACAGTAGAGCTTCTAATGAATGCTAATTGATATTTCATATGGTATTGTCTGGTATGGTATGGTTTTTAAACATTTAGCCAAAAGCAGAGTTGCATTGTATCAGGTTGTAGCTGCTGTGCTAATTTACACCTGTGCATCTTTTTAGAAATTAGTAAGAAATAGAAATCACTGGTATCATTTCGTAAATGTTTGTCTAAACATCCTAATCTAACTTTAGGATGGAGGTTCAGGCTGACGTCCAGAAGGAGCGTTGCAGTCTGAGCGGAGAGTCTGCCACAGTGAGTCTGGGGACGATCAGTGACAACGCCAGCACCAGAGCCATGGCTGGCTCCATCCTTAACGCTTACATGTCTCTGGAGAGGTGGGTGGAGTTGCTTTATCATTACATCATCACTGCTGTGTTTGAGCCATGTGTGATGAGCACCTGTGTGGTTTGTGGATGTTTCAGGGAGAGCAGTGTGGAGGCGCAGGCTGAGGACTGTAAACAGAAGGAGCGTCGAGGCAGTGGCTGCAGCAGCCTGGACGAGGCCAGCTGTAGCTCCGCCGCTGTGAAAGGGGCGAGGGGAGGGGTCTGTTCCTGCCCCAGTGACTGCTGCTGCCCCTCCCCGCCTTGGTCCAAGGAGCCCCCCACCTCAGCCAGACCCCATGGCAAAGGCATAATGTGGAAACGAGCCAACAGCAAAGATTCAAAGTGTGAGGGGCGCTCTGAGCTGGACGCTCAGCTGCTAGAGCAGCGCAGCACAAACTCCTCTGAGTTCGACTCTCCGTCTCTGAGCGGCAGCCTGCCGTCTGTGGCCGACTCTCACTGCAGCCGCTTCTCCTCTGAGCTGAGCTGCTGTGAGCCTCTGCCCTCACACTCTCCACACAGACTGATGTCTGCTTCACCTCCAGCCTCACCCACAGAGGGCGCCACCTTCGTGTACGCAGAGGACGTAGGTGACGGAGGCGAGGAGCAGGAAAGAAGTGGAACCAGTGACTCACCTCTGACCCCGTCCCGGAAGCACTGTATTCAAACAGACATCTGACAAAGATAAAGCTAAAGCTGCAATCATGTCTCAGTGTTTTCTCATCTACATTATTGCACCGACCACAAATACAACAGAAGCATATTTACATTTACATATTTTTACTGATGTAAAGATGGTTTCTCAATATTTTCCACAATTTCTGTCTGTCACTTACACTTATGACTTTAAATGTCAAAAACATCAAAACAAATGCTATTATTACTGTGACAGTGAGTCTTGAATGTGATGCAGAGGCTTCAGTGGAGCTGGAGAATAGAAAGTTCAAGTGACGTTTGTTTTACAGAAGAAAGATCTAAAGGCTTTGAGAAGGTCGAGCTGAATGTGCCGCAGGTGTGAAGCTTTGTTAATGTTGTGAACACATGAATGAGTTCTGATACTGAACCATAACCCTTTTACCACAACATGAGGATCCATTTTTAATCAAAGTAAAAGGGGACCATATGCAGCACGCTAATTATTCTTAATCACTGTTGCTTTTGATGCATGTTTATTTTGTTTTTCCATTTTTGGAAAGTTATTTTTTTATGTTTATGCCCTGTTTTGGGTCCAAAGTTTTATTGGGTGGGACTTTATCAAAAGTTGACCCAGCTCTTCTTTTAGTCAATGGAAAAAGCTGCACTAGAGAAAGTGGTTTTATCTGCACTTTAAAATGGGGGGAGGAACAACACTGCAAAAATAATGGGATTTATTATTTTCGACAGCATTCCTGAGTTCTTAGGGGAATCCAACACTATTCACGATTTCAAATGGGATTTCTAAGCTTTTGACTTATGTCCAATATTTTACCTTAACTGCAATTGAAAATGTACGCTTCATCAATCAAGGGAATCTTTACAAGAAAAAACTGCAATCTTAAATCGGTCACTAAATATCTTGTATTCAGTCAGTGTAACTATTTTTATGAAAATCCTTAACAAAATCGAGGCTTAAGGTGTATTTCATTGTTCTTTTGTTATATTTTATTGATACAGATCATTTTATATTGACTCGGTGCCTTTCATGATGTGTCTTGGATGGAAATGTTATCAAATGTAAAATATGTAAAGAAATCAGTCTATTTTCCCACATTGCGAATGAAGCTGCTGCTGCTGTAGCCGGTTTAGACCAAAGATTGCCCTTAATGTAAATCAGATGAGGAGAAACTAAGACAGTTCTTTGGGTCTTTGTGAATAAAAGATCATACTAACAATGCTTCCCCGAAAGTAGCCAAAGTGTAACTGAAATCTATTTTGAGTCTACAATAAAATCCTTTTTTTATCCTAAGAATTGTGTTTGAGTGGTCTGTGTACGACGTGCTCGTCTTAAGATCTGTACAGGCTGCTGTGCTGATTTGGGAAGAGATAGTAGTGTTACTGAAAGGTCAATTTTGTCTGGAGTTAAAATTCTTTTTGTGGTTCTTTTTGAAAGACTTAGTCTTTCAAAAAGAACCAAACTTTAAGTTAAATCAGGGGTCTCCAACTTGTAGCTCGGCACCTCCTTCTGGGTAGCTGAATGAAAAAAATCAAATATACTGAACATTTCAACATGTATTATTCATTATTGTATATGCACTTATTTTGTGCACTAGTAACAAATATGTGATAACGACTACCCAATATCAGACTCGTTCACACCAACATATCACAACTTGTTTCCCAGGTGTGCTTAAAACAGTAGCTCTTCTTTACATTTATTGTCCACGGAAATCTGGGTGAAAAAGGTTGGAGACACCGGCGTTAGATATTTCCTTGTTAAGATGTATTACATGTTAAGGAAATACATCTAACTTGTCTTTAAAAGAACCACAAAAAGCAAGTGAAAGTATTTCCAAACAGTTGTCTTCATTACTTGGTCTGGTTTGTTCATTTATAAAACTAAAATGTACCGTCCTGTCTCCAGGTTGTACTGCACATGGCCTGCATTTATCTCTCGGCTCAGGTTGAGGTAAAGCTAAAAAAGCACTTGGATTGGGACATAGTGGCAATTATTGAATATATTCATAATTGACAGTATCAATGGTCTCCTGTATGGGATGGTTTTGGGATGGAATTAACTATTAGAATTCTGATTTGAACCTTTGAGACAAACAAAGGCATTTAATTCAATAGTAAAAGCATTTTTCTCTCATGCATTCTGTTGAGACTGTTTTTACCATCAGCAGCAATATCTAAATGGCACTTTTTAAATTGTTTGAATACTTTATTTACATGTGCATTCAAGCTATTTACATACAGTACATGCTTTTGGATCAAAGTTTGCAGCACATTAGAAGCAGGAGAGCATCTGATCACTGAGGTCTATACATTCAGAAACAAAGTGGCACATCTGCTTAAAGCTGGGGTACCCAACTTTCAACCCACAAAACGTAGAACTAGTTTCTTACTAGTTTTCACATGGATGTATTTGTCCTGTGTCACCTGCTAAGATCAGCTTTAGACAGAAATGTGAGAGGAGACCACAATCGCCCAGATGAAACGTTTTCTAAGAGGAGGTAGAATGTCCGTGGTCTGATTTGTTCACATTTTACTACTACTTCTGTTGGGACAAACCAAATGGAGAAAGGTAGGTACCCCCTCTTTAATATACACAAAATAATATGGATTAGAATATATTTTAATGTTTAAATATTAGAACAAAACAGTGATTTGAGAGATGCACTTACAATATAGGACTTAAATAAAATACTGAACTTAGAACCTTATAATCTTGACTTGCTGCTGTAAACTCTCATTGTACAGTACACACTATTTTTTCATATTTACCACAAACATTACAACATTCAGTGTGCCAACTGCCGACGCAAACTCAAGTGAGGAGTTTGAAAGTGTGTTTAAGGCTTTTTCTGTTCATTTCAAAAGTCTAAATTTGTGTGAATCGGTAGCTTCAGTGATGGAGGGTGGATCTGCTCATGTGATCACAGGCCTCAGGTTAGTTTAGCTCCAAGGAAAAGTTAAAATACAATGAAATAACTTTACAATAAATAACTTAAATACTGTGACACCTGAGACAAACCGCGTTACCAAAAGCTTAGCAACTTTGCTCCCTCAAAGATCTGGGATAGTGTCGCTGACTCGGCAAAGGCAATTGCAACATCCATGCATTGTTTTCGATTGTAAATAAAAAATGCTACAGTTTTGTCCAACAGAAATCTGAGTGAGCGGCGATCAAAGTTAATTCGAATGATGGATATGTGTCACCAGTCGTGACTCGTGAGCACAGGGAAGACAGGACCAGAGACAGATTTTCATACAGGGCTGGACAATATGACATTAAAAATAACCAGTCAATTTAATGCTATTTTGATGAAAGTTTCAACATGTTTTTTTGCCATTTTGATTCAGCCATAGAAATCAGGAACTGTTTTCCAGGAGCTGATGCCCCACTGCCTCCTAACAGCATGATACAGAGACTCGATGTGGCCCATGCATTTCTACCTTTTTATGCAGCAGGAAGACAATGTGAAAAATCAAAACTTCATAAAAAAATAACATTATACTGTAAAAATAAAAAGCTTAATGATTGTACCTGGCTTTAATTTAAGCTACAATAAGTTGAATGCAGCTGATGGTGTCTGTGCAACACCATCAGCACAGTTCAAGATCTCGCAGTAATAGAAATCTCATTATTAAGGCACAGTCTTCTGCTTTCGTCTCCAAGTAGCAGCACTCGAACGCCCCACCATCACAGCCGTTTAAGGTGGGAGATGAATGGGTTTTGGTGCCAGTGCGGAGCAGGTGGAGCAGAGCTGGAGATGAGAGAGTCATCTGTTTCGTCTCAGTGTATTTTATCAATTCCTCAAAACGGTCAAACCTGAGGGGAGACAAACATATCGGTTAATAAACAGGAAATAGGAACCAAGTCCATGTTTGCAACACTTTGGTCTCAAGTCTAAAGGCTATTCTGAAGACAGGCGAGTCCCATGACCCACATGTTTGTTTAGAGATGGGAGAGAATGAACTTTCCACAGTAAACACAAACACTTCTTGTGCCCTTTTCAATGAAGCAGAAATCCAAGCAATTACCCACAGTGAAAATCTCTATAGTACAAAAAACACACTGTATAATGGAAGATTTCAGAGATTATTCATTTTGGTTTATATTTATGATTGTTATTTATTTTATTCAGCACCAAGTAAAGAGGTAACAGTTAATAAAACAAGAAAGCAAAAGTAAATACATTTTATCCCTCTACCTCCCGCATACCACCCTCCGACTTATCCTGCTGCAGGTTTTACCCAATACATGTTTTGTGTCATTGTGTGTTTTGAAATACTTCCTCTCACCGTGTCGTCCATGAGACTTTTTCTGAAGAGCGCAGTGACCGTCTCCAGCTCCTGTTCGGCCTCTTGCACTTTGGGGTCGAGCTGCAGCACTTCCTGCAGGTCTGTGCTGGCCGACAGATAGTCCTGAGGGCAGAGCGTGTGGTTAAACTCTGGATATTATGACCGCCGACTGCATCATGTCTTGGATAATCTTTGATGATGACACTCCTCACCTTCAGGCCTTTGTGAGCCAGAGCTCGTCTGTAGAAGGCTTTCTTATTGGACGGCTCCAGCCTCAGCGCACAGTCACAGTCCTGTTTGGCCTCTTCGAAACGGTTCAGTTTAAGGAAACAAATGGCTCTGGAACAAAAGGTCAACTTATATAAACTGCCCCTCTGTTGATTGGGAATTAAACCCAAGACGGGCTCTAGGTTATGATTTAAAGCAGTGGTCTCCAACCTTTTCCCTGCTACTTTTTTCTGGACAACACTTGCAAAGAGCTACTTCTTTTGAGATGTTGTATTGTGTAGTTATATGTATAAAACAATCTATCATTTAAAAAAAATCTCATGAAATCATCATGAGGGGAGCTACTTATGGTGAACTAACGGTAGCGCCCGAGCTATAGGTTGGAGGCCCATGATTCCGAGTATTCAAACAAAAGAGAACCAGTGAATTGCATATTTGATCATAATACTAATTATAATTGTAACTCCCTATTCATACAGTCCATGGTTGAACTGAAGCAAGCTTGGTCCAAAACAATACAAATGTGCTTACTGGTTTCATTTACAGTAGGGATATAGCGCCCTCTACTGTTTCCTAGCGATAAAATGGTCATTCAGGCAACACATCTTAATGTTTCCCATGCATGAAAACATCAAAAAAGTGATGAAATACTATGGTGGCTTTAATTTCAAGCCTCCACTGAATTCAGGTTGAAATTCGTTGATTATTTTTGTGAACACAGAAAACGTAAGAAAAATAAACAACATGGCATTAAGATGTTTGAATTAACCAACGATTATTGTAATTGTATTTTAATATCTCAGCATTTAAAAGTGTCCACTCTTATTGGAATAAAAACTTAGAGTAACAGCAAACACAAAAGAAAACAGCTAATAATACATCAACACATGCTTCCGTACAAACCCACAAACTGAGGTACAACTTACACCAACATCCTCTTCAGACAGTAATGACCAGTTTCTACCCGTAACACCATGGTCTTTCTCTCCGGCTTCAGTCGTAGTGACGTGTGATAACATACCTGTTTGTGTATACGGAACACTCGCTCGGCTGGAGACTCAGACACTGCGTATATTTCTCTGCCGCTTCCTGGAAACTGCCCTTCTTCGTCAGCTCGTTGCCTTCTTGCTTCAGTAAAGTGAATTTTGCTTCTCGTAATCGTGCTGTCGAAAGGTCAGAAGAAAAGTCATTTAGTAGTGCAAAGATATTCTCTTGACACAACGGATGAAAAACAGTTAGTTCAACGGACGACAGCAGATATGTAGTTATGTGTGAGCTCTGAAGACGACCAGGCATTTTCCCATCAAGCAACGGTCCAGGGCGATCAATAAGCTGTGGGAGTGAATGGCAGATGAGACCCGTTTGTCTGTCGTTGGCTAAAAAGCTGCTGAGAAAGGATCTGAGAGGCCTTGTTTAGGAAGTAATGTTTGGTGAATAAAGTAAATGAGTGAGTAATCTTCTTATACAGCGCATTTTACAGACCAAGGTCACCCAAAGCACTTTACAATGTTTAGAGTTAAGATATTGTTCCATTCCCTCCACACGGTGATGACGGAAGCGAGACGCCGAACACTGGTCCATCAAAGCCTGTGACCAAACACCATCCATTCACTCAGACATTACATTCAGACCTATTCTGCATGTTTTTAGTGGTAGGGAGAACATGCAAACTCCTCTCAGACTGGCCTTGTTTCAACCGGGATTTGAAGCCAGGACCTATGCTGTGCTTTACACTCCACCACCGTGTCGCCTAGGCAAGGCAAGGCAAGTTTATTTGTATAGCACAATTCATACACAAGGCAACTCAAAGTGCTGAACAAGATAGCATTAAAATCATAAATAATCACAGAACATTAAAAAGAAAGATAAAAATATAAAATCCCTCAGTTGTATGCACAGCTAAACAGCACAGTTTTTAACTTGGTTTTAAACATAGTCAGAGAGGAGGCCTGTCTCACATCCTCAGGAAGAATGTTCCAGATTTTAGCGGCATGAATCTGAAAAGCAGCCTCCCCATGTTTAGTTCTGACTCTGGGCACTAACAGGAGTCCAGTCCCTGTGCTCCTCAGAGTCCGGGCTGGTTCATATGGGACTAACATGTCACTAATATATTTTGGTGCGAGGCCATGGAGAGACTTGTACACAAGCAAAGCTGTTTTAAAGTCTATTCTCTGAGCCACAGGAAGCCAGTGCAGAGACCTGAGGACCGGACTAATATGGTCGTACTTCCTGGTTCTAGTCAGGACTCGAGCTGCTGCATTTTGAATGTACTGCAGCTGTTTTACAGCCTGTTTGGACAGACCTGTGAGCAGGCCATTGCAGTAGTCTAACCTACTGGAGACAAATGCATGGATAAGAATCTCCAAGTCTGCTTTAGACACTATGTTTTTGATCCTGGCAATGTTTTTTAGATGGTAAAAAGCTGCTGATGTTACTGATTTGATGTGGCTATTAAAATTTAAGTCTGAGTCCAGTATTACCCCTAGATTTCTGACCTTGTTTGAAGGTTTTAGGGAGAGAGACTGTAGATGACAGATGACGCTCTCTCTTTGTTTCTGGGGACCAAAGACAATCATTTCAGTTTTGTCTGCGTTTAGCTGAAGGAAGTTGTTTTGCATCCACTCACTGATCTGTTGGATACAGTGAAGGAGTGAGTCCACTGGTCCATGTTCTCCTGCAGTCAGTGAGACATAGATCTGAGTGTCGTCTGCATAGTTATGATAGGAAACTTCGTTTCTGCGTATTAACTGACCTAACGGCAGCATGTAGAGATTGAAAAGAAGAGGTCCCAGGATCGACCCCTGTGGTACTCCACAGGTCACGGCCATATGATCTGAGACACAGTTTCCAATCTCCACAAAGTACTTCCTGTCTTCAAGGTAAGACCTAAACCAACTTAGGGCGGTGCCAGCGACGCCAACCCAGTCCTCTAGTCTCTGTAAGAGGATCTCATGGTCGACAGTGTCAAAGGCAGCACTCAGATCTAACAGGATTAGGATTGAGACTTTGCCTGCGTCAGTGTTCAGCCGGATATCGTTTGTAACCTTGACGAGAGCAGTCTCAGTGCTGTGGTGGGGTCTAAAGCCGGACTGAAACATATCAAATGAGTTGTTGATTATAAGAAATCTATTTAGCTGTTGGTAGACAACTTTTTCAAGGACTTTCCCCATAAATGGCAGATTTGAGATGGGACGGTAGTTGCTAAGTACCGTAGCATCCAGACTGCTCTTTTTTAGCAGGGGCTTGATGACTGCAGTTTTCAGGGCCTTTGGGAATATTCCAGAATGAAGGGACATGTTTACTATCTGTGTGAGTGAAGGTAACAGACTGCTCAGAACAGACTTCAGAAATCTAGTGGGTAGTACATCCAGGCTACATGTGGAGGAGCTCAAACTGGAGATTATCTCTTGGACAGTTTGATCATTTACAGGTGCAAAGTAAGTTAGCTCAAAGAGCCTTTTAGGCTGTTGGATGGTTATCTGTGGATTGGAGACAATGGCGTTTTTGATGCCTTGAACCTTGTCATTGAAAAAATGTGCAAACTCATTACATTTACGTTTGGAAGTTAGCTCTAATGGCATCTGAACAGGGGGGTTTGTTAATCTATTAACTGTTGAAAACAGAACACGCAGATTGTTGCTGCAGCCTTCAATCATTTCAGAAAAATACCTTTCTCTCGTACTACGTAGCACCCGGTTAAACTCGCACAACTTATCTTTGAAGATCTCGAAATCAACCTGGAGGTTGGACTTGCGCCACTTCCGCTCGGCCCTCCGGCACTCTCTCTTTTGTGCCCTGACCGAGTCTGCTTTAGCCCACGGCGCCTTCTGCTTATTTTTCACTGTTTTAACCTTCACAGGAGCGATGGTGTCCAGAACATTCAAAACACTAGAGGTGACAGAGTTAAACAGTTCATCTACAGTAGAATACGATGCATTCTCAAAGTTTATCATTCCCATAAATAGTTCACCCGTATTTTCAAAGTCACTCACTGAGCCAAGCAAATATTTGAACTTATTTTGATCAACGGCAACAAAAAGAAAGGACCCAGAACTTCTGATAGAAAGAAATCTAAAAACCAAAAAAATACTGCGGAGAAATTGTCAAAGGATCAAGGCCGAGCGGAAGTGGCGAAAGTCAAATCTCAAAGTTGACCATGAGATCTTCAAAGATGCGTTGTGCAATTTTAACAGGGAACTACGTAGAACGAGGGAAATGTACTTTTCTGAAACTATTGAAGGCTGTAGCAACAATCTACGTGTTCTGTTTTCAACAGTAAATAGATTGACGAATCCCCCTGTTAAGATGCCATCAGAACTTACTTCCAAATCTAAATGTAATGAGTTTGCTCAGTTCTTTTAATGACAAAGTCCAAGGTATCAAAAACGCCATCACCTCCACGATAGAAATAATAATCCAACCGCCAGTGAGGCTTTTTGGGCTGACGCACTTTACACCAGTACAAATTGAAACTGTCCAGGAGATAATCACTAGTCTGAGTTCCTCCACATGCAGCCTGGATGTATTACCTCCTAGATTTCTCAAGTCAGTTCTGAGCAGTCTTTTACCTTCACTTACACAAATAGTTAATATGTCTCTTGAATCTGGAACATTCCCAATGGCCTTGAAAACGGCGGTCATCAGGCCCCTCCTAAAAAAGAGGAGTCTGGAAGCCCTGGCACTCAAAAATTATCGGCCCATTTCAAATCTGCCTTTCATGGGAAAAATTCTAGAAAAAGTTGCCTATAAACAACTTACAGAATTTTTAATAATCAATAACGCTTATGATATGTTCCAGTCAGGGTTTAGACCCCACCACAGCACTGAGACCGCGCTAATAAAGGTAACAAATGACATCAAACTAAACACTGACGCAGGAAAAGTCTCAGTCCTTTTTCTGTTAGATTTAAGTGCTGCTTTTGACACTATTGATCATGGCATCCTCATTCAGAGACTTGAGGACTGGGTTGGTGTTGCTGGCACCGCCCTAAGCTGGTTTAGGTCCTATTTACAAGACAGAAAGTTTTTTGTGGAGATCGAAAACTGTACCTCAGACCACTTGGCCCTGGCCTGCGGAGTGCCACAGGGGTCAATCCTGGGTCCTCTTCTGTTTAATATTTACATGTTGCCTCTAGGTCAGTTGATTCACAGTAATAATGTCTCTTATCACAATTACGCTGACGATACTCAGGTCTATGTGTCCCTGACAGCAGGAGAGCATGAACCAGTGGACTCGCTCCTTCACTGTGTCCAGCAAATCGGTGATTGGATGCAAAATAACTTTCTCCAACTAAACACCGACAAAACTGAAATAATTGTTTTCGGACCCCAGAAACAAAGAGAGAGCGTTATTTGTCACCTCCAGGCTCTCTCTCTACAACCCTCAAATCAGGTCAGAAATCTAGGAGTGATAATGGACTCAGACTTAAATTTCAAAAGCCACATAAAATCTGTAACATCAGCAGCTTATTACCACCTAAAAAACATTGCTAAAATTAAAAACATAGTGTCTAAGGCAGACTTGGAGACTCTTATACACGCTTTTGTCTCCAGTCGGTTAGACTATTGCAATGGCCTGCTCACAGGTCTGTCCAAACAGGCTGTAAAACAGCTGCAGTACATTCAACATGCAGCAGCTCGAGTCCTGACCAGAACTAGGAAGTACGACCACATTAGTCCAGTTCTCAGGTCTCTGCACTGGCTTCCTGTTCCTCAGAGAATAGACTTCAAAGCAGCTTTACTTGTGTACAAGTCTCTCCATGGTCTCGCGCCAAGGTACATCCATGACATGTTTGTGCCATATGAACCGACCCGGACTCTGAGGAGCACAGGGACTGGACTCCTGTTAGTGCCCAGAGTCGGTACTAGACATGGGCAAACTGCATTTCAGATTCATGCGGCTAGAGTCTGGGACAGTCTTCCTGAGAATGTGAGACAGGCGTCTACTCTGGCATCTTTTAAATCTAGGCTCAAAACAATTCTGTTTAGCTGCGCATATACAACTGAATGATTTTATCTTTTCATCTTTGTTTTTATCTTTAATCTTTTTAATGCACTGTGACTATTTATGATTTTAGTCCCATCTGTGATTTTAATGTTTAAAGGTTTTTAATTTTTGTGATTTTATTTTTAATGTTTTTAATATATCTTGTGCTCTTAATGTGTTTGATTTATGCATGATGTGATAGGGGATGTGAAGCGCTTTGCGTTGCCTTGTGTAGGAAAGGCGCTCTACAAATAAACGTTGATTGATGATTGATTGAAGTGAAAATATTGGGTTTATTTTCCACATTGTTACATTGATTACAACTAAAGATTAGAGATAATTGTTGTCTGGACATTAGTAATAAAATATAGTAAATCAATAAATAATATATGTTTTATTATGTTTGTTTCAGCACTAATAACTATTTTATAATTGATAGAATGTAAACGTATAAATGAGTGCAGTGTGAGGCTCCAGTCAGTGGGAAACCTGATCAGGATTTTTCCATTACAGCAGAGGATCCACTTCCTCTGTATTTTTAATGACGTCCATCGACGAAGCAGCGCTCTCCAGTTTTACACCGATGTGTCGCTGACTAATGACTTCGATGTGTGAGAATTTAAGACTCATATGTGAAAGTTCAAGTGTGCATATCCATGTTTGTGTCAGCGGCTTCTGAAGAAACATTTTTGAATAGTTCCTGAAACCGTTTTTTAGCATAATAATCTTCTGTGTGGGGTTAGATTGATCATAGACGGCTAATATTAAAAGGTATATAGGAGGATTTTCATACTTCCGGGTGGATCATCGAGACTATTGGTCCTCTTAATTGTCAATCATTCTGGTGATACGTGCTCGACAAATCAGACCAGAGAGTTTTGTTCAAAAAGTGGAGAGGGCAGTTTGTTAATTTTCTTTCTTTTGGCCTTAACACAGGGCCTTTGTAGCCTGTGGGCTGGACATCTTTACATCAGAAAGTCAATTCTTTAAAATGACACTTTCAGTGCTCTTGAGCGGAACATTACACAGCCTCGAGCAAAGAGGAAGTTGAGGCCTAGATCTTTCACACTCGTGTCTTTGTCACATGTTCAGTTTTTGGACACATACATGTGTTTGGCCCCTAGTACAACTCTAGAGAATCTTTCTCACGCACAACAGAGAAGCAGGGTGGATTAGTGACTTGAGATGTTGTTTAGTGAGCTTTAGAAAATGATCCAAAATCACCTATTGGTCAAAATAATGTGAGGAGATAAGATTTGTTATTGTACTTTTTAATGTAATGTGATTATTTATGGTTTAATGCCTTGAGTGATTGTTTCTATCTTGTTTTGTTCAGCACCTTCAGTTGCCATGTTTATTGTGTATTAATTGTGCTATACAGATAAACTTGCCTTGCCTACTGGTCATGATGAGGATGACTTTACAGTGTGGATGAAGGTGTCATGTGTGTTTCAGTTTCAGCTCGTGGCGTCACGGCTCCAAAAGGGAGAGGAACACTGCTGTAGTGACTCGCATGGATGCTCCTGACAACTATTTTCAGGAACCAAACATGGAGCGCACTCTTCCGAATTCATAATATTCAAAGAATGTACTAAATCACAAGAAAACAACTTTCTATTGCTAAAGCTGTTGTTTGTCCCAAAAGAAAGAATGGTGTGAAAATGAAATGTGAACAAATCCGACCACAACATGCTTTATCTGTCATAAGAGAAAACATTTTAGATTTAGCATACTAGAAATATCCTTAAGAGTCACTATTTAACGCTCTGGGCTGAGAGAGGGTGGCACTCTCTGTTTTACTTGTCAGCCTGAAGTAGTTTATCTAAAAAAGGTGAAAAAAGCATGTGAAAACTAAGAACAACGAATGAGATAGATGGATTTGATTAGGTTCTGATATTGGAATGGAATGGAATTGGATATTAAGTTATCATTTTGGTAAATCATATGTGGCTATGTGCTGAATGCTCTGTATTGTAATTCACTTCAGCTTCAGGAAGACACCGGGAGGTCTGGGGAGCTCATATGTTAAGTGTCTTTTGTTGTGTTGGTTTCTTCCTTTCCCATCTGCATACGAAGGTGTGTCTTGTTCTACCAAAAGGGGCTTGCAGACTGTGAATCTTCAGACTTGTCCTGAGAGAGGCTAGGGTCTGTGCCTTGCCTCTGTCAAGACATTCTCCTTGTACAATGTAACAAGTAAAAGATTAATTTTGTCTCTTTGTTGTGTGAGATTTCATCAAGTTCAACTGTAGTTGAAACAGCATTATCAGTTCTATTGTTTTAAAGTCAGGTACCATCTCTTTAAAGTAAACAAGTGGACTTCTCTGAGACGTGAAGAGTGTGGAAGGCGGTCATGGCTCACCTTCCTCGTTTGCGGCGCGTGCGGCTCTGGCCTGGACCTGCTCCTCCGACAACGGCTTCTCCCGGTGCTGCTGCTGCACACACAGAGGCACCACTGGGATCTCAGGAATCTTCTCCCTCCAGTCAGGGCCGTCCTGTTCTATCAGCATCTTTGTGATTCTGCCATAAACAATCCAACAAACAAAATGTGAACCAAACGTAAAGCATTGTGTGAATATAGAAATATCAAAACAATGTAGTAGGTAGTGGGAGTCGTCATGATGGCCTCATTATTGAAAGACCACAAAGTAAACCTGGCAATTGTGAAGTGAAAGAATTTTGTATTGTTGTATTGCTTTAAAATTTTTCAAAAATTTTAAAGTGTGGTTTGAATAAGTGATCATACAGGATTATAAAAGATCGTACAAGATCGTAGAATACTGACAAGCAGAGACCACAGAGCGCTCTGCTGAGAGGGGGATCGGCCTCACCTCCCATCACTGCAGGACCTGTACATGGCCCGAGCTCACGGCCGGGCTGGTCGGATCACTGCTGACCCCTCTCACCTCACTCCTTTCAGGCAGGAGGCTACAGTCCATCCAGACCAGAACCTTTTACTCCTGCACTATTAATGTCTATTGTGTGTACTTAACGTGCTTGTATTTATAATAGTAATTTTAAGAAATATTATTAGGATTTTTATGCAGGCCTTATATCTATTCTTTTTTTTATGTAACTTGTTGGCATCTTGAGCCAAAGCAAATTCCTAGTTTGTGACTTCTTCTTTCTTACAATGGCAATAAAACTGATTCTGATTCTGCATGAGTTCATACTTTGTGGAAGCCCCTTTGTAATAACTCTACAAGATTTCCACATCCAGAGTTTATAACCTAACCATGCAATAAACGTCCCCACAGCTTCCTCCCTGATCTCTCTGGGTGGTTCCTTGGACTTAATGATGCTGTTAAGTGACCTATACACTATAAACATACTTATAGTAAAGTGACACACTAAACTGAGAGTAGATTACACACCAATCATCAGGGCAAGATAAGAACAATCAGCAGTCATTAGGATACTTCTAATGGCTCTTTGCGGAACCGCTTTTTGAGTTTTGGATTTAAATAAAAAACATTTAACTTTCACTTTACTGTGGTTTGTTACTTTGTTGTGATCTTTCCATAAAAAAACTAAATACAGTGCTGCACTGTATTTAGAAAGGGAGTTACTGAGTTACATTATGCAAATGAAAAGTCATTGTTTACCAAAGTTAAAAGGTTCTCAAGGGCTTTGACAGTCGTGTGTATTGTTTGGGTGGAGTGTTCATACAACTTAATATTGTTTTGAGATCAAATGAATCCTTGGCCTGAGAAAAGACGCAATGTTTTATATATTTATTTATATACCTAGCAACAAATAAACTTTACAGATCTGAGTTTAAATTGTATTAAGGACACGTGTTTTATTCATGCACAAAGGCACTAAAAGAGTTGTATTTTTGTTAAATGGGGATCAGGTTTGGGGCCAATAACTCTTTTGTAATTGAATCATATGAATATAATATATACATATCATATTAAATTGAATCAAAAGCACCCTGTACCCAGACATGTACTGTAATGTAGCCCTAGCAAGCTCTATCATAAAACATGGGCTATTTTATAAGGAAAAGGGTTCACATTTATTTCTAAAATCACACATGTCGTAGAACCCTAATAGAGTTGCTTCTGTGTAGTCACATCACTGATATCAGTAGAAATACAGTGTGTAGTTTATTTTCTTCATTAAGTACTGATGTGTGTGGGTGTATTGACCTGTGCACGCTGTCATGCGCAGCCTGCACTCCGGTGTCCAGCTGCAGGACAGTCTTGTAGTCCACGTAGGCTCTTCGGTATCTCTCCAGAGACTCCAGGGCCATGGCTCTGCGCAACAGCGGCTTCAGGGAGAACGGCTGCAGCTCCAGCGCCCTAAGAGGATCAGAGGATCAACTCTTCATACAGGTGGCCCAGGCTCAGTCTTTCCAACACAACATTACATAATTAACTATTCAACCTTCAAGTATTCTTTATTCAATGCAGATTTAATGAAACAGGAAAGCACTGAAATCATGTTGTGTTAATTGGTAAATAACAAATATAAAAGAATAGACATGTCCCTATACTTTAATGTGATCTCAATCTACAATGTCATTATTTGTTCCTTTTCCCACTTCTATGGTTTCCTGAAATATTGTACAATCCTTAACTGTAACATTGAGCTATGTTGCTGACATACAAACTACCTGTGGGGAAAACATAACACCCTGATGAAGATAATTATACGTAATTGTTTGTATCGTTTACTCCTCTATGTATCCACTGTGTTTCTGTGTGGCTTATGATGAGTAACTAATAAATGAGTGATGTTCTGTTTTTCCTCTGGCCCTTTATGAATCCATAACTTCTTACTTGGTACAGTCTTGTATACAGTCTGTGCTGTTTCCATCCTTCAGATAACAGGCTGCTCTGTTGGAATACAGGATACACAGGTCTTCTGCACTGTCGACACCTGAAGAGGAACAAATATATTTGAAAATCGCTATTAAACTAAAACACAAACGAGAATAGAATGCACCGTAAAGACATTGGACACGTACTGTCCTTTCAAGAACATTGTATTAGGTCTGCAAAATGTGCACCTGTCTGTTGAGGGGAAATCTATATATTACACAAAGCCATTAGGTTTCTAAAAGGATCATTCTGATACGAACAAAACACACAGATGGTGTGTCTAATACAATTAACTCCTTCTTTGTCTATTCCAAGTTGATATTCAGGACTAATAACTTATTTGTTCTCATTGAAACATGAGTAAATGCAAGCATACTTCTGGTGCACGGCCTTTATCCCTATTGTTGAAGACAGTGGTGCAGTTAATGTCCAGTGAAAGTAGTCCAAGTGCTCTAAAAAGATTAACATATAATTCAATCTTTGTGACTTTAACAGTAAGTTGTCAAATCACTCACTGCATCTTTAGTCTTTAGTTTTGTCGCTACATATCCAACAAGTGTCATTGAGAAATGCTGACTGACTTTGCACCATCAGGGATTTACATAGACTTTTTTTGTTAATGATTATCATTACTTAAGGTTCATTTAATTTCAGATGCATGCAACATGTCTCACTAGACACTGAACGTTTTCGCAGCACTGTTCTGTGGCGCATCAGAGTCCACTTCATTTGGACCAAATGTCCAAGGGTCAGGTGACCATATACAATAGGTAAAGCATGGACAAACGCTGGGGCAGAGAAATATACTCCAATAGTGCCTTAAATGATAGTTAGTAGATAAAACAAAATAGGGAAAAGAATCATGAAATAAACGTTGAAGTAAAATAGAAAGAAAATATTTAACCCCTACGCATCCAACGTGTAAATGATATTATTATTATATACATAGCGGTGCTAATATATGATCCAGTATTCTAAATACAGCGTACAAATGACAACAACAATATTTCCAGCAATATAAATCCATAATGGAGCATAAGAGAAGATCTGAAAGTCATAACCATCTTGTGAGCAGTGCTTATACCTGCTTCAGCGCAGCCCTCTATGGCTTGTGTGTACTTCTCTATCGCGTCCCCAAACTGCCCGTGTTTGAAGAGGTGGTTTCCCTCATTCTTCATCCGAGCCAAGTGCGGGGGCAGGGCTCCCGCGGGGGCGTCCAGGTGGCTCTTGTCTTCCTCCGGAGGGCTGCTCGGCTCCTCCCGGGTCACAGTGCTGTTGTGCCCGGCGGTCCCGTTGGCCAGTCCCTTCCCGCTGTGGGGGGTTTCCGCATTATTGCCTCG
Organism: Knipowitschia caucasica; assembly: GCA_964034765.1. Classification (NCBI taxonomy): domain Eukaryota; kingdom Metazoa; phylum Chordata; class Actinopteri; order Gobiiformes; family Gobiidae; genus Knipowitschia; species Knipowitschia caucasica. Next base: position 33,732,731 of record OZ035838.1, on the reverse strand, counting down.
TGCTGCTCTGGCCTGGTTTGGTCCGGTTCTGTGTGCTCCGCTGCCCGGGGGTCTGTCCTGAGTGTTGCCCATCGCTGCAACCCCTGGCCTCAGCCTCAGGGTGTCTGTGTGCGGTCTCTTCGGTCCCTTCCGTCTCTCCGGTCTCAAAGACTAAAGAGCAGCAGCTGTCGCTCCGGTTCTTGTGTCGTATCAGTCTATGGTCGTAAGGGATTTCCGTAAGCCCCGCCCCCAGCACGACGTCACAGCTGAGAAGGGACGCAGTGCTGCGGAGAGGCGCGTGTGCGGGGAAAGCCCTCCTTCACAATAGTGCTTTAGATCGTGTGTACATTACCATTGAGAACATCTATTAAATAAATGACCTTTTTTTAAACACTATAGTCCAACTGAGATTTCAATTTTTGCTTTTCAAGAACCTGCCTATTGAATAATGATAAGTATAACATGTTTACACACTTCCTGTCTTTTTAGCACGTGTAAGATGTGCAAAAAAGATCAATAAAGTTTATCTCATCTTATCTTGTTGTAGTATCATTGTTTAAATCATTGTTTAAAAGTATTATTATATGTAGAGAGAGCTAAAAGCACTAAAACGAAGTTAATGATTAAATATTGAATCAGTTACAATGTATTATGTGTTTCACTCGTTGCAGTAGTACAGCATTAGGGCTATGTGTTTCTCAAACTGTGAAGATGTATGCATGAAAACCTCTGCAGTTCAATTATTTGGTAATTTTATTTAGCGAGTTCTTTTTTGAGTTAAGGCTCAAAGAAGCGTCCATGTCGACCTGTGCAAATATACCTCCAGAAAAGTCAGTATCTGCTGCACAGAAGGGCAAGCATTCTATATGAACCAGCCAATAGTAAAACACTCATTTGATCCACAGTGGTGTGTGGCAACCTTCAGTAAGAACTCAAAAACATAGGATCAATAGCTAAAATAAACTACATTTACACATAAATTACAATCTGTGCATAGTTACAGATTTTATCGAATAATATCAGGATTTTTGCACAATGCTGACTATTAGTAATAAGGTTTATAAAACTCCATTAACAATATTGGCTGTGACTGTTGCTTATGTACAAATGAGAGCACATGGGCCATGATCCTTTTAATTAAATGTATATTTATTGCATAGAAGCGATGTTTTTTTGTCAGAACTTATTGTACAGAATAATTAATAGTTACCTAATGTAACTTAAGTTCTACGAATAGGTGCGTAGTCCCTTAGGACTTCGCTAGTGGGATATCACGTGACCCCCAGGTCACAGACGCCAGAGAGATCAAAATAATTTGCTCCAATCACCAGCCACCTTCCTCTATAAATGCCCCTGCACAAGGCCGCACCCCCTCTTGAACTCTGCCAAGCCGGGCTGGCCTGATGGGCTCGTAGCTAAGGGACTACGCACCTATTCGTAGAACTTAAGTTACATTAGGTAACTATTAATTCTACGTCATGGTGCTACGTCCCTTAGGACTTCGCTAGTGGGACACAACGCGGAGGCCGTAGGAACATGTACTCCCAGCAGGCCAGCGAAGGGTGATTGGAGCTCCGCCCGAGCAAGACCCTCACACCGTGAGAGGACTCAGGGCAGAAGAAACAAAGCGTGTTACCGGGCCACTCCTACCAAGGACGCCCCCACGTAACACCAATCGTAGGTCAACCGTAGTCACAGGACGCCTCTCCCAAGAGCTCCTGATGTAGACTACCAGACCGATCAAACACACATATATGTACCGCACCTGTAGGATGCCTCTCCCAAGAGCTCCTGCACCAGGGCGGAAAAATAGACCGAAGGCCCACTCCTCAGGGGAGGGACCCAACGGTCCAACTCAATCCGCTGCACTCAGCACGGAATGGGCCACCGACCGGTCCGACACATCCGAAAGATAAGACCGGACGAAAGAGGAGGACGACGCCCAAGAAGCCGCACGGCAAACGTCCTCGACCGACGCCCCCCTGAGAAGGGCCGTAGAGGCCGCCATCCCACGCGTGGAATGCGACCTGAAACCCACCGGGGGGGCCAGGCCCTGCGCCTGATACGCCCGTCGCACCGCCGTGGCGACCCAATGCGCCAGCCGCTGAGCCGACAGCGGGGCGCCCCTGTTCTTGGGGCCCAGACACACAAACAGCTGATCACCCGACCTGAATGACGACGTCATGGCCAGGTAATGCCTCAGCATTCTGATAGGACACAGAAGGTGCTGCCGCTCCTCCTCGGGGGAGGCATGCGGCGGCGGGTGGAAAGCCCTAATCCTGATCACTCTCGACCTAAAGGCCGACGTGATGACCTTGGGGAGAAAAGCCGGATTGGGCCACAACTCCACCATGCCGTCGTCCTCTCCAAAGGACAGGCACGACGCATGGACTGAGAGCGCACACAAATCGCCCGCCCTTTTTGCAGACGCCAACGCCAGCAAGAGGGCCGTCTTAAAAGCGATACAATCGGGACTCGCCTCCGCCGCCGGTTCAAAAGGCGAACCCGACAGCCCCCTAAGGACCACCCTGAGGTCCCAAACCGGAGGCGTTCTCTGGAGCGGGGGCCTCCTCCTGCGCGCCCCCCGCAGAAAACGTTTAATCAACGGGTGAGAGCGGGCTGTGGACCCCCCGAACCCGTCGTGACCTGAAGTAATGGCTGCCGCAAACACCGCCAAGGTAGCGACAGCCCTCCCCTTGTCGAAAAGCTCCTGTAGGAATCCCAGGACCCCCTCCAGCGGGCAAAACCTGGGATCCCAGGAACGGGAATCGCACCAGGCACTGAATAGCCTCCACCTCGTGGCGTAGGCCCTCACGGTGGACGGCGCCCTCGCTCCCTGAATTGTCTCCACCACCGCAGGGGGAAGACCCAGATCTACGAGGCTCCGCCTCTCAACCTCCAAAACCCAGAGCCTGCGGCCGATTATCGGACGTGAAAACAGGGCTCCTGCCCCCTGGACTAGAGCCCCCGGCTCGTCCGGGAGGGCCCAGGGCTCCATCACCGCCATGCCCCTCAGGAAGGGGAACCACCGGGCATGCGGGCTGTCCGGAGCCACCAGAATCACCGACCTCCTCTCCTGTTCGATCCTCCGCAGTAGGACCGGCAGGAGACGCACCGGTGGAAAAGCGTACAACAGGCCGCCTGGCCATGGGTAATGAGCCAGAGCGTCCACGCCTAAAGGCGGCTCGTCCGCGGCCCTTAAGGCGAACCAGGACGGGCACTGTGCGTTCTCTGCACTGGCGAAAAGGTCGACTACTGGACGACCGAACCTCCGCCAGATCTCCGCGGCTACCCGTGGGGCCAGGCCCCACTCGTCCTGGAGTGGGCCCCCCCTGGACATCCTGTCGGCTCCCACGTTCCGGACCCCCGGGACGTGGCGCGCCCTGAGAGACAGGAGGTGAAGCGCCGCCCACAGCAGCGTCACCGTCGCCATGCGATGGAGAGCGGGGGACCTGGTGCCCCCCTGCCTGTTCAGATAGGAGACCACTGTGGTGTTGTCTGAGCGCACCATCACGTGTCTCCCCTGCAGCTGAGGGGCAAAGTGCAGCAGTACTCTGTGCACTGCCTCCATCTCCAGCAGGTTGATGTGACGGGCTGAGTCCGACCAGCAGCCTCCTACAGAGCTCTGGCCGAGGACCCCGCCCCATCCTTCGAGCGACGCGTCCGTGAACACCTCGGCGTGAGACACAGCGCAGGCCAGAGTCACTCCGTCCCGCAGTAGACCCGGAGTGAGCCAGAACCTGATGTCCGATGCTGCCCCTTGGGGAACCCAGATCAGCCTCCCCCCGTCCCGGGAGGGGTGAAGCCTGAGGCGCGAGAACCACCTCTGAAAATTTCTCATGTGGAGCAGGCCTAGCCGCACCACAGCATGAGCCGCTGCCATCATCCCCAGCAGGGACCTGAGGCGCCGAGCGGGAACTCTGGGGCCCGCCAGAACCTCCCGGGCCAGACGGGTAATATTCGTCCGTCTGTCCACGGACAATGCAGCACGGAATATCACAGAGTCTAGCTGCAGACCGAGGTAAATCATGCGTTGGGCTGGCTGCAGCTTGCTCTTCTCCCTGTTCACCACAAAGCCCAGACGCTGTATGTGGGACAAGACCCATTGCGTGTGGCTCACGGCCACTTCCCTGGATGGGGCCAGTATTAACCAATCGTCTATATAGGTCAATATTCTTACCCCGGCACGTCTGATCGGCTCCAGAGCCGCTTCCACACATTTGGAAAAGGTGCGAGGCGCGAGAGCGTACCCGAAAGGGAGACGGCAGTACTCGTAATTCCTCTCTCCCACTGCGAAGCGCAGAAATCTCCTGTGTTCTGGCACTATGGGTACGTGGAAGTATGCGTCTGTCAGGTCTATGGATGTCATCCAGTCTCCTTCCCTGACACACTCGAGGAGCTGCCTTGTGGACAGCATCCGAAACTGCCGTTTGGAAATGCACTCGTTTAACACGCGCAGATCCAGAATGGGACGCACCCCGCCTGATTTCTTTGGCACCAGAAAGTAAGGGGAGTACAGCCCCCTGGTGGCGTCCTGCGGGTCTACCTCCACTGCTGCGCCTCGACTCAGCAGGGAGGAGACCTCTGCTTCCAGTGCCTCTGTCGATCCCCGTACCTGAGAGCGTACTGCCCGTACGCCTCGGAATGGTGGTGGCTTTCGGAAAAATTGCAGAGCGTAACCTCTGCGCAGAGTTTTCTCCAGCCAAACATCTGACAGTAAGCCCTGCTCCTTCCAGATGTCGTAGAAATCTGTGAGGGGCGGAACGGGAGCTGGAACACGAGACGTCATGGCCCCGCCCCCTCCTGGTGTTCCTAGCAGGGAGGGGGGGTGGCTGAAAGGGCCGGGGGGGCCCCTGCGTCACACCGTGAGCGCCGAGGGCGGTCACGTGTTCTGCAGGTCCGACGTCATAAGTACGGGACTGCTCACCACACGTGACCCGGCTGCTGCTGCGCCCCCCCCTGGCTCTTGCCTCATGGAGGGGGGGGCGAGCCCCTGCATCGGGAAACCCCGTGTTAGCATTGTAGCTCTGCTCATCACGCGTGACACGGCTGCTGCGCCCCCCCTTGGCTCTTGCCTCATGGAGGGGGGGGAGAGCCCCTGGATTGGGAAACCCCGTGTTAGCCTTGTAGCTCAGAGATGCTAACACGCGTTCGGCTGGAGCACACACATTAGCACTTATCAGATCCCTCCGCCTGCCCTCTCTCCGGGAGGGCAAAACATGAACCCGTGAATCGGAGCTCGTGGTCTGCACAGCGCGCTGCACGCCCTTCTCTGGGGGCTGCAGGCCTGGCGGAGCCACGTTATATGCTCGAGAAGTAACACAATCAGAATTCAAATCATTTGACATGTTACATACCCCCAAATGAGACTCAGACAGCGAGTACTGGTGAAATGCCGGACGGCCTTTATTGAAAGAGTTTTTACCACCCCGACCTCCTCTACCGTAGGGAGGCCGTCGATGGGTGTGTTGGTCCCGCGAACCTCCCGTGTGCCTGTCTGGGCCCGGGGGTCTCGCCGCTGGGGAACGATGGACCACGGAGCGTGGATATGGTCCGGGGCGCTTGCCAGGCGAGCGCTCCCTGCCTCTGTCTCGGCTCCGCGCTGGTGGGCGGGCCTCGCGTCTCGTAGCTAGGTGTTTTGCTAGGCTAGCCGAGTCCTTAGCCGCGCTGTCCAGCCTCGTCATCAGCGTCTGCATCTCCGGACAGAAAGGGCAAGCACGATTTGCGACTCACGGCAACTTCCGGTGACTCGCGTGACTCAGGCGCTGTGAGCCGCGACTCAGCAGCCAGAAGTCGTGACTCACGGTTAAAAATAACACAATTCTTTGCTTCTCAGGGGTATCTGGGAATGATCAATGAGACAATATGGATCTGGAGGCATTGTTTACAAGTAATCAGTATGTTAGACACTCTACATCAGCTAGTATGTGTTTGTATAGCAGTCCATGTCCGTTAACCACTGACTCAGGCGCTGTGAGCCGCGACTCAGCAGCCAGAAGTCGTGGCTCACGGTTATCAATTTAACTTTTTAGGGGTATCTGTGGATTATCAATGACACATTGTGGATCTGGAGGCATATATTTACAAGTAACCAGTATGTTACACACTCTTGATCATCTGGTATGTGTTTATATAGCTCTCCATGTTCGTTAACCACTGACTCAGGAGCTGTGAGTCGCGACTCATCAGTCAGAAGTCGAGGCTCACAGTTAAAAATACCACAAATCTTTGCTTTTTAGGGGTTTCTGGGAATTTCTATTGAGACAATATGGATCTGGAGGCATAGTTTACATGTAATCAGTATGTTACACACTCTTCATCAGCTGGTATTTGTTTGTATAGATCTCTATGAACTGTTCACCACTGACTCACAGCTCCTGAGTCACGGCTCAGGAGCTGTGAGTCGCGGCTCAGCAGTCAGAAGTCATGGCTCACGGTTAAAAATACCACAAATCTGTGCTTTTTAGGGGTATCTGGGAATTATTAGGGGCAACAGTGACTCAATTGGCAGAGCTTTGGTCTTTGGACCTAATGATCGTGGGGTCGTGCCCCCACAACCACCTGCTCCCACTGAAGCAAGACGCCCCATCGTGGTATCTTATATACAGTCATGGGACCTCATGAATGAGTATGAGTACAAGTATGTGATAACGGCACAATACTAATATTGGTATTGGTGCATCCTTAGTAAAATAAACAGACTATAAAAGAAATGTCAGGTTTACAGTCATAGTGCAAGTGGTTGATTAAGTGATACAGGCCTAAATACAGATTATTACATGTATTTGCAGGGCTTATTTCATATTCTAATGAAAAATACTTTTTAGGAGTATTTATGAATTATTAATGTATCTGGATGAACATTTTCCATGTCCTCAGTGCCTCATACATACTTTACCAGCTGATATATGTTTGTATTACTCTATTGTTAACAAGTGACCTACGAGACATAAGTCAGGACTCGTCTGCTGACACCAGGGGGCGCTGTCTAATCTCATGTTGAATCCTGCACGACGTTGGACATCTCGCTTGCAATTTAAATTTCACCAAAATATTGAGGTAAGTTATTTTGTTTCGTTTTTTGGAGTCTGTCTTTTAATCATTTTAAAGGGCATGAAACTTGTGTAAAATTCCTTGGTTGTAATTCTGTGGCTTCAAAGAATACACAAAACTTGCAGATACAGAGCAGAGTGTATACTCCATAGGACAAAAGATGAGGCAAGGTGTATAACACAGGTTTGGTCACATAAGAAATAAATAACTAAAAAACCACTGAGACATTATTATTTGTTATTTATTAATAATGCTAAAGGCATTTGAAAAAATACAAACAATACACAAACAAACACAATTATAAAAGCCACTTGTACCAATTTGTCCTTATAGTAAAATAATGTGGATGACAAAGTGAGCCAAGAACCCAGAGTAGAGATTTCTTTGTCTTTGAACAAACACAAACATCAGGGCATTTCATTTCAGGGCATTTTCATTCTAAAAAAAATGATTATTGTTAACTTTGGAGGATAGTGTGCTGAGGTGGACTTACTATTGTAAATAGAGAATTAAAGAGAAAGACCCTAATGACATAATTTTATATGATCATGTTACCGAACCCAGATGTTCAAAATACAGAATTCAAGTAACTTCTGTTGTGGTGAAATGTTTGAAGATGCTTATTTGAGCCTTTGGTGGCCCAGCGGCTGTATGACTGCTGCACGGCACTTTCCCTCATAACTGCCTCCGTGATCATCCTGAATCAAATGTTTTAGGGTTTCCAAAAGTGTAGCTCCCTTATACCCTTTAAACATCTGATCCTGGAGCATTATACAGGATACAAATGCAGTGGAAATACAGGTGTCATGCTGCAGCCATCAAGACATGTTTTTCTCCTTAATGCCTCTTTTCTCTCATTTCTTTTCTGTGCAAAAATTAAGTGTAGTTAACCGGTTATTCTTGAATTACAGAACTACTGAGACGACACATCAAGATGAGCCACACACAGAAGAGAAGGAAAACAAACTTTATAAAAAAATGCACAACGTAATTCACTTTAATAGACCAATTATAAAGAATAAAGATTTGGTTTAGGTTTGATACATTTCAGTTTTGCACTTGGCTGTAGCTAATACATTTGCACACATTGCACTATAACATGAACATTTGTTTCCCCACAACCACATGAGCTGTTACTTTGTCTCCCAATACAGGAACATATACAGCTCAGTCATGAATAGCAGCAGAGTGGTGCCGCACATCACTGGAAGGACATGTTGAGCTACGTGCTAATGTATAGAATAAGCCCACACCTGTTCACTGTCAATCAAAAAGGTGTTGCTGCGGGTTCGAAGTAGTAGGGTCATTCTGCGACCTGCAGGACAGAGGCGTGTCGTGAACTAGGCGTGTAAACTATGCCTCCAGGTCCATATAGTCTCATTAGAAATTCCCAGATACCCCTAAAAAGCAAAAATATGCTGTATTTTAACTGTGAGCCACAACTCACAGCTCCTGAGCCGCGACTCACAGCTCCTGAGCCGCGACTCACAGCTCCTGAGCCGCGACTCACAGCTCCTGAGCCGCGACTCACAGCTCCTGAGCCGCGACTCACAGCTCCTGAGCCGCGACTCACAGCTCCTGAGCCGCGACTCACAGCTCCTGAGCCGCGACTCACAGCTCCTGAGCCGCGACTCACAGCTCCTGAGCCGCGACTCACAGCTCCTGAGCCGCGACTCACAGCTCCTGAGCCGCGACTCACAGCTCCTGAGTCAGTGGTTAACGAACATGGAGAGCTATATAAACACATACCAGATGATCAAGAGTGTGTAACATACTGGTTACTTGTAAATATATGCCTCCAGATCCACAATGTGTCATTGATAATCCACAGATACCCCTAAAAAGTTAAATTGATAACCGTGAGCCACGACTTCTGGCTGCTGAGTCGCGGCTCACAGCGCCTGAGTCAGTGGTTAACGGACATGGACTGCTATACAAACACATACTAGCTGATGTAGAGTGTCTAACATACTGATTACTTGTAAACAATGCCTCCAGATCCATATTGTCTCATTGATCATTCCCAGATACCCCTGAGAAGCAAAGAATTGTGTTATTTTTAACCGTGAGTCACGACTTCTGGCTGCTGAGTCGCGGCTCACAGCGCCTGAGTCACGCGAGTCACCGGAAGTTGCCGTGAGTCGCAAATCGTGCTTGCCCTCTCTCTCTCCGGACCGAAGAGCGACGTCTGGGAGATGGGCAGGTCCAGCAGCTGCCTCTTCTCCGCCTCTCTGAGGTTCACCGCCCCCAGCCAGAGGTGTCTGGCCCCGACCTGGGCTGCTGCCATAGAGCGGCCGCCATCGACAGCTAGCGCTTGGCACATGCGCAAGATCGCTGCTGAAGTGGTCCTCGCCTGGGCTAAGGTGTCTCCACTGAGTGCCTGGTCAGAGGAGAGAGACCTATCCAGGGCCCCGGTGATGAAAGCCATGTTGTTCGCCACCGCGACGACCTGAGCCGCATTGGCGTAACATCTGTCATGCATAGCCAGAGACATCCTATCCCGCTCGGAGGGAAGGAGAGGTCTGGTGCTGGGCCACACGGATGAGGAGGGGTGCAGGGCCGCCCGAACCGAGTCCTCGATGTCCGGGACCCCGCCTGTCCAGGACCAGTCCTGCACGTTGCAGTACATGCCATACCCCAAAGCGGGCCTCTTGGCCGCTAGGGGTTTTGGCCACTCACGTGTCGCGTAATGGACGATCGGGTCCATACGCGGGCACAACGTGGGCTGGGCTCTCCTCCTCCCTCGAGTGGTGGCGTAACCAGAGGTGAAGTCCTCCACCCTCTGGTTCGGTTGCGGTGGCAGGGGGGCATCCATGATGGCCGCCGCCGTGGCGTAGAGCCCAGGCATGTGGTCCAGCGGGAAGCGGTCCGGCTCCGGGTTGGACACCACCTCGTCCAGCGTGAGGAGAGAGCCGACCTCCGACACCTCTCCGTCCTCGCAGTCACCCCACTCCGCGGGCACAGGTGGAATGTCGAGGGGGGCCCAGTCAATCTCAGACTCCTCGTCCTTAAAGGAGTCCGGACGGGGCGCTGTAGCGGCGAAGAACGCGCGCCTGCGTTCACTCTCCTCCCTGGGGAGAGCGACACACGAGGCGCAGGTGGCGCTCAACGCCGCATGGCCCGCACCCAGGCACATGAAGCAGCTGGAGTGCTGGTCCTTGCGTTGGAGCTTGCCCCGACAGGTCGAGCAACGACGACGTCCGACGCCGGATGGCGAAGGGGAACTCGGACGTGCATCAGAAGACATCTTTCTTTCTCAGGTAACGAATGTAGATCTCAAACGGCGCCAGAGTGAAAGAGGGGGTGCGGCCTTGTGCAGGGGCATTTATAGAGGAAGGTGGCTGGTGATTGGAGCAAATTATTTTGATCTCTCTGGCGTCTGTGACCTGGGGGTCACGTGATATCCCACTAGCGAAGTCCTAAGGGACGTAGCACCATGACGTAGAATCTCACAAATCTTGAATTTTAATTTGTTAATGAACATTTCTTACTGAGCTTTTATGTTCAAGATAGAGATTTTATACTTGTTCTTTGATGCTAGAGTTAGAGATTTTGTTTATTTTAATTAGTATAGCTGTTGTTCACTTATCTTGTGCTGTGTGATCCTCAGTCCTACTGCTCTGTAACTTGTGATGCAACACTGAAATTTCCCCGCTGCGGATGAATAAAGGATCTCGATTGGTGCCGCTATAGCCGAACACAATTAACCCCAAGAACAACAATGTAGAATAGAAGTAAATCATTATTCTTATTTTTTGAATACATTTGATATTTGGCAGGGCGGATTCAAGAGAGATATTCTAATGACTTTTTTGTTGATACTGGGAAAACTCTGAATTCAGCAGCTTCTCAATTTCATAGAGAAACTTTGCAATGAACTTGAGGGGGTGAATTTTCAGTTTGTTTATTTACACATTCATACACTATAAAAAATAGCAAACATATGCAAAAAAAATAATAATAGTGGGTCGCATTGTTTTCACCGAGCATCGAAGACGACCACTGGAGTATTATGTCAGGAAATATGAAAAGAATGAGAAGACAATACACAGTCACACATCACTAAATATAATCACTGAATTGTTCAATGACAAAAGGATACATCGCTTTGTTCTTTTCTTGTACATGATTCTGTAACCACACTCTCTGCATCGAATAGGGTCTCGAGCCTTGATTTCATTTTCAGTGTGGCATTCTGTTGGAGAGTTGGAGAGAGAGAAAAGTACAGTTGTTTAATCAAAATACAGTGAAATGGCTCAGTTGTCATTACCATTGAAGCATGTAATAAGCATTTTATAGTATCATTTAATGGGTATTTATTAACATTCATGGAAATTGGTCATCCGGATCCCAACAGACCAATGAGTTCTATGTGTTGGTTATCATTGTATGCACTGTGTTGCAGTGATTTATGGCTATACACAAAATAAATGTAGTTTAATTGAGTATAGATCCATAAAAAGAAATTTGCACATTGTCATAATAGCATGCCTACGATAGATGTTGGTCCGATGGCAATGCATTATGATTACACTGAACTAATATCTGTCCATTTGATACACTTTAAAATACTCTATTGACTTTTGATTCTGATCCTCAATGATTTCTCTGGCTGGTCTGAGGGAAACCCGATGGAATCCCCCTCACTCACTGTCACATCGCCAATGAGTCTAATCATTTATTGATATTACCTATCCACTGCACACATAAATAACGTAAAGGAAATCACTATGCATTTCTGGTGTGTGTCCGTGTGTTGTGTTAGGTTATAATAAAAAATGACAGACAGGAAGCAGCAAGTGCGTCTGGGGAAGAATGTCTCGGACTCTCGGTTTATAAATACAGGAGTCCCACAGGGCTGTGTTCTTTCTCCCCTGCTCTTCTCCCTGTACACCAACCACTGCACCTCCAGCCACGACTCTGTGAAGCTGATCAAGTTCGCGGACGACACCACCCTCATTGGACTCATCTCCAACAACGATGAGTCCGCCTACAGGAGGGAGGTGGACCGGCTGGTGTCCTGGTGCAGTGGTAACAACCTGGAGCTGAACGCCCAGAAGACAGTGGAGATGATTGTGGACTTCAGGAAGAGCACTGTCCCCCCGCCCCCACCCTCCGTGATGGACTCCCCCATCACCTCTGTGGAGTCCTTCCGTTTCCTGGGCACCACCATCACCCAGGACCTCAAGTGGGAGCCGACCATCAGCTCCCTCATCAAGAAGGCCCAGCAGAGGATGTACTTCCTGCGGCAGCTCAGGAAAGCCAAGCTGCCTGCACAGATGTTGGTGCAGTTCTACACGGCCATCATCGAGTCCATCCTCACCTCCTCCGTCACCGTGTGGTTCGCTGGAGCCACAGTCAGGGACAAACAGAGACTACAGCGCATTGTGCGCTCTGCAGAGGAAGTGATCGGCCGCAGCCTTCCATCGCTGCAGGACCTGTACGTCGCCCGAGCTCGAGGCCGGGCTGGTTGTATCACAGCCGACCCCTCTCACCCTGCACATGGACTATTCCAACCACTCCCCTCAGGCAGGAGGCTGCGGTCCATCAGGACTAGAACCTCCCGCCACAAGAACAGTTTCTTCCCCTCTGCTGTTGGACTCTTGAACACTTCTTAACCTGTCCCCCCGCCCTTTATAAAGTCACTTTACTGCCCATCATACATCACTTTACTTCACTGTACTGCTGTCACCTTACATTGTGTGCACCATGTGCACTTGTATATTGTAAATAGTAACTGTAACTCTATTTTAAATTTAAATTTATTCTTTAGAAGTGTTTTTTTATTCTTATTTTTATTATCTCTTTTTGACTGTTGCACTGAGCCAAAGCAATTTCCTAGTCTGTGACCTCCTGTTACTTACGTGGCAATAAAAATGATTCTGATTCTGATTCTGAAATAAAAACAATTTAAAAACAAAATACTATTTAAAAGTCAAATATCTTACCACCGCAAATGTAGATCATAGGCTGCTGCTTTGGAGGTTGGACATCTTTCGGGGTGTCCATTTTTACGCTGATGAAAAGGATAATAATAATTTCACATCGTTGATGTCAAAAGACAAAAGCGTAGCAGAAGCAAAGCTCTAATGTCCACATGAATCTGGTTTTATTCTATATAAACCAGGCAACACATAGTTTACATGTAATAAACAGAGCAATAGAACACCAGTGCTCGAAAAAATGCTTTCTTACCGTTTTAGATGTGTTAGCAGTTAGCTGTTTACTCTCTAGAATCTCATGGGTTTCGCACATGCGCACAACACACAGCCACATCCCAACAAAACGGGTTGTGATTGGCCACAGATTTCTATTCGTAAAAATAAGTAACTCCTTTATCAACTTGCATAATAGGTGTGCAACTTATACATCAGACTAATTTCCTGCGTATATTGTAACATACATTTTATCATTGTGGTTACTAATCCTTAGTTAGTTATGGATAATCCTAACCCTAACGTAAAAGTGCTCCAGAGTTTGATTTATTTTAATTCTATTTTATCATCTTTTTACTTATTATTTTTATTATTTTAATGTTATAATATAATATATACTATCTTAAATAATAGACCCTGTTTGATGTGTGCAATCTGGGTGCTCTTATTTTATCCTTTATTCTCTCTTTGGTCTCTCTCTCTCTGGCCTCGCTCTCTCTTGTCTCTCTCTCTCTCTGTTCTCTCTCTCTGGTCTTTCTCTCTGTTGTCTCTGTGGTCTCTCTCTGGTCTCTTTCTCTGGTCTCCCTCTGGTCTTTCTCTCATTCTTTTTCTGTTCCCGGTTTTGGCAGTTCACATAATTTTCATCTATGCTGCATTTTGTACTGTTTTTATTCTTTCATCTGAACCTTATTAAAAACTGAAGTAATGCAAACTATAATAGGATAAAATAAAAAGTAAAATATAATTGTATCTTATCCCACTCCAGGCCTCTGGGGGGCGCTGTTGCACGCCATCTGTAAGGCGCTCAGCTGGCTTCACTTTTTGACAACACAACAGGACTGTGTCGACAATGCCCACGTCCTGAACACGGGCCTAAAGCAACACAATTCTTCTATCTTGTTGAATTTACTTCATTTTACAATTTCAATAATGGAGTCCAACGCGCCTAAAAGGTAAGCGTTGGTTTATTTAACTTTAAAACCATGTGGTCCAAATTGTGAACTTGGCGAGCTAGCTATCAATGCTAATGTAGCTGCTCGGCTAAGTGCGTTATTTAACACAACACTAGTATCTACAAACAGCTGAGTGTGTCATAACGCGTCAGGTCAATATCTGCATGTTTTACCTGTGTTTATTTGCATTGTTTGTATTTTATACCGGTGTACAGTTTAAGCTTGTCAATGTATTGCTGCTAATGTAATGTATTTTCTATCAAACAAAGTAATGTGTAAAAATATACACTTTGTTCTGCTACATTGATTGTTTAACCTCCTTCTCTCTTGCTTCATATTTGACAGCAAACTGAAAAAGCTTAGCGAGGACAGTTTGACCAAACAACCAGAAGAAGTGTTTGATGTTTTAGAGAAATTAGGCGAAGGGTGAGTCTTAAGGAAACTTTATTATTGTGTGCTTGACCAAATGGTTATTGTATTGTCCAATTTAATGTTGTTATGTTTCTGTTTGTTCCTGTCATTAGTTCATATGGCAGCGTAAATAAGGCGATACACAAAGAGTCAGGCCAAGTTGTGGCCATCAAACAAGTTCCTGTGGAGTCTGATCTGCAGGAGATTATCAAGGAGATTTCAATAATGCAGCAGTGTGACAGGTAGTACACCTGTAATTATAGACTAACAAAAAAATATTGTTTTTTCTTAATGTGATATTGACTCTTATTGAAATGTGCATCTTGTGCTAGTCCCTATGTGGTCAAATACTATGGAAGCTACTTCAAGAACACAGATCTGTGGATTGTGATGGAGTATTGTGGCGCTGGATCCGTTTCTGACATCATCAGACTCCGCAGCAAAACGGTTTGTGTTTTAACGTTGTTACAGTTACTATTCTAAAGATCCTGGGTACATATAATTTTTACTAATATGTTTACTTTAATGTTTTAGCTGACGGAGGATGAGATTGCCACTATCCTGAAATCAACTCTGAAAGGTCTTGAATATCTTCACTTCATGAGAAAGATTCATCGAGACATAAAGGCTGGAAACATTCTCCTCAACACAGAGGGACATGCCAAATTGGCCGATTTTGGAGTGGCCGGACAACTAACGGTAATAAATATTAAGAATGAACATCACATTGTATTTTGAAATCATCACTCAATGCTTATTTTTTGTACTTGCTTGTTAAAAGGATACGATGGCAAAGAGGAATACTGTTATAGGAACACCGTTTTGGATGGCCCCTGAAGTTATTCAAGAAATTGGCTACAATTGTGTGGCAGATATCTGGTCCTTGGGAATCACAGCTATAGAAATGGCTGAGGGCAAGCCTCCATATGCAGATATTCATCCAATGAGGGTTGGTATACAGCTCACGGAAATAAACGAAAATATTTATGATGTTTATTCATATTTGTTTTCTGTACAGGCAATATTTATGATCCCCTCAAACCCGCCTCCGACATTTAGAAAACCCGAGCTTTGGACGGATGAGTTTACCGACTTTGTGAAGAAATGTCTCGTGAAGAATCCAGAGCATAGAGCAACAGCTACACAACTTTTACAGGTTTGTTTTACATGATTACTGTATCTAAATAAATACGTACAGTTCTTTATAAATGTTTTGATGCTGATCAGTTACAGACTGTGCAACGAGAACTGCTGAGTCTGTACAAGAGTCTCTCACCTGTTCTTATAATAATTCATTAGTCACATACTAGTCACTTCAACTACCATATCCATTCATCTGATATTTCTATCAATCACTAGTCACTTTACCTGCTGCTATTACTACAATTGTTTATTCTGGTCATATTTTCTGCTGCTAAAGTACAATATATACTACATCTGTAAATATCGCCAAACCAAGTGCAATTATAGCTCCAGAGTTGTATTTTATTCTAATTTATTATCTTTTTACTTATCATTTTAATGTTGTTATCTATTATCTTGTACAATAGACCCTGTTTAATGTGTGGAATCTGAGTGCTCTGATTTCCGTCTTATTTTCTCGGCCATAATGTGCGCAACAACGGCATTGAAATTTCCCTTTTGTGGGACGAATAAAGCAATATCTCATCTTATCTAATTGTTCTTTGAATTTCCAGCATCCATTCATCACTCAGGCTAAACCAGTTACCATTTTGAGAGATCTGATCACCGAGGCTATGGAGATGAAGGCAAAGAAGCAACAAGAGCAGCAACGAGAACTGGAGGAGGATGATGACAACTCTGTAAATATTCAACCGACAATCGCCCCATTGTTCCCCGCCTCAGCGACATGTGTGACCAGAGCCGTTTGTGTTTCAGGAGGAAGAGACCGAGGTGGACTCTCACACAATGGTGAAGTCTGGCACAGATGGACCAGGGACAATGCGAGCGACCAGCACCATGAGCGACGGGGCTCAGACCATGATAGAACACGGTAGTACCATGTTGGAGTCAGACCTGGGAACCATGGTGATCAACAGTGATGACGAAGAGGACGATGATGACCAAGGATCAATGAGAAGTGAGTCTGCTGTGCTTGTTTGATTCTTCTATACCTGCCTTAGGACCATGGATGGCAATTTCACTAAATCCACCATATTTATTTTGAAGCTGTTTGTTGAGACATCGATTACTGTAATATAGACCGTGTTTATTCAAATAAATGAACCAAAAATAAATACATATGAACTCAATAATTACATTTAATTACATTTACATCGCAATCCCACACAGCAAGAAGGTCACATGTCCTCTCTGTGTGGAGTTTGCATGTAGCCACGGTTGCCTTGGGGTAGAATGATTGAAGTGAGGCTGTTAATCTGCGGCAGCCACCACCACCACCAACTATCATTTACACGGAGACCAGGGTCATATTATAACTGTAATAGGCATTATAACAATATAAAACCACTCCACATTTTTTGTTTGATGATTCTTTAATTTTTATCTATACACCACAAACCACATGTTTGTTTTATTAAAACGTCTTGGATCAATGTTGAGATTTGTGTTTAAAATGTGTATTCATGATGCAAACCATAAGTGTTATATTTCATAATATTATAGAACACAGTGTATCGTTTTTTAGTAAAAGAGTAGCAAGGTATGTAGGTATGCAATAGTTGGAGTTATTAAACTGTAATTTCTGTGCTAACAACCATGTTATTTTTCCCTTTAGGACATGCAACATCCCAGCAGCCCATCCGTCCTTCCTTCATGGACTATTTTGACAAACAAGACTCAAATAAGGCCTCACAGCAGCAGGAAAACTACAACCACAACCAGCCTCAGGAGCAGCCTGGGTACCACATCCAGTCTAAAAATGTCTTTCCAGACAACTGGAAGGTCCCACAAGATGGAGATTTTGACTTTGTGAGTAGCTTATTTCTGAGTATTACTTGTCTGTGTGGTTTCAGTCAATGTAGCGAGCACACCATGATACTATTTCTTGTTTTATAGTTGAAAAATCTAGACTTTGATGAGCTGCAGATGCGCCTCAGTGCCTTGGATCCAATGATGGAGAGAGAAATCGAGGAGTTACGTCAGCGCTACACTGCAAAAAGACAACCCATTTTGGACGCCATGGATGCCAAGAAACGGCGACAGCAAAACTTCTGAGGTCTACATCGTTCTCCCTTAGATAATCTAATAACTATTACTTAAGTATAATGCTGAAGACCACTGCTGTTTCTACCACAGGACCACTACTCGCAGATAAAGTAATGTCTGTTACACATAGGACTCTACCTTTGGCCTTCTAACCTTCATAGTAATTATCCTCAGGACTGTAGCCAAAGCAGAAATCTACTCACTTTTCATGATTACTGGGTAGGATTATTGTCAACCCATGAAGGACTACCAGCACTTCCAGGCCTGTGTTTCATCCACAGCAAAACAGCAATCTGGAGAAAGCACGCGACTCTCCTTCAACCGTGTTAATGTACTGTACATATAAACTAAGCTTAGTTTGAAAAGTACCTGTAACAAAAGCTGTGGCAGCTTTGCCCCTGACCAAAGACAATCATATTGATTGTTGTTGAGAATGCCTTAAACATTTGAAACAAGTGTTTCGAAGAAGAAATGTATCATAATTGGTTGAAGCAATTTTAACTTGTGTTTGTGCTAGACTTTAGACGGCTGCAAACGAGCAGAGGGTTACGATGGAACGAACAATGCATGTTTCAAGATGTTTGTGAACCAGATAACGTTGTATTTTTATAGGTTATTATGGGTTTGATGTTTTAGTTGTATTATTCTCTTCCTATCAGTTCAAACATTGTCCCTCATGGAATACATCTACACTTCTGGGAACAAATAGAAGCGCCATCCTCAATATTAATAAACACAGAATTGATCATTTTCTTCCATTCATTCCACTTTAGTTTCACAATCATTCCTAAAGAGCTGAACACAAAACTAGTTACTGTTCGACTTGATGTCACTGATGAAGCAGCGTCAATTTTTATTTTTTTAATTAGTGAAGGAAAAATTGCAACGTTATTGTGACCCTTTGAATGAATCATGACTATCGCTACAGAGAACCTGCTGTGATCAATATGAATGTCATCATCATTGAAAACTGTATTTGGCTTACACTTCCAATCATGTCACTGTTCTTGGATTCTAATTACAAAAATATGCAAACACTCACTTTATTATTAATATATTGTTTATTTTTTACTGATTCAAATCTGGCTGTGTGTATATAGCTTGATTTATGTCCATTAAGACCTATGCATGTTTACTTATTTGAATGAATGGTTTTAACTTATGTAAAAGTTCTGTTACACTGAAGTCGTTTCCAGCTTCAACTAAACTATGACACTGTACAGTAAATTCTGCCGTGTTGTGTAAAATCAGTTTAATATCACTTCATGATTTTGACTTTTAACTATTTTTCTTAAATGTACTGAGAATGTAGAGTGGAGTCATTCATGTTTGAGCCACTTAATTTATTACTTTTGTTTGTAATACAGTTTTGGAAATTGCACCGTATTAATAAAAGTTCTTTATTCACCAATGTTCTCTGGATCTTTTCAACAACAGTATTTGCAGAATTAATACTTAATACTCGCACATGTATGATACGCTTTTTTGGGAATAGCTTATTATTCGTTCAACACGGTGGTGAACTACTACAGCCTCCACCGATCATTCACACACACCACACTACTTAAAAGCTGTTCGATAAAAGTGGGTTTAACGGTTTTAAACTTAACGCTGTACTGTACTACTGTTAATTATTTTGACTTTGTATTATAAAGTTTTTCTTGATTGTAAGTAAGTAAGTAAACTTTATATGGCGCCCTTCACAGACCAGGGTCACAAAGCGCTTCACAAAGTATAAAAACAGACGTATAAAATAGACATACACATTTTTAAAGGCCAAGACAACCATGTAAAAATCAGCCAGACAGAATTATGCAAAAGCCTGAACAAATAAATGGGTTTTCAGTTGACTTTTGAAGCACTAAACAGACTATAGAACGCAGAGAGAACGGGAGAACGTTCCAAAGCTTGGGATTGTTTTGCTGACTTCAGCGCTTTGTAAACATCCATCCATTTTCTTCCTCTTATTCCATTTCTATTCATTACTGGGCTTACGTCAGCATTGACATATAAATCTCTTCATCTTCCTCCTCATCGGGCATTTTGAACCAGTCCTTATCACTGGCCTTGGTCAGGTTGCCCCTCTTTCTAAAGAGAACGATCCCAGTGGGTGGAGGAGAAGGGGAACTCTCTTCTGGTTCAGAGTTAGGGCTTCAATTACAAGAGACTCTTCTTTCTCTTCTCTCGGGCTCCAGCTCGTTCAAATGAA
This sequence comes from Knipowitschia caucasica, assembly GCA_964034765.1. NCBI lineage: Eukaryota > Metazoa > Chordata > Actinopteri > Gobiiformes > Gobiidae > Knipowitschia > Knipowitschia caucasica. The sequence continues at coordinate 33,712,782 of OZ035838.1, read as the reverse complement.
ATGGGGCCGAGAGATGTAAAATATATTTTACCCAAAATGTTAAAAACCTAATAACAGTGAGAGCAACTGACCCAATAATAACAAGACAGTGAATGTCAATTAGAATATTTAATTACAATTAATAAAACCAATGTTAAAATCCAAAAGTGTAACAAATTTGCAACAATAAAAGTCAAAAAGGGAAATCCCAGTTGAGGCACGGCGCGACAAGTCTGGAAGAGGGCTCCTCTGATGCGGCTCCTCCTGCACTCAAACACCAAACCAGGTCCATCATAGTTCTGCTCAGTCTCTGTCAACACTCTTATTTTAGAAGAGAAAGTCACTGGTGCTTCTGTGCCTTGATTTTCCGCTTGTGCTTTTTCTTTGTGGGTGTTGGAGTCTGTGTGTCTTCACGAGGTTTCTCCACAACCTCTGTCTGTTCTTCACCACATGTTGGAAGGTGCTTTGTCTTCCTCTGTTCAGGTTGTTTCAGTTCCTTGGTTAAAATAGGCAAAGGCATATAGGCTCTCTTTAGGTTGTTCAGTCTTGACCTTCCCATTTCAAGGTCTATTGTCAGGTGTGGATCTCGGGCCCCTCTGTGTTTTGGGGGCTCTCACGTCCTTCTGTCTGGGGTTGTGAGGGGTAGGGGCCACATCCAGTGGCCTGTGGTCTTCCATCACAGGAATAACCAGGGCCTTGCTCTGCTCCACTGAGATCATTTAGTGAAATGGCTGTCTCGCCTGCCACTTATGCTTAGCCATTTATTTGGTTTTCACAGCATGGGAAATAATGCATGTCTCTGATTTGTGGACGGACATATATTAAAGTATCTTTGGGGAAGTGGGTTGATGCAAAGTTGATGTACTTGGTTCAACATCAACTTTGCTTTTGTTGGACCAGGGGGATGTCTTTTAGTTTTGGTTGTTTTTTTATGTTTTTGGGGCTAGCGGGGTTGATGCCAGGTAGTATTTATTTACCGCCCGTCATCACCGGAGGGCCCCATTCTGAAGGAGTTATTTTCCTTATTTTTATATATTTGTGGTGTTGGTTCAACATCAACCTTGTTGTGTTTGGTGGTGCTTTGTTCTGAGGAACCTCAGTTTAAGAGCAAAAATGGGGATGGGCATTTGTGTTTTGATTTTGTTGTGTACGTGTGTGTGTTTATGGGCAGTAGCAGGGTTGATGCCAAGTAGTAATTATTTACCGCCGTCATCAACTGTTTACTACTCCCTTTTGGAGACAAGGATGCAATTGTTTAAGCATTAAGACCTGGGGGTCTCAGGTTTGAGGGCTGAGGAAGGATGAAGGAATGGAAGGGGTGGTAGAGTGGGTGGGGTCAGTATTAGCCAATTCTTGTGAGAGCGTCATTCGATTGTCACCCAAATGTGATTATATAGTATAATGGATGTGTTGCCTAGTTTTGGTTTTTTAGATCGGGGAAGGAGGAGGAAAGAGGAGAGGAGAGAAGGGGGAGGGGGTGGGGGATCATTACTGGGCTTACGTCAGCATTGACATATAAATCTCATCATCTTCCTCCTCATCGGGCATTTCGAACCAGTCCTTATCACTGGCCTTGGTCAGGTTGCCCCTCTTTCTAAAGAGAACGATCCCAGTGGATGGTGGAGCAGGGGAACTTTCCTCTGGTTCAGAGTTTGAGGTTAGGGCTTCAATCACAAGAGATTCTTCTTTCTCTTCTCTCGGGCTCCAGCTCGTTCCAAAAACCAAACCAGGTCCATCATAGTTTTGCTCAGACTCTGTCAACGCTCTTATTTTAGAAGAGAAAGTCACTGGTAGTAGATAGTATAGACGGCGGTAGAGAGCAAGTGGTGAAAAGGTGGTACTGCACCCTAAAATCCCCAGAAAAGAGACGGCGCTCTTGAGCAAGTGGTGAAAGGTGTTACTGCACATTGTTTTTCAAAGAGTTTCAATGAGTTAGCTTCTGTTGGCCTGTGTGTGTGTGATAATGTTTCACAGTTGTCTAAAGTGATTTATGATCACGGTGTATTCTAAAACAAGCAGTTAGGTCAATAAACTAATTAATCTACAGGTCCTCCCTGTTAACGACACGTGTGTGTGTCTGATAGTGATGGCGGTTGGGAGGTCGTACTAGCAGCAAATCAGAATGGGTGGGAGGTCTATTACAAGTTTTTCAATGGTTCAAACGCTTTACGACTGTCTAAGAGAAGGTTATGCAATATGTCTAATACAGGTAAGTTATAACATTTTTCAGTATTCATATTAAATGTTTTAATTTAGTTTATCTCTAGGAAAGGGTCGTTTATTGACACATTATAACACCGATGAAGATTTAACTCCAACAGCAAAAGTTACGAGAGGTATACAGCCAACGGATGAAATAAGGTAAGATCTCATTTTCCTTAATGTCTTAATCAGATGTTTAATACTTTTATTTCATTTTATACAGCACAGGTAAATTAAACACCAAGTCAATGCCCCTGATGCATAAATTAAATCAACATAAAGCTCCGTAAGTCGGTACATATACTAACTTTATATAACAAGTTTTATGAGAGGTATATATTTTTTTTTCTAGAGCAATTCTATCACGCCGCAACGGACACAAAATAACTAATCACGGGGATGATGATAAAAGGTGAGTTACATATTATAATTTTATAATGATAGTGGTTATAATTTTCTTCTCACTATTTTAGCTCATCAGAGGGTGACGAAGACACAGAGAATCAGCCCTCAGTAAACCAGGATTTCAACATAATCGATTTTATAGCGACACTCGACATTGATGCCATTATACGCGATGAAGCTATACCAAACAACGATCAAGATGTATTAAACGCAGGAACACCATTCCTGGACCGTGAGGAATACTTTGAACCTGGACACGCACCAGCTCCTGATGCAGCAAAAGGGCCTGTAAAGAATGCTTTAACACCAAAGGTGAATACTCTACAAGAAAACACACATCTGTTAAACAGCACTAGTGAAAAAACTTTTGTGAAAACAGAGCTCTCCAACATACGTGAGGAATTGAAGTCAACCAAGGCACGTTGTATTAGTGCAGAGATACATACAGAGAGGTGTCTAGCAACTGTGAACCAACAAGTAAAATACACAGAGGACCGTATACTTAACGAAATACATCAGTTAAAGAGACAAGTTCACCATCTTCAAACTGAGCACGTAAAAGTTACTAAACAAGTGTTGGTGTTGCAAAATCAGCGTACAAACGCTACTATACACAGAGCTAAACTACGCGCTAGAGGCCAACGAGCCCAACTACAGACACGCGCGCTTCAACGAGAGGTCCTACAATTGCAAACTCAATACACGAAAGCCTCTATACACAACAGGGAATTAGAAACAAAAACCTTACGCGGGGAAATACAAATTCAAAATTTGACTACTGAAATCAACCACCTTAAAAACACGGGAAACGTAATAGCTGATAGAATTGCACAAGTGGATAACCAAGCGAGCACGTCTATAGCGGCTGTTATAGAGCAAATCAATGAAAACACTTCTCATTTGAAAGCCATCGAAAATGCTTACGATTGTGAAGCACACTAAAAGACCTAACGCTACAGCACCCTCTCAACTTCCTAAAAAAATAAGAATTAATTATGGTCAGCGCTCTAACACTTATGCATCAGTGGAACGTTTAATTCGTACTAATTATCAAACAACGCGTAACACTGATCGTACTAATTATCAAACAACGCGTAACACGTATCCGTGTATTGATCGACTAATTCGTACAAATCATCAAAGTGCATCCCATGCTGCAGAACGGTTAATAGCACCGACCATAGCTGAAAGGGCTTCGCTAGCAGACATTACCTCAAATGCTGATAATGTTAACCAGTCAATAAGTAAAGATACTATCCAACCCACAATACAACAACCTACAAACAACTGTGTAGGTATTAATAGTCAAACTATAGAAATGGATACGCAAAATGACGAACCACCTACACGCAGCTCTGTTTTAAGTCGACACAACAATGTTTCAAGAAATTGTATAGTTCACACAGAGTCAGACCCCCTGGAGGGTAATGTTAATGAGGGTAACGAGACCATACAAGTGGGTGGTGTTGTACAGATTACTGAACAAAGTGATGTCCCTGCTAACGTACAATCAGGTGGTGAGGTCCATGTTAACGTAATATCAGAGTTTAATACCACGGTAATGTCTGAGCACATTGATTTTCGAGGTATAGACCCTACAGATACCGTAAAGGCTTGTGAAAGAGTAAATGAAAAATTAACAGGGTTAATAACACAGGCTGTAAACAATGCAGAACAAGGATGTGTGATGAATGTTGCATTACGAGGGCCCTCGCTTAGTGACGATATTCAAGTTATTTTGAACTCTGACAATAACTACAATGTTGACCATTTTTTAGAGGAAGTGGAAAAAGTGTTACAAAGTAACGACAAGTCCATTATAGAAGATGAAATGACATTAATAGTGAGTATAGCACATTCACAAAGTGGTGGTAGTGGTCAGCGGCTCAAACTTGGTGCTGTAGCCTACGACACAATATTGCTAAAGAAAGGTAAATTTCTTTATAACCCTCACAATACCGAAAATGCATTGTGTTTTGCGATGTGTATAGCTCATGCATTTCATGCGAACTATACCCATAGTAAATTACTCGATAAAGCCAAAGAGTGGCAAGCCGCAGTTGGTCTGGATCAACAAACAAACGTGACACTGAATGATGTGTCAAAGTTTGAGAATCTGTTGAACATAAAAATTGTTGTTTTTCATAACAATCCACCGACTAAACGTCTTCAATCATTTGAAACACAGGATAGAATGCACGAATGCACAATAGCCTTATACCTTTATGAGAATCATTACTATCATATCAAAAATAAAACGGGGTTCTTTGGGAGTCCATATGTGTGCAAATACTGTCTCAAGCCATACGGTGCTAGTTTGCATCATCTCTGTAAATACCTTTGTAACATCTGTTACACACAGTGTGGGACATCAGGGGAAAACAAAACAATTAAATGTCCAGAATGTAAACGCATCTGTAAATCTTCCCACTGCTTTAATCAGCATAAACTCCCTGACCCTGTCCACGATAGAATACCTTGCTTTTCTGTGACATATTGTGAAGAATGTAAACATCTGTATCACAACACAGCTAAAAAACACGTGTGTAAAATTCCAATATGCATCCACTGTGATGCTGAGCTCCCTGAAGGTGGTGAAAAGCAACATAGCTGTTACATCAAACCTTTAAAAGTGGTTCAAGAGACAACCAACTACATTTTTTATGATTTTGAGACAAGGTACGATGGTAACAAGCATGTCCCCGTCTTAGTCTGTACGCTTGACCAGGATGGTGATAAATATAACTTTTCACACGATGGTTGTGTTAAACGAATGTTGAAATATTTTAGAACACCAAAGTTTCGTGATTACACATTCATAGCACACAATGCAGCGGCTTTCGACAACTATTTAATCCTAGAAGAGTTCGCGAGACAGGGGCTAACCCCTAGTCTCACCGTGAGAGGCACACGTGTGCTCTGCATGTATGACAAGCGACTTAGACAAAGATGGTTGGACTCGTTCAGTTTTCTGCCTATGCGTTTAGCACGTATACCTGAAGCATTAGGGTTTGACGACCTAGAAAAGGGTCATTTCCCTCATTTATTTAACACCAAAGAAAATGAGTGTTATATAGGCCCCTACCCTGAACCAGCCTTTTACGGCGTTGACAAAATGGATCAAGCGCAGAAAGTTAAATTCAACGAGTGGTATGACAGTGTGAAACATACAGAATTCAATCTACAATTTGAAATGCAACGCTATTGTCTCAATGACGTAGCTGTTCTCAGACGTGGCTGTCTGCTCTACCGTGAAATGTTACTCTCTGGAACAGAGGTGGATCCGTACACGTTTGTAACTCTCCCAAGTTATTGTATGGGTGTTTACAAAACGGTATTCCTGGAGAAAAACACAATAGCTCTAACATATGACGGCTGTTATAACGGGGCCAACAAGTGTTTCTCTGACGGATCAATCAAATGGCTCGAATACCTCTGTAAAACCACAGGGTTAACAATACAACACGCTCTCAAAGGGGGTGAAAAGCAAATTGGCCGCTATCACGTAGACGGCTATAACCCCTCTACAAACACATGTTACGAGTTCTTTGGGTGCTTTATTCATGGACATGAAAAGTGTTACCCACCGGGAGGGATGAATCACCTATCTAAAAAGACTTTTAGTGATCTCTACATTGCAACCATTGACAAAATAAAAAACCTGAAAGATCAATCCAATGTGGTAGTCATGTGGGAATGCGAATGGAACAAGTTAACTAAAACAGATGCTTCTGTGAAAGAATTTCTCAAAGATTACAAAAGTCCAGAGCGTTTAAATCCACGTGATGCTCTTTATGGTGGTCGTACAAATGCCATAAAGTTATATTACAAGGTGTCTAACGGTGTAAAAATACTCTACTATGATTACACAAGTTTATATCCGTCTGTACAAGCGTGCAAAGAATACCCCATAGGTCACCCACAAATCATCATTGGTGATTTTGAACCACTAGAAGCATATTTCGGATTTGTAAAATGCGTAGTATTGCCGCCTAGAGGACTGTTACATCCTGTGTTACCCCATAAAATGCATGTCAAGCTGTTTTTCATTCTATGTAAAACATGCGCCACAGAATTGAATCAAATGACCGAGTGTGATCACACTAGCACAGAACGAGAATTCACAGGGACTTGGCCTATTTCCGAAGTGCTAAAAGCTGTAGAAAAAGGTTACATTGTACAGAAAATTCACGAAGTGTGGCATTTTGCTGAAAAATCAGATCAACTGTTTAAAGGCTATGTCAAAAAGTTTTTGAAAAGCAAACAGGAAGCCAGTGGCTATCCTGATCATGTGAAAACACCCGAGGATGAGGAGAAATACATTGATGAATATCACGAACGTGAAGGTATTTTACTGGATCGTCACAACATTAAACCTAATAAGACGCGACGGAGCTGTAGCAAATTGTTACTGACTAATTTGTGGGGTAAATTCTGTCAACGTTCAAATCTTGGGCATACAGAGATGGTGACAGATCCTGCGCGTTTTATGCAACTCATGTTTTCTGATCATTTTGAAGTCACCCAATTCCACTTCATTTCCAATGCTATGGCTATAGTACAGTGGCGCTATGCTAATGGGGTTCAGTCGCATGCAAAAGATTGTAACATTTTCATCGGGGCCATGACAACATCCTACGGAAGGCTCATGTTATATGAACTTCTGGACAAGCTTCAAGACAGAGTGCTATATTGTGATACAGACTCTGTCATATTCACAGCTAAAAGTGGTGAGTGGATCCCACCCACAGGGGGGTTCCTAGGTGATTTGACCGACGAGCTCGGCAATGGAGACAGCATTACTGAATTTGTCTCAACAGGGCCTAAATCGTATGCCTACAAGACGGCGCTAGGGGACAAACAAGTCAAATGCAAAGGTGTGACTTTGAGGGGTGCAAATGTGGAGACCGTGACACACGACTCTCTAAAAGACTTGTTAGATAAATTCATGGCTAATCGAGAGACGGATGAACATCTGATAACAGTATCTGACACGATTACCAGAGATAAGACACGCTTTCACCTCAAAAACAGGTCACTTGTTAAAAAACTGCGTGTGACATACGACAAACGTCGCTTGCTCGATGACTACTCTACAAAACCCTATGGATTTTAAATCAGAGCTTTTTGACACGAGGCTCCAGCATCCTTTTAGTTCTGTTATTAGTGGGCCTTCAAATTGTGGCAAGACATATTTTGTTAAAGACATTATTGAAAATGCTGACGCTTTAATATCCCACAAAATTGAAAACATTGTCTACATATATTCATGCTGGCAACCGCTCTATGACGATATTCTAAAAATACGTAATGTCAACTTCATCAAAGACCTCCCAGAATCTTTAGCAGATGACACATTGTTACCGCCGAGCAAAAACAATCTACTTATAATCGACGACTTGATGAACGATGCTTCAAACAATTTGGAAGTGCAAAATGTATTCACCAAATATGTCCATCATAGAAATCTTAGTTGCATTTATATGGTCCAAAATTTGTTTGTGCAGGGTAAAAGCAGTCGCACAATTAGTTTAAACACAAAACTATCTAATACTTTTTAATAACCCCCGGGACAGATTCCAAATATCTCTACTAGGTAAACAAATGTTTCCTAACAAATCCAAATTTTTTCTAGAGGCTTTTAATGACGCTACAAACAGACCCTACGGGTATCTTTTAATCGATTATAAAACTAAAACGCCTGATCACTTTAGACTCAGAACGAGTCTGCTTTCCGACAAAGTAGTTGTGTATATACCTAAAAAGGCGCAAAAAGTAATTATGTCGACACGCGTGGTACGAAATTTATCTTTGCTACAGTTGTTATATAAAGCTTCGCCCAAAATGAGGAAGGTTATTCTGACTAAAGCGAGTCCGGACCTTATTAACACCCTGTCAGAGCTAGCCATTAACGTGCTCAGTGGTAACATACCTCTGACTACAAAACAGTATAAGCAACTTGAGAAACAGAAAAAAGTTATTAGAGTTATCAGTAACAAAAAGTTAAACGTTTTAAAGAAGAGAAAAACCTTGAATCAACAAGGTGGATTTCTACTACCGCTTTTGGGAGCAGCTATACCGTTTATAACGAGCCTCATCACCAGTCGTTAACATGGAATATACGGAAAAAGTGTATTTGGTGCCGCAACAACAGCTGGATAAACTAACACACCAGGGTCATGAAAAATCCATCGCACACAGGGTACAGACAGAGTTGGACAAAGAAATGCTCGATATTTTGAATAATGTAGCTATGGACCCTAATGAAAAAGCTAAACACTATGCTCACATTCTACAACGTTTTCTTACGCTGGTGAGAAAAGAGGATGAGTGAAAAATCTGTTTTAACATTAAACATGCCCATCTCAACTGAAGAACCAGTGGTTAACACAGACGTGATAGCAGCAGAGGTTATGAGACATATTCCACGAAATAGTCATAAAAACGCCAAGTTAATATTGGAGATGTTGTCAAAGACACCCCGGGTGGTTACTTGGAATGGAGATGGTGAAGTTGTGATTAACGGTAGTGTTGTAAAGGGCTCTCATGTTTATGACCTCATTAAGAATGTCACAACTAGTCATAATATACTAGAAATTTCAAGACCTATTGGAATCTTAAAAACACTAGAAATGAATATTCCCCAATCTGCCATTCCTAACACTATGGTTCGTAGAACTATTAATGAGTTTAAAAATATCCCTCCTTCTGATGTTTATGGCCAGTGAAGAAGCATGTTAAGAAAGGGTATTGGGACTGTATACACTGATTTAATGTTAAATCATTAATTTTCATCAAATCATGACCATTCATATTTATTCTGACCTGTTTTTGGAGGCACAGCTAGATGGTCTGTATCCACTCTGATTTTGATGGCTCGAGACTCCCACTTTCGTAAGGCACTCTATCACCTGTGAGAATGCCCCTCGACAGCGTCAGTTTGGGCGCATACAGCTTATGCGAATCGTGCCTCCTGGCTTCATCAGAAAAAGACACAGGAGGGAAAGAGGAGCACAAACCCAGCTCCGTGGGACCTTGGGACCATAACTATCTGCAGCACCTGTATTTCAGATATATTTTCATGAGTAACACATGATCTGTCATGTGTCTACCATAGATGTCTGGTCAATGTTCGAGCTCCACTTCCCCTGTTCCCTATCATATTTACTTTATTCTGTATGCTTATTTTCTTCAATGCAGACTCAACAGTGAGGGGTTGGGTGTCAGACCAATCGTCCAGCTTTTACCAGTCTCTTTTACCAATGGAACCTAAATGCTCTAGCCTCGTGACCAGGGTGTACAGCCAAGGTGATGTGGTGGGACAGCAAGTAAGACATGTAAACCACTCACACAGAATTCAGGAAGGCAAGCCGTATGTATATGGGCCCCACACCCTCAGGCCCAATATATATGATAATCTGATTCAATGTCCACCTACACCTTTCCAATTTGTTTGAATTGTTCTCTGTACATGTCTTGGTCTCTGTCTTAGAATAATGTCAGTGGGCAGGGTCCAGTGGGACGGTGGTAGGAGGCACAGAATTTATCCAGGGTTTCCACTTGAAGAAGACGGAATGCACACCATATTGTCCGTGGACTTGTTTTCTGGGTCATGTCTCACCCAGTATATGTCTGCATACTGGCTCTGCATCTCTTCTCTCAGAAGCCAGCAGGAGTCCATCGATACACCGGTCACACATCTGGTAAATTTGTCCCCCTGGAAAAGTCACTTGTAGACCATCCAGGTCCACATAGAAATTGACGCATTGGTTTTAGTCAATAAGTCTACTTCCCAGCAGGTTGACAGGTGTTTTAGGAGCATTTTACAAAAGAATGCCACATGTGTCTGTGTTCCAATCTGTGTCTTTAAACGTTTAGTGAGTGGCCAGTACCTCAGGTGTCCCAGAAAAATTCCAACCAGGGTGATGTGCTCCTCAGAGAGCAGGACAGGCGTAATCTTTGTATTGATGGTAGAGTAGGTGGCCGCCAGTGTCCACCAGGGCCATCAGGTTGTCGTCCTCCACCCTTATGGGGAGCATAGGCTCTGCTGGTACCTTGTCCCCTGGATTTCCTAGGGCAAGCCCTAGTAAGTGTTACTAGTTCATACTCGTTCCCCGGTGCTCGTTCCCTAGCTGGCAAGATTGTCCATCTCTTCGTGGCCCAGGTCGTCATTCTGGAGATAACCCACGATCCATAGGGTGAGGGAGGGCGCTGCGCGCTCAGGTCTGGGTCCCATGCCTCTCTGGGGGCCCTCTTGTCCCACGCACACATCTCAGGCGCACTCCATGGTAGTAGGAGGCCTCTCCTTCAAAGTATAGGGCAGTACCCTCGCCAACCCAGTGACCGTGCCTGTAACAGAGAGCCGATAACACACATCCCTGCCCCCTCTCCAGCTTCACACCCGCCTTCTTCCTCCCCGGACCCCTACGCCCACCACCACCTTCTGGCCCCGTCCCCTTGTCCAGTCTCTGTCGTAGGTGGGAGTGGGACGTCCAGCAGGCATTTATTAGTCATCTGGATTAGACTCGGTTCCTTTTTTTATTCGGGGTGGCCTTTATTTCTCGGCTTCACTACGGCTGTAACTTCAAAAGTTGGACAATTCATATCTTCAACACTCCTTTCTTTTCTTTAGTTTTTATTTTCTACATATCGCTTAAGTGTGAAAGATTAAATTGTTCTTCCACTGGGTCTGAATCCGGGTTAATTAATTATCTGGGTTGTGCTTTCACATACTTTCTAGACGCGTCGTATTGGTTTCTGGGTAAAAACCCTATCAAAATAGCTGCTCTAAAAGGCATGACTTCACTGACCTTGTGAGGGTGTCTTCCTACTGATGTCCATCCCCACCTTGGTCACACAACCTTGTCATATAATACAACGTGGGTCCTCAGGACTCCAGCCAAGTTAACTCACGAGGGGCAGACGACAGCTGGGGTGGAAAGTTCACCCTCGTGCTTCATAACAGAGTCATTTGCATACGGCTCCCATATCTTTGCAAGAATCACAAACATCATCCGTACCAAGCTTGTCTTTCAATAGCATCTCTCTCCCATGGTTTATGCATGCTGCATCACTCGCGTCCGAGACCGTCACCCAACCGCGGACATCATTGACCTGTAAACCATGTGTTCACAGACTGGAATACCTGTTTCCAGTCCCTGACACAATGGCGGCATTTTGTCTTTTATTAGTTCTGCAGTGTCACTTACAGACATCAAAAGGATGGTACTCCCAACAGCTGCGCCTCGTCCTGGTCGTCAGAGGGAACATGGTACTTTGGTCTGAGACCTGGAAAGTTCTGCTTGCCACCGTTAGAGTCTAGTTTCTCCGGCTCCTGGGCTCCGTCATCTCATACTGTCAGAAGAGGGAATATCGCTCCCTTTTTTAGCAGGTTTCGCTTTACAGTATTGGCTGGGCCATGGCTCCGTCTCCCTTTTCCATTTCACTGTCATTGTCCGTCAACTAGTCCATGGATCTGCGTGCGGCCTTTATTCATTATTGTTGCATTTGCCCCCCCCAACCCCCTGTCTAGCGGTCTCGTAATATGGGTCTACTTGGGTTTCGGTCTCCCTCAACTCTGTCTGTGGTGCTTCAGAGGTGTCTGGTTTCCTAGCTCTAATATTTACGGACGAGAGTGAGGAGCAGCTCCTGCACCTCTTTGGCTGAGGTTGAGGGGATTTGGTGAGGGGTGTGTGGGAGCTGTGGCGGGTGGCTGATCAGCTGGATTTGGACTCGGATCTCTCTTGTCCGCCCCACAGACTCATGTCTCGTTCCCTTACAGTCAAATTCCCTGTCTACAAAGTCAATTGTCCCCCTCTCTTTTTCCTGAACCCGCCACTATCTCCTGAGAACTGTATACTTGATCGGCAATATTAGAAATTTGGCTTCCCTGGTTCTAAACACTAGCGAATATTTTGGTGGTTAGAGCGGAGGTGCGAGTAGGGCATGCGGTATATTAATACTCACCGGGCATGCTCCGTTTTCTGTTTCCTTGTCTTTACTTACCATCGGTTAATTTTTGGCCCAACGCCGTCGGCAGCCAAAGCAACTTATGTACTTTGGTCCACAGTTTCTGCCAGCCTTTTTGAGTTCCTTCTTAATTTTTCTTACGCTCATTCCACTCTCTCCCCTGCTATACCATCAAGCTCAAGTTTATGCTCTGTTTTAAATTATTTTCCATCCTTCCCGCAAGATCTTGAGACACAGGCGGACGCTGTCAGTATACTCAGTTATGACCCTTTTGTTCTGAATTTTTTCCCATGCTATCTACAGCCTTTCGTTCTTGCCTTAGTACTATATTTTTTCTCCAGACACTCCGAATCTGAGCCTCTATTTCTTATATCGTCTGCTCGCATGGCATGCTGTCTCCCTTTTTCGGGAGGCCCAAACATTCCCCAGGTCTCCAAATGGTGAGAAAAACCTTAATTGTGTGATTGACGCGGTCCGTCAACACGCTAGGCTCCAGCGGGCTTTCCTGTTTCTCGGCAAGGCTTCTCCAAAAATCTCTTTACTTTTAATAGTAGTCTCGCAGTGAGTATCTACGTGACTACTAAGACTCCTTTAATTATTTAATTTTAAGGTTATTTTCGCAAGGCTCTCATCTCTTTTTTAGGCTTTTTACTATTAGCTCTGTACATTTTTGAATTAGCTCCTCCGTGCGACAAAAACTTCCTCTCCCTCTTAATTTGTGTCTGATCCATAGAATATATGACAGATGTCTTTACTTAGTCCAGAACGGATATCCGCTTAACCATCCAACTCAGCGGCCGCATTGAGGCGCGCATGCAGAGTCCAAGTGAGAGGTTGGAAAGTCTATCAAAGGGATCACCGGTCGAGAGGTCACCAATTTATTAATTATTTAAAAAAATGACGTGTATCAAAATCCCTTATAAAGATGACCAATGATTCAGGAAGTTAAATTCAAAAAGGTATATTCCCTAATACAAAAAGAATCTAAAACAGCTGTTCGGACAAAAGTAACCTATCCCTTATTCTCTATATAAAATATCAAAAGTATTGATTTTGGTGGGCGCTCCACGCAAATCACACTCCTGTCCCTGTGTCCGGTCCTAGGACTAACAAAACAAGCATGAGGTTATTATATAGTCAAATGTGCCATGGAGAATAGGGGTGCGTGTCGTAGATCAGGCAGATATGTCTGGTCCATGGTCCCTAGGGGCACTTTTCCTCCGTCTCGCCAGCCAGACCTGAACAGAAATTCATTCACCGCACTAACCCCAGTCCCTAATTCTATCGATTTATTAGTTCCTTTGAGATAAGGCCAGAGGGATCTCAAGGCTTCTCCTCCAGTAATCTGGACTCCATCTCCTTCTTTCAATTTTCACAAGACTTGAAAGGATTAGCAGAATCCCCCCAGATTAACTCATCATTTACACACCCAAGCACTTTTGACAAAATGGGACGGGGAGTCGTGGCAACTTCACAAGGTCTTTCTTTAAGCTAGGAGACAGACAGAGTTCAATTTCAGGTCCATCTAATACACATCGCCTTTTAGCCTACTTCTGTGCCTTGATTTTTCCGCTTGTGCTTTTTCTTTTTGGGTGTTGGAGTTGGAGCTGTGTGTCTCCAGCTCGTTCCAAAAACCAAACCAGGTCCATCATAGTTCTGCTCAGACTCTGTCAACGCTCTTATTTTGGAAGAGAAAGTCACTGGTTGATTTTTATGTTTGTTTTGCTTTTTCTTTGTGGGTGTTGGAGTCCGTGTGTCTTCATGAGGTTTCTCTACAGCACATGTTGGAAGGTGCTTTGTCTTCCTCTGCTCATAAGGAGACACCTCTACCTTAGGTTGTTTCTGTTCCTTGGTTAAAATAGGCAAAGGTTTGGTCTCTTTAGGTGGTTCAGTCTTGGCCTTCCCATTTAAAGGTCTACTGTCAGGTGTGGATCTCGGGCCCCTCTGTGATTTGGGGACTCTTTCGTCCTTCTGTCTGGGCAGAGCAGGGGCCTGTTTTACTGGCTCACATTTGTGGTGCTCCCGCTTCTTGACGACTTGCCACCCCTCATCAGCGTTCTGGTTTGGCCTGTACTCTACACAGGGATCCACTGTCAGTGGAGGTGGTGAAGCTACGGCTGGGGCAGCAGGAGGTTGTGTTTTTGGCTTTGACTCCATAACAGTTTCAAAGCGTGACTCCGTCATAACTTGAGGAATCTCCAACTTTGCCTCCACAGGCTTACGCATGTTCCTCACATAAATGTTGGTGGTTTTCTGATTCCTATTTTTTCTGGAGTTTTTGGCCATTTTAAACTCTACACTAGTTTTTCTGCTTCTATATAAAGGGAAGAAAGTGCTACCAAATTCTGGTCTCCGTTTGTGTCTCTAAGCAAAGGTCTCAGGGATTTGTCCTGAGTTCATCCTGCGTTACACTCACAGACTTTGGCACATTCCATTCTATGACATCAATATGGGTCGTCATGACAACGTGCGTCGTCCTGGCAACGTCCCAATGAAATGTGCATGTGTGCTTATAATCATTTATTAATGCCTGGAAAAATAAATCAATGCATCTCTAAATCTCCTTACTAATAAACATTCCCTTTCAACATGTTCACCCAAGAATGTTTGACGTTACTGGAAAGAAAGGGTCTTTATTAGGATCTTTCGCTTTTCCTGAAGTTCTTTGGTTATATTGAACGATTTGCTGACGAACTAGAGGTTTACAATTTCCATGGATGTATTATAATAAAATATGGTTAGGTTTAATAATTAGCCACAATGTCGAATCAGCAGAAACTGTAGTAGCGTCCAAATCCATATAAAAACAATCCTTTCCTTTTCTCTTCTTATTGCCTTTGATGACATTACATTTAACTGACGTGGAATTACAATAGTTTTGAGATTATCTTTTATTTCACTTGATCAAATCTTTTTGAGTTACATTGCCTCGTCAAATTTTATATAATATAAAGCAGAAAGAAGGATGAACGATTTTTTTCTGAATTCGGACGCGGCCAAATTTTACGGTAAACTTTACGACAACTTCAGTGCTTTCCTTCTCCTCATTGTTCAACGCTTTCTCTCACTCTTTGCAGCTTTGGAAGTGTAATATAAGTGTGAGACATGTCTGCAATCAATAGAAAAATAATTTACACCGCTGCTGCTCCTGCAGCGATCGGACCATATAGGTAATGTCACATGTTTACAATGAATCCATGCTCCAGGGTCGCAGCGGCCAAAGTGCATCCACAAATGAATGAAGGCAGGTGGGCGTGAGTTTGCGAGTATTGAACTTCAGCGGCATACACAACAGATCCTCAGATTTGTGCAGTGGCTTTTTGGACAGAGGTTATTCTTTCTCCGGGACTAGAAAAGACACATGGCATCTATCCACAGACATTTCCCATACACACCTAAAGCTCCCATCAGACAGGGAATTTACAGGTGAGTGCACGGAATAGTTGCCATTTCATTCAGCAAATAAGATAATCCTTTTAATATCATTGGCTACTTTGCAATAATACATGTTACTGGAAAAACTGTTGGTCTACAGTGTGGTTTATTATCATGAGACAATTGTTAAGGGTGTGTCTGCTTTGGCCAATCAGCTTCTACAGTATCTACAGGCAATGCTTTTTTAAATAAACTTGCTTTTTATTTATGTTTATTGTTATCAATTAAAATCAGTTGGGTGAGAGAGTTGGGTGCACAGATGGGCCTGAACATGAGACAGATCAAGATGGTCTTAAAGTTATAATGACACTTAGTTGCCTGAATCTAACTTAATCTCTTCTAAGGTTTCGAAAATGCATCTAAGCAATGATTACTGATGCAATCCACCTGCTGGGCTTGTGCTAGAAACTGTACAGACTCTGTGTATTGCCGATAACTACTTACTTTTTCTGTCTGCTTTTATTTTCACCAATTCACTAACAAAATATTATTTGTGATTTTTGTTAATGATGTGATTTTGGATTCTTTCAAAATCTAATGTATCACCTAACAAACTGGCAACCCAAATGACTCATTCTGCGCTCTGATTGGATAATCTACTCTTAGGCATATTAGGAATAACTCTGCTTTAAACATTTGTTCAGAAATGTCCATATGTTCATAAAAGATGCCATTACGTAGTCTCTTTTTAAAAACGTTTTTATTTACATACCAATATAAACAAATAATATCAATTTTTTCCAAATGTATTTAGTCTTTATTTGAAGGAACAATGTGCAGAGACATTAAGCTCAAAGACAGAATCTTTTGAACTTCACTGATGATGTCCTGGATGAGTGAATGATAGCACACTAAACCTGTTTAGAATACATTAAATGTGTATTTTAACATGTTCCAGTCCCCATATGAATCAATGCTGCTGTCCTTAGTTGCAGAAAACCATGGGGTAAAACGTAAAAACTTCTTGTCTCCCTCTGGTCTCTCAGTCAGGCCGTGGTAGTGGACAGGACCATGTACATCTCGGGGCAGATTGGGATGGACGTGGGCTCTGGTCAGCTGGTGGAGGGGGGAGTCCAGGCTCAAGCCAAACAGGTCAGTGCATCTGCAAAACCAACTTGTAGCTTGAGTCCTGGATCTACAGCCCGTTTGTCTGTCAGTGGGAGCGGATCCCTCTCTCAATGTGGTTCTCCCTGAGGTTTCTCACCTTTTTCCCACTGGGTTTTAGAGTTGTTCTTCGCTGATGCAGGAGGGTTTGTTAGATTCTTATAGGGTCTAACATCAGCACAGTGGTGATGATTCCTGACACTCAACATTCAACTATGGACATTTATCAACACTTATGGACCAGTACCTATGTGTTCTAAATTTTTTGTGTTTGAACTGTTGATTCTCTGATCTGTGTTGGCGATTTCAACAGTTTTGTGAAGTCCTCTGAGATTACTACTGTTGTGATTTAGGGCTATACAAGAATACATTGATTTGTATGGAACTAATTCTGGAAATATCATTATTATTGACTTTTGCTCAGGCTCTTGTAAACATGGGGGAGATCCTCAAGGCTGCGGGCTGTAGCTACAACAATGGTAAGTATTCCTTTTTTATGTATTTAAATGTAAAAAAAAAATTAAAAGCCTCAAAGTATTTTTATTATTCCAGTGGTAAAGACGACGGTGCTGCTCGCTGATATTAACGATTTCAATAATGTCAACGAAGTTTACAAGACGTGTAAGTAAATTAGTAAAGTAGCCCCTTCTGAGCACAAGACCAGTAAACAACACAGTTCAAAATATAGACTGAACATTTGTGCCTTTAACTCTTACCTAACTTTTATTTGTTCATCCACTGTTTTTGCTTATCCCAACAACAAAAGTCTAGTTTGAATAACAACATTTTGTGAAAAAATCAGACCAGAACATGCCCACTTAAGCTATTTTCTCACTTTTCTGTCTGAAAAAGTAAAAACTAGTGATAGAACTGGATTTTATTACCCAGTAAATGTTTTGTCTTTTCAAAGTTGGATACATCAGCTTTAATGCTTTTTTATTTGGTGAATTTAGATTTACTTGATCTTTAAATTAACCAGTTACTTAAACCACAATCAACCTTTAGATTTGGTCTATAGTTTAGCTGCTTAATTAGAACTTGTGCTGTGTAGCTACTATAATTTGAGACTAACCACATGGGTAGAATAACAAATGTTGGGTTGAAAAAATATCTGTACAGTTTACTATAATATTCTCAATGACTGTAACTTGAGAATTTGAAGTCTATGGTTTTCACAAGAAGAGAAATGAGGGATTGACTTGATAATGCCTCAAATGGCCACTAGGGGGAAATATTTCATCAAGGTTATCCAGCTAAACATTATTTTTTATTTCTTGGACACTATAAAACTGGGAGAGTTGGAGAGCGACTCGTACACAACAGAACAGGCAGAGTGTGACTCCTTTTTGCAGTCATGATAAAAATCTATGCAATAATTACGACAAGAAAGAACACACATGGAAAATATACTCTAATACTATCTAACCCTATCTTTATACTTACACTAGATTTGTAATGACTCAAAATGTATTCCTTCAAGATCATGTGTAAAATTCCTGAATCCTTTGAGGAGCTACTTGAAAGGGGCTGGCGAGCTACGGGTAGCTCCCGAGCCTCAGGTTGGAGACCCCTGCTATAAAACATTTAAAACAGCTTAATCTTGAGGTTAACGGTGGTATTTCTGCACTCACAAAATGGTAAATTTCTGGGGTCAAAAATATATGTATGTTTGTTTATGCCACAATACGTCATGTTTTAAGTGTGCTTTTTATCTGTAACAAACATGGAACCGTGAAAACCAGCGCACATAACATTTGAGAACAGTGAACGGTGCTTGGCTGAGTGCCGCTGTCTTAAATACCTTCACGGTGGTCCTGCTTCACCGTTTTGGGCATTTCCCCTTTGGCCCCCGGAGCCCAGGTGTAACTGAAGCTGCTGAACAGTGAGCTGTAAGTGGACACCGTTGTGCAGGTAACACAAGTCTCCGGAGCTAACGTTACGGCTCAGGCCTACGCACCCGGACTGGACTCCCCTCATGCAGAAACCCCAGGGGGAGACGGCTTTGACCCCCACAATGTCATCTATTCTGTCTGAAACTACCACTAAACTACCACCAAACTACCACCAGACTACCACTAAACTACCACCAGACTACCACTAAACTACCACTAAACTACCACCAGACTACCACTAAACTACCACTAAACTACCACCAGACTACCACTAAACTACCACTAAACTACCACTAAACTACCACTAAACTACCACTAAACTACCACCAAACTACCACCATCTCTGAGTCGCTCGTCCGCATTCGTTTATGTCTAAAATCTGACATGCATCATGTACTGTATGTAGTTGTCGCATAGTTGTCTCTCCAGTTGTGGGTCTCCAGATGTGTGTCTCCAGTTCTGTCTCTCCACTTGTGTGTCCCCAGTTGTGTGTCTCCACTTGTGTCTCCAGTTGTGTCTCCCCCCAGTTGTGTGTGTCCCCAGTTGTGTGTCTCTCCACTTTTGTGTCTCCAGTTGTGTGTCTCCAGTTCTGTCTCTTCACTTGTGTGTCTCCACTTGTGTCCCTCCAGTTGTGTCCCTCCAGTTGTGTGTCTCCAGTTGTGTCTCTCCACTTGTGTGTCCCCCCAGTTGTGGTGTCTCAGTTGTGTGTGTCTCCACTTGTGTGTGTCCCTCCAGTTGTGTCTTCAGTTGTCCCCCCAGTTGTGTGTGTGTGTCTCCACTTGTTGAGTGTGTGTCTCCACTTGTTGAGTGTGTGTCTCCACTTGTGTGTGTGTGTGTGTCCCTCTAGTTGTGTGTGTCCCCAGTTGGGTGTCTCTAGTTGTCTCTCCACTTGTGCGTCCCCACTTGTGTCTCTCCACTTGTGTGTCCCCACTTGTGTCCCCCCAGTTGCGTGTCCCTCCAGTTGTGTGTCCCTCCAGTTGCTCCAGAACCTTTTGTTTTGTAGGATTTCTAGTGCAGGGGCCCCAACATAGAAAACCCTTCAGCCAGTTGTTGCTTTATCATCTTTGAGACCGGGGTTAGGGTTATGTGATGGAAAGTGAAGGCAGCCGCTGGGTCACTACATATATTTAGAATTTTAAAAGTCCATATAAAAAGTTCCATAATGCCCTTTTAAGCCATACGTCCATTACTGATAGGAGTTGTGCCTATTGGTGTGTAAAATATTAATCCAATGAATATCCTCCAAATGCCAGCCAAAAACAGACATGTGTATTAGTGTGATGTGAGGTCAAATCAGAGTGAGGGAAAGAACCAGATTTCCCTAAACCTGCTTTTGCCTAAATTTGAATGGGAGTATCGAGAGGATCTAATGATATAAAGATATTTTTGTCAAGATTTCCCACGGCAAACTCGTGCTACTGTACAGTAAAAAATGATCCAGTAGCTGCATTGTTTTTATGATTTTATTTAAGACCCTGTGAATGATTATTTATTTTTGTCTTTTTAGTTTTCAGCAGCAACTTCCCCGCCAGAGCTGCGTATCAAGTGGCCGCTCTCCCCAGAGTAAGTCTGTTATTATCCACCTCGTTTGGGGCGGGCTTCCACTATATCGCAGCCCGTGTGATCGATTTTGTGGATTAAATAAAAAAAAACACTGTTATTTGTTTGTTTTGATTTGACAAAAAATTACCTATTTTTTTATTTTTTACAGTTTATAATGTTACTTCCTGGTTGGTCATAGAGCTCATTACTAGAGAGGTTACAAAGGCCTTGAGCTTGATAATTACACACTATTGCAATCTGTATCACTAATGTATCACTAATTTGGCAGAACCGGTCACTTTAGAACGCAACATTACTTCCTGTATGTTTGTAGACATTTTATTTCACTTTTTTTGTTCCAGGGGGTTCTGTCCCATTGACAAAAGTCGTTATCATTGTGTCTGTTTTTTCAGGGAGCAGCGGTGGAAATCGAAGCGGTTGCGGTGCTGGGACCCATCGCAGACTCCTGACTAACCGCCCAAATCACAAACAAGCTGTAGAACCATCCGCGACATTCCATTTGGCACCAGGGACCTTCTACTGACCCCCATGGACCCGCATTATGATCACTACACAATCATTGAATTATATGTTTCGCTGCTAAACGATGTCATTAAAGCATTGTATTGACTTGTATAATAATTAGCACTTCTGGGGCATTTAAATGTAGTTTTATAAGTATGGAGAAAAAGTCTTTTAATAAATGCTTTTGTTAACCGCTTGAAAAAGAGTGTATCTGTTGATATATTTATAAAAGTGTCATCATAATTTGTTAAAGCTTGATGGTGTCAGATCTGCGAGGCTAAGTGGGGCAGGGTCTGGTCAGTACTGTGATGGGAGACTGCTGTGATACCAGGTGCCACAGTGAGCAGTGACTGATGCTTACATTATGCCCTGAGGCAAGGCACTTTGTTGCGTGAATGATTGGAGGTCCAATTGTGGCCCTGGCTGTGAAGTATCTTAACCCATCATCGATAGTGAATAAATGGATTATAAGCTGTGATTTTTCATTAGGACATTCTTTCGAAAGGGATTCTTAAGGAGAGTTTACCCCTATAACCCTAACCCCCCCCCCAAGGTGAGCCAGTGTTCACCAGTTGGGGATAACATGCTTCAGCTGTGGGATGTGAAGCAACCAAGAGTGTTGAAGTCATTTTGGTGGTTTGACTTATTTATTTATTTATTTATTGTGGATGGCCCCTTGAGATGAATCATCTCTTTTTCGAGGGGGTCCGGTTATAAAACAAAGTTACATACATGACCACAAAGACAGACAAGACAATAAGCCCATACAGTACATAAAGACAAAGAAAAAAAAGAAAAATAATAATAACAATAATAAAAAAAATAAAAATAAAACACATCCACAAAGGAAGTACATTTGCTGTTTTTGCTCATAGTGAACTCTGGTTTACTGTGGGAGTCTATGAGTTTCTCCTGACTTAAAGGTAGATGGTGAACAATGCCTTTTGTCCACCAGTTCTTTCTTTGTTTTCCAAATTTCAGGAAAAAACCACCCTCCACTTTTTGAGCAAATTTCTCTGGTCTTATTTGATGAGCAAGTATCACCAGAATGACTGACAATTGGGAGGACCAATAGTCTTGATGATCCACCCGGAAGTAGAAAATACTGTTTGTTGAATAAAAATAAAGACAATTCGGTTTCTCTTTCAATGTTAATTTAATATCTTATTATTACTGAAAATGACAGTTTTTCACATTCATTTGTGATACATGGAAATTTTAAAATATATATATTTTCATAATAAAGGAAGTAACTAGCTTTTCATACATATTCTTTGAATCAAATCAAAGCCAGCTTCTAGAAAATAGTATTACAATTCCATGAAAACATTTGGCCTTGGGTTTCAAGCTCAAAGATTAAGAACCCTACAATGTGTTTTATCTACACAGGAAATAAATATAAGAACTACGTCTGAAGGAGTAGCTGCTTTACAGTAAGTGCAGTTGTATGTACATGAGACCCAGTGGAGAGAAGGCACGGTGATGTCTGACGACCCTGAAGTTTCTGCGGATCTGCATCTTGGCAACAAAGCTTTGACTTTTCCACACACTCGCACACACACACATGCCCAGCCACGCTAGACAAACACACAACCAGTCACGCAATAGGAAAACCATTCATCTGTGCGGCGCGGCGTCACTCGCTGGGAGCTGTGAGAAAACACATTTTAGTCTTTGTGTGAGAAAAGATGGGTTTGTGTTCCTTCTGTACTTGTTTACCTGGTGTCTCCTCCGTGCTGGGCTCCGCCGCTGCTGGTTCTGGAGCTGCAAAGTTACAAAGAATTATGACACAACCACTATTCTTATTATCATCATCATTATTATTATAGAGATTTAAATATTTTGTGTTTGTTGAGCAAATATTGTTAGTGTTTTCTATTCTCGCACTATCCTTTTGGGTCGCTCTGACTGACCCATGGCTCATTCAGGTCGAGAACAAGCTAGGGCAGGCGTGTCTAAACTTTTTAGTAAGAGGGCCATTTTTGTTCACCAAACTAGTCCAGGGGCCGACATCAAGGACTGAAAAACTGTCTTGACTGGCATTGGGCTGTTCTGAGCTTTAAAATGATTTATAACAGAGCTGAAGTTGGCTGAATGACAAATGTTTACCACCTCACCAGCTACATTAGCATCATTAACGTCAGTGTGCAAATCAAGTCAACAACATACTGGGCTTTATAACAAGGTCTATAGTGGCTGAACTGAAGTTGGATGAATGACACAGTGAACTTGTGTTTATGATCTCAAACACTACTTTGGGTCAGCAAGGCAGAGGGCCACATAAAATGACACTGAGGGCTGCATTTGGCCCCCGGGCCTGAGTTTGGACATGCCTGAGCTGGGGTCAGTCATTGTTTAGGGCATTGTTTAATCACTGCTTTCCTCTCCTTGTGAAATAAATAATCAATGGCATTGATTGGGTTAAGGCAAGTTGCAAATTTCTACAAACAAGTAGGAAAAAGAGAAACTGTTCCACTTGATTTGAGTCAAGTATTTCCTGGTCTGGTTATTTGTCAGAGAAATATAATGAATTTTATTGTTTATAATAAATCCTGAACAGACTATATTTTTTGCCTTTAACATGTTGCACACTTCTTTCTTTTGCACAAATCTGAGTGATACTGTCTGTGCCAAATGTGACATGTAAAATTCTTCTGTGTGAGATCAGTAAAGTCTATCTTATCTTATCTGAAAGTGATCAAATACAAATTAATTATGTAGATATTGACTAAAAGGAAGCTGTGAGTTCAAATACCACATTTTAAATCAATACAGAGTGGCTTGTTTGATTCAAAGGAACTAAAACACTCATATTAAAATGTGTCTGTGTTTTTTTCAATGCAATGAAAATAATAAAAAACAAACAAATGTTCATATAGTGTTTTTTGTGATCTGCTTGAAAAGACCGGGACCTCGAACCCTTGCCTCACAGACATTCAGCTGCCCATCATATGTTTACATCCTGTGGTCTTAAACCGGCGATTACACATTACAGACTCTGCGCCCTCAGTGTTTTGCATGAGGCAAAGGCAAATCGTGCCTCTCTCCATCTGCCGACTGGATTTGAACATATTTGCATCGAGATTCCATAAATGATGTTGTAAAGGTTACTCAGCCCTACAGTCACACAACTGCATCATGCAATTATTATGAAACTATTCTCATTAATTCTCTTTTGTGTTGAGGAAGACAGAAACAAAAACATCTCCTAAAAGCTTTAACGTTTTTACGGTAATTCTAATGTCAGAATGCATTGCTCATAGATACATTTGAGAAATAAATATATGGAGATGGCATTTCCACTAAAGTGTGTGGGCTATTTCCTTTAGGATGATTAACCAAATACGCAATACTTTATTTGAATCAACAAGCTCTACAATTGTGGCTATAGGTTTGAATTAAGTTTGCAATTAATATTCATTTGAGTAAAAATGATCGGAACAAGCCCAGTTTTCACATTGTCACCAGTTTTTGTATTTGTTTTTTGTATACAAAAAAAAAGGCCGCAAAACATACTGTCTGTGGGGGAAGAACGGTGTAACCCCAAAGTTTAAGTTCTACTAACATTATTTCAATATATGGAACATGTTTTCTACAGCAGTTAATGACACACCAGGCCTTATAGAAAGTTTCATTAATATAAAGTATACATAAAAAGAGAAGATTGTTGACATTATTAAAGTTACGTCCACATTGTCTATGTCACATTAGTTGTAATACGCTGTGTCTCTTTACATTTGACCTAGTTCCTGGATGTGTAACGTATAAACTGATTCCTGTGTGGGGTGAGTTCATTATTAGCCTGCTGTTGTTGGTTACCTCCTGGTTACTCTTCTCCAATGGGACCGTGTGTTTGTAGAGATATTACGGGACGCACAATGTACGTGTAAATCCTAAAGTGAGACCTGAACAACAGGTCACGAGTGGATGCCAAATATTGAAATATGTCCCTTGACTGAAAAAAAAGAAAAAAAAGGTGACACTGTGGTTCAGAGACATCACAGCCAAAGATAGGAGAGCTCTAAACAAGGTGCTAAGCTCTGCAAAGTGGACTGTAGGTTGTAAGATGCCTGTTCTGGAGGCTCTTTGTGAATCCAGACTTTTAAACTTAAAATCAATGACTCTTCTTGCCTGGTAAAGCCATGTTCCAGCTTCTTCACTCGAGCAGAAGAAACCGGCCGCTCGGATACAAGACATCTCGCTATGCAAACAACTTCTTTCCACAAGCTGTTAGGTGTCTGAACAAAGCACTTTAATTGTTGTTTTCACACCTTGTATGGGTTTTTGTTGTTATATTACTTTGTATTGTGCTGTTTATTCTGTTGGTGCACACAGAGTACCTTTCTCTGCAAATGTATCCCAATGTGTTTTTTATACTGCACATGGCAAATGAAATGAATCTGAATCTGAATCTAGTCAAATAATGAAACGCTGCCACATACTTCCTGCACTGTTAAGGAATGCTCATAATTACCATGGTGATAGTAACATTGTTGTCATAGTAGCGATAAATACTGAGCAGTGATAGATGCGAATGTCCACAAGCTGTAGTGTAGACCTTTATCCTTGCAGCTGATGAACTATGTCTGTCTAAGATGTGTGGATTGGATAATACGATTACGGATTTGATGTAAATGTCTATTGTGTGTTTTGTCTGCAGAGGCTACTGAAGGTCACACTAATCTAAATAAAGTATATTTCCATCCATCTACCTGAATGATTCCAAGGAACGCAAATGACAAATACCATGATTCACGGAAAATGGAACAAAAACAATCATGCAAATATATTCATCATGTGGTGTGACCAGGACAGAAAACAAAAACATGTTTCGGAGTGGAAGTAACATGGACACATTTAAACTACTTTAAACACATTGAATTTTGAATTCATTGGTGAAAAAGATTGTTTGCTTAATATTTAATTTGAAAAAGAAAGCCATTGTTTTGTCTAAATGCAACATAAGAAATGGGATTAGGATGGGACTATGAGGTGAGAATTGTGTGGCTCACTTCCCATACCTTTTTACCATAATAAATAACATTACTGGCTGAATAAATGATAAATGTACAGTGTTTTTTTATGCAACATATTGTTATTGTCTTCAAAATGTCACCTTTCAACATAATCCATGCTTCCACCCCCGAGCCTGTTAAAGGGCTACAGATGGAAATGGTGCTAAATCTGGGGCCTAAATCTCTTTAATGCAGTTGTGTTTAAATTAATAAATTAAACTGTATCATGTATTGTCACCTGGTTCAGGGGCTGGTTCTTCTGAGGGGGGGGCTGTCATGGTTTCGGGTGCTGCGCTGCCCTCTGCTGGTGGGTCTGTGGGCGCTGGGGCTGCCTCTGCATCTGGAGGGGGGCTGGCCGCAGGTTGGGACTCCTGTTGGGCTGGTGGGGTTTCCTCTGCGGCTGGGGCTGCGGCTGGGGCAGGTGCGGCTGGGGCAGGTGCGGCTGGGGCAGGTGCGGCCTCCGGGGGTTTAGTCTCCTCAACCACGGTTTGGTCGGGGAGAGTCACACTGTCCTCTGCCACGTTTCCGTTCTCATTGGCAGCTCCTGGGGGCAAAGACAGTGAACAATTGGAGCTGCATTGACACTGATGGTTATGAGCTTTGGGGAATACAAGCAGAGAGAGTGCTCCCATAGATATAGAGTAAGGTACTCAGACACACAGGAGTACACCCACTGCTCCTCCACATTGAGAAGAGACATTTGAGGAGTGTTCCAGGCCTGTCCCACTGTCCCACAGGGAGGAGACCCGGAGAATAACCAGGACCCCCTGGAGAGATTGTCTCTCAGCGGCCTGGAAACGCCTCAGGATTCCCCTGGATGAGCTGGAGGATGTGTGGAAAAGGGAAGTATGGGCGTCTCTGGGATGTGGGAGGCAGTAGTCTTTACAATTTGCAATCAGATAAAGTGGAAGAAAACATCAACATTGTTTACATTTTTCTTCCTCTAACACTTCTACCATAGAGAGTATGGCTTCCACCTATTGTTAGGTGTTTCTCAAATGCACACAGTGGGACACCAAATAGTTGTCAGTACCTGGAGAGTCACTCCTCAAACCAATGCTGTCAAACATTAGCGTGTCTTGATGCATTGTCAAGTTTACTTTAACAAAACCCTAACAGAATGACACACACATACTTCTTTTTGTCAAATGTCTTTTGACAATTTTTCAGTTTTTCCTCACACAATGGGCCAGAAGGATTTTGTCTGTATGATCAGTCAATATCTCCAGAAAAAGTATGATTGACTATAATTATAAATCCATTTGAAGAGGTCCAATGACGATCACAGTTTGTGGCGTGTGCACTTAGCTCTGCGCTGTATGACTCAGAGTCAGGACTAAGTGTTTTATTTCACTGTTACCAATGATGAAGCCGTTCTTCAGGTAACACACTTTCTCCACAGATCCACTCTCATAACATTACACATCACAGAGCCACACGCAGGACGAGAATAAACAAGAACTGTGGACTTTTGAGCTGGCTAACTCCATCTGGCAAATGATAAAGGAAAGATAAGTGTATTGGCAGACAAATGAATGGCGTCATGCATGGCCCAATTATTAGTCATTTTCTCAAGAAACTTCTAATCTATGTAAAAAACTTCTCACTTCTAATCATTTCTGAATGGAGTTTGCATGTTCTTCAACCAAAAAACGCAATGTGTAATACTTTGATTTAAAAATGAAAAGGCTTGAGATTGCAACAGTAGCTCAGTTGGTAGAGCATTGGCCTTTGAGCTTGAAGGTCGTGGGTTCAAGCCCACCTCAAGACCTACTTCACGGCTCCCACTGATGACTGCTGTCGTTGTGTCCTCGGGCAAGACACTAAACCCCACTTTGCCTGAAGCCCCCACTGAAAGATCTCAGCTCCTGTGGACTCACCACCTGCAGGAGGACCAGTGAGGGGCTGGTGCTCTGTGACTGGGTGCAGCTCTGACTGTCACCCCCCCGACCCAGAAATGGATTAAGGGGAAGAAAATGGATGGATGGAAGGCTTGAGATTAGGCTGTCAGACCGGTTTGGTTTTATTTATGTTAACAAAATGTGATAATTTGGTCAAAATACCACCTTTCTGCAATAAAAATGGATAGCTTTAAATGCAGCCTACAGAAAGTTTCAGGCCCTTGACCAGCTCTCAAATGTGTCCCCCTCTTAAACTGTGACTTTGAGCCCCCTGCCCTAAAGCACAGAACTACTGGTTTTGTGTATACACTGCACAATTGTTAAAGTTGAGTTCGAATATCGCTCTGAGAAGGTTTTGCATAACATCATATATCATATAACAACTATCATATATCACGTATATCCTATTTACTAGTCACATACATCTAATATGTCATGATACGTTCTGTGAAACTATAGCGATGATACTTTTATGAAGACACAATAAATGAAAATCCCTTCAAAAGTATTTTGCTTGCTTCTTGGAAATGGATGTACCAGGTAAATAAGCTCTTTCAATATGCAAACTTTAAGAAAACATCCCTTATTTCCATCCGTCCTCCAATTCCAAGACGGGACCCTTTCATCACATTATGAGTGACATGTTTGCTTAATCAAAATATGAGCCATATACAGATACTGCCAATGAACAATATTAATGTTGATTAAAATAATGAAGTTTAAATACATCTCACATTTTCCATTAATTTTATGAAACTCCAGAAATAACTTTACCTTTTTCCTATAATCATAGATAGACAGTTAGCTGCATCCAACTATTATTTATGTAAATTTTTGTACTTTTTTGCACTAATTTTGTTGCTGATTTCCCTCTTTGTTTTAGTGCAGGGGTCTCCAACCTGTAGCTCAGGAGCCACCAGTCGCTCGCCACCCCCTTCCAGGTAAATAATAATGACTGTACCCAATATCAGGCTTGTTCACGCCAATATATCACCAATTTTTTTCCCAGGGCCGCTTAAAGGACACCTGTTTTAGGGTTTCCAAATGAATAGTTGAAACAAATATGACACTTACAGCTCAATCAAA
Source organism: Knipowitschia caucasica (assembly GCA_964034765.1). NCBI lineage: Eukaryota > Metazoa > Chordata > Actinopteri > Gobiiformes > Gobiidae > Knipowitschia > Knipowitschia caucasica. The sequence continues at coordinate 33,683,727 of OZ035838.1, read as the reverse complement.
TACAGCTCAACTAAGAGGGACGTGGTGGAGGCCATGGTGAGGATTATTATAAGAATGTTAATGGAATTAATCTGAATTTTCATTATTGCAAAGACTGCAGTTACTCCCACAGTGACACTCCTGTAGATAATGTCCTCTATCTATGAATCATATTTGTTCCTGAAGTCAATGAAATTCTAATTAACACACTCAAATGTATTATTAAAGTAGAAATGTCTTTACAAAGTGTATATTTAATGAGACTGTATCTTATCTTATTGGTGTATTTTTCACCCACACCCGCTCCAGAGACCACATCACCCCCTTCCTCAAACAACTCCATTGGCTCCCTGTTTCAGACCGGATCCAATACAAGGTCCTACTCCTCACCTACGAGTCCCTCCATAACCTACCCCTTAATCTCTCACTCTCCTCAGGACTAAACACCGCACCTTGGGGGACCGAGCCTTCGCCGCAGCCGCCCCACTCTCTGGAACTCAGCCCCACAACCATCCGAGACTCGGACTCACTACAGAACATAAAATCACTTCTCAAAATCCACCTGTTTCAGCCTTTCCTTAAACTTCAATGTTTACTTTATATGTTTTGTAAAGCGTCTTTGAGCGTCAAAAAAAATAAAAATGCTATATAAGTTTGATGTACTATTATTATTTATTCATTTATGTAAAAGGATTTGTTCCAAGAATCTTTCAACCTTGTCCAAAATGTGTTTGTGTTCTAATCAATGTGATCAATTTGATTAGTCTTGTAAATGTACTTTGTACTATGGAACATTATAACAACTCCATTTTGTTGACAAATTTGACCTGAACTGAAGCCGCTGGAGGACATTGTGATAGATTACATTTCAAAGATGTAATTTGATGTCATTCATGTTTTGAAATCTTGAGTTTGTGATTATTCAATTACTAAAATAGTTGACGATGAAATGTAAAACTCATTGATTAATTCTACAGCCCTAATATGAACACACGACTGCGCAGAGAGACATGTGTATTCACTTCAGAAATGACAAGCAACATTTGGATTTCAGTGGTTCAGGGAACAAACAGACAGAGATGGAGGAGCCTCGTTCAAAGTCACATCAGTCCGTCTGACCAATGCAAACAATACTTACTGCACCACAACCTGTCTTTTCTGACCCACTACAACAAAGCAGCGTCCAAAGTGGCTTCTCCATTTCCTACTGAAACTATAGCCGGTCATCAAAGCTGCTGTGTGTGCTCTACTGTCCTTATCAGAGGGACACAGCCAAAAACACTGTTAATCAACAGCAATAAACTTTCCCATTGGGACACCCAAGCTGACAGGCACTTCAGATATCACCTGTACACTGCATTTGCATTTACTCAGTGTTTTTCTTATCAGGACTTGGGTGATGGTAAATGGATGAGGATATTCTATACGGAGCAGGCAATGACACCAGTTCAACATGAGCCCCAAAACTATGTTTAGATCCTACTAGACTCAAATAAAACAATATAACACTAGGCATGATTATGTGTATATGTTTGTCTTTGCTTAGTAACAGTGACAGAATGCACCTTGGTATTTGATATTTCCAATACATGAGCAAAAACATGAGATAAGCTGAGTTTGCCATATTGTGTGTTATGTGCCAAATTAATACATACGTTCAATTGTGTGTCTTATATTTTTTTTAAATTAATCTTGAAGCAATTACAACTTCAGAAAATGTTTTTAAAAAAAATAGCTTGGACAAACCTGTGGTGCTGGCCCCATTACCCTCCTCCCGTTTGCTGCCTGGTCGAGCTGGGTCCACAGTGGAAGTTTGTGAGCTTGTGGAGCACCCCATCGCGTCCAGTGCACACAAGAGGTCTGCGTGTCCAACTTCAGGCTCTGTGTTGATGCTGCAGATGCCCTGGTGACGTCGCTCATAGAATCTTGTCTCTCAATGGCCCGTCCTGTCACATTCACAGTCAAATTCCTTTAGTCCGCCTGTGCGTAATGGCGCATGGTGCAGACTCCTCCACTGCCTGCGAGCCGCGGCTGCAGGTGGAAAATGCAGTTAAAAGTGCTCTGTTTATTGTGGCTCAGTTTGAGGCGCGTAAATGGAGGATGTGCAGGTACAGAAATGCATTATTTAGACAGAGCGCACACAGGTCTTTGGGGCGGGGCAGTTTGTGGAGTGCCATAACTACATGCCGTTGTTCCCTTGAGCAAATGCATCATGTTGTTTTCAAAATATTACCACAGAATAAATGAAATGGTTAATATGACATTTAAGCTGCAAACGGAGAGAGATTTTACCCAGCATTTTTGTTTAGTCTGAAATGTCAAGAATAATTGTTTCTTCTTTGTTTTAAACATTTGTGGTACATTTTTTATTCAACATTTAAGTTAGGATTTTAAACTTTTAAACTTTTTAGTATTGGTAGAATGTGTATTTTTTGTCGTGGTATAATGTGTATATTTGGTCTTACTATATCGTCTATTGTCTATAGTAGTAATATTTTAATATTGTTTAGACTTTGGCAGGAGTGTTTGCACATTTATTTTGTATGTATTTTATGTTAGCCATGTAATCTGTTCAGACCAAAAGGCACCATTCATAACTTGGCAAGCTACTATTTAAATTAGAAATGTCTTAAATTCTTACAAAAAAATATATCTTAAATACGTGATATTCTCAATATTCTTGAATCTCGGTGTTTTTTTGTTTTTTCAAATCAACTTTGAGGAGTGTGCGCAGTAGACTTCTGCGCAGCCACAGCCTCAGAAACACGCGCACTGCATCACGGTACTTCCTTTCACTCCGAGGCCATATTGGAGTTAACTCACAGTAAGCGCTGCTCTCACCATTTATGTCAAAAATCACATTTCTAAAGCCCCTGAAGGCGTCTCTTCACTAACACTAACTCGCCCTGTTTCTCGCTGTCCGCAGGTTTGGCCGTAAAGGACTAAACTCACAAAATGGTGGCCGCAAAGAAGACGGTAAGATCACACGCTGCCGTGGGCTTCACGTGGAGCCTGGTCTGAGCCGCGGCCTGTAGCTGTGGCTGTGTTTGGGTCACACACACGTATTTCTTTGCCCATATGGAGTGTGGACACATGTCTTTTAGTAGCTGGACTGTAATCTGACGAAATAATAGGTTTGCGTTCGCCGTAAAACGTCAAAATGCATGCTGTTTACGTTGTAGGGACCCGGGAGTTAACGTCACGTCTTATGCTAATGCTAAGCTAATCACTGTTTGCACTTTATGATTAATAATATACATGGGTAACCTTCCCTTGTACGTTCTGAATTGCGTGTATTGTACAAACATTATCAAGCCGTTATTGTCAGTGTTCAATATCGCAAAGGAATGCTGCAGTGTTAAAATGGAGATCTAACTATAGATGGAAACATTAAAGATGACTAATCAGGATTGAGATTATAATTAATTGAAATGGGTTGGTGTGAATGACCTCCACGGATGCTCTCACTAAAGTTCCTAAAGACTATTTTGTGCAGAATCCAAACAATTGGGCTGAAATAGCATAAGAATTCATTGGAAAACCAAAAGTGACCGGAGCTTGAGTTGTCATTTTACTGAAATCTATTGTTTACTTTAGAAAAAGTCCCTGGAGTCCATCAACTCCCGGCTCCAGCTGGTGATGAAGAGTGGCAAGTATGTCCTGGGATACAAGCAGTCTCAGAAGATGATCCGCCAGGGCAAAGCCAAGCTGGTCATCCTGGCCAACAACTGTCCGGCTCTCAGGTAAGATGTAGCCATTTTTGAAGTTCTCAGCTTTTCTCTCAAGGAAATTCACAATTAGCCTTCATAGAATGCTACCATACATGATCCAGGTCGAAGACTGTATTTTGGGAAATCTGAAATGGAGAAATACAAAATATAGGTCTCCTTGTATTGGATTTATCCTCTTAGCACTTTTTTACTAAAACGGGGGGAATAAAATTTAAAATTGATTTCCTAAAGATTTGTGTACTGGCTGAAAACTCAAACCATGGATAGTACCATTGTTGTAAAGTAGATGGTCTTGTTTTTCTTATCACCTATTGAAATATTTGACCTATTTTAAAATTATTTTTCATCTGTTTTGCAGGAAATCTGAGATTGAGTATTACGCCATGTTGGCAAAGACTGGTGTGCACCACTACAGCGGCAACAACATTGAGCTGGGCACAGCCTGTGGAAAGTACTACAGGGTCTGCACGCTGGCCATCATTGATCCCGGTGAGTGCCTTTGTATTTATTTTTATTTTTTATACTATTGATTTGTCAGCGAATGTTTGCGCCTGTGAGACCATGAACTGTGGTTCTGCAGGACAAGTGGTTCGCTAGATAAACGCCCTCTGGACTAGACAATTGAATGTTTGTTTATAAAAGTCCAGTTGGTCACACTTAATTTAACTGTTTGAAGAAAGTCTTTGATTCATTATGCTAAAATCTTTTCATTTTCCATTTTAGGCGATTCAGACATCATCAGGAGCATGCCCGACCAGCAGCCACAGCCCCAGTAAAGCCTCCCCACGCCCCGTTGTTATAAATAAAAGTCGGTGTTAACAGTTTTTGTCATGCATTTTCTTTTACTGTCCACCAGAGGGCAGCAGTGACTTGGTATACTTACATGTTACTGTATTATCTCCAGCGTTAGAGGTCCATTACTTAAGTTTGAAATTGGAAACGGGAGATCTTGAAGCTACATTCTCACTTGCATAAAGTGTGTAACCACTGGTCCAGTTGAGTGTAATGGAGAAAGGAGCATGTCCTTTCTGCAGTATTAAAGGCTTTACACAAGCACTATTTACTGCTTCATAACTGAAGTCCCTGAAAGCTCGTCATGCTTCACATAACGTACCTTGACTTTAACAACATAGCAAATTTTATATTTAATTTATGGCCTCTAACATGTGCTTTGATTTCTGCATGGGTTTTTCCACGGAATAATTGATCACGAGCTCTCAAGGGTGAACATTAGAACATGGATTTGTTGAGGTCAAAGCATAGACACAGCTGGTGGGAGGAGTTTAGTTGCGTAGGTGGATTAAGTAGATTAGATTTTTCTGTAGCGGCTGGCACTGAACACGGGTCCAGTCCACCTCTGAAAACGTATTTACCAAAAATATTTTGTACAGAATACAAAATCTAAGATGGTAACATTATCCAAAGTGGAACAAATGTTTTTACAAAGCTTGATTTTTACCAGAACCCAGTTTCATCCTTGTTTCCCTCATACTAAACTATCCTGGCCCATTTTGGTGCATAGTTAATCCGTCTGTTTTTTTTCTGATTTCCTGTTAGACTTAACTCGACCTTCCTGAAACTGCACGTGCAGCAACTGAGGGACTACTTGTCTAACAGTTGGAATAATCAAATTTACTCATGTGAACAAACGCGGCTATAAATAGAGAGGGGACAGACTTCTGCCAGATATTCAATAATCCATACATTTACAACATGTGCCGCCGTGTCATTGTGCGTCATCAGTATCCAGTGCATGAGCAAGCAAAAAATTGTTCCACTGGTTTTAGTAAGTAAGTAGTAATGTTTATTTATATAGCGTATTTTACGGACCAAGGTCACCCAAATCACTTTACAATGTTCAGAGTTCAGATATTGCTCCAATCATTCCACACACGGTGATGACGATAGCAAGTTGCCAAATACACTGGACCATCAGCCCCCAATCAACACCATCCATTCACTCTCTCACCTATTGTACATGTTTTTAATGGTAGGGGAAACCAGAGCACCTGGAGGAAACCTACGCAGACACGGGTAGAACATGCAAACTCCACTCAGAAAGGCCCTGTTCCGACCGGGATTCGAACCCAGGACCTTCTTGCAGAGAAGCGAGAGTGCTATCCACTCAGCCGCTGTGCCACCCTCACCTAGTTATTCATACATGAGAAATACTGTGCCTCAAGCCTTTCACATAGTCGATATTTTAAGAGCTTGAAAAATGCTGAGCTCTATGTGAAATCAAACCAAAGCTAAATAAAATCTGAATAATAGTAAAGTTTATAAGTAAAGAACACAATAATGCTCAATGGAATACATGGGTTTGATTGTTTCCCGCTGCCATGAAGGGTAATCAGTTGAATTTTATAAATAGCCTAATGTGAGAGTAAATTTGAGAATGTTTTGCAAATACTGACACCATGATGGTACTACTTAATTTTCTTTCATTCACACTAGTTTATCTTAACACTGTGAGTGGCTTTGTCAAATCAAACATACATGAAATATAGGCCACTGTATATTGCACTGAAAAGGCCTTCAAAATAGAAACACATTTACCGGTAGTAATGGAACATGACCTCCCATTTGCCGTGCCGTACACACTATCTAGGTCATTTTTCTGCTGATCAGATGTAATATCTCATCTGTTGAACATTTCAGATTTGGGACTTTCAGCCTGATTGAATTGACCCACATTTCATAATTTATCTTTGTTTTTTTATGGCTTGTGTCCAGCGCTGGAAAAGTAGGTGAACTCGTCTGCCTTTCTGAACGTGGATCCTACAGGAGATGCCAGGGTCCAGTTTAAATCCTTGCTGATCTGCCAGTCTGTTTATCCCTGTGCGGCCAGAGGAGACATGCTGAGTCTGCGGGCTGGAGGTCACCCACATGAAACACTGCGGCACGTTTTATAGGCCGCTGTCTCTGAGAATTCAATCCAATCTTTCCCGCTGAATCATTGCTTTTCAGAATTTTAATAAAAAACACTTATTGAGGTCAGGTGGAAAAAATGAATCAGATAAGGCCTGTATGAGAAACATATCACTCTTTGACAGAGGTGGAAGAAGAATGTATCTGTATTAGAATCTACTCAAATTGATTTAATTATGAATAGCTAAACGGGCGGCACGGTGGCTGAGTGGATAGCACTTTCGCCTCTCAGCAAGAAGGTCCTGGGTTCGAATCCCGGTTGGACCAGGGCCTTTCTGAGTGGAGTTTGCATCTTCCCCCTATGTCTGCGTAGGTTTCCTCCAGGTGCTCCGGTTTCCCCTACCACTAAAAATATGTACAATAGATCTGTGCCTCCTGTACTGGCACCCCCAATCCCAAAAAATCACAATTGCTAACCGCTTTGAGACTCTGATGTGCAGTGAAAAGGTGGTATATAAATAAAGATTACTTACTACTACTACTAAACCCTCCTGCATTAGTAAAAACCTCAAAAACCCAGTGGGAGAAAAGAGAAACCTCAGTAGACCCACAGAGAGAGAGGGATTGACTTCCTATGGACCCACCGGCTTTAGATCCAGGACTGAAAAAGTTGAAAACATTATTTAAAGCATTGAATGAAGTAGTTTTGATACAACAGAAAGTCACGAATACATTTTTTTCTACTGTTTTGTGTGATTTGATATTATCCACTGTGACTGTTCCACCTGCACTGCAACGTGTGTGAAAAGTGTTTTGCTCAAGGCCACAGCAGCATCCACTCTTTGTCTATTTACAGGGGAACAAAAAACACAAAGCAATTTCATTTATTTGATTTTTATTTGTAAGATTTTGTTTATGGAAGAAGCTCTTGCAAACCCAACAGCATTTTCTCAGCGGTGGTGATTGTAATTCTTAAAAGCGTCAGCCTCCTCTCCCCGCCGCCCAGGGCCCTGTCCACGTTCACTGAGCCGGAAGTTTCTAACAGCAGTACGCAGTTTGGCCTGTTACCCAAATAGGCAAATTTTGCTCTTACAGCTGATTTCTGCAGGAATTGGCTCGGACTGATCATAAAGTGCAGTTTTGTTGGATTTGCAGAAGCCTAAATTCACAATGACAAGGGTACAATATCCACGAACACATTAGTATCCCATGGGAAAGGAATCATTATAATATTTATCACACTATTTTTTGCATAGAGAGAATACCATTATACATACGATAAATGGTTACATCTACCACTTAGGGCTGCACAATATTGCACTTTGACTTTTGCTGTAAATATGACATTAAAGTCCTACAAAGTCACAAATTCTTTTCTCAAATTGTTGGATTTCATGTGATCAGTGATTTAGCCCATTTTCACCGGGGTAAAAAATGAAATCGTAAACATAAAAAATACACACATTTCACAGCTATTTCTAAATGTTCCACTTTCTCCATATTGTGCAGCCGTAGTTCAGCATTATCTAGCCCAGCGTTACTGGCCTGTCCACGCCTCGGCAAAAAGCAGACTTTGGACTACTCAGCATCCATGGTGCTGAGCTCAAGCAATGGAAAACCAAGGTGTTTTTTTTTTTTTAGCATAGACAGGAATAATGCATCATGACATCAAGAAAAAAAACTACTTCAACTACTAGCCTCAAGCAGCAGCATATCACTCTGTCTTTTGTAGGAAAATGCCCTCAGTCCAGCTAAGTCAAACAAAAGAAAACCAGACAGTCCACACTGCATCAATGCCATTGGGAGACAAGACAAAAACACACGAAAACCTCTTAAATTTGGGGTATTTTGAAACGCACAATTTGTAACAGATGCTTAAGAGCTCAATTACTTGAAGGATCTCCGGGAAGTGGGAGTTTGTCTGGGAGACGATTACAACACGACACACAACAGATTTAATACAAAAGGATTACAGGCTCCTATTGGTCAGGACGTTTTCTCAGGAGACGTAACAAAGCCATGAACCACTATCTTTTACCATTCACCATTCCAAGTCGACAGTAAACCGTAATGTTATTCAGATTTGTGAAAACTATGTGGTCGGTAATTTCTCTTCAATTCAAATCATAAATATTGACTTGTATATATTCGTTTCAATGTAAATGCGTTGCCACACCCCTTATTTTTAACGTGACACCAATACACCGCATTAACACTTCATTATTATCATCCTTTTCACTGTTATACAAAAGTTGTACAAAAATACCCCAACATTACATTCAATTAAGGAATTTCTCAAAATCTGAAAAAAGTGCTCTCACAGAACCAGTCAGTATTCTCATGTTCTCTCATGCGCACGCGTTTAGGTAGTCTATCCATGAAGACGACAAGGATTCACAGTATCAGGAGTTGCTGGAACAGTCTTGGCCCTTTTTTCGGTCGGAGAAAAGAGAGATTTTTTTTGTCTTTGCAAAGTCAGTCTCCCACAACAACCAGGAAATGTTGTGAGATTTCAAAGTTTAAGATAAGAGAGGGTTAAGATTTGTAGCTGGGACCTCCTCTGGACATGTCATGTTGTTGGGAATCAAACATGAACCATTTGGAGTGGGTGTCCAAGGCAGAGGGGGGAGTTTGGGGGTAATAGGGGGGAGGTGGAGGAGGGGGGAGGTGCAGAGGACCAGCCGCGGTGAAGAACGTGGAGCTCATGCCTCCATATACTGGGGCGGGGGCTCCTTGGGCGGTAGGGCAATAGCCTCCTCGTAGGGGGGTAGCAGCACCTGTAAGAGAAGGCAACAAATAAGCCGGACGTACAAGTGGTTTCAACACAGCACATTCGCTATTTACATTACAATATATATTCCCAAAAAGGCTGGAAACCAAAACGGCAGAAGACGAAATTAAATATGGAAACCCTCATTCATACAAGCAGCAGTCCAGGAACATTGCTGGGTTGCCATGTTCACACAGAAATGAGGAATGCCATAGCGATTAAAAAAACAAACATATCTTTAAAATGGGTAAAAATATTCTTATAAATTGAATCTGAAATCAATTTAAATGTTGCATAAAATTAGCATCACAAGCCTTCCTTGTTTTTCTGTTTTTCACGTTTTTAAAGCAGAACTTCATTATTTTTGGTACATACACTGCAGCCATTATAATCCACAACAATGATTCATATTCATTTTCCGTTTCTGTTACGTCCACGTGTCTCCGAGGAGAGGATACGGCTTGCCTGGAATGTTCCACAGAATGGCATTAAATTGACCCATCTCCATGGAAACAAGAGGCTCAAAACAAGAATATCTTTTTTTTTATATATAAAAGCAACATTGATAGTTTTATGCCCATCTGTGGAACATACAGACACTACAATAATATTATTTACTGACATTGGGCACTTTTAAACACTCAAGAAGCATCGTAGAACACTCGTCCGGACTCCTAGTTTTTCCATCTCTGTGAATAGAAGCGGTTTTGATAGATTTTCTGTATTTGCAATTAAATTGGTTTCATGTTGGTTCAAAAATAGACTGTAATTGTGCAAAACTGCATCTGAAAAGACCTTACAAACACTCGCATTGTCCTTTACTCCTGCTATAGGCATGACCGGCAACGAGCTCGGCACACACACCACACAGACTCCAAATGGCGTTATAAAACCAGCACTCATTCAGTACGAGAGAGAGAGAACGAGAGAAAGAAAGAGAGGGAGAATATGCTGCGAGCAAACAAATAGTGAAACGGTCAGGGAGGCCCGGCGAGCACATCACAACTAGGATTTGAAACAGAGCGGACACAAGCAGACAATTATGTAACTAACTTTGTCCGGAAAGTGTATGTGTATATTCAAAGAAGAGAGAGTCTATGGGGAGAGAGAGAGAGAGAGAGAGAGAGAGGACGGAGCGAAACTGCTGTGCATTTTAATAGCATTTATATAAAAGCAACAACAGATAAGCAGCTGGGTACTTGATGTCCGAGGACGTTAAAAGCCATTTAGACACAGCCTGCTTTTCTGAGGCTGGGAATAGATGGAGCTCTCCTTTCATTCGGAGGAGGAACGCTCTGAATACACCATCTGCTCCTAAATCTATAAAAGTGTGGAGATTTATGCAGCTGTTAACTTAGTGCCAATGATACATGTTGGATTAATGCACTTTAGCAGGCGTTTAGAATTATGGCGCACACGGCCGCAGATTAACGCTTCATGTTTTTAGCTTCATCCGGAAAAAGGCCCTAACATCTTCTGGAAGTGTTGGTGAAATGACTGATGCACCAGATAAGAACTCAGTCTCATTCTGGGCACTTGGGTTGTACCGATGTGGGTTTTCCGGAGGCAGATTTTTTCAACGCTTGAACTGGCCGATTTTGTTTAGTTTAGTTTATCATTGCATTTTTTAAACAACCACAATTGGGACATTTTAGGAGGCTATTTTATAATACTTTAATGGGTATTGATGGGTAAAGATAGATATTTCATTTGATTCTATTTTTAAAGTATGAAGTTGTTCTATACTCACTGAAATGTCCCCACTGTGGTACGATAGGATCTCTTAATTCATTGATTAATCTTGTTTTTTTTAAGAAGAGGAGAAGAAAACGTGAAGACCAATATATGATTCATTTTTACTTATATAGCTCATCTTGGTTATTTTGTGAATTCACTTTTTTACATCATGGAGGTATTTTGAACAATTGATTACTTTTATTGAATTTAACTTGTGTGTTCTGTCTTTTCTGTGTCTATGTTGGGCCCTGAGTCCGCAATAAAAACGCAATTCCTTCATTCATGCATTAAATTGGGCTTTGTCTGTGCTTTTTTGGTCGATTTTCTGAACAAAATGTGTTGAATGGAGACGTTTTACTTCTGGAAACCTAATCCCTGCCAACTTTGCAGCTTCATAGATCACTACTTTCTTCATATACAGTACAAGCTTAAGCGATTGCCAACAAAGTCAGAAGTAATTACAATTCCCAGTAAGACATTTATGTAAGTTCTGTTACGTACACTCAGCTTGGTGACACAACAATCTTTACACTGTTGGAAGAAATGATTACTAACCGTTTCTGTCTCTGGGCACAGTGCAGCTTACAGTCTGGTGAGCACCGCTAACTACATGCTAATCCTCACCCATATGTTTCACCGTATGGAAAGAAATCATGATCTGATCTCTCATACTGTAACATAGAGAGCGTTTCGTAAGGTGAACGCAGACAAGGGCACCAGGGCAGAGGATTGAGATGTCTTATGGATCGTGGAGGATTACTGCAGCGAACAAATGGAAACGGTGACTGTGATAAAGCTCCTCAGGCCGCGGGGGAGAAGAGATGGCAAGATCTGGCAACGTGACGTCCCGATACAAAAACATTGACGTCATTGTATTTGATAGGTTCGCAAATGTTATTATATACTTGTGTGTGTTTATAAGGAGGAGGCAAGAGACCGGACTGGCTTTGTAGCTTGCTGTATTAGAACTTATATAACGTAACATGTAATCACATTTTAGAAATTAACGTAACTCTGTGCGTAACTACCGTAATTCACTTTATATGTCAATACAAAACACTGATTTTAACACTTAAAAACATATAGACGGGGTAAGTAAGTAAGTAAGTAATCTTTATTCATATAGTGCCTTTCTCAGACCAGAGTCACAAAGCGCTTTTACAATTGTTATTTTTGGGCATTTGTCTCTCACTCCACACAGAGATGGGAGCGGGGTCACTGAACAGGAGGCGCATGCCAGACCTATTGTACATATTTTCTGTGGTAGGGGAAACCGGAGCACCAGGAGGAAACTTGTCCATACACGGGGAGAACATGCAAACTCCACTCAGAAAGGTCCTGTTCCGACCAGGATTCAGACCAAGGACCTTCTTGCTGAGAAGCGAAGGTGCTAACCACTCAGCCACCCAAGCTCACACAACGCCCAACTAAGTGTACCAATTTTAATCACATCTGTAGATCAGCTTTTTCAGACAGAAAAGTGAAAATGAGAGGACCAGCCTCCTTCAGCCAATCAGCTGACTTCAGACAGGCTTTCGGACTTTGAATGAATTTTATTGTTATTTCGGTTGATTTACATGTATTGCTGAGTTACATATACCTGTACATTCTAAATAATTCACGTGATCTATGACATTTCTACACAAGGCATTACTAATGGGAGCTGAATATCTAAACAGTAAGTGTGTTCAGCCTCTTGCAACCAACTTAATTACGTATTCATTCATTAGATATATTTGGAGAACTTTTACTCTTTTTTTTGCTCAATTTCACAGTTGGTGCTGGAGGTAACAGGAGGAAGAACTGCGGCTCTATTTGAATCCTTTTTCTAGTGTGGTGACCTTACCTTGCACATTTAGTGGTATGAACTCAGTGAACTGCAATAACACGCAAACATGTGTAAATATGTGTTGTGAGGTGCGTGAGAGCCGTGTGGGGGCGGGGCCGTGGTCGTACCGTGGTGTCGTTGGTGGTGACGTAGACCAGGACCTCGGTGCTGCCGCGGCCGCTCACGTACCGGTAACAGTTCCACACGCAGCCGATCAGGTAGGCCTGTTTGAGGGAGACAGAGAGGACGTCATGACCTTCGGAGGGACACACTGCTACTGCCGCTGCTGCTGCTGCTGCTGCTGCTGCTGCTGCCACTACTGTTCTTTATTACCAGAGTTCAACCATTCATCAATGTCAAACATGCTTAGAGAAGAGATGGATCACACAAGGGCCTGAACATGCTCTTAAAGCTGGAGAATCTAACTTTGAAACCACAAAAAAATACAATGTAATTTGGACACAATATAAGACTCTTTCTGTTGGGACAAACAAAATGTATGTAAAAAGGTTACATAATCCACCTTTACACCAGACTAGGTCTCAAAGAGCAAAAACGAATGCATAATATTGGACTATACGAGTGTTAATAATCCTACATGCTTCTATTTTCTGCTCAATCTCAATGTCAGAATATATATAGTAAAAAAATCCAGGTTCCAAACTCCTTTGTGGAATAGACAACAGTAGAATTGATTTATTCTGCCTCTTTAATATTGATCGGTAAAATGAAAAACATGGAATTTCCTGCACTCTCTGTAATTAGCATGTGACGGCTGTCCTCCTCCACGTTGCTATTTCTTCATTAGTGATTTCAGGCCTGGTCTCAGCGGTGGCACAATTGTGCGCAGGAAGCCAGCGGAGGTTTAAGGTTTTTCCTGATGAGCCGAGGAACAGGGTGGTCATTGTGTTTGTGTGTGAAGGAACCCGCTGAGCTTGTTCCTGTGCCAGCTCCAAAACCCAACCGACCACAACATCAATGCCAAGCACAGACCATCTGCTGAGTCCGACCTCCGCATCCAGAGAGCTGAGGTCAACACAACCTGGATTTATCACGCTACACTTTCTTGACAGAAATCCAAATGTTCGAGAGCCCCCTTCCTCTTGCGTCACACCTCTTATTATTCCATTCCAAACCAAATTTAATCCCTGCAGGATCACAGTTGAAGTGATGGTGGTCATGGACAGTAATAACCAGCCGTGTGTGTAAAACAATTGATCAAAACACCATTGCATTAAAAGTGACTGAACCGTGCTCGCCCTCTTGGAATCAATACTGACCACAGTCCAATTGTTTTATTCCTATAACACCATGTGCACGATGTATATTGAACCATGTATCTCCTCAACGTCTAACTTTCTCCAGTAGATTCTAATAACTCAAGTAGGTTCAGTCCCTTTGGACCGCTGTAGTAAAAGCCTACGTTTGACAAACATATTTAAATCAGCTTTTAAATATCAACATTATATGCAAAACTGAAATTATCGTTTCAGATACATATAAAAACATACCTCCTTTAAACTACTCCCACTACTAACAGAACAGTTGTATCTCCCAGTTGCAGCTCGCCTTTAGAAAATACAGCTTTGGTTTGTGAAGTTAGTCTGCTGTGAATGTTTCCTAATGGAGCTCAGAGGAGAAACCTCTTGATTTGATTACAGCACAGATGACTGAAACTTTGTGTCCCTCCCGTCTCGCTGCCCCAGAGCCGAGCTGCGCTGGCAGACTCATCCATGCATTAAGAGCCATCAGCCTGACAGGGGTTGGTTTTCTGTTGTCCCTGACCCGCTGCTCTGCGCCTCTATGATAATCTCATCAAGTGCACTGGCAGTGGGAGAACTCACGGATTCATGGGCATATGATTTACACAGTTATTGAATAAACTCGGCGCGAGGTGTTAAATCCACATGAATGCAATGAAAGCAAAGGTTTGGTCACGGTTTCATGTGTCTGATGTATTTATCACAAGCATATGGACTACGATAGAATACACTATAAAGCATTAGCTTACCTTAAAGGTTAGGATTCCACCAATGAATAACAGGACTGCAAAGACTAGGCACATGTTGTTGGTGGACATGATGTCCTCTTTGTAGGGAAAAGTCCCTGGCTAAAAGTAGAGAAATACACACAAAAGGAAAGTAGGTTACTCCGTAGAAATTATGAATGATATAAAATGATCTAAAAATAACTTTATTTCTCAAAGGGATTGGTTTGTCAAGTAAAAGGGTACTCACCAACTGCTGAAGATAGTCCTGCACTGTGTTGGGATAGACCACCACACTAATGGCCACCAGAGTATTAAGGGCAAAGTCAAAGATTTGGTAGCAGAAGAAAGGGATGATCCATGCGGCATGTTGCTGTGAAGAGCAAATAAGTTCTATCAAAACTTGTGCCGTCACACGTTCTACCATACCATGATGTCTGGTATGTATGTATGTGTGTGTGTATGTATGTATGTATGTGTGAGTGTATGTATGTATGTATGTATGTGTGAGTGTATGTATGTGTGAGTGTATGTATGTATGTATGTATGTCTGTGGGTATGTATGTATGTGTATGTATGTGTGTGTGTATGTGTGTGGGTATGTATGTATGTATGTATGTATGTGTGTATGTATGTGTGAGTGTATGTATGTATGTATGTATGTATGTATGTATGTATGTATGTGTGAGTGTATGTATGTATGTATGTATGTCTGTGGGTATGTATGTATGTGTATGTATGTGTGTGTGTATGTGTGTGGGTATGTATGTATGTATGTATGTATGTGTGTATGTATGTGTGAGTGTATGTATGTATGTATGTATGTATGTATGTGTGAGTGTATGTATGTATGTATGTATGTGTGAGTGTATGTATGTGTGAGTGTATGTATGTATGTATGTATGTATGTATGTCTGTGGGTATGTATGTATGTGTATGTATGTGTGTGTGTATGTGTGTGGGTATGTATGTATGTATGTATGTATGTATGTATGTATGTATGTGTGTGTGTATGTATGTATGTATGTGTGAGTGTATGTATGTATGTATGTATGTATGTGTGAGTGTATGTATGTGTGAGTGTATGTATGTGTGAGTGTATGTATGTATGTATGTATGTATGTATGTCTGTGGGTATGTATGTATGTGTGTGTGTATGTGTGTGGGTATGTATGTATGTATGTATGTATGTATGTGTGAGTGTATGTATGTGTGTGTGTATGTATGTGTGTGTGTATGTATGTGTGTGTGTATGTATGTATGTATGTATGTATGTCTGTGGGTATGTATGTATGTATGTGTATGTATGTGTGTGTGTATGTGTGTGGGTATGTATGTATGTATGTATGTATGTATGTATGTGTGAGTGTATGTATGTGTGTGTGTATGTATGTATGTATGTATGTGTATGTATGTATGTGTGTGTATGTATGTATGTATGTGTATGTGTATGTATGTATGTATGTGTGTAACAATCATTCATATTTATTTACCTTGTAGGCCCCATAGGTTGCCATGCCACAGATGAGGATCATGAGGAGCGATATGGCAGTGGCTATGCAGATATCTGAAGAGACAAAAACCAACGAAAACATAAATTACACATCCACACACTTGACCCACGTTTAAGAGACCAGACATAACCCAGTGCATTCACAATACAAGCACCTTAAGTAACATCACTAACTATTTTTAGCACTCACTCTGTTTGTGAAAAGCCCGGCCACCAGAAGCCTAATTCTTATGCAAGACCGGGGCTAATTTAGACATAATATAAACACCTCCTGTATTCACTTTACAGCTGTGACCGCTGGGCAGAAGCGACAAGGACACACTGTCTTCAAAACACCACAGATTATAAAGGGTAGATTTATTAAGCCCCAGGACACACACTGGACCGGGTTATTTATAGATTTAGGACTAAAGTGATTGTTCACTGTAGCAAAAGGGTGATAACCGTGAAAGTTGTCAGTCCTATTGTTGCTTTGTTTTGGACATTATAAGAGGGGGCCGTGTTCAATTATGATACAGACATTTATGTAGTTTCTAGTAAGAAGAAAGAGGCAATTGGTTTCAGGCAATTCTTGTATAAAGGGTTTTGCACGTACTTTGCACCGGAACAGTACTGAATGTTAAAGGTATAAAGGGGGATTCTCTACTTCTGGGTGGATCATCAAGACTATTGGTCCTCTCAATTGTCAATCATTCTGGTGATACGTGCTCATCAAATAAGACCAGAGTGTTTTGTTGAATAAGTGGAGAGGGCAGTTCTTTCCAAAAATTCCAGACACTATTTCAAAACCAAGAAATTATTGCTGATAGATATTTGTTGGATGACGTTTTGCCCATTGCTGCCGTCGTCAAATCATTCTTTTCTCTTTCTTTAGACCACAATATCTTTTTTTTTTCTATTTATGAAGTGAAAATAGACAAAAATAGATACGAAGGGGATAGTACAAAAACAAACATCGTGAAGCGGCGACGAAACATGGGAATATACAAAGATATACAGATATTGAGACAACATGAAACTAACATACAGAAACACAACATGTAGAAGGGGGATGCGGTGTGTGTGTGTGTGTCTGTGTGTGTGCGAGTGTGTGTCAGAAGAAAGAAGTCAATTATCAAAGTCATAAACACCAACATTATGTTATAAGACTTCTAAATGTCCATCCATCCATCCATTTTCTTACCCTTAATCCATTTCTGGGTCGGGGGGGTAGCAGTCAGAGCTGCACCCAGTACACAGAGCACCAGCCCCTCACTGACCCTCCTGCAGGTGGTGAGTCCACAGGAGCTGAGATCTTTCAGTTGGGGCTTTGGGCAAAGTAGGGTTAAGTGTCTTGCCCAAGGACACAACGACAGCAGTCATCAGTGGGAGTCATGAAGTGGGTCTTACGGTGGGCTCGAACCCACGACCTTCAGGCCCAAAGGCCAATGCTCTACCAACTGAGCTACTGTCGCCCCCACTTCTAAATGTATGTATGGGAATTAGATAGTTATACAAGTGACCCGATTGTGTATCTGCTACAATTGTGTATCTGCTACGATTGTGTATCTGCTACGATGGTGTATCTGCTACGATTGTGTATCTGCTACGATTGTGTATCTGCTACGATTGTGTATCTGCTACGATTGTGTATCTGCTATGATTGTGTATCTGCTATGATTGTGTATCTGCTACGATTGTGTATCTGCTACAATTGTGTCTCCGTGTTCTTTCGATGACTCTGATATGTTCTGATTGTCTCTTGATCTTGCCTTTCTATGTGTGACGTATGTGTGACGTAACGAATGACTATATAAACCACCAAATCCTGACTTTGTCCTGTCTAAAAAAACCTGAATGAACTGAGAGAAACTGGATAAACTTCCAGAAGGCTCTGGTGCGTAAAGATCCCGTCTGTGAGGTAAATTTTCCACAACGTATGTTTTATGAGTAGAAAAATATCCAGCCTCTTTACACCACAATATCTCTGTGAACTCCAGACTCTGTAGCTATAACTCAAACCCATACTCAAACCATGCTTACGTGCACATCGGCACATAGTATCACACACGATCAGTGCCAGCAAACAGGCGGGAGAGGGGGTGTGCAAGATGGCGGCTTTAATCTGCCAGAGATTGAGAAGCGCTTTTAATCAGACGCGGCAGTGACAGGATTGCTCTGTGACGATGATCGCGGCTGCAGGGAAAACACGCACTCAGATGTTTCCCCGGAGCCGACTCAGCGAGGGGCCGATGCTCAGAGCAGCAGTCTGCAGAGCGCGTCCTGTCACCGCTTTGAGGACGCCGGAAGTGGAAACGCTGCTGGCTTTTGTCCTCTGTTTTACACAACATTGAGAAAAGTAACTTGACAGTGAATGACTGTGAAACGCAAAGAGTGTGTGACCCGTTCTGTCTGGTTTGGCATTGATTCTAAACACAAAGACAACCCTTACTTTAATATGAGAGGGATCAAATATGTAACTTCAATTCAATTCAATGTATTTTTGTATAGCCCTAAATCACAACTTAAAACCGCTGAATTCGCAAACACAAATCAGAGAATCAAACAGTTTAAAAATGCAATGATAGAAAACACATAGAGCCATTGGTCCATAAGAAGCAGATGACCAATGTCCATAAATTATGATAAATAAAGGTAAACACACACCTCATTTCACTGTAGTCACTGCTTGTTTTTTTCCATTATGTAAACTTAAACTTCCTCTGTTCTTGCCATCCTAGTATTATTGTTTATGAAATGTGGGACCCCATTTATAAGCTTGGCAGAGCTGTTCGGGGAGTCAATTTTTCACAAGTCACAAAGATATACACAAATTGTAATCTATTCAATATCCATGGTGATGTGAAAATAAAAAAAAAATAAACTGATTCCACAATTATTCCAACTGAACACAATCCATCATTTGAACAAACAGTAAATGTCCAAGTCTGAAATGAAATGTCTTTAGTCTAATAGAATTTCTGGATGTATTCTACAGCACATACTTTCTCTCCTGTATGTTGTTTTTTTAATGTGAGGTTCAGATAAATAGCAAAACAAACATGAAAAGCCATGATCAGAACTCGTTGCACGTCGCACTCACTTGCATCGTCCATGACGTCGATGTCCGTGCCGAGCTCGGAGCTGGTCAGGTGGTACCGGTACTGCACCGGATCATTGAGCGCGGACAGTAAAATGAGTAAGACCACTGCGTTGATGAGCTGAAAGAAATCAAACAAGAGCCATTACAACCAGCAACGACTTTTTAATCCAAATATCAGGTTTTTCTACGTATATTACTATCACCAAAAGACTAGTGTTGCACAACTACTATTTCATGGTAGTATAGTTGTAGTTATTAGATTACAAATCTATATTTGACTCTTTACTTGTGTAATTAGGATTATTTTTGATAATACAGATTATTCTTCCGATTAATCAAGTTTTGTTGCTCATCTGCATAGAGAAGACAATTACTGCGGTCGTTTTAGAATTATCTGAGTCAAAAAAAACGCTCTGCATGTATAGGTCTACAGTATGTCAGGTTCAAAAATGAATTCATCAAACTTGTAAACCCTAATCGTGTGCTGAACTTTATCTCAAAGCACCTGAACTGAAAAACCATCTGACAAGATATATGTATTATTGTTATTCATTTCCACACATGCAAACCTAGAAGTCCTCATAGATCTGCCAATAACTTTATGAACTAATACAATATGTTACACCAGTGAAGCAAATGAAAAGCATTTCTCCTCAGTTAACAGCGAATTAGCAAATGGGTTCAATTGTTTTTAAACGGGTATTGAAATCTCATTCTGGGATAGAATCAGCCACTGTAGCTGTACTGTAGATTTATTACACCACTTTGATTTAACAGATATCATCAAATCAATACCAACCTAACCACACACTGGTACAGACCTCTGTTACCAGTATGGTATGGATTTATCCCAATAGTCAGTGCTCATGGATGTCCTGATGACTCAGGAACTCAGTGAAGATCAGGGATTTACAGGATTACTGGACTAGGTTTAAAAGTCCAGGTTATTCTGTGAGCAGCAGTGGAGGCTACTGCTATATTTAGCAGACTTTCACTATATGGGGCAGAGCTTTAGAATTCACCAAGACGTTGGATGTCATTTTTAGATGGTAAACTAAAGCTGAAATAGAGAAAAACTACATTGATAAATATGATTTAGGGACAAGCCAAAACCAGTGAGTAATGGATAGTATTAAGAGAGGCAAATAATGGGATTCTTTAAAAAAGTGTTTAATTATTTACTTTGACTCACAATCTTGTAAAGAATAGAATACGATGAGTAACAAGATCAAGCCGTGATTTACTATGAGCAGTGTGTTGGAGCCGTTCTCTCCCGCTGAACTACATTTGGCTTCATTCATAGAAAGGGGAATCCAACAAAAACAAAACAAAAGGAAAAGAGGGATCCCCGCATTATTAGCGTTCACATTCAGACGCCAGACACTCCCAATACTCTACACATAATAATGATAAATGCATGAATGTAAAGCTGTCACAAATGCCACTCACCATGTACCATACTCCCAGTATGATGGTGCCCGTCCGTACGTGGCAGCAGAGGCAGCAGCTCGTCGAGTACCACCGGTCCCACGGCGAAAACATGGTGGAAATGAATGGGAAAAAACTCTCTCCTATTTCATGAATGCTTCTGGGACCCAGGCGAGTGTAGAGGCTCGTAGGTCAAAGATAGCTTCCCCTTGCGCTAAAGACGAGGCATTGGAGCGATGTTGTTCTGTGCAGAGGAGTGTAGTCCCCCAGCTTTAATCTGGCTCATCCCCGGACACGTGACCACCGCTCGGACCAATGGGAAGAGACGGATGCGACCGATAAACACCAGGGATCTATTGATAAACACTGGCATAGGTGACGACAGTGTATTATTTTATGCATGTGAGTTCTTCTTAAAATATAATAAAAAATACTATACTGTTCTACGTAGGTTTCCTCCAGGTGCTCCGGTTTCCGACCACTAAAATAATAATATAACAATAATAATAATAATGCACCGGTTTGATATAGCGTTTTTTTATTTTATTGTCATTATTGTTTCACCCCATACATGGTGGTGATAAACTACTACTTTAGTCACAGATGCCCTGGGCAATGTGTGGGAAGTGTCTTGCCAAAGGTCACAGCAACAGTTTGGCACTTTACAGAGATAACAGTCCCACTGTGGCACCTGGTGTTACAAGAGGTCTCCCATCATAGCACTACCCAGGCCTTGCCCTGCACAGCTCAGAGGTCTGACATGATTTGACTTCCGCATACAAGTATCAAAAACAAATCAATAACAAAACAAAAACCACCTTTGCTTAAAACAGTTTTTGATCAATAAAGGTGGAATGACACTTGTTTGAAATATAAATTCTCATTTTACACCAAAAACCTTGTCCATTGACCTTGTCCCTATCTCTCAAAACAGTTTGGTTCTATCTAGTGGTAATAATGGCCTCAGACTTACATTTTAACAGCCACATGTAATCAGTAACAGCAGCAGCTTTTTACCATCTAAAAACTAAAAAAAAAAAAATCTTTAAAATAGTGTCTAAAGCAGAGCGCCTCCTGCTGGTGCCCTGAGTCAGAACTAAACATGAGGAGAATATTTATGAGGGTTTCTATCTTGTTTTATTAAGCACTTTAAGTTGCTTTGGGTATGAACCGGTCAGTACAAACAACCTTACCTTTGGTCCGTGTGAATGGAATCAACATCTCCGGGAGTAGTGAGTCGGAGCTGTTCCCAGAGCATGTGTGTCCCCTCCCAGGCTGCTCTTTGCCACCACTTCTGTTCACTGTTTTTGTGGGGTTTCAGTAATTTTGTTCATTGTTTTAGCCTTATAGTATTACTCATCTCTTGAGAAACAATGATTGGTGAATATAAAACAGTATTTTACATTAATTATTTTATATTTATTATTCACTAAATTCAGTTCCAATGTCGCCACAGTTGAGAACCACTGGAAAAGCATTTGAGGTTTGTTGTTTGTGCTTGACCTTCATGCTTATAATGCCCTAACACAACATAACAGATGGAGGACGTAAATGAACCTTTTTCTAATTGTATGAATGGACTGGGATTTCCTCACATTCAACACTTGTAATCTAGAACCACTCCCCCCTCCCCTCGTCTCTCCACCGAACCAAACATCCAGCTTTTTCTTTTCTTTGTCACAACAGGAAGAGTGGGCGGCAAACGTGAAATTGGCCTTTTCTGTTCAGCCACTTAATGTTTTAGATAATAATCTGATTACTCCGGTGCGCACATTCACGAGAAACAGAAAGAGGGTGAAGGGGGTAAACGCATCCCATTGGTTCGTTGGGGATGAACGACTCCCATTGGTTTATTTTTATCGGTCCGCTCCAAATTATTTTGTAAACATGTTTGGGGACTATAGGCATCTGGTCAATTCCATTACTATTTGAAAACACATGATAACTTGACTACTTTTAAGGTTTAGGGCCATTTTCCCACGATATTTAAAAAAAATGCACCTGGAAAAAATCTCTGACTGCATCTTTAATTCAAGGCCTTCCAGGTTAAAACCCATTGGCCTACCCAGTCATGTCCAAACTAAGGACCATGGGCAAAATGCGGCCCTCTGTGTCAGTTTATTTGGCCCTATGCCTTGTTAAACTAAAGTAGTCTTTCAGATCATCCAGCCAACTTAATCTCAGCCTATATAGACAAATCGTACCTCATTGTAAGATACTTCAGCCATTTACTTAATTTGTATACTGGCATTTCTTGTGTCACAAAATCCATCTACAAACAGAGCACTATCCTCTCCTCCTTCCTACTTTACCTGTTTAGCATTTTTTGGATTTTGACTGTAGTTTGTTCATTGCTATTCACCCGTTGTCCCATTGTCTGTTTCATGGTACGATGACGGGATCTCTGAGCCTGGCCTCCTCCATCTACACCTGCGGACTGCCCCGCCCGACCCGCCTGGGAGTGCGGGTCCCAGGCGGGCAGTCCTGCACCGGACCTGTCCACGTTCAGCGGCCACTGGTCCACGTTCTGTAGCTAGCTTAGGTCCTGGATCATTAGCCTGTACGTCCGGAGGAGCGGATCCCTTTCTCATATGGGTCTCCCTCCCTGTGGGTTTCCCTAGTTCTCCCCAAGGTTTCTCACTTTTTCCCACTGGGTTTTTTAAGAGTTTTTCCTTGTCGATGCAGGAGGGTCTTGTTGGACAGTTAGTGTCCAACAGAAAGGATTGGTGATGATCAGGACACTTTAGCATTCTACAACATGTATGGACATTTTCTTCTGTGTGTGCTTTATATTCTTCATGTGTTTTAACTGTTGATTCTCTGACCTGTGTTGGTGAATTCAATGGTTCTGTTAAGTCCTCTGAGATGACTTCTGTTGTGACCTAGGGCTATACAAGAATAAATTGTATTGTATTGTATTGTATTGTATTATCTATGTCGCTTATGGAGCTGGTAAACATTTGTCATTCAGCCAACTTCAGCTCTGTTATAGCTCATTCTAAAGCTCAGAACAGCCAAAATCCAGTCAATACCACACGACAATCTGGGTCGTCGGCCCCTGGGTCAGTCTGATGAACTGAAAAGGTCTTCTTACTAAAATGTTTGGACACCCCTGGCCTAACGCTTCTCCTGTATCATTTTACTGAACAAATCTTAGCCGAGGATAACGACCGGATGTATTTATTGAATATGTGGAACAAATGTAAGATCATGCAGATAAACACCTATTCATGAACAGTAAAGTCTTGAAAGCAAGACACTATAGAATATTTCAAACACATGAAAAAGAAAATAGTTTGTGTTGAAGAAATATGGCCAAAAGCTCATGAAAGTATAGTTCTTATAAGTCAAGATATAAGAGATGTAAACGTCTTGGTACTGACACTGGTTTCACCTTTTAATCAGTCTCCTCCTGCAGAGACAGAAGCTGATTGGAGACAGCTATTACTGCACAGGTGTCTCTTTCACTGCTTCTGCTTTTTATTCATCATTAGAAACAGCCTGTACATTTCTGTACAGTATTTATGTGGGGTGTTACACTGTTTTTCTACCTTATCCTATTTATAAGATAAGATAACACGTTATGGTTATGATATACATTTTTACAAAGCAATTTTATTACCCATAATCAATAATAACTAAATAATCAACATAAAGAAATGAAGCGACCACGCATTCTCTATTTTCATGGTCAGTTTTGAGCGTGGCAGACAGAGAAAATGAAACGAAATGTCTCAAATAACCATGAAAGGACAGTCTTTTTTTGTTGCTAATCAGTGGCATGTACACAACAAATTACGTTTAAAACGGCACGTACACAACAAAAGGCGTTTAAAACGGCAGTCTGGGATTTTGTTAAAATGTAAAGTGCATTATGAATAAAATTTATTATTATTTGTATTATTAACAAAGAGTTTTGAAATGGCTTCCATGTTGTCATTTTCCGGATTCTACCCATCGCCGTGGCGACAGAAACATTTGTCTTTATGCAGAGAGGTTACCCTGGTAACCTTTGATGACATAATCACATTCTGTCTTGAAGCAATGATAGCCTAGGCCCTGGAGTTAGGGCCAGGAGAGTCTAGGGGTGGCCTCATTTCCAGCAGAGAGGAAAGTATTTAGATTGAGGGGAGGCAATTGGCAATTGTTGAAGATGTTTTAATTTTAGATTATTATAATCATATATTCAAGAATGGATTTGGAAATCCAAAGATTGACTTTGGAAAAACAGAGTCTGGATTCAGAGTTCTTGGCTGTAACAGATTACTATGTGGAACTTAAAAAAAAATCAGACGAAGAGATCCTAGAAGTAGAAACAGTCAGAGCTAGTAGACATACAAGGCTAACAAACAAATGGACGAGAGAGTCAGATGGGCTGAAGGCTGAGAAACAGCAGCTGCACTCTAAGTTAGAGGAGAAAAGAAGGGCTCAGGTTTGTGCAGGTGTAGAGACCCAAAAAGGACCAATCGAGTGCAAAGACGTCGCTGTACAGGTCGGGGTTGAAGTTCGGGAGATAGGCACACAAGTCGAATCAGAGCTAACATTTACAAATGCAAGTGTACAAACGGAGATGGCGTTTGTAGAGACGGGGACACAGACTGAACAGAGGTCAGAAGAACGCGCTGCTTCTGACCCCCAGCAGGCACAGGGAAGTGACCTGGTGCAATGCCTGGAGGAGTCAGAGACACAGCTTCGTCAGCTCGACGCTATCAATAGTGAGAAAGATGAAACCATCTTGAGGTTGAGGGATCAGGAGCAGGCGATCGAAGTGGAGTGTCGTGAGCGAATGGAGGAAACCCGCGAAGTCCATGAAGTCGAAGTGGAAAATGAAGGAGGCTTCTGGTCAACTTTCAAATCCGGGGCAAAGAAAGTGGCCACAGCAAGTTTGTGGGCTGTGCCTGCTGTGGCTTTTGGGTTTGGTATATACGCTCTCACCCGTTAAGGGGTGAGCCACTTATCAACCTTGTCCCGTTTAAGGGTCAAGGTTGGTACAAGTGTGTATGTGTGTGTGTGTGTGTGTGTGTGTGTGTGTGTGTGTGTGTGTGTGTGTGTGTGTGTGTGTGTGTGTGTGTGTGTGTGTGTGTGTGTGTGTGTGTGGTTTCAGGGATGGCCACACTGTGCATTCGCCCAATAGACAAATCTCTGTCAGTTACTGCTCACAAATGGGTCATAAGACGCATTTAGGATCACTGTGTGACAGAGTTGGGTCCATGGAGCATATGCACAGAGGGGTCAGGCCGAAGCCCTCCGACTGTACGAAAAAGTTCTTTAGGATTTATTCATACAGTCTTGTGTGAATGTGTTTTACGAGCTTGGGACCAACAGGAGTCCACACTTACATTTCATGCAGTCACGTCATTTATGAACTATTCTCTTTGAAAGTCCAGGAAAAAGAGTGTTGGTGACAAACTGATAGACACGATCGATGGTGAAAATACTGTGAGGCGTCCAGAACAACACACAATACGACCAGACAACTACACAATAACGGGCATGGTTCCTTTTCTCCCGTCACACTTTACACACTGGAAGTATTATCGGGAATAAGTATTACGAGTTTGAAATATAATTTAATTTCAAGGAAACTTGTAGTATGTGTTATTTCCTTGAATACTTCAGAAGTGTATGTGTGAAGGGAGCACAGGGGAACATGACTGTTGTGTCGTTGTATGGTCTAAGAGTTTGTGTGTGTGTCTCATAGAAATGATCTATGGTGAAAATACTATCAGTTCTGCACAGAGCACTCTTTCCTGGACCATAAACGAGGACAGTTTGTGATACTGACCGTGAACAAACTAATCTGTTCATTGTCCGTTTCATAGCGTGATGATGGATCCCTGAACCCGGCCCTCATCCATCCGCACCTACAGACCATCCTGCCCAGCCCGACTCGTGGGCTACACGAGTTGGGCTGGGTTATGTTTTGGCCAGGATCAAAAACATAGTGTCTAAAGCAGACTTGGAGATTCTTATCCATGCATTTGTCTCCAGTAGGTTAGACTACAGCAATGGCCTGCTCACAGGTCTGTCCAAACAGGCTGTAAAACAGCTGCAGTACATTCAAAATGCAGCAGCTCGAGTCCTGACTAGAACCAGGAAGTACGACCATATTAGTCCTGACTAGAACCAGGAAGTACAATCACATTAGTCCTGACTAGAACCAGGAAGTATGATCACATTAGTACTGACTAGAACCAGGAAGTATGATCACATTAGTCCTGACTAGAACCAGGAAGTACGATCACATTAGTGCTGAGTCCTGACTAGAACCAGGAAGTATGATCACATTAGTCCTGACTAGAACCAGGAAGTACGATCACATTAGTGCTGAGTCCTGACTAGAACCAGGAAGTATGATCACATTAGTCCTGACTAGAACCAGGAAGTACGATCACATTAGTCCTGACTAGAACCAGGAAGTACGATCACATTAGTGCTGAGTCCTAACTAGAACCAGGAAGTATGATCACATTAGTCCTGACTAGAACCAGGAAGTACGATCACATTAGTGCTGAGTCCTGACTAGAACCAGGAAGTATGATCACATTAGTCCTGACTAGAACCAGGAAGTACGATCACATTAGTGCTGAGTCCTAACTAGAACCAGGAAGTATGATCACATTAGTCCTGACTAGAACCAGGAAGTATGATCACAATAGTGACATGTTGGTGCAGAGAAGGTCACCAGTGTGTGGTGTGTGCCGCGTGCCACGAGACCACAGCAGCACATTGACTGGGCCACTCTCCCATGAGCCCGATTTGGGCCATACAGATTAGATGGATTGGGAAAGGCTGGATTGGGATCAGATTAAAATGTAAATACAAATACAGGAAAACAAATATCTTGCCATGATTGGAGAATGAATGAGTTAGCAACATTCATGGACTTATCAACAAAGAAAGTTAATGTCTGTTACTTAGACTTGACCTACATTTGTTGGCTTTTATTGTTGATTTATAGACAATTGACTTACTAAACTAAATGAAGATCTGTGCGGTTGGTCCTGTTGGTATAGTTCTGCTTTTGGAGTTACTAATCATGGAAAGCAGTTTATAAATATACATTGTGAGAAGTTAATTGTTTTATAATCACAGACACAATAGCACTAACTACAATACTGTTCTAATATGCAATAAACATCTAAATCTAACTTTAGAATGAATTTCAGATGTAAATGTTTTTTTCCATCAGTATTTCTGGAGCACTGTATTGTACTTGTGAAACATTGTTTTTGTGTAAATTTATCACATTGAAATAAGATCAAGCATTACATTTTATTAGTGTATTCTTTACCAAACAAACATAAAAATGCCATTTGTTTATAGACAAAACATTTTTTTCTAAAACAGTTTTATAAATACATTGGATTTAGCATTAGTAAAAACAGAACTACTGCACTAAGGCCTATGTACCAACAACACAGCTGTGGTAATATACATTTGCTCAACATGACGCCCGCACAAAACCTGTCCATTTATAAAATCAAATTACTATTTACACAATGAGTGGACCAAACATTTAAAGCAAGTCATTTCAATTGATTTCCACTAGAACTATTATTAAAGTCATGCAAGTGGAATCAGTTTGACATCGCAAAATGACTGTACACATTAAGGCAACAGAATAAACTCTTCTTGAATATGTGTCATTGTTTTAACCTCAAGTTAAAAATAAGCTGCTCTGTTTAGTCTCAAAGTCTTCCCAAAACCCTCATCCCAAAATTCCGGAAGTCGGTTTTTAAATTTCACATTCAGCAAAAAAGTACAAACATTTGATCAAAAGGAACTTTACAGCTTTTTGCACAGTGCAGTCACATCAGTGAAAGAAAAAGCCCTTAGTCTGTACAGGTGACTTTTCCTAGGATTAGAATGGAATAAACAAATGTATACAAAGGACTAACATTAATAATTACCATTCTGCTTTTGAAACCAAAATGTAAAAGGATGTTCAACGTGTACAAAAGGGACTACTGCTCTCACAGAACACTACAGCTCCACCTGGTGGCTTCCATCGGTACTACGACTAACAAACAACAAAGACTTTCCTTCTCTCTGACAGCTGCTCATTTGGAACCTGGAAGTAACTACAATACTCAGGGGATTGTATTTGTTGGTTTGCGATGTATGTATCGTGATTAAAAAAATAAAAACAATACAAGAATTAAAATAGAAAATAAATAAGTGGAGTCAAACCTTAACATTCGTATTAGATACAAAATAATCAAACCCGTTTTGTTCTTTTGGGGAAAGCAAAGAAATAAAAATGATATCATATATAATGCTCTCCTGAAGCAGTGTAACAAATAGTGCAATTCTGTTAAAACTTCAGTCCATAGGACCACCATTTGTGACAATATTCGGCCAAGCAGTTAGCCTCCACTGCTTTATTTGTGAAAATGTTTGAAATGTTTTATAACCTGGTAATTATTGCAAGTAAAGCATCAATTGCATAAGCGGTTTGCGACCTGTGGACAAGAGTTCAAGTTTCTCTTCGAACCTTTTTCTTTTGCACAAACTTGAGAGGCTCTGCTGTCTCCTCAGGCTTCTCTGCAGAGACATTGAGGCGTAAAAGGAAGGAACAACACAACAACTGCAGCACACATCATTTGGACTTACTCTGAGCAGGTAATGTGCTGGGTTTGTGAGAAGATTGTACTGAAAGCTCTTGTTTGAAAACAGAGCTCACCATCTGGGTTCAAACAACCACAAACATGTAAATAATAATATAATAATAATAATAATAAAGCATTCCTCCCTCTCTGCTATTACCTGAGACGCAGACCCACTTTCTTCTTCAGTCTTCTTCTTCTTTCTTCGCCTCTTCTTAGACTTGGCTGCTCCCTCAGATGGATCACTGTCCTTTTCATCTTCAGACAACTAAAACAAAAAATACATCTAAATTCAATTTTAAAATAACATACATACAAACATAGATACGTAGTATCCATCATCCATATTCATTCCTTAATCCATTTCTGGATCCGTTAATATTCTACCTTGTAATCTGTAGTTAATCTGCAGATCTGTAGTTAGGTTACAAAGCCTTCCACAGGCTGCCAAACCAGCACGCTGATGTTTATTTTAAATATTTTAAGTTTCATATAACATGTTGTATCATGTGTAATATTTCTACAAAAACCACAAGTGCTTTTGTTTTTTTTTTGTATATCTTACTCAGAGAAACATTTTGAACAAATATTTTATTTGAAAAGAAAAGGAAAACCCAGGCCCTCTAAACGAGCAGTAAAAGATCTGCAGTATATTCAAAACGCTGCAGCATGAGTCTCGATTAGAACCAGGAAGTATGACCACATTAGTCCAGTTCTCAGTTCTCTGTTGAAAACATTGTTGTATATATAATACATATCCGTATACATTATTAATTGCTCTTGTGAAGCAATTTAAATTGTTTTGTAGACAAATTGTGCTAAACCAATAAATGTTGATTGATTGATATAGCATATAGGGATTGTTAAATTTATGTCTTTAATTTCCAGACTTTTACTTTGAAGTCCTACCTTGATGATGCCTGGTTGTTCCTTTAATGCAAAGGCAGGAGGCTCCACTGGAGGTGGCTCTTCGTAGTTACCCCAGTGCTCGAGCGGGGCGTTCCAGTCAGAGGTGGGGTCTGTAGTGATCCCATCTGAATATCACAATTCAATATTTACTATAATTAATAGCGGTCTTTTTTATGTTTCATTATGTCAATGAGCAGTTTTACTTACTAAATCCAGACCAATCATCCTCTGGAACTTGATTTGTCCACTGCTCAATTGAACTGGCAGCTGGCTCTAAGCATCAAACACATATGAGGAACATAGTGGTAAATAGTAATACATATTTTGTGTTTTTTATTATGTGAAAACGGGCCATTACTACCTGCTGGGCTTGGTGCCAGCATTGAAAATGACACTGGATTCAGGTCATTCTTCATTCTTCCCTCAATCCCACTCCATGCTACTTTTGGAGGAAACAAAAACAAGTGGAATTTGGGAAGTGGAAATCATTTAGAATATATATTTCTAAACTGATGTAGAGTCAGTTATTGATGCTACCTTGGGTTTCTTGTGTCCAGGGCTGGGTTGCAGAAAGGCCACTCCACTTTGGCCCTTCCATTGGCCCCCTTTTGGAGGACACTTTTAAAGACATATCTATCCATCCTGCAGTATTGTTCAAAGCTTCTTCACTCCAGGTGGTTGCTGAGATTGTAAAAGGACATTAAATGTTCTGTTGTAATTAATACATTATGTGACTACTTGCTGATGAACAAGAGATTTTGGAAAATATCTGAGTGAAGCTGTCACATCCTATAAAAGATTGGGTACGATCCCACCTCCAAATAGGGCCTATATGTGTGGAGTTTGTGTGTTCTCCCCATGTTTGTACAAGTTTCACTCCTACACTAAAAACATGTACAATAGGTCAGGATGAATGAGTGTGAGTTTGTGACCACGGATACAGGTGATCAGAATGAGCTTCCTCCTCAGAGTGGCTGGGCACTTCCTTAGAGAGAGTGTGAGAAGCTCGAACACAGGAGGAGCTCGAAGTAGAGACGCTACGTCAACGTCGAGAGAAACCCGATGAGGTGGCTCGGGAATCTGTTCTGGATGCCTCCTGGACTCTTTCTGGGCAGGTGTTCCGGGCATATCCCATCGGAAGAAGACCCAGGACATGCTGGGAGGACTATGTCACTCAACTGTGTGTGTGGATATGGAAGTCTGGGCATCTATGCAAGAAACTGGATGGATGGATGGAGTTTGTGAGTGTGACTGTGCGACAATGGATGGAAATTAGCCAAAGGCTACAACCTGGAGTATTTACAGCACTGCTGTTCATTAATACACAATGTTCCATCCAAAAATAAAAGATTAAACATTTTTATCTTAAACCAGATGTGGAGCTCCACTGAGATGTTCCTTTTGAGTTTCATTATTCTGTTAAACAGATTTGCTCTCACCAGCTCCTACACCCACTTTTCCAGGAGGCTTTGAAAGCAGGGAGCCTGAAATGAAATGGTATGGAGAGTAAAAATATGGCTGACTATTTTCACAGCTCACCTCAGTTTTTCTACACACCATGTTTTTTGTTCTTCTTGGTTGTCTTGACCCCAGGTCCCTCTACAGGAGCCCGAGGGGCCACAAGGCCTCCTGGGCTTCCGGAGACATCAGAACCTCGCTCCTTTTTTCGCTGCTGCCTCTTCTCTCGGTTACTGACTTTGGTCTCCCATGCACCTGTAGAATAGACCGCAAACTAAGTCTACATGTATGCAGATAGATAAACAACACCATTTCTATGGAAACAAGCTCACAGAGGTACTCCATAATTACACAACAATCACAATAGTGACAAAATACCTTTTTCAGTTAAATAAAAACATCCAAAGGGGATGCCCTGTGTTTTCCATTATTACCTCCAGAGGTTCTGTTTTTACCAGGGTTTGTTTGTATACACCTAACTTAAGTCATAACGGTATGAGTGGATTTTTTACATTTCTTCAGTAAAGCTTGAAAATGTGAAATGATTACATTTTGGAGGTGATCCATAATACCATCTGAGTCTAGGATTTTTTTTTTAACAGAAAGAGAAATGTGCATCTTGGCAGAGGTCTGAGAGGGCTTTTCTAGTTTTGGCTAAAAGGTTACCAGATAATTACGGAGGCCTGAGCAATGCTATATTCATATCTTGATGCATAAAATACCATCATCCTGCTTTTCCTCAGGTGTAGATGTTTGCTGGGTTGGTCTCGCCTCAGGCTTAGGTTTCTTTTTGTTTTTCTTAACATGTGTTGGTATCTGGACCGATAGAACCTGATGAAATGAATAAATACATATAAATGACAGAAAATGAAAGTCAGTTTGATAACCATAATGTTAGACATACAAACCTCTGAAGACGTTGACTGCAGCTTTTCTACTTTAGTCTTGGGCGATACCTTCACATTTTCTTGACACCCGTGTGATATAGACACTGGTTGCCCATTGGATGGGGTCTTCTTAACAAAAACAGCAAAGAGAAAAAATATTTCTGACCCCAAAACAACAATACAAGCATTTATTATATGCTGCATACCTTAATTTGAATTGTAAAAGATAAGACCCCATTATCCTTTTCATGATTAGACAAAGTCTCTCATTACATGAGAGATCTCATGTGATATTGGGTTAAATATGTACTGATTATGTACTGCTGTGACGCCTCTTTGTAAACACTGGGGCAGAGCGTCTGTTTGGGTTTTTACTGTTATGGGATCTGTGGCCAGTCTCGAATGAATAATCTGTCACTATATATGATGTATTACATATGTATATGATGTATTTTAATAGTTATATGATGAATCTCTGCAAGACGCGCTTATGGTTTGCAGTGATTCGTCTTCTGTCTCTGTCCTGTACCTTTTCAGTCAGTTTCTTCTTGTTTTTCCTTCTCAGTTCTTCTGGCGCTGCACTGTTTTTGGTTAAATCCTTATGGGGCTCCACATTTTCCTTTGATGTTATGTTCACTGATCGCTTCTTCTTCCCGCCAAGCAGACCGCCGCAGACAGCGGCACAGGGCACCATCAGCACCAGCAGCCCCACGACGGCCGAGAGCAGCATCACCCACGGAGGAAGCTGCTCCGCTCTCAGACCCAGCTCCACTCCCAAATGTGTTCTGACATAACCTTCTCCAGAAGACAGCAGATCCCGCAAACAACTTGAAATTATCTCGACCTTATCCAACGCGAATCCTCGGATGTCCCCTGCCATGTTTTCAATTCGCGACAGTGTTGTTAGCTGCTCTCATCAGTATGCTAATGCTAATGCTAATGCTAACAGAGGAGTGGCTAATGCTGTCACAGCTGAGGGAGAAGATGCTCTGAGCCTGACACAAGTGTGCAGCCCATTGATGTAAACTATACACTCATGAACACACATGTTATGACATAGAAGCACTGTACTAATGAAAATAAGAATAATACATTAAATTAAGGCTATTAATAAAGTCTTGGGTATAATAAATGTATAAGAAACTTAATAAAAGAATAAAACTTATTATTCAACATTATTCAAAACCATTGTAAATGCAAGACACTTTGTAATAAATAATGCACATTTCATTTCACTTTCAAATTAAATAACCAAGAAGAGATACTAAAGATGGGTTAGAAGTCTGCATCAAGAGTGAATTCACTTTCCATTGGGCTAGACATAACACCAAACTTTTGATATTCTGCCACACGTTTTTCAAAGAAGTTGGTTTTGCCTTCAAGCGAGATTGACTCCATGAAGTCAAATGGATTCTCAGCATTGTAAACCTGAAAAAGAAATAATAATAATACTAGTGTATTGTAGAACATAATGCCGTTGGACCTTCTTTGAAAATACCTTATCAAGGCCAAGATCTGCAAACAGGCGGTCCGCTACAAACTCAATGTATTGCTTCATCAGAAAGCAGTTAATTCCAATGAGATCCACTGGTAAAGCTTCAGTTAAGAATTCCTGGAAACCAACAGGCAGATTATCAACACAAAAAGGAACATACAATAATTGAACAGTTGAATTTAGCTGAAGTTAATTAATATGTTTTACCTGCTCAATGCTCACAGCTTTGGTTATAATATCCTTTACTCGGTCTTCTGATGGCTTTTTAACCAAGTAGCTAAACAGGAGGCATGCAAAATTACAGTGCAAACCCTGCAAACAAAAATATGATAATTTAAGTCAACAACTCTAAACACAGAACAAATTAATAAGAGTACATGTTTATGCAAAGATTAGATTTAGTATTGAAAATAATCTCACCTCATCTCTGCTGATAAGTTCATTGGAATAAGTAAGGCCAGGCATTAGACCC
Organism: Knipowitschia caucasica; assembly: GCA_964034765.1. Classification (NCBI taxonomy): domain Eukaryota; kingdom Metazoa; phylum Chordata; class Actinopteri; order Gobiiformes; family Gobiidae; genus Knipowitschia; species Knipowitschia caucasica. The sequence continues at coordinate 33,648,974 of OZ035838.1, read as the reverse complement.
CTCTTTTTCAACCAGTAAATGGCAGCAAAAGACCCAGAGAAGAAAATACCCTCAACAGCTGCAAAAGCCACAATTCTTTCACCTAAAGACAGAACAAGACCAGTTTAGGAAGAGGTTGAAAGGATCCTCTTCCTTAATCACATACATATTAGGGCTGAAGTCATTGATTATTTTAGTGACTATGCATTAATAGAAGGTAATAATCAATTCACAATCTATTCACTTTACCTTCCAAAAAACATTCTTGATAAATCATGTTTTATCAAAAAGCATGATTACAGTTACAACCAATATGACATTTCAGCATCTGGAGTACGTTGCCTTTGGGGCATTGGGGTCCATTAGGAAAAAATTCAGTGTGAAACAAGTGACGAGATTAGAGCGTTTCACTTGAATTTAAACTATGCAAATAATCAAGGAAATGAAATTGTAATTGAATATTTAAATTTACTCAATAACTTCAACCCTAACATGTAATTATATACACATCTATAATATAGATTTGTTTTTTTGGTTTGTTTTTTTACCAAATGATGATTTTCTGTCATTTATCCACTGTAGAGCCCAGTCTGCTTTTCTCTTCACACAAGGCATGGTTTGAATGGCATTAAATAAATGATCTCTGAAAAAGACAGTATACAAATTAAAACACTTTTCTTTATTCACATTAAAGTGAAAGGGGTTGTGTGTAGTATGCACTCTTAGTGGTCTACAAAGATCATAATTACAATACAACTTTTGTTTCCAGAATCTTCCTGGCTGTGCCACATGTAGCTCCCAAGCACTAATTACTGATGCGAGCTAGGAAATTTACCAACTGTGTATTACTTATTCTTGTATCTGCTTTCAAATGTGTGGTGCTATTCTTTTGATTTGTAGATGTTGACCTATTATCTGGGGACACATATGAAAGATATATACGTAATTTTAAAAATTACATACTGTCTTTTTAAAAAGAATGCACAAAAATCCCAAAAATAAATTGTTTCAGTGTTTCAGGCTGAAGTACAAAAAAAATGAAAAAAGGCGTTCCCTCAAACTATTATTCATTTTGGATTTTGAAAAGGATGCATGATGACAATGTGCGCACTGCAATCCAATATTCTGGTTCAAATATGTTCATTTCAATATGAATAGCAGTACACGGCCTCACTCACCTCTCTTTGAGGTCTCTGATGTATGTGTTGATCAGCTCACTGTACATCTCTGAGTGAACCGTCTCCATTAGAATCTGGACACTGTAGAAAGATCGTGCTTCAGGGACCTGAACCTCCTGACAAAACCGCTGCACCTAAAAAACGCTTTGCTGTTATCTTCAGTTTCTGGTGGTTTTTGATTAATGATGCACACTCTTGAGATGCTCCTTATATTAATGGTAAGTAGTGTAACTTACCAAATTCTCATTCACAATACCATCACTTGCAGCAAAAAAGGCAAGAATATGCGAAATAAAGTGCTTCTCATCTGTTTTTAGACGTTCCCAGTGTGCCAAGTCTTTAGATAAATCCACCTGAAAGAAAAAAAAAGGAAAAGAACTTGAAGAGCAGCTCACTTGCCCGAATTACATCTACTTAGCTGAGCCTCACCTCTTCCACTGTCCAGAAGGAAGCCTGAGCCTGCTTGTACATTCTCCACATATCAGTGTAATGTATGGGGAAAATTACAAATCTTCTGGGGTTTTCTTTAAGCAGTGGCTCGTCATCATCTTTAAAACCATTCAGCTGCTCTGCATCTTGGTCTTTTAAGCCATTCTGCTATAAAAAGTTATGGAATAATTGTAGTGAGACTGCGCATGCGCGTAGATTCGAAACATCCAAAACAAAAGGACAATTAAAGGTCTTTCTGGTGGTAGGCCTGTCATACAAATTACCGTTAATTTAATATAAAATATCTCTTACATAACTCACTGTTTAGCTACGTTTGGATCTTTTTGTGCTGAGTGTGACATAACAGCAGTTGGTAAACTATTAAATTGGTCCACAGGTTTCACCAAAATGTGTCCATTATAGGATTCATATAACGTTAGCGTTAATAAAGAACGTAATGGTTGTCTGATGCTGAGCACGTTTGCACAGTAGACACCTACGTAGATCCCTAATAATAGATCCATGCTAGCCACAGTCAGTGCTAGTCTATAATGTGAACTAAAGAGTCAAGTTCTTACCGTGTGCTGCTGGTTTGTTTTGATCAGCTCCATGGTCAAGATCACTTATGTCTGTCATAAGAAGCTAGGTGCTTATGAAAGCTCCAGCTACCATTACTACTCTTGATCGCGAATGCGGTCCATTTAAATCCCAAGTGCGCCCCCTGCAGGACAAGCTTTGAAATGTATCTCATGGACTTCAGCTTTCTGTCACTTTTAAAGAAGTCTCCAACCTTATGTCGATTGGAGCTACTTTAATTAAACAGAAAGCTACCAGAGAGCTACTCCTTTAGTAGTTGTAATACAATTGTAGTCTATAATAACTACAGTCAATCATGGAGAATATATACTGCACTATATTCATAAAACATAGTTCAAACAGACTCAAATAAATGATTCAGGATCCTATGTTAAATTCTTGAATGCTTTTGGGAGCCATCTGAAAGGAGGTGGAGACTCGTGCTTTAGAAGTATTCCTTAATACAGGTGCGCCAAAATTGGGGGCCGTGGACTAAATTTGGCCCGTCAGAACCTTTAAATTGGCCCAAAGGATTCTCAATTATTGTTAAAATGCAAACATTGATGAGCTACCAAGACATGTACTTTATCAGTCTATGATAACTTCTTCACCATTGGCCCAGTTGATTCATACACTCATTTTGTTCAGAAAAATCTACCATGAAACATCCAAATTCAAATTAAATAAAAGTCCAAATTTGGTTGAAATACTATACAAAAAAGATACAAAATAGGAATTTCAAGCAAAGTTATGGATACTAAAAGTATTCAGCCAATAATCAAACACCTGAAAAAGTCTATAGGTATTCAAAATGGCATACTTAAAAAAAAAAATCATAGACTGCAGATTGAGAGCCAATAATCTCTTAAGTCAATTAGGACAATTGAGGGTAAAAGAAAAGAAAAAAATATGACTATTCACTATACTCACTATAAATTGTTGCATACAATTAGAACCATAAACAGATTATTAGAGTGGACTAACGTCCAGTTACCCTTAATAGGTAATCAGTGTTGCCAACACTGTTGGTACGGCAAGCTGGAGTTTCCACCATGAATGAAGACATCTGATTTGTCGATTCCTACATGGCTCATGTCTGGATTTTCAAAGACAATATCAAAATAAAAACACCAAGCAAGACCACAGATTTTTAAAGCTCAAAATACAAACAGTTACTGAGCTACAAGAGTTTACTTTTCAGTTTAAGTCAATAGGAAGGGAAACTTTGTCAATGAGCACTTCCCAATTAGGCTTCATTGTGCTACGGAGTTAGGATTCTCCTCATGGATAGAGCAAGAGGAACAATATAAACACTAATGGCATTTTTGTTTATTGTGGTCCAATAAAATAATCAGACATTTGATACTAAAACTACACAGCAATATTATGTATTCCCAAACGAAATACGTCATTTGTGCACACCCACGCTTGACCATTCGCCGACTTCAACATGAACACTTGGTGAAAGCCCATAGGAGGATCGTCATCTGCCTGTTGGACAGAACACACGAGGTAAGTGCACTGATTGTGTTAAAGTAAAATAAAAATAGTAAATTGTACAAAAATGTAAACATCATACCTGTAATTGTCCGAACACCATGATCAGAATACATCCATCTACTGTGGGTTGAAAGTCTTGCCCAGTGATGATATGTTTAATTCGCTTAAAAGGCAGGCTCTGATGGAAAGATGAAAATGTTAGAAAACATGTTTTCATGAATGTTTTGCTAAACCAATGAAACCCCACAGAATACAGAATTACATTAATTGTTGTGCTTCCTTCAGGGTCAAATTGTTACACTAGTCTTTTTAAAAAAAAAAACTAATATTTAGGGTATTTTTTAAAATTTAATTTGCCACCAAATAAAAAGGACTAATTTTAACAGCAAAGTTTAACTTCATTCTTCACAAAAGGAGGGTAAAATAGTAATAAAACGTTCCATTTCCTGTGTTTGTACATACTAGCAGCTCAGACGATTATCATAGAACAGTTTGGAGTTGAGAGCTGAGACACATTGTAAAACTTTACTCTTTATTATTAATATGTTCAAGATAGAGATATAACTGCTCTTTGATGCTAGAGTTAGAGATGTTTTATTTTAATTATAGCTATTTTCCACTTGTGCTGTGTGCTCGTCATTCCTACTGTTCTATAACTTGTGATGCAACTCTGAAATGTCCCCACTGTGGAACGAATAAAGAATCTCTTAATCTTAATCTCTTAAATGAACTACGATAGAGGCTCCACCCATGAACACCAGCACCAGTCTGCAACGGAAATGCAAGCAGGGCTGATTGGGACCAATGCAAGAGCAGCAGAGTTGAGTTGAGCCAAGTCAGGGAAGTGAAGTGGAAAAGGCCTATAAAAGCCATGTGAAAGAGACTGTGGTCTGAGACCAAAATTACACTTTTTGTCCTAAATGCAAAACATTATGTAAGGCTGAAAACAATGACAGCTCATCACCCCCAGTGCACCATGTTCAAGTGTCAAAAGTGTCAATATGTTGGGAGGTGGCAGAGTCATATTATGGGCCTGGTTTTCTGCAGCAGGGACAGAATTGATGAGAAAGTGGAAGGAGTCAAATACAAGACAATCTTGGAAGAAAAGCAGTGGAGTGAGCAAAAGGCTTGAGGCCTGGGTGCACATTTACCTACCCTCAGAAGGTGGGTTAATTGTTAAGGTAAAGGAGCGTCCTTAAAGACTTTTCAACAACGGAATGGTTTCAAACAAAACATATTCATCAGTTAGGCTGGCCCAGTCAAAGTCTAGACTTACAAAGTTAAAATCTATAAACTGATTAAACAAAATCTCAGTGTCTAATATAACAGTCTAATATAACAGTCGTTGTTTTTTAATGTGCAAAACCTTCAGTCTCTAGATGTGCCATGCTTGTAGCCATACACAAAGAGACTGCTGTGATTGCAAGAAGGGGGTTTCTGCAAAGTATTAACTCTTTATGCTGAATAATTACTTGTGCAACCTTCAACCTTGTCAGTCTTAGAATAATAACGGTTCTTTTCTACACTGCCAGCAACTCAATTACAACTCATCTTAATTCTGTAGATGGTTGAGTCAAGGTTCTACCCAATACTTTTGACACCATGATGCCACATGTTGCACTTAACTCACAGAATCAATGTGGAGTCGTAAGTAACAATATAATGACCAGCTGATCCATGAGTTTCAGAAGTACAAAGATAAAAAGGTATGGGAAGATTTTCTTCTTCTGGGTGGAACATCTAAACTATTGGTCCTCCTAATTGTCAATCATTCTGGTGATATGCGAGACACGTTATAGTAGCTGTTCCCTCTGAGGAGGGCGGTTCTTTCCTACTATTCAGGAAAATCCTCCTATTTACCTTTAATATAATGTTTTAGAGGAAGCTGAACCCTGTGAGCTCTATGCACACTTACTCCTAGTTTCCCGGATATAGCTTCACGTCCTTGAAATAGCGTTCCTTCCCATGTCAAAACAGCAGAATCAGACTGAAAAAAAACAATTATGCAATTAAAAACCCTGTATTATAATAATACTGCAAACAAAAAATCCCTGGGAATTTAATCGTTTAATATACATATTCTCTTTGACTAAAGCTTTGCCTAATAAAATGTCTTGGCATCACAAAACCGGGCCTAACTCCATCTCTGGCTTTGTTTTAGTCCGTTATTTTGTGTTCTGAATACTATACTGGATATCTGCTGGAGGTACATAAGAATCTCACTGTATGTAATGTGTATGTGACAAACAATAATAAAGTAAACTAAACTGAACATCAAAAATATCATTATGTTAATATCTCAGCATAACGTCATGTCCTGTGCTTTATGGGAATACAGAGCTATTCTACAAGTACATGTTTTGGGGACTTTCGTTTTAGTGAATCAGAGCTCTGTCTATGGGCAGTTACGTGACGGGGGTGGCTAAAAAGAGTCATTATAATAACCAGACTTACATAAATCAAACCAAGACTACTTCTATCTGTATTGTCGAACTGTTGATAGTAAGTTTGGACAAAAATCTTCCCAAGCTCCTGCCAGTCCATGACGAGCGCTGGACCTGCAAATGTGACAGTCATTTTAGAACGAGATCAAAAATAGCATAAGGGGAATGAGAATAACATTAAGCACTAAAAGTCATAGGCAATCACAGGAATACACTTGGAAAAACATGGGAACGTCGTCATAAAGAACCATTTGTTGAGTTCATGTTTGATTCTTTCATTTTAGCATTAACGCTACTTTGTCAGTTAGCCTCTTTAGCAGCATGCACGGAGATCCAAGTCCTTTACACTCGCCTTCATAAATATAGCAGATATATGAACATCATAAGTCATGGATATTAGTGTACATCCCAAATAACCAGACTACAAGCCAATCACAAATCATTTCTGAACTTTAAGCCCTTGTTTAATACTAGCACATAGCGTCATCTCTCATCAAACCGGGAGCGGTGACCAGGAAATGTGTCTGATAAGTGTTTTGTCTAACGGAGAGAACCTGGTCCGTTTTAAACGCTATTCTATAGGTGAAAAAAAGACACAAAAAACACACCTTTGCAGTTATATCCGACTTTTGAAAACGAGGCCGAGTCAGCGTGGGGACAGTGTGCAGACACAGCAGTCACAGCCTGTGCTGGGATTCCCGCTTCCTCCCGATTATGACGTCAGCAACTCTGGGCGAATAAGAACAGCGCTTGTTGCCCCGTGGACTCATGGATGTAAGTGTGTAAATGACCACAAAGTGTTTTTGATAATATTTTATTTCAGATATGGTTAACATTTGGTTTTAGCTTTAGGGATTTTATTTTTTGAAGGTAGTTTCCTTTTTCTACATGTTAGCGCGAGGCGCAAATATAATACAGTCTATGGGCGCAAGCCATCAACGGCAATGCACGGTAACCACGGCAACAGAAAGGCGCTCCGAAAAAGTTCAACAGAACAGAACAATGTTATTATTTGTTAGCTACCCCTTTGTTGAGGAACAAGGCACGTTTATTACAAATGTATATTTGTCAAATGTACGTTGTATTATTTGTAGGGTTGTAATAGTTTGATTATTTGCTTACACACTTTACTTATTGTTGTGTTCTCAGCTCTTACGGTGAATTTGAGGCTTTACTTCCATTAAACTCAAAAATCATCAGTAAAGTGTCTTCCTTTATGCTACACATATTATTGACCTGTGGGTGGCGCCTGTGTGCTATGTCTGCGGGGGGCAGGGCTAGCTTAATATTTACAGTCCATGGGCCCTGTCTAAAGAGCTGTTCAGGTGTGTTCTTTTAGATGTAACTGAGTTACATCTAAAAGGAATATATTAGTTACTTTTTGTAGCTAGTTCCTCCTAACACAGGACATTAATTTATTATAAAATATAATGTACTGCATGTGCAGTGGTCTCAAAATAGGCTACTAAATAATCAAACAGACCATGCAGAAAGAGAAAAATGTTGCAAGATTTAATGAATAAAAAACTTGAGCAAAATCAGCCAGTTAAATACAAAATATTTTTGGCAAATAAAGCATTTCATTGTATTTCAACAGTGTTAATTTTGATCAGGGCCACAACAAAAGTTGTATGTAAAAAAAAACCCACACACACAGCTTAATAACTGGCCCTAATAAAGTGACAGCTCATGTACAGTGTGCTTAAACATACATGCATGTATACATATCAAGGAGGCAACATTACAGTCAGAAACAACAAGTTATACGGCTAACACTGTGAATTGGAAGACGATAAAAGGCCTATTGTTGATGAAACATTAAAAATACATCATTCTAAAACGCGTGCAGATAGTTACAAATTCAAGCAATAAGAATGTTGGGGTTTTATTTTTATCAAAGAAGCTGAGCTATTCATTAAACTCAATCAATTCTTGTTTGCACACGGTCTTTCTTACTACATATCATTAGGGAACAACCAATTTTGGATTTTTTTTATTTGGAACCCATAGATACAAAAAAAAAATCAGACCTGCCTATAAGATTTATCCACCCCCTAGCGTTTGGACTAGTCTAAGATATGCGTGTATTGTGATACAAATAAAGTGAATTCCACAGAATCTGAGCTTTAAACTGAGGTTAAACATGTCATGTCCGGGTGGAGGCAAAGTTTGCCAAAAATGAGTGGCTGAGTGGGGAAGATTAAGTTCAATGATGAAAAAAAATCTTGACCAATTACAGCGGTCTCACGACTGTAAAATCAGTCTATATAATTGGCAAACCAATAAATTGGTCATTTCCTACAAATAATAATAAAAAATGGACAGTATTGTGACCCCCTTAGGCACTTTTAAATATTTGCTACAGTTCAGTCCAGCCGCAGAACACAATGATCATACGTGTTTTCTTGCACATCCAATCAAGTGATTTGTTCCAACAAATTGTACTATTGCTTTGTTAAGGTGGCTGTCCCAAAATGTCTTCTTACAACAAATGGCAGTAAACAAAGAATACAAAAAGCTTTTAAATCTCATCATGAGTCACTGTTGAGGCTGTGGCGGGAAGTAATCATCAGTTTGAAAAACACTAGGAACCTCCTGTCGCTGATGCGCAGCTGGTCGTCTCGGGCTGGACTGTTTCTGGAAGTTAAAAAAAAAGAACATTAATTGAAAATGCTTCAACATTTTACATAGAACAAAGTGATGACTTACATTTAGAAAAGTGGGAACTGTCATTGTTCGGAACATTTTTTTGAAAGCACTGGGTAATGTTCCTAGTTCTCCCTCTGCCTGCGTGACCTGCTCTTCCATCGCATTAACATTGGCTCCAACCATTTTCACAAAGGCCTGAGATAAACAAAAAAACAACAATAGAATAAGTCTCTGATGTGTCAACATTTCCAACATAGTCACATTTATTTCCTATATTTATTAATTCAGTGTTTATTTGGTTGTGGCAATAGGATGAGGATGATATCTAACTTGAGTTATTTGAATTGTTACGACACTAGTTAGCATAATACATACATACAAACCTCTAGTTTATCTATCCGCCTGTATATTTGTCTCATTTCTTCAGATTTCTGTTGGATTTGAGGTAGGTTTTCATTCACAATCTGAGATGTATCATTCCGAATCTGCATAAAGAATATAAACATGAGATTCATAGGTCAATCAATCAATCAATTTATTTATAGAGCCCTTTAAAACACTCAAAGCGACCAAAGTGCTTAACATTAAATTTCATAAAATCCATTAAAAACATTTATACATTAAAAACAATAAAACAGATTAAAAACATTTAACAAGTGTCACCTGAGTGATAAAAAGGTTAAAGGCCAGTTTGAATAAATAAGTTTTGAGCCTGGATTTAAAAAGGCCAAAATCAGTGAGGACAGGCATATCAAGGGGCAGCTTGTTCAAGAGTCTGGGTCCAGCGACTGAGAAGGACCGGTCTCCTCAGTGTTTGGACCTAGTCGTAGGTACTTCGGGGAGGAGTTGAGATGATGACCTAAATGATCTGCCTGAGTCACGAACAGACAAAAGTTCGGACAAGTACGGCGGGGCGAGACCATTGAGGGCTTTAAAAACAAAGAGAATTCTTTTTGAATCAACTCGTAACGAAACTGGAAGCCAATGTAGGGAGTAAAGGACTGGGGTGATGTGATGACGTCTGGGTGTGTTTGTTAAAAATCGAGCTGCAGCATTTTGCACCAACTGTAGACTGTTAAAACAAGACTGGGGGACTCCACAATAAAGGACATAGGTGTAAATTAATATTTATTTTAGGTATTGGCAACAGCTACTTACCATATCTAACATCCCGACAAATTCATCCACTCTCGTCAACATTTCTTCCAAACTTTTCTCCAGACACAAGACCTAGATAAAATTGGGAAAGAAAGGGTAACTAACATATTTTGACTTGTGTAAAAATGAGTCTGCTTGCTTGTTAAGACCGCAATCTTTTTCCACAAACAGTCCATTGTCTTTCTGATCAGCAAGACAGACGGGTAGCTTATTTAGGACTTGAGAATAACGTATCATGCACATTCACTTAAAGCTGAGGAACCTAACTTTAAAACCAACTATGAAATAAAATCCATCTGATAATATCTCAGTTTGTTTTGATCACTAGACCAGACCGTTTCTGTTGGGATAAACAAAAGGCATACACTGGAAAATTATGTGGAAGGCAATTTAATTATGGCAAGTAGTTGAAAGTGAATCCTGTTGGTAAATAGTCTGTGAATCCTTGCAAATAAAGTACATGAAACAAGAACACTATGTAATAAAATCCAAAAATCTCTCACAAATGTTCTATCATTAGAACTTATGCATGCATTTTTGACCATACATCTTTAGATAAGCTTTTTCTGTATGTACCAGCCATGCATCTATAATGGTACCAGCCCTCAAATTGGCTCTCAGTGTGCAAAAGACAGCATATTGTGTTCTGATTTGTTCATAAATGTTAGGGTTTCTGTTGGGTTATCACAAAATGCATTTGAAACAAGAACAGAGTCAGGTATTCCAGCTCTAATGGCCATGTATCTGTGCATAGTTACATCTATATGGTACCTGTATATCTGTCTGTTATGTTGATTTTTGAGATGATGATATTTGTGCAGGTTTTGAAATAAATAATATCTATCTATCTATCTATATGGTACATCATTGCCTTTCCTTTTCACAGTTTACAGCACTATACGGCACGTAGTTAATGTCGTACGTAAACAAACACATGACCTCCGTGGTGCATACCTCTTCCCCGGCAGTGGCTCGTATGTAGGCCGAATAGCTTGCCGCTGTTTCCCGCAGTAGTTCCTTGTCCTCCTCCGCTTCTACTTGCACCCGTCCGTCGGAGTTTGCCCCCGGAGCATCGCCCAGACTCGGGCTGTGTGCGCCCAGGTTAGCCGCCGCTGCTGCTCCGAAGCTGGGACTCTGCGACACAGTTCCGCTGCTCCAGATGTCGCTCACCATCGACAAACTACTCGCACTTTGTGACACTATGCCGCTGTCTCGGCTGATCTCTGCGCTGGACTCTTCTAGAGGAGACAGGAGGCCCACTCTGTCATTCCTGTGGAAGTCCATCGCGCCGTGTTTGCTGCTGCTGCTGCTGTGATCGTCTGTCAAATGACTCAATCACGTGGAGTAAACAGGACGGTGGCCGAGATTGGTCAAACGGAGAAAATACAAATGATTGCGTATTGACAAATGTAGGAAATCAGCTATAAAATATTTTTTGTAGATAGATAATATACCAATGCAAGATAGTTCGTGGCCTGAAATACTTTACATTCAGAATAGAAAATATTCGGACTAAATGTTTAATATATCGACATCTTCGTGCGAGTTGTTTCAAACAAGGAACAAGGAAAGAACAAATTATAATGAGATGTTTAATTAATTGTGTAGTTTCCTTCACACAAACACTAGTAATTTGCTTCATCTCGACGCCCGCCAGAGGGCAGTCCAGCATTCACAGGGTTTTTGATCAGTCAATTCCCCCAAAGCACCAAAAGTACCCTTTAGTTCTATGTCTGACAGAGGTAAGACCAAGTCAAAATTAATTGACTTGGTCTAATTATTCACTCCATTTTAGAAAAGGCTCAATAAACAAGAAGAAAGTGTCCCTTCTTAAACAGAGTATAAGTCACAAATAAATGTGTTGTATGGTAGATAATAACTCCTTTCCTAAATCTTGGCCCATTTGATCAAGGTATGTCTCAAATTATCAAAATTTAAATAATAAAGTCTGACTTACATGTAATAGACAGGGATAGAGACCACATCATTGCATTGGGAATTTTTGAGAAAACATCTAATTTAACCAGCGACTATAACGAGGTCCATTATCATGAATCCAAGAACGAGATAGCGGCAGAAGATTCACTCTTTAGTTTACTTTGCTGTCAGTGATCCATTAACTGTTATCTAAGTAAAGGGTGACGACAAACAGTGATTAGGAGAAGACCTCCTGAGAAAATTGAGGCTCAAATTGTAATACAAAAAGACATACACACATATATAACCTGGGTGAATAGCTAAATCTTACTAAAGAGATGGTATTACAGTATTTCTAAATCATTATACAATTATATTAAAGCCCTTTTTTCCTCCTACATGACAATAACTAAGGATTTACAACATGTGAACAAGGTCTTTGGAGGCAAAATACAGTAAGTAATTGCCATGAGGTCTACTTCAGTTGCAAAAATGAACCCAAGCAGCACAAATAGTTCTTTCCACAAGATGTCACACCCTTTAAATGCTAAACAGTTTGTGGTTATGGATTCTCGCCTAAAGATGTCAGTCATGTTTTTGACATTTATATAAAAGATGCTCAATTAGGAAACAGATTTATGGCTGTAAGTTTATAATTAAACCCAGAGGCAAGTAAATGAGTTCTAAAATGTGCAAAAGCTTAGGATTGAGAATAATTTATTGAAAGTGGAACAGAATAAAAATCATCGATGCATAAAAGAATTATTTAAAAATCATACTCTACACAGCATTTATTTGAGATCATTAGAAATATAGATTTACTCTTTAAAAACATCCGTCAGAAACCCTAAAGTTGGTCCCAGTTTTTAGCATTAAAAGACACAGTAAGAGTGGTCACTAAGAGCAGGCACATTCAAAATGCTATAAAACAGTGGAGTTTCCTAAAAATCCGAAGTTTATTACATACATGCGTACAATTATTTTTGTGTAAGACAACATTTAAGACATTTTAAAATACATGATATATACATTTTTTCATAATCCACTTTGTGATTATCTTGTAAGAATCAGGCAGATGTTATAACATGAGTATGTGGTAAAAACACCAGTTTGTAGAGAGTCTGTGACATTAGCATTATAGTGTGATAACGGTTCCATCCTCCTCCACCCCCCCTCTGGGTAGCACCAGGCTATGTCGAGGGTCCGTTTTGAGCGCGCTGAGCATTTTGTGGAGGCTACCATTGCTGTGGCGAAGCGCGGGGTTGCTGCTGTGATGGGACGGCCTCATGTGAAGCTGGGACTGAAGGCTGTGCGGAAGGTCCTTATGGGTTTTGTAGCTGGCCCCGCTGTGCTGATGGTGATGATGGTAAGTGTTTTGGGTCGACGCGCCGTTAAGACTGGTCTGGGAGTGGTATGACGCTGTGGAAATGATGGAAGGGGGACGCGTGGGGGGGCTGGGAGAGGCGGGCGGCGCGTGCACGGGGGCTGCTGCTGCTGCGCCGCTAGTGGAGGGTATTTGGTGGTGGGAACGAGACAAGTTGGATCTGTTGGAAGCCAGCGACGCATTGGAGCGCTGGGAAGGCCGTTTGATGCTGTTTTCTATGACGATATCTGTGTCTTCGTCGCTTTCGAGGTCGTCGGGGTAGCTGTGAGATGAGGAGAGGGGCATCCCACCGGAGGCTACGGAAGTGGGGTACCCAATGGAGCCGCTGCTGTCCGAAGACTGACCAGAGCTGCCCGAAATCCGGCTGCCGCGCACTACATTGTTCCTCTGATTTACTGGCTTTACGGTGACAATCAGGTTGTGGCTGTTCGCGATCATCATATCTGTGACCTGATCCAGAGACTTCCCCGTCACTTCAATGCCGTTCACCTCCAGGACTTCGTCGTTCACAGCAAGTAATCCGGTGCTTTCTGCTAATCCGCCCGGCACCAAGCGCGAGATAAAGATGCCTGGGACCTTCTCCAAACCGTGTGGCGTCACCCGAACGCTGGTCCCGTCCCGAATGTAGAAGCCGAGAGGTTTGTCCGAGCCGTGCCGGTATAGACGGACACGGCGATGCGACTCGGGAAGGATATCCACGTCGATGATGGAGGACACTGGCCGGAAGTCCTGGGGCATGCCGATTCGGATGTGCGGGCGCTTTCGGTTGACGTCGTTGTTGCGTAGAGCCACCACCGCCTTCTTCTTGCGGGTTAATGTGTTGGTGCCAAAGCTGGTGTATTCAATTTCCTCTGCAAACAAACAAAAAGAAAAAAGCATTAGGGTACAGTATATTCAGCCACAGAAAGAATCAGAAATGCAATACCAAAAGGAAACAGTAATATGGAATGGAAAAAATAAAAACTCGTAAAATGTGTAAACAAGCAGCTATGAAACAACGAGGTAGTATTGAAATGGTACTTTTTCCCCCCAGAAGGCAACTTGCATTCTACCAGCTGTGTACTGTCTACGCCCAACACTTTTAAATCACAACACAATTCTCATAAAATTAACTTCAATGAGCTGCAGATGTGCTTTGTAGAAGGCCATGATAATTTGTACGGATTTATTTCCAAGCCTGACACATTTTTAAGTCATAAAACAGCATTTCTTTACTGCCGCATTCACTGAACAATAGCTGGGTCACATGATATAGAACGCGTCAACCTACATCAACCAGCTGAATGTAGGGGTTATTTATAAAGTGCTGATTTTGCAGATGTCTTTGCAGTGTGTTGATAATGACAGAAGTGGCCCACCCTTATTTTACAGCAGAACTATTTTCCCAGTTCAGAGACATGAAGAACCCACATTTGCTCGAGAAGGTTTGAGAGTCGGTCTGATTTAAGATAGTAGAAAGTAAAAAATGATTTGTTAAGATGGAATTAAAAATGGAATACTCTTTTGACAAATGGTAAGTGACTGAAGACACTTTAATTCTCAAACAGACAACTATTTAACTAGATAAAAGCCAGCAAAAAAAATAATTATTACTAAAACCAGAAGTAACCAGGAACAAAAGTAAAACGTATAATGAATTATTTGTGTTTATTTTATATTTCTTGCCCTAAACATGATCTAGAGTAGGAAATGACCATCGGTGCAGATCATTTTGACCATTGAAAAAAGAAATCCCCCAAACTAATTTGCAGGCAGAGACATCCATAGTGTATAGATTTCGTCAGCAGGGGGCGATAGGACGTGTTTGTGACATAGTGTGACATCCAGGCATGTGTTTGCTACAATATTGTTTTGGAACGACAATGTAGCCTTTAAAATAACATATTTAAACACACTTTGAGGTTCTAAATAGTATCCCAGTTGAAAACTTTGTACTTTTACCCCACCCTGTTACTTTTGCTTTGAGAAAAGTAATAAAACACAGCTTGTTACAACTACTACAACATTAACAATTTTAAAATACGTCTCAGTGCAGTTGTTATTTTGTGATAGAAACTTGGACAAAAGATAACATGATAACTCTCTAATCTTCCCTTCATGGACTGACAGGAAGTCTGGACAGAGCTCGGCATGATGGGACAGGAAGAACAGCCCCCCCCCTACCCCCTCCCACGTCGCTAGGACAACAGCCATGACTCTTCTTGACCAGACGCTGTCCATGACACCTGCTTTTTGAAAATATTGGGGTCGAATCTGTGCATCTCGGAGGGAGTGCACTGTAATGTTTGGCTGCGTCTTCAAAGTGCAAAGAACAGTGAGATAAATGTGGAAAGCCGCTGCCATAACAGTTCCCGGAGCAGAGCTGGATCATCACTAATATATTCTTCATCTTCTCTGAGAAACAGTGACACAAGAGAAGATTACAGTGTAGCTTTCATGTTTTTGAGCAGGTCACAGATGACAGGAAGTCTCTCCCAGAAAACTAAGGAGAAAAATTTACACCGGACCTGCATTTGACTAATGTTGCATTATTCTTGTTCAATTCAATTAAATTTTCTTGTATCGCCCTAAATCACAACTGTAGTAATCTCAGAGGACTTAACAAAACAGTTGAAATAGCCAACACAGACAGAGACAAACAGTTATATGTCCATAAATGTTAATAATGTATGGACAGTTTGTATGTCAAGAATAAAGCCACGTTTTGACAACTTTTTCCACCTTTTGTATTTTAGTCATTTTAGATTTTGCATCACAATTCAACATAATTACGTTTCAGTGGTCAACATAATGAATGAATTAAATAGTATAATCTATTACTGCTTTTTCTTTGAGATTGAATTCAGATTGTCGTGCTTTTCACCTGTTGCTGGTGACAAAATTGTTGCCAACATTTTGAACCAGATACATTTCTATTTATGCAACATCTAGTGTGGCCTAAGAAACAGTTCGCATTGTTTTATCCAGGAAGAAAAACAAGCACACATAAGCAAATCCTAAAATACTCAAAATATTGGTTTTAAAGAGCTGGAGTCCATAAACAGTGACATCCTGAGAATGAAATCAGTCAAACAGGAACAGTCAGTAATAAAAAGTGCATGGGTGACATCTCTTGGCTAAGCATGAACTGAGATTGTCAAGCGTTTAAAAATGCAAAACTTTTCAGTCCACCATTGTAACCGTGAACAGCTCTTAAAGGTCTTTTAAGCATGCTGTGGCAGAGGCCTATTTGATTAAAAGCAGCCGGAGCATTTGCTATAGGGCTGGAATTTCTGCCACAAGTGCAAGTCTCATGTGATGGGAACCATATTGGAGAGGCTTGTGATTTGTTGCAGATTTGTGGTGCGACGCCCACCTGAAGTCCTCAATAAAACCAGGTCTGATACCAGCGCACCAGGACATGTGATCTGAGCCCGGCATTAACCGCGTACATGTATAATTATGGCTCGTCGGTAATGCTTCGCAGCTGGTCGCGAGGCCCGAGAGAAGCCCCACGCTGCTGTGATTTGTTTGGGGTGTGACTGATATTTCCTCGGGCTGAAGAAAAGGAGCAAAGGATTGTGGGAAAGGCTGGGCAGAGGTTAAGTGCTCGACGTGGGGATCTGATGGAGTCGCACAGTAGTGGTATAACGGGACAGGAATACGCTCGAAAGATCAAATACATTCAAGTTATAAGCCCATGGACAATTCTGCACATACTGGTCTCAAAACCTAATGACAGTAATATGTTTAGTTTTTACATCCAAATCATAAACTTTGAAGTTGAAACTAAGTATTTCATGTTGATTGACTGATTCCACATTACTATGGCATGAAAAAGACAATTTCCTTCATGTGGACAAAACCCAGATCCTGTCAAACCTCTGAAGCTGTGCAGGGCAGGGCCTGGTTAGTACTGTGATGGGAGACCTTTGGGAACACCAGGTGCCACAGTGGGGCGGCTGTGGCTGTAAAGTGCCAAACTGTTGTTGTGTCCTTAGGAAAGACACTTCACCCACATTGCCTAGAATGAGTGGTGTGTGTGTGTAAATGGTTGGTGGTGGATATCTGGCACATACTGATTGTCTCGCTTCTGTCAGTGTGCCCCAGGGCAGCTGTGGCTACAGTAGTTGATCACATACGGAGTAAAAGAATATGTGAAGTGTCTTTGAGTGTCCTATAAGAGCTATTTAAAACCAATGCATTATTATAATTTATAATCTTGGTGTGACAAATAACGACTAAACGTGGAAAGGTCAATTCAGTATTTACCAACAGTATTTTTGCTTTTGCGCTGCCAGTGAAGAACATTTCAATACATGCAAGTGATTCATGTTATTCCAATGAACAGTGACCAAACCCTGAGTCCAGTCAAGAATGTGAGTGGGAGCTTATAGTCATTGGGGGAGAATCAAATAACATTAAGTTTAATCTAAAAGACATTCCACTGGAGATAAGAATATGAGTCAGGTACATGGGTATAACTTGAGTAAACGGCATGCTCAAAGAAGTAATCAGTGCAGGTGAAGTCAGAAACTTGAGAAAAGTAGCTATACGTCTAGCTCTGTAGCATAAAAGACAGTTCGCCGGCCAATCAGGTCTAATAAGAAAGTATGTTCAAATTGGTGAAGTCATGCAATAACGAGTGACTTGAAAAATCAGAGGCATTTCAGTGTGGAATAAATGAGCTTGTTCTGGCTGATCAAACAGCGGTTATTGGAACAGCTCTTGACAAATCTAATCCCAAATACACTGAGGCATGATGGCTTAATGGGCCCATGTGAACGCACTGATCAAAGGCTGTCGGGTCGGGTCCAGAATGAAGTTTAAGCGTGCAGTTTCAATCAGACATCACTGTATATTTCCACTGAGATGTTAAGAGCATGGGACCAACAATGACAATGTGTAGACGATGTATTCTACGGGTAAAACGGATTCCAAGTGACTGAAAATATATTGGTACTGAATTGATGAATTGCTGTCAACTCCCACCTTTGAAATCAAAGTTTCCAGAACAGGGGCAAAGAGGTTAAAAGTGAATGGAATGGTCATGAGACACACACACACACACACACATACACACACGCGCACACGCACACATGCAGGACCAAAAAAGACCAAAAACCAAAGATTCTTGGATGACTAAATGCATTCCATGTCCAGGTGTGGTAAAGGCTCTCAATTTAAAGATGATAACTTATCGGACCTAAACTTTACTCACAAATATTCAAGCGTAAACAAACTGAAATATTTTTGACATTTATAAACATTCATGGACATCGTTCTCTCCCTCAAGACCAAAACATATGTGTTCTCAAATTTTTTTTTGTCCTAACTGTTGATTCTCGGATCTGTGTTGGTGATTTCAATGGTTTTTTTAAGTCCTCCGAGATGACTGCTGCTGTGATTTAGGGATATACAAGAAAAAATGGTCTTGTATTGTATTGTAATATTTAGCGATTGATAAAAAAATATTGGTTTAATCAGAAGCTGAATTCTTTATTGCTATTGTAAGTAACAGGAAGTCGCAAGGTGCAAACAAGTTATATAAAAAAGTGCACACCAAGTACACACAACAGAAATTAAACATGTTTAATGAAAGTTTTCTGATTCAAAACATTTCGACAAAATTTGGTCAACTTAGGAATTTTGGACCATCATAGATTTTGGACCAATAGACCAAGAGGTTAAGTTTTAATGTTTTTTTTATGATGTTATAAAAGGTCCTAAAAAGACCATTGACTTTTTGACTTGACCTATGCAAGAATCTTAAATCCATGTAAGCAAAGTTACAATGGTTATTGTAGACCATAAACCCGGTGCTCAGAGAGTCTTTTCCAGGCACATTGCTTGGACTAAACTTTAACCTGTGGTGTTAGAATGGGGCTTCCAGGTCCAGGGTGAAGAGGTGGAAGGTGAGGACCCTCTTCTACTGCTGTACGTCTGTGGTATGCGAGGGTAAATTAACCCAGCGACGTCTCCTGACAGGCTGAAGCCCTATAACTTGTCGAGACTGGCGTGGGCTCCTAAAGAACTGCTATTTTAAGTGGGTCACTGTCAATTCTCCCACACACACATTCAATCCATTTACAGAGCTGTGTATTGCCTAATATTGATGCAACTCATAAGACTACATTACAAAACGTGAAATATACCCACATTTTGTCAGTCTGTTGCGAAATAATTGTCAAGAAGTGAAAGAGAAGACCTTTTGTTCAGCAGCGGCCCAGCTCTTGTTAACAAAACTGAAAAGAAGCTCCTTTTAAACTCCAATTCCCATAAAGAGCAGAGCTTTTATGATCAGCCATTAGGGTCTCTCGCTCACTCACTTCTGGCACCGCTTCCTTTGCTCAAAGCTCACTTTCCAAAAACATAAACAGTCTGGACAACATGTTTGTTCTTTGACTTTTGAGGTCACATCATGAGGATTTGAGCGTAAAAAGGGTGCTCTGTGCTGGACAAACGAATACTAGTTTAAGGCGGGTTTTACATAACTTTGCAATAACATTACTTGGCAAGCAGCAGTGGTCTCTAACGTGTAAATTAATGAAGTATGAGGGTGTAAGGGGCCAGCTGCAAGTGCAATATTTCACACGTGGCGCTGTGAAAGTTGACATGCTGCGGCGTTTTAAACTGCTTGCACGGAGAAATGTATAGAGAGGTTAGTTTTCCGGGTTCAGGGTTAGGGTTAGAAAAAAAAAAGGGTTTGGGGAAGAAATGTCTTAATAATGCAATTTCATTTAGTATTTAATGTATACTTCAAGTCTAGTAGTTAAGTATCTAGTTTAGGAGTATAATCAATACTGAAACAATGTCCAATTTTCAATACTTTTGAGTTTTGACAAGCCTACGTCCAAGTACTCTATAGTGTGCTTTGACAGTGTGAACCGATAGGTCACATTATTTCTTAGAGCAGTTATTTTTGAAATCAAGGACAAAACCTTTCACAAAGATAAGCCTCTTGTTGACACCTACGCATTACATAAGCTGCCATAGTGTCTAGCTACTATATCCTTTAAACACTAGAAATACCTCTCCGTCCTGCATACCACATGTAATTGAACACCGAGTGGCATGAAGTGAATGGTGTTAATGCTGACCACTTGTGTGATCACTCCAAGGCATTTTAATGACTTTGCCCCCAACACAACTCCAGGGGCAGCAGAATGAGGCATCTACCATTTACCGACCTGATTTCACTGACCACATGGGATTTAGCTCTAGTAAATAAACGCATGAGCAGATTCTAGGGAGGCTTCTACAAGAGGAACATTGCTTTGTGGAGGCTATGGCTGTAAATTTGTTATCTGAAGGTCTGTTGTTCAAGAAAATGATTTTTGGAAGAGGTGACAACAGCTATGCCCCCGGAGTGCCCAGCAGGTGGAATTCCCATTGGTCGAGATATTTTTACCTGTGACCCAGACAGTAGTAGTGTCCTGAGAACTCGTGTGGGTTTTACAGTCAGCAGCTACTGTCCAGTAAAACTACAGATGGGAGTTCACCACTTTGAGCAACACATTTGGTATGTAAAGTGAATTATTATTAAGAATGTTTGATTTGCATTGAATGGTAATAAGAATAATAATATATGCTACAAGATATCGCAACATTATTATCAGCCTTTATATTTTAACAATGCACAAAAGGATTCATTTGTGAATCTTTGAACAGCTGGAATTAAGAGTCCTCTGGATAACTTTGTCTAATAATTAAATCAATAATTTAAGTATTGGTCTTAATCATTTATTTTGTAATGATTAAGACCAATACTGGCAGAGAAAGGTTGGGTGTAATAAAGAATGACTTATTACTGTGTCCAATAAGAATAACGAGGAAAAAAAGGTCACACACCAGAACAACCGCAACAGAAAGGCAGCGGGCTAAAGGGACACAAGCGTTTCCGTCAAATCATCAATACTGAAGACAGATAAGAGCACAGTATTCAACAACGGGAAAAAGCCTTTTTGAAATGAAAAAGAATTATCCAAAATGTCAGATAAAAATATTGATAATCTCATTTTGTCTCAATCTCGTGAATGTTTTTCTGCTGAAGGAAAAAAAAAGTGCTGGATGACTGGACGTTACTGAATATTGTGCTTATATGTGTAACTGATTTCCAGACTCATCTAGATCTCGGAGTACAACAGACATTCCGGCCTCTATAGACTCTTCTCTGTGGTTTTTCACTGGGGCAGCGTGACGAAGTGCTCAGTGACAGCACAGACCTTAATCACCACATAGAAGAGATGCACAGAGCACTGAATAGTCCCGTCTCTGCTGCCATTCGCATTAGGTCACCCCGCGCTGCAGCCCCTGGACCCGGGCAAACTCCAAGCACAATTTGGAAAAGCACAGAAAAGAAAAAGACAAGTAGGGCAGCAATGCAACTCAGTATTTCAGTAGCACATATTGTAGATTGGATCCTACAGTTATTTGTGTTGTTAAGACTTTAAATAAATGTTTGACCTTAAAAAACGTGTAGAATTGAGATGGCTGAAGGCTTCAAGATAAATAATTTGGCCATCTGTCATACGTAAAGGTCACTCAACTCAACTCAAACTTTATTGTACCCAAGGGGAAAATTGTTTGCATTATAGTGCAGCGTCCGCGGCCCATCCCAGGTGTTGATGCTCAGCTGTCAAGACTACTATTGCTGGAGAATATGTTACATTTTTTGGGTTAGGGCAGCACAATATCACAACATTATATAGTGATTGTAAAAGAGGAAGAGTGGAATATTGGTAGTGCAAAGGTGTGCTATAATTGTCTGCATAAATCATGTTTAATCAAGTATAAAACACAGCATGACATGACAACGAGATGCATATTAGTTTCTTTGGGGATAATATTGCGATATACATTGTTGTACCAATCCTTGACACCCCTATAGCATATAACAATTTGTCCAATATTGTGCAGCATTGTTTTGGGTAATGGGGGACCCGGAGTGCCCGGAGGAAACCCATAGACAGGAGGACAATCATGTAAACAGAAAAGCTCTGGCCAGCCCACCAGCGACGCCTTTTTTGCATTACCTCCTTTTATTGTCTTTCTTCAAAACATCAGGAAACGCCAAGATCAGAAGCGAACAAATTAGCCACCCCCTAAAAAAAGAAACACTGAAAACGTGGTCCAAGAACGACGTGGCGAGTAAAAACAACCATAACAAACTTGTCCAGCGGAGCAGCGAAGCCAAAAGATTTAACAGAATGGTAGACTTAAGCATGAGATTAAACCAACATTGTTTTTAATATATTATCAAGGATACTACGAAGTCATTACATAAAAAAGTCAAATAAAATGAAATAAATATGTCCCTTGTTAGTAAGCGAATAGAACTAAAGCTAGACTTAAGACCAGCGCATGAGGTGTTAAGCTCTCTCCAGTCTGTCACATTTAACCACTAACGTCTACGTTATACGTTTATCAATGAATACTGAAAACGCTAAACGACAGATTAAATAAGAAACCAAAACTTTTTTACGATGAGAGCCGCAGACGTGAGCTACAGATTGACCTGAAATGTCCCGCCCTCTCACTAGGGTTGGGCGATATTTTTTTTGTACCGGTATACCGGTATGAGTAAATTAAATGATAAGAAAATGCCTTATACCGGTGAAAACAATCATTTAACACTGAAAACGGCAAGCGGAAGACACGTTTGTGTGCGGCGCACTTTGATGACGCATCTGCGCGGCACGTGTAGCAGAGCGGCGTGCAGGGACAACAACAACAGAGCAGAGAGCAAACATGGGTGAGGGCGGCGGTGAAGACCATGGGGAAGACATGCAGATTGTAGAAGACATTGCGCCAAAACGCGGAGCTACCTCAAACATATGGGAGTAGTTTGGGAACTAGATAAAAAGAAGCAATTGTGTGTAACTATCAACAGTGGATCTAATGTTGTGAAAGCAGCTGCCCTAAACAACTGGACTCGAGTGGCTTGCTTCGGACACTCGCTCTCTCTCTCTCTCTCTCATAGTGCCATTGGTAAGCTTTATTTACAGTTTACTGTCATTCATTTTACTTCAATGCATGTGTTTGTCTATATTGCAATATAATTACAAATAAGTTATAATTACATAATTATAGAAACGCAAAAGGATACAAAAAATATATACAGTATTTGATCATTTTGACTATATTGGGATTAGGAAACATAAGCCAAAGTGATCAAATAATTATTTGATAATGCTACACTTTTTATATTACAAAGGACAAACTTTTATATATATTTTACAAATTACAAATGTTCACCTTTATTACATGTTGCCTGCAATTTTCAGTATGTACAAAACAGAATTATCTACAATTCAGTTTTGTTAATACGTTTTATATACAATAGCTGTATTGCACATTTTGCTGCCAATAAATCAGTAAATGCACTTTGAGGCAAGTGTGTTTAAAATTATCAGTGCTAAGTTTTTATAGCTTTTATATGAGGCTTTGTTAAAATTATCATATCGTCATATTGTGATACATACCAACAAAAATCGTGATACATGCTGAGGCCCATATCGCCCAACCCTACCTCTCACTTCCACTATTGTGTGTTTTGGTTAAAACTACTGCCAAAATATTCCACTCGCAATAACATCAAAAACATGGAAGAATAATACAGACGGAATACTCTTTTTATAAAAACGTGCAAACATATTTCACATTCTTGGAGGGAAGGCCAGGCCAGAGAACGAGTGGAAATTTGGACAAAGTCACTGAATGAATGTGGTTATGATCGGCGGTCTGCGAAAGAAGCTTTGGGAAATGTCTTTAAAACAATGTCATAGTTACAGTATACCAAAAACTACTAATTCAGACAACATGGGGTTGAACAGAAACGTGTAATCATGATGACCAACACAAAAAAGCAATCGTATAATGTTGATTGACCATCCATGTGTAAAAAGTCACTCCAATTTTACAGAAATCTTGAGATTACTGTGAGGAGCCGCAGGGGTGACCGTGATCCACATGAATCCAATCATTGCAGCTTGAACGGAGAATATTTGCGGAACGGAATTTCTGATGGTAAAAACGTTTAATTATCTTGAATTTTTGTGCGTTAGAGATTCTTAATAGAAAAGGAACATGTAAAAAAAACAGAAAGCGGCAGCCATTCTGAGCTTGTGCGTAAATTAACCAATATTAGATCTGAGGTGTGTACTCAAAAATCAATAAAAAATTTTGTTTAGTCATATCAATCGTTTAATTTAGTTTTTTGTAAACAAAGGAATATACATTAAGGTTATACATTTTTATATTTGTACTTAAAGTAAATTAATCTACAAAAAATGAACTATAAATGCAGCTATATGAATATTATTATTGTTTTAGTGACAGAGTGTTAGATAATGGGCCAACATTTGGGCCAACACCCTATTATTTTACTGAATCATATCACAACCTTTGGAATGATATGGTACAAAATTGAAAGACGTACCATGTGTATCGAGATATATATAATAATGGCAAGCTTTGTAAAACACCCAACCCTAATATAACCCCCTTTAATCCACAAACTGTAGCTATTCTTACGCTCTCCCCTCTTTACCGTTTTGCTGAGGTGGCGATAGTGCACATGGTTGAGTCTACAGGCTGCACATCTGGGAGACGTTAGACTAAAAACGGCTCTGCTCAGAAGGCAGGTATCGCCCAACTCCGCAACTTTGTTCCAGCCGGGACCGTGGGGTTAAGACCAAAAGGAGACTCATGCATTTGGGATTAACCTGTGTTTCAAAGCGTGTGGGGGGTTGACACGTAGCAGGGGAGTTGAGCAGGCGGACGTCAGCGGAGGAGACAGCCCGAACATTCTTTCACCGAAACAGCTGTTGTGTTTCAAGAGCTCTTCTTTAATGCGTGCTCACTTCAGTGTGTTATTGTTTTGATGTGGCAGGAATAAATACATTTCAGAAATTTTGTAAAGTATTTTTTTATGCAACGTCACACTCTATAATGTCATTTTGTCTTTGTATATCATTGTAAAAGTGTATGTATATTTAGTTCACGGAAAAACGTCACCTGATGTTATCTTAGGGCTGGGACCTCTAAACACGCAAAAATATCCTTCCGATCTAGTCAGGAAATAAGTGGCATCAAAGAGATCTAATAATAACCAAATATCATAAACTTTCTTTGCCGATACTTTGTGAAAAATAAAAGAATCTGCTCACTACTGTTTCTGCTTTAAATCCAGCTGTGTCTTCATTGCTGGTGTCCAAGTGCCTGTTTCCAAGACCAAAGCCCCACATGCTGTTGATTTAAGCTTCAAAAACCTTTCACTACCATCTGGTCCACAGGTACCAGGCCGAGCGCTCACCGCAAACTGCCCAGAGGAGGTTTCAACGCAGGAGCTAGTCCATGGAAACTGCTCAGCTTTCTTTTGTGACTTTTTACCGAGAACTATGCTCATTATGTGGCAACGCAAGATTAATGCAAGTTATTTTTGTGGTACTTAATTATCTAAAGGAGACGGTTCAAGTTGATGTTGGGGTCTTTGGTGTTTGAGCTTGTATTGTTGCATTATGTTCATGTTTGTATGGGGTCCACTTCAGATCATAACAAATTGCTTATGTTACTGTCTGACATTTCTTGTGTTATGTTTTTTGTTTGTTTACGTCCTGTGCTGCTCAAACGAATTGCCCTTGGTGGAATAAATAAAATATTCTGAATCTAAATCTGAAAGTTGAGGCTTGTATAAAGGAATATCTTGGCATTGGTTGATAGGGGTGTAAAGACAATTAATCCAATGAATTTCTAAAAATAATAAGGCTCGCTCAGAGACAAAATTCTAATAATGAGGCGAGAGTGGCTAAGTTGGTAGAGCATTGGCCTTTGAGCCTGAAGGTCGTGGGTTCGAGCCCACCACGAGACCTTCTCCACCGACTCCCACCGATATCTGCTGTTGTTGTGTCCTTGGGCAAGACACTTACCCCACTTTGCCTATAAGGAGCGCAGAAGTGACGTTCGCTGCTTGCCTTGACGTGTAGGTGAATGTGTATGCATCAAGCTGAAATTTCCCCATTGTGGGACGAACAAAGGACCTTCTTCTTAAACAATATTTATCTATTTCAGTTCTTTCAGGGCATTCAGATTATATAACATATGGTTTTGGCAGAAAAAGACAAAGCAGAGGAAATCCTAGAGGTAGACTTGGACTGGAGCCGTGGCCACCTGTCAGACCTTCTGCTCGCACGTGAGCCGACCCGCCAGGCTTACAGCAACATGCAAAGTTTTCAATTAAAGTAATGAATCTGAGAAAATGCGCTTGTGAGATTTACCGTCACTTTGAAACATGAGCACTAGTATTTCTGGAAGGTTCAGTTGAGATTGAGAAAGGTGATTCTGGTGGAGGATGAAAACTGTAACAAAGTATAGTTTTATATCATTTGAGTTGAGTCCTGTAATCCTGGATAGTTTTACTGATAACACATTTGTCATGTTGTTATTTTCTTAAAAACAGCCACATTTCTTGCACACTCAGACATGATTTGAGTTCTCAGTAAAGTGAAGCGTCAGCACGTTGTGATAATTGGCCCCAAACTGAAATGTTCTGCTCCCACGTGGCTTGTTTACTCAATGTTAAGAGAAATGATTTATCGGTTTTGTGAGTTTACACAATCATTTGCTAGCTAAACTTGATACAGTATGATATAGTGCCGGCTCAAAAAGTTAGAGTAAACATTGAGTTCTGGTGGGGGCTGTTGGTGCACACTGGGGTAGTCTTGCAGTTTTTTGAATGTGGGTTTAC
Source organism: Knipowitschia caucasica (assembly GCA_964034765.1). Lineage (NCBI taxonomy): Eukaryota > Metazoa > Chordata > Actinopteri > Gobiiformes > Gobiidae > Knipowitschia > Knipowitschia caucasica. The sequence goes on along the minus strand of OZ035838.1, from coordinate 33,622,034 downwards.
TGCAAATGGCAACAACAACAAAAGTATAGAATTTAGTACAGCCTACTCAGTCCATGTTTCCTCCCTTTCCATTCAGGCCCACGCATCCTAATCATAATCTCAATTAAGAAACTAGTCCACTCATAATAATCTTTTGACTAAAACCTCTCTTTGAATATCGACTGCGACTACACTACAGCCAAATCAAAAGAGAGATTTGATATTTAGGAAGTACAACTCAACACAAACCAATGACTTTTCTTGGGACAAGCAAGCGCACAGTTAATCTAAGAACATGCATCTGTGCTTTTAAACTTGCCGGTGCACATCTAAGCTCGCGTCTTGCAGGTCACTACTTAATCTTCTATCAGCTGCAGGTGACAGACAACAAGCAGACTAACAGGATTAAGGCTCTCGTGCCTGGAGCTGTCACACACGACTGGGAGACATAAAACGCTGCAGGATAAAGTGGAGGAAATGAAAAGCCCAAGAAACCAGACAACTTCCGATTGTAAACAAATGCACAAAAACCCAGAGACAAAGGCAACAATGTAAAATATATTTAGAATGTGTTTAAGGTGCAACTCATGGAACACAGGACAGAATTCATGCGTATCTAGCGTCAAGGAAAAGTGATCCTCTGTTTTGGAAATACCATCATCACTCCTGTGCAGTGGGAAAGAACAATAAGCTTTGACTTTTTTTTTTTTGGTTTGGAGGTGAGCAACATTATATTACTTGTAAAATCCAAGTCAATCGATTCAATTCATTGCAATCATTACGTATAGGTTCAAATTGAAAGGAGTTGAACCTACTGTACGCTGTAAAAAGGTCTAAACAGACGTAACCAAAGCCAAAAGACGATAAAAACATAGACAGCTGAATCTATTTTATCAGAATGTAAAATGTTTTCTGAATTTCCTTATCAGCTTGTATATTTTGTCTAGCTAGAGGCCTTCACATATCATCCTTCTATTTGGTTGAAAAGTGTTTTGAATTGTCAGTAAACAACAGTAATGTCATGAAGCAGACTTGGTCAGCAACACTGAATGTAGTAGTAACACATTGTAGTTCTTTTAATAATCAACAACTATGTTCATAATTAAATAATCGTTAACTGCTCAATTTACAGATTCCAACACATGTACTGTACGTGCAGTGAGATGTGATTTTAAGACTCAGAACGAGCAGTGATTGTAAGAAAAGAAAAGAAAAATCATCTCGAAATAATAGTAATAACATGATTTTTCTTTTCTTTTCTTACACTATAATAATAATGATAATAAATGTTAGTTGCGGCCCTAAAGCAGAGTCAAGTTGCATTTAAAACAAAGTAAGGCTAATAGCAATCTGTATCAGCTCATGACCTCAAAAGCAGTGGTCAAAAACACATCTTTGTGGTGAGCGCCTCAGTTGGTCGTCACTCATTGGTTGAAAAGCTTCCACAGGTCGAGACATGCTCTGGATCTTCGGCTCCTGCACCTGAACACTGTGGCCACTTACACAACCGCAGGCTTCCTGATAGATGTGACACATATCCGTGCTTCTTCCTGCCTTTTCTCTGCCTCACTGCCTCCATGAGCTGTCAGTGTCTATTGTTCAACTACGCAACTCGTATCAGGACAAGAACCATTCCCTCCCCTCCTCCATTGGCTTTCCTTCCTCTCCCAAAAGCTGAACTGCTGACTTTGCCCGATTCTACCCACAATCCTGTCTGTGTGCGTTTTTGAACGGGGGCCGGCGGTGGAGAGCATCTTCTCTCCCCGGGACAGTCTGGTCCTGCTGGGGCCGAGTGAGTCATCTTCATTAAAAACATATTTCCACAGCATGGGGCCTTCGAGGCAAAAGTCCACTCAATGAATGCAATGAAAAGATAACAATTCGAACATCAAAAGTCCATTTTTCAAACAGGATGTTGAAGCAGGCAGAGAAGCGACAATTCTGAAAAAGATCCTTGGGAATAATCTGTGTATTTCAAATGAACGTCTTATGTAAATGATGTTCCTTAGAGTTTTCAGCAAGACGCCCTTGGACACTTGCCTCTTAGTTGTTGCTCAGGGCTGCTCAATGAATAATAGTGACATTTAAAAAAAGAATAGAAGAAGAAAGAAGTAAAGTACAGTAGTTCCTCGCTGTTTTGTTGATTTTGTGTGTGTGTAGTTCTTCCTGTTCCTGTCCCTGTATAACAAATTAATCTGTCAATGTGGTGTAGGACCAAATAAGCTTCTCTTTTTTGAGCGAGTGTGAATGAACTATATTTTTGTGTGCATATTTATATATAAAACTAAAAATTAAATAATGGATGGCCCAATATCAATTTATATGTGTTAAGAAATCTCTAAAAGACAACGATTATGGCTGTCTGTATTGTTTGGAATTGTTTTTGTCTCGTCTGTCTATATGTTTTAAATTGGACCAGAGTAATACATTTTAGATTAAATTCTAAGTCAATTATTTACAATTCTTGACATCCGGATCAAAGTATAGTGATATCATTGCATAAAGTTCAGTGTAACTCCATTTAATTTACTTTAAAATGGTCGTGTTTGTTTGTTAGCTCTAAAGGGACATTATGACCAGGCAATTATTGATTAAATGTAATCTTCTGAGTACCATTTCTGGCTTGGAACTTTTTGACAGTAGTTTTTATCAATGGTTGAAGACTTCTGACGACTGACCGCATTTAAATTTCACATCCAGTCAACTGGTGATTTGTGACGGCCAATCTGGAGCATTCGTGACTCTGCTTCAGCCAATTACAGCTCTGCAGCGCGTGTGAGAAGAACAATGCCTCACAATGGTGATGGGGCTGACGGCTTGTCTCATTGTTTTATCCTTGTGACCTATATTTGCTTCCACTGAGGTTTTTTTTTAAATATACAGCTGCAATTGTTCCTTTGATTTCTCAAGAGCAGCTTCAGACTACAAACAAGAATTATGTTTAGTCTCACTTTTAGGAATAAGAAATGACAAATCAAAAGAAAGCTGGAGTCAAAATAAGTGGTATAAAGTCTAAAGTGGCTGTGGCTTTTGTCATAGTGGTGCCACCGCAGAAAACAAAAACAAATCCAAAGACAAACTCAATGTGGGCAGAAAAAAAAACACTTTCTCAATTGATGTCATTGTCCAAAATAAAATGTTGTGCCTTAAAGTGATAGTCTGTAACTCTAAATGAATAACACATTTTAAGAATTGTATTAAATTGACCTCCTGGCCTTAAATGTTGATATAAAATAAGTCATTTTATCAATTCTAATATTACAGGTAAGTCCCGCCTTCCCTTCTCTTAGCTATAGCTCAGAATCCACGATGCTGTCCACGTTAACCAATCGAGTCATGCCAAGGGCAGACAATCATCAGCGCTGTTGCATCTGCGCGCATGCTCAATTGTTTGTTTTTGCGGAGCCTCCGAATCAAGCCTCTATAAGGCTCTGGAACTTAATGAAAACTGAACAAAGAATTCTGAACATCCGCGCTGAGTCACACATTTATATACTGAACCTATATCCATAATCATTTATAGACTGAACCTATATCCATAATCATTTATATACTGAACCTATATCCATAATCATTTATATACTGAACCTATATCCATAATCATTTATATACTGAACCTATATCCATAATCCGATCCTCTGCAGACCTATAATGTTCAATTCATAATAATAGCCATTTCCGGGTTTGCAGCGATCGCTTTTTTTGTGCATTAAAACACTATTATTTTTATGAAAACGTTTCTTAAAACCTCCGTGGGTGTGTATTAATAATGTATATGTATAATATGTTCTACCATTAACATATAAATGTGTTACGGAAACGTAGGTGTAGACCAATCAGAAAGGAAGGGGGAGGGAGCTCGCAACGTTTTTCCAATCAAGTACCTCTCTCTCTCTTTCTGACAAACTGTAGACAATCACTTTAAATTGAGATGTTTAAATTTCTTCAGTTTTAATTTGTGACATACACACATAATCTAACTTTACAAGCAGTTCTGGATTCATTAATTTGAGTCTTTGTTTTTTCACATTCCCATCAGTCTTTAGTTGACCAAGACCTATTCAACAGACCTAAAAACCGTACAACACTTTTGAAGAACTAATTAACTAAAACCTTAGCTCTAATTGGTCAGCGGACATAGGTTTTTCTAGCATAGAGGAATTCCCCAACTGAAAGGGTCTGAAGTTTACTGCCCAGAGAGCATGAAGAGGACAAAACATTGCCATTCACAGTAAAATGCACTGTCTAGACTTATAGAGGGGATTTCTCATAGAGCCGTATCTGCTTTCGAGTTGAAAGAGTTTGGTCTGCATGTTTCTTGCCCTGGGGATTTTGAACTGCTGACCAGGGTCATACAGCGCTCCAACATGCTACGAGACTGAATATAGTCTGTGTGTTAGCAGCATAGTGGGGCCCTTTAATGATATGTGAAATCAAGGCGCTTCAGGATGTACGGTTAATAATAGCAACAAACGTATATTGTGGTTTATCGTGACTGAGCAGTTGGACTCGTGTTTGCAGAGCAGCTGGGAGATATTTCCGTTATTACAAAGGATCCATTGACATAACTACAATATCTTGTTTTTGTAGAGTATTACAGCCTACATGTAAAAAACAAATACATGTTTCCTAAGGTAAGTTTATACAATTACTGCTATGGGCAACACAGGCTTCTGCATTTCTGACCTATTGTAATTTTGATTTTATATTTTGGTTACAGCTCATTATGCGTGTTAAATGATGCATCTATGTCCTGATGTTTGGGTGTAGATTGTAGGCAAACAACCACAGTACAGCGGAAATATTGAGTGGCAGCTTACAGTAAATCCGCCTTAAATATATAACTGCAGAAATGACGAATCCCTCAAAAGACAACAAATCCCTTGCTTGGACTAGCTTAAGTTTTGCGGTGCTACAGATGCCCTTGTCCTCAACCACAGCTGTAATTAAGAGGAGCTACAGTGAGCAGTTCCCGTAGAGATACAGTATGTTTTGTTGCAGAAAGCAGCTGTTCCTTCCTAAAAAAGAGGAGGCCCACCCAGCACCACGTAAACCAGCTCGCCAACTCCAAACCTTCACCCTCCTCGTACAGCGTTTCTAAACTTGTCCTGGCATTTCTCCACTGCCTGCTTCTTTCCCAATGGACCAGAACTCTCCCTTTTCTTGTTGCAAAAGGCATACAGTCGTTATTCGTGACCTGGTATGATCCCGTCATCTGGGATGGATCGCCTTTGTGGTTCTAAATATGTAGAAACTTGTGTCATAATCAAATAACTGGTTACCAAACACAGCCATAGTATTTAAGGATGGACAAAGAGTACTCACAAACGCTACACAATATTCAACTTCCTCTAGAAAAGTAAAGTTGATTTATGGATAATATAGGATTCTGATGCAATGTAAGTATTTTAATGCATTTGTTGATTTGAAGGTTGCTGCTGGGTTTAGAGGAGAGTTTGAAGCAGTTAGGTGGTGGCTGAGGAAGTAGTTTGTTTGTCCCAAAAGGACGAGAAAATCCATCTCAACAATCTCCACAGACTCCTCGACTCCTTCTCAACTCAACAGATGTGATGGAATAAAACAGACATATCTATAGTAGGATATATAAAAACTGGGATCATTTTCTACAGAATATTGTAAAAATAAAATACTTATTAACAAAATTATAATCTTGAGACATTTATTAAAAAGGTTCATAAATGTTTTTTGTGTTGGCCTTTTTTTCATCTTTCTGAAATGACTACAAATCCTTATCAACTTTTCAATTGATTTTGTTTGCTTGTAATAATTTTGTTTCAACATTTTGGTTGAAGCCAATTTCACGCAGCAACTGTAAAACAAATGTGTTAACTTAAGAGTGTACTTTACTTTTTTCCCATAATGCAACAAGAGACTGTGGGCTGACACAGACAAGTTTGAATGTTACTTAAGTTACCCATCCTTCACAATAAACCACATAACCACAAACCAAGAGTGGTAAAACGAGGAATTTGCATGTACCCATTTACATAAACTTATGAGAAGAACAGAAAGTAAAAAGACTTGGAGCCAGTTAGAGATTAAATGGTGCATAAATATATTTTGTGTGAATGAGAATACAACCCTAACCCTAACTCCAGTGTCTATTCAACAATGCACAAAAACTGTCACATTGTAGGGGAGTGGCCTCAGTTCAAAGTGGGGGCATAAACCATAATGAGAACAGAGGCTATGAAAACACAAACACAAATATTGGACAGCCAAACACAACATACCCACGCAAGAGTTTAATTAAAAATCTCACAGTTCCGTCGCAAACACGGAACCAGAGACTGGGGTCAGATGTGGGAGTGTGTCAGCAAAACATGCAGACACAACCATGAAACTCAATCAGAACATACTGGAACTGAGGTGTACGATACAGAAACTGGTAAGAAAACACAATTTGCTTCTGACTTAAAAAGGCTCAGAACCTGCAGCCGTTAGACTACGAAGTTTGTGTGTCACTGTCAATCATTACAATGGATCAAAAAATGTATTTACTTTTTGTGATTACTTTACATTTAGAATGATCATACATAGAATGTTAGGGAACAATTTATATTAGTTTTATCGAACCAATTTTAAAGATTTTGCTCCGTTGATTACTGATTTATTGGCCAATTTCCCCCCAACAAAACGATCATGTGATGTCTGAAGATTCAGAGTTTTATAATTAGGTGTAGCATCATGTACACATTTGATGGAGGTAAAAGGTTGACAAAATTAAAATGAGTCAGGGCAATAACCTTCACTGAACAAAAAAACTGAAAATCTGTGAAATCTTGGTCAATTACTGATGTATAGAGAGACTTTAAGATTGGCCTCCTTAATTGGAAAAGAGATAAATGAGTCTTTCCCTGAGTTACGGCCTGATCATTGGGCTAACTGCTGTGAGTTCAGGGCCCTAGCAGCGAGCGGCACAAAGACAGAGCTCTTCCTCTTGGACACGGTTGCTGTTGCCGGGTTCGTATCCAGGCAGGCACCGGCTCCTCCGCCACGTTTAACTGCGGTGGGCATTGTTAGGAGGCGAGAAGAGAAAGGGCCACACAGAGGGTTTATGGACAGGCCAACACGCACCATCCCAGAGGATTTACAATGTACAGGAAGAGGTATTTCCCACTATAGTCACGCTTGACTTGGGACGGTGTGAGAGGACAGGTGGGACTAGGACATGCAGGACGTAAAGACAGTAGATCATAGATCTAGAATGTATCACTCTGGAAAGGAGCATTTGTTTTTGAGTTTGAGGGTTTCAAAGTTGAGATTAATAATGCTACAAATTCCTAATACTATCAGACTCAAATTAGAATAGAATTAAGAAACTCAATTTAGATGCATTTCAATAAAAAAAGACGTGTCACGTTTAGGGTGCTACTGATTCAACAACGCATTTTTAACTACAATAAATGACAGCGAAAGCCCCAGAACTGAGGGGCAGCTGTGAGTGTAAAGAAGCATTTAATAATGGTCTTTACTCCCCACTTACTGATGACACCCATTGGTGTTATCATCATCATCATCATCATCGGGGCTGGGCGATATGGCTGAAAACTATGTCACAATATAATTCATATATCGGTCTATAACAATATATATAGATTGTTTTTTAGTAAAAAAAAAAAAAAATGTCGTGTCAGTTAACATACGGGAATGAGGCTGGAAGAATGTGTTCACAAGCACAGTGTCCCCCATTGTTAGTCCTGGTTTAGTCCTGGTTTAGTCCTGGTTTAGTCCTGGTTTAGTCCTGGTTTAGTCCTGGTTTAGTCCTGGTTTAGTCCTGGTTTAGTCCTGGTTTAGTCCTGGTTTAGTCCTGGTTTAGTCCTGGTTTAGTCCTGGTTTAGTCCTGGTTTAGTCGGGTATCCGTGTCCACTGCCTGTCCGGCACCGCACAAGCTGTTCCTCGCACAGACGTGCATAACTATTGACACAGCATTTAAACACTATCCATAGATCCTTGAACGCTACACATGGTGCGGTTGTTGTTTATGTATTTCCAAGAATGTTTTGCGGTTCATGTCGGCTGTGATAGGCAGAGGCTTCTCGACCTACATCCCCCAGAATGCCGTGCTTCTGACTCGGCTTTTCTTCCTGTTTTTTCCAACGGAGTGAAGTTAAACTATCGAATATTCTATCGACCCTGTTTTCTACTAATATCGAACACGTGTCTATCGCAATATATATCATTAACGTATTATCTTTTCATTTTTTTTATTTAGAGAATAAACCCTTTGAGATGGATACGCTTGTTTTGTGAGTATGCACATTTAAAAAGATTCACTAAATACATGTTTTTTGCTCTCCATGTTCAGCATATAAAGTAGTGTTATTGTGTTCTGCATGATTTGATGGACAGCAGAAGCGCTGTTGGTGAGGAAGGGTCACTACATATTTAATGATAGTGGAAACCTGAAGACCCCTTGCAGCTACTCAGGAAAAACAATGTATTTATTAAAAAGATTTAAAAAGATTCTTCTGTCTTTCTTTCTGATGTACATTAGCAAGTAATCTTTATACACTGTATATACCGCATTTCACAGACCAAGGTTACCCAAAGTGCTTTACATTATTTTTCCATTCTCTCCACTCTGACGACGGAAGCAAAAAGCCAAATACACTGGAGCATCAAAGCCCCTGATCAACACCATCCATTCACTCACTCATTACATTCATGCATATCATACATGTTTTTAGTGGTAGGGGAAACCTACACAGACAAGGGGAGAACATGCAAACTCAATCAATACAGAGTGTCAGAATCAGCGTCAGGTGTAAGTGTCAGGTGTAAGTGTAAGGCCTCTTCAAAGCCTATACTGCATTTCTCATGCAGCACTTTGACCCAAATATGTCAAGGAATCTTTCAAAGTGATTGTAAAAGTCTTCTCCGGTACATTATAATGAGTAATTCTTCTGTTTGATGGAGACAGTGATGAGAAAGAAGCTTTCCCGAACCACAACATGAACTCTGAAGAATCAAAATCCTCCCATTTCCTCCACAATTGGAGTGACACGGTAAAGTCAAGCTGACTCCCCACTGTCTGCTGTGGTTTCTGCTCCTCTGGCCTTCACAACTGACTCACGGCTCAAAGTTAAATTCTAATATGAGAAGAATGAGGTCTGTGCACATATCTAAAGCAAAAGAATTCCAAAATCTCAACCAAGGTGATGTTAAAGACGGGTTGTGCAGCATGGCTAGCACTGACGAGAAGAGGTGTAGTGTTTCTTATAGTTAGTGTACATTTTAACAAGCAACCAGGAGTTAAAAGACAAGACAAAACAGAATCAACAAAGAACTTTACAGAAATCTTTGTCTTCTTCTCAACCAGCAGTTTTAATGTATACTGTAAATGTGTCTACATGCTGCGAACAAGGGCAATTAGCATCACTTCCTCCTAACTCAGGCAGTCAAATGATAGACAAAGAATTAATTGCATAGTTACATGTAATTACATGGTACTAAACCATTATTAGAGAATGCTCATCTGTGTTTCAAGTTGCATTTGGGATATGGCCTATCAGCTACACCTTGTTTGACTGTCCACATCTGGAGGCAGTACTTTGGCCAAAAGGGTCTGTGGATTGAGTGGCAGATGTCAGTGCAGGAGCTTAGTCATGCTGGCTCTCCTTTTAAATCTGTGGCCCCAAACTATTTGTTCCATGCCAACGAGTCAAGTAGCCCTTGTTACAATTAGCTCAGACCTTTCATCCTGAGCTTTACTGTTCAAAGCAGATTTAGTCACAAACACTGAAACAAAATCAATAAAGCAGTCCTAATTTGTGCCAAACTTCAGTTGAGGTTTTTAGTGGGTCATTAACCTGAATAACAGCCATGCAAGGCACAGAAGATCAGACTTTCCTCATTCCAGTGGATGTGATGTGGTTCATCTGAAGATAGTCGCTGTGAAAATCTTTGTTGACTCATTGTGTAGCGCTATTTGCATCACACGGACAAATGCATCAGGCAGCATTTTCACATTTCATTCGAGCATCCAGATCAAACATCGTACATTGGCTATTACGGTCTGTCTCACCTCCAACTCTCTTTATCTTGGCCTTGGCTAGAGTCAGTCTTTGGTCCTACAGTTTTCACAGGTGTAGAGGCCCCAATACCCAGTGTGACAGTCGGACACGCCGCTGTGCTGACCTTGGCCTACCTTCTATTTGTTTAAAACGATATCCCTTTGACAAACAGGAGGCACTTCTTGTTGCACAGTTTAGTCTTTGAGCTACATATGTTTGCAAAAATACATTCTGGCTTTAAAAATACTAACTGCATTGACTGGACACCAATAATGCCATTTGACCCCATCACTACAAAGACAAACTTTAAAATAGCATGCTTTCTCAACTCTTGTAATTTAAAAATGGCCAAAACAAAATGACACCTGTTACAGTAAAGTGCTCCATGGAGTGCACTCACTTATAACAATCAGTGCACATTTGCCTTTTTACTGTCAAACAAAAGCAGATAAGACTGGTTTTGAACTAAGCTAAAATAGATTTGTTTATGTTTTGCACAGTGCACCAATTTAAGTGTTCCAGAAAAAAAGATAGAAAACCTTCAATATCTTTAATACAACGACTTCACTCGAGTCCCTAAAACGACATGTGACCCCATCATACGTCAATCTTAGCTGACTACACTCGGGTGAGCACCTACACCCCCCTCCCACACCGGACTAGACAGACCCGTCCCGTTACACACAGGGCTCGCCTTCTTTAACGGCAGCCTTTTGAAGCAGTCCAGTTTCTTCCCATAACTTGCACGCTCCCCTCCCCCCAGCACTCTGCAGAAGAGGCGTCCCAGTACCCTCCCCCAATATTGTTCCGTGGTTCTGGACTCTATTGGTTTGCGTGTGAACACTTATTGTACCACAGACAATACAGTTTTCTTTGGTATCAAGACTTGAAGACTGATTATTAACCTTTATATTCCCTTCGACATCTCCAAAAACTCCAAGCAAGTATAAACATGCACAATACACTCACTCGTCTCCATCGCACGAGCCGGTTGATATTTAGCCACAGGTCAAAAACCTACATTTCTCTTATTGTAAATGTTTGCACACAGCTTTCCTTTCCATTTAAGCTAGTTTACAAAAGTCAGTGATTTAAAACGGTTAAATGAAATGCTTGCTACTTCTGTTAGAATCTTTGAGTGGGGCAGTGTGTGTTAATGTGTGGCTAGTTTTCATCCAAAGTCCCATTGTACATGTTTATAGTGGTAGGGGAGACCTGAGCGCATGGAGGAAACCCGGGAGAAAATGCAAAATCCACGCTGGAAATCCACTGTGCCACATGGGATTCCAACCCAGAACCTTGAGGCAATTGAATCAACATTGTAATTTGAATAGTAGCAAAAAGAAACGGCGGCAATAATTGAAATAGTGTAAATAACTCAAATGAGAGACAATATTAATTCATAAAAGCATGATACACATTAGGAGTGTGGCGATATATAAATATTTCGATATATCGCGATACTTTCTCCCACGATCGATTATCAATATGCATTTGCCATGTATCAATTTTGAAAAAAAATTTGTATCAATACTTTACATGGCTACATTACACATCTCCATTCCATTTATCATTAAATAAAGTGTATTTTTTCACTAAACATTTTTCTATTTTATGTATGCCATATATTGGCATATGGTATATTACCAATATATCGATAATCGTGATATCGTGATATAATCTTTGTATCGCGTATTGTATAGTATCGTGAGGTACCCTTAGGTTCCCACCCTTAATACACATTGCCAATTGTGATAACAATGATAATCCACCAAGCTGTATTGTATCTGACTGAAAAAAACCCAATGCTGTCATTAGGGCTGGGCGATATGGCAAAAAAGTAAAATCTCGATTTTATTTCCTGCTTTGGACGATTTCGATTTTAAATTGATTTTCATTAAAGTTTGCCCTTAAAAATATTTTTAGATCTTTCCGCTCAATACCAGAACCATTTTGATTTTGTTTCCCCCAATACGTATTATAAAAGTCTTGTACTGACTGTGCTGATATTGCAAGTATAATTCATGTGCTGCTGGAACTCACAATATCCTTCATTCGATTTCACGATTTTAACATTTTTCACGATTTCGATTTTTTCAAAAGCCGATTAATTGCCTAAATTCGATTTATTGCCCAGCCCTAGCTGTCATGTTTATTTTTACATCCCTTTTGTCGTGACTGCCACTGACACCGCACCTTGGTTTGTTCCTAGACGCGTTGAGCACTCAAATACCTGCAAATCACAGTTGCTATTTCTAAAAGTTAATGTTGGTCTAGTTCTGGAAGAGCACAGTACCACTTACAGTATATTGTTCACACACTGTTTTGGACCCAAGATACACTCGCTCGCACCCTAAAGTTTAGCACTGGTTGTGGGAACTTATTTACTTATTTACATAGAACCCCAGTACTCTGATTAATATAATTATAGTAGTTTAGTATCTCAGATCTCTTCTGTCTAATTTTGATGCGTCTGGTCTTGTTCCTTCATAAACCTCAACATTTGTCATAAAATAATCTCAATTAGATATTTTGCCAAACTCGTTCAGCCAAAGTAAGGCCTTTTCTTTTTTTTACACCTGTATGTTTTTCCAGCTCTTTGTTGGCTTTAAACTCCTTGGCCCCAGAGCGGAGAACAGGTCTCATCACACCATTAGCACATCACAACAGCTGCACACGCTCCACTCATCCTCACAACAAAAGGGACCTGGGCCTGAAGGCTGCACTGTCAGCTACAAAGACACATGCTGTAAAAGATATTGTCCTGCTTCTGACATCACGTTTTAGAGCAAGGAGCAAGCACTTGGACCACCTGGTACAATGACAAGTTCATGAGGTCTCATGATTCTCCACTGAACATCTACGCTAAATTATTTTTTTATCTTCAAAGTTTATAATGTTTGATACATTGTTCTACATGTTGTTCCTGTGTTTATGAATCTAAAGTTACTCTAAATTAAAGTTGAGATTATACTAATAATATTACATATGACAAATGTGGTAGTCCAAAATTGTGCAGAAAGATGTCATAGTAAGACTTGAATTAAAAAGAAAACTTCTAGAAAGATTAGAATTGAATGGTATAATTCCAATAGGGTGTTCTCCACTCATTTTCATTAGTTTCAACAATATCAGAACAAATCACCAAAAAGCCCCCAATAAATCATAGGGATCATAGTTTTTTTTGTAGGATGAGATCAAATACCTTCACATCCAAGAGGACTTGTCTAGTAAACCATCTATTCTCAGAGCTTCTGAATGGACAGTTCTGTCCATGTCCGCTGTGTAAAGAGTGAGTCACAGTGGGGCCTCTTTCAAAGAACCTGGGGTGGTCTTTACAGACACAGGACGTACAGTAGCAATGAGAGCTCTCTAGACAGGCTGGCTCTGACTAACAGTCATTAGTCCACACATGTTGTCATCTCTGTACCACAATCATGGCACAGCTTATCTGAGCATGAGGTAGTCACACTCTCCTCTTTGTGTTACGGGCAACAAAAGAGCTCTTTTACAACTGAAGATGCCCAGCACTCATCACAACACGGCACATTCCTGAAACCATGGCCAAGTCAGCAAATTGTTTATACTGCAGTTTATTCTTAGTCCTGCTCATGCTTTGCTTTAGTCTTGGTCTTGGTCTTGGTTAGACCCTTCATGAAAGAGAGCGTTTACAAGGGAGGAGAGAAAACCGGATAACTTGCCCAGTCCAAATTAAATCAATTGAACAACAGGCATGTAGCCGGGCATGCCGACTCAGGTGTGACATTTCAATGCATTTGGGATACAGTCGGTGGTCAGGACCCGTCTTGCTCAATATACACCCGGTGCTCTTCATGAACACAGAGACAAATGTATTATTATAAATGAAGAACACAGTTTTATTATAGTATGAAGTGGCCCTCACGTGGACCAGAGTGGTCAGTGCTTAACAGCCTAAAACTGTCACTGAAGGTAATATCTCTGCGTTGCTTTTGTACCATTTCATCAGTGATTGTTGTACAACAAGAAGTTGCGCTAGTGCTAATGTTTGCATATAGATCACAAATAAAACTAGATTGCTCCGTGGGATGAGAGCGTAGGGGAAATGAGAAGCCTGTGAGCGAGTTGAGGGGCGGTGCTAAACATTCAAACCTTGCAGAAACAGGTATAGCTCCTTTAAGATAAAACAATAACTGTTATACTTGTTTTAGTTCTTGTGTGTCACAAGGAACAACAAGGCAGAAATACACCTGGTGAATTAGAGTAACAACACAACAACAACAAACACTGTATGTTTAAAAGTAAAAAAGTACTGTCCAACTCAGACCCTAACCCTTACTCAATGATAATTAGGAAAATTTAGTGTTCATTCATGCAGGGGTGGTTACTTTTATAATTTTGTGCTGAAAATGTTGTAGTGAGGGCTGTAACTTGTAAGTATTTTGATCATTGCTAATGTTATTCTTTCCATTTTAATGGTAATGGTAACTATTTGCTGTTGTATTGGTTCTATTTGTTATACTGTTTAATGTCTAATGTTTCAAGTCTATTCCAAATGAACTTGTTTAGGATTTGTAGTGGTTTTTTCTTCCTTTGATTATAAAGTACAGTAGAACAAGTTTGACTACTGAGGGGGAAAAAACTAAATGTAAAGCTCGCTGCTGCCTGAATAGTGACCAGCAAGTACTTGGACTATTCGACAACAATTAAATCAATACTTTAGCGTGTACATGTTAATTAAAGGGCCCACCACGGGACATTCCTGAAGGGATTGGGACATGAATAGATGTGAATGTGATAGATTCATTTGTATGCTCCTCGCTGGCTGCTTGGCGAGTTGTCAAGACCCACTCCAGAGTTTGGATCAAGGAAAAAGAACTGGACTCGGCTCTCTTCCAATTCATGGCCCAATGCGATGTTGTCTTTGCCCCAACCCCAGTGAGGAGACCCGCTTTTGTCTGGCAGTAATGTCTGGTATGCCGGGATACAGGTCCTGCTCAATGACCTGATTTCTATGGAGTTGCGGAGGGACTACTCATGGCCAATGTGTGTGTAGTTAGCAGTGCTTCTGCCTCAGAGCTTTTCCTTTGGATAAGACACAGGGTTTATCCAGGCAGACAGAGGCAGACCCAGGGAGATAGAGCCAATAAGAGACCACATGTACAGTGGAGCATCGAGTAAACAAACATTAGCCTGGAGTTCCCATAGCAGGGAGAGGAACATAATTACACATGGGTAATTCAAGTCAGAGAAATTATAACTGACAAGCGTTACATGAAAACAAACCAGAGTTCAATTTGTAAATTTGTATAGAGTCCTGTTCATGGTCAATTATTTAGATACACGTTTAATTTGTCTATATTTTTCTTATGGTTATTTAGTATGAATTGACTGTTTGATGAAGTAGAGTCGTATGTTCATATTCATAAATATTATTTGCTTTTAACCCTTCACGTATTTTTTTGATGTATTTATGTACTTCTGATTATTTTGCTTTGTTTTGTCGTTTGCGGTTTTGTATTTTAATCTGTAGCACTTGAGGTTTCGCGGAAATGTAAGGTGCACTATAAATAAAATGTATTATTAATTATTATTATTATTATATACTTATGTTCTATGTGTTTTGCATTGTTCAAAACATGATTAATTCATTCGTTCAGGTTTGAAGCTGCGTATCAAGTTAGCTGATGTACATCTCCAAATAATTATATTGTAATTCATAGAAAATAAATTACATAAATTGTATTGTAAACGTCTAAATCTTCTGAGGTTCTGAGGTTTAGGCTGACCGGCATGTACGGTGTGTTTAGTCATATCACTGAATGTATTTATTGCACAAACAGCTTCCAAGTGCTAATGGTGTAATAACAAAGAATGCTGGTGTCATACCTTGTCTCTGGATGAAGACCCGGAGCAGAGGGTGGGCCGTGGACACAGCTTTACAGAAGTTGTCGTCGTTGTTGATGGGCAGCAGGTCTCCGTGGATATCTGCGTAACAGATCATCACTTCCATGTTGGCGATGCGATGGATGTGCAGGATGAGTTTGTAAAACTCCTCAAATTTTCCTGGTTTGAGGCGGTCGACTGAGAAGCGCCGAAACTCTGCGCCATACTGGAGAGAGACAGAAGAGAAATAAAGTTTATAACTCCTAGACGATTTGGGATGTCAAGAACTTATTTGGGTCCGAAAAAGCATAAATACAATCTTAAGAATTTCACAATATTTCTCAAATAAGCAAAATCAAGTATTATTACATTCTTGTTGGAAAAAAGTACTTCATAATGCATTTCCCAAATTGTTGACCAGTGATTGTTCAGACTTAGCTTATGATGGACTTTTTCAAGCTCCAAAAATTATTATGAATGTTTGGACTCTGCTGCTTAACATTTCACTTATTTTTCAATAGACTTTTTATTCCATCTCCTGAATATTTTGTCTCGTTGCATATTGAAGCTCTACGTGGAACCTAAGATCAAACCGTCATGTACAATTATCATCCAAGTGGGTTTACGCTTTGGATCAGGCTCATATGATCAATGTCAACCAACTAAATACATCACCCTGATGAGTCAACTCTCCCAATATGCTAATACATGAATGACATTGGCCACGCCTCCAAACAAACGTCCACAATTGCTCCGGAGCTTCCCCCGACGAGCTCAATAAAGGAGTGCTGCGAGAGAACAGGGGAGGGTCACTATGGGGTCGCCACTGCACACAGAGAGAGGGGCGCGGGACGGTCCCAGGCCACAAAAGCATGTCCCAATAAATTCTACACCAACTGGTATCTCAATCACTCAGCCAGTAATTTGTGAACGCCTTCTTACTGTAAAGTCAGAAAAATCTAGAGCAAATTGGAAAACAGCTCCACTATGTAATTACGGTTTGGCGTACAGTAAGTTAGCACATGAACTCACAGGAAGTCAAAACGTAGATATAAACACATATATTTTACTCAAAGACATATAATAACAAAAAGAACTACAGTCGTCGTCCTATGCTGAACTTTAAATGTTGGGGTTTTTTGATTACCCTGGTTGGATCTCACAATCTGCCTTTAGCTTTAGAGACAGACGTGGAGAAGAGTATCAAGCACATCAGCAATGGGGACAGCGAGGTTTAGAGGGAAAATGAGGAGTAGTGATTTGAATGCATTCGCCAGCTCTACTCTGTAATTACAAGATATAAATTTAAAAGGGGGCGTGCCTGGAGTCTTGGGGGATGCCAGGGTTGCTACTGCATTTACTCCACAAGCTACTTCCCGGAGCATGCTACACAGTTGGATTCCAGCTAATACAACTCAAGTCTAGAAAAAATAAGAAGGTTAGAAGTTGACAAACTGGTCTGTGGGGATTTTAAAAGTCTGTTTGCGTTGAAGAAAGTGAAACATCCGGTCTACTGCAAGTGTTAGCTTTTCTTCCATATAAAAACAACAAAAAAGGACTAAATCTCCCCCCCCCTTGAAATTGAGCCATGTGCAATGATTCAGTTTAGATCTAGTTTCATGGCTAAATCCTTGTTTAGTCTCAATGTAAAATGTATGTCTAATGCTGATATAGATCTTCTCATTTGGTACATGATTTACACAAAAGAGGGAATTTACATGCCGGATAAATCATATGCATATTTTACGTTCATATATGATTGCACAATGTCTTTTTAGCATACCGGCTTATCACAAAGATGTACTCGACTTGTACAGTTAGTTTGATTCCTAATCTCATCTTGAACTTTCTGTTGTTTCACAAAAGAACTCAGCCTCCGGACACACGCAAGTCTAAACATGACCGATTATTCACTGCTTCGAAAACTGAACCAAGAAATAGATCGGTGGCAACATGACATCACTTGCCCTCGTGGCCGATCGGGGACGGCAAGTCGAGACACGCATAAGGACGCCATCAGTGCTGCATAACTGAATTAGAAAATGGATCTGCAAAATGTACGTTTGAGCTAATGGAAACAGCGGAGTGAACCCCTAGCCCCCGAAGACTTCTCTGTGATAAGAAGTGCTAATGGTGAGGTAAAGCAGCTCCAGGCCGAGGATCCACAGGACACAGCCGGACACCTTCAGCACATAGATAAGATTATCAAGCCATCGCATTCAGCTGAGAAAACCAAACAAGCAGGCGATTGACGGGACACACTGTTCTAAGCCCTGATTATAAATACAAGATTATATTGTCGTATTAAAGCTGGGGTATCCAACTTTCAAACCACAAAAAATAAATTATGTTTGGTTATGTCACTAGTTATCACACGCGATTGATTTTTGGCCTCTGTCACATCTTTAGATTAGCATTTTAGACAGAAAAGAGAGGACCACCCTCAACCGTCCAATCAACTCTCAGCCAAAAACATCAAAAAGTGTGGCAAACATGTGAAGATGGCAAGTTGTGGCCTAAAATGTTACTGTTAAAAAACTTTCTGTTGGTAAAAACTAAAAGGTGTTATTCATTGGGGGATAAAAAGTTAGATACCCCTTCTTTAACAATTGGAAATGATAAAAGGCCTTTGGGAGATTTTGTAGGATTTTTCTTGTAACTTAACTTAAAATAAAACACAGAACATTCAAAAGCTTTTGGCTGATATGGTCTTTAAACATACAACTTTCTTTTCAAGCTGTGGCTAACCTCATTTCTATTTTTAGCTCAATGCCGTCACATCTCATAACAATCTCACGTCATAATAATAAGGTGCATGTTTCGGAAAGAACAGTGACGTGAAGGACATTTTGTGACTCAGACTGGATTGGGACACCTTACTTCCTCCTCACCTCCAGAACAGACCACCCAAGGACCATACCTCTGACCACAAACATGAAACCAGAGCCTTGCTAAAAAGCACTTTGAAGTGTTTGAAGTATTTGCATGAGTAGCCTTTAGTAAACTGGCTGCTTGTAGTTGTTTTATCTTCTCGCCCACCTATGGCCACTAGTACTTCTCTGATCTTTTTCCCAGATCACTGCCCTTCTTCACTCTATGGGCAGATCTAACTCAAAAGCACAATCCCCAGTGGGCCGTGTGAGTCACCCATTACGTCAGATGTCACTAAACTTTGGGACATAAACTGAGGAGGAGGTCAAGCCTGAGTGAAAACGTGCAGAATAGTGTTGACATGGTAGTAAAAAAACGGTACCACCAGTTCTGATTTAAAGTGGATCATAATCATTCAAAATGCGCTCACAAGAATCTCACATTTTGTCCAATGGTTGATTCAATGAGTGTCTATTTTCCATACTGGATTTAGTATTGATTAAAAGCTGGTCCTAGTGCAAACAAGTTTACAAAGGGATATTTCTAACATTTTGGTGTGTCATTCTGCCAAGGTATGCAATGGGCTTGACAGGTTCCATTTCTTTTTCTTTTTTAAAGTTTGTTTTCAGTATTGACACATATCTTATCAAATGTATCCTGGGCTGTACTTTTTGCTTTACCAATTTCATCAAAACAAAAACGAAATGGGCCAACAGAAATGTAGCTGTGGTCTGTTTTGATTGAAATGTGCAGAATGGTTGCATTATGCTTGGAGTTTGAAGGAAAACTTTACAAGATAAATCTATTCAATCTAAAATGTAGTCATTGCCATTTGTGAAAGGTAGCTTTTAATGTCAGACGGAAAGCAGCAGACAAAACAAAACGTGTGTGTTTAAACTTACCATATACACTTACATAGACTATAATACATAATCTCATGCCCCCAAATGTAGTTATATAAATTGGCTGATCTGCACAGTCCAGTCCACAGTACACTCAAAGCAACTTCAGACTGAATAATATCAACAAAACGCGGTGTACTGTATGGAGTTGGTGCGTAAAGGGCCACTCAAAACAGTGCCAAACCCTTCACAACATGAGCCAAGAAGAGGAGCCACATCCGCACGATCTGTCTGCCCAAAACTTTGCGAGAAATCAGTGCAAAGCAAACGCCAATCCCCCCTCCACAGATCCCTCTCTCGACCCCCGCCTTGAGAGACTGGCTGCCCTTTTATTAGACGCTATGAAGTTGGATGCAAGTTTGTCTGCGTGGTTGCTGCTGCGCTCAGGCCATGTGAGAACGCGCAAAGAAGGAGACATTTACATCTAAAAAGCAGACTTAAAAAAAAACTCACCTTGCTCTTAACTTCAACCGCGTTACAATCCGCATTTCGCTTAAAACTCCGATTCATGTTTGGGTCGGTTGTGGCTGGATTCTCCCGAAACTTCAGGCGCGTTTGCCCGCTGAAGTGGGGCGCTCTGGGGGTATAAAAACCTGCTCGCTTCTCTTCGGCGGGAGTAATGGCAGTTTTCGTTGTATTTCCAGTCTTTTCTGGGCTGTATCTCCGACAGAGCGGGAGAGATTTGAGAGGGACACGGGAGGAGAGCAGCTCGCCGCGGTGACTGGGAGTGTAGTTAAGTTTTGAAATGACATCAGCGCGGAGGAAAAATGTGAATCTGCGCCGCGTTCAGGGACAACGCGTAAAATTCAGCTTCTCGCAGATGCCGATGTGATACAACGGGGATATGTCAAACTTTTATAGCGATTGAGGTCAAGTGGGATCAATAATAATAATAAAAAGAATTAATTATTGTGTATCAACTTAGTTATTTAATTCACAGTAGCCTTCTGCATGAATTAACCCAATTTATTTAAAATTAACACATTTCGGCAAGTACAAAAACGTACCAGTAGTGATTCCTCGTTTCGTCCGCCAGTACGCCAGAGGACACAATTTCGTTCCCACCACAAGTTTGTGCACATTTATATTTAAGGATTTCGTCATAAACAAATACAAAATAAGTTAACTTGTTCACAGTATTCTGCAACAAGAGTTTTGGAAAACTTACTCAATTCTACAGTCACTGAATTATTACTTCAAATGTGTGTGTGTTTTTTTTCATTTTATTTAATATTTTACAAAAACATGTTATGGTTATTTTGTTATTATTATCATTATACTATTATCAGCCCCTCCCCTTGACATCAATTACATCCAATAAATATTTTTAATTTCATGTATTTCCTCAACAGAAGTCATGTTGAATCAAACATTTAAAACACATTATATGCATTAACTAATAACCCACAAGAGCCATAGTTCCATAGAATAGCAGGATCTTTGTAATATGAACTTTATAGACCCTCCTGCATCACTGCCAGTGCGTTTTCATGGAGAACAGTGAAACCAATGGGGATGGTGCTCAATCAAGGATATTGATACATTTTGTACAACCAGGAGGAAAGCAATTGAAAGTTCTCTCAGTTTCTTCATAATTTGACAAGCACAGATATCGACTTAAAGCCTTTTCCAGCTCAGGAGAGTGTCCCCAGTCCGTGTCCAGCCTCACATTCCTGCCCCGTGGGTGAGGCTCAGCTGCAGTGGTCTGTCCCACAGTAGCCCACTAATGCCTGTTTACTCACTGTAGGAATGTGTTGACTGTTTAAATCCACTCACTTACTGACAGGTGCTGTTTTCAACGTGTCCCTGGACTCACAACAGTTCTGTGATGGTGTCAGGGCTCACTTTGCTGTTTCCTATGTTGTCTTTACCTTTTACCTCCAATTTGTTAGACCAAAGAAAAGTGAGATTGTGGCATTACATTTCAATTTGAAATACATAATCCGTTTTACATTTGTCTTATATTTACAAATATTTGACAATAACTTGCCTCCACATAAAGTGTTTGTGAGGTCATGGAAAACCTGCAAAGATATATAAAAAAATGTACCTGAAAAAGAAATATAGATGTAGAAAGATAAGTTTAGACTCTTTTGTTGTAGTAGAATTTTACCCACAATTCTATGGTTAGATTTGAACAGGTCTCTGAAGCTTAACCCCATTACATTTGAGTTCCAACTCCTTTGAGGCAATGCAAACATGCAAAATCAACACAAAATATTTTAGATAACATGGCATTTGATTGAAGGTCTCAACTCATAACGAAAGGTTCCCAAAATAAATACAAAATACAATACTGCAAGTAAAATCCTTAACCCAATAAAACCACAATAAGCATATTATAGACTCACAAAGATACCAAATAAGGTTTTTGTGTTCACACGTTACACTCTAGGTTCGATGGCGCCCTCTTTAGGACACTACATGACAGCACTTGAAAACGGAGTATCAAGCTGTCATTCATCATACTCATGGCCTTTTATTTATTTAAAAAAGGCTAAAATATACAATTGGAATTTAAACAGCCTTTAGTTTGAATGGATTTATTGTCACAAAAAACGGGCTGATACTTTATTATATATATTTGTACACTTAACATTTAGTTTTTGATGGAAACTATTAGCCTACTTAACACCTATAAAAACCCTCTAGGTAATCGTGTTTGTTTGATTATGTTTATTTAATTACAATAAACGACAAAATAATTATTATAATAATTAACTGAATACCCCCTGTATAGCCTACAGCCACTAGAGGTCAGCAAATACCAGACAACAAGGCAATGAATAGGAACAAAGACGCTTAGTCAGCCACAAAGAGCGCTGACACCAGAAGGATCTGTTCAACAAGTGTGCTGCTGCCGACCTTTGAATGACCACGCTACAGAAAAGCAGATTGGGATGAATCAGAACACATTTGGATATATTTGTGATGTCACCTCATTTTGGCCATCATGCTAGAGTCTAGACATTGGGTTTGATAATGACGAAAAAGCTATATGTTTCTATGAGAAGATAAAATAAAAATCAAATACAAAATCGTCCCACAGAGGGGAAATGTCAATGTCTCAGTTGCGCACATTACAGCAGAATAAACAGAGATATAAGAGCATACAGTTCATGCAGGCATCAAACAGGATATATTATTTAAGATAATAGTTATATAATAAATAATGAACTCTGGAGCTATACTTGGTCAAGGACATTTACATGATGGCTGATATTGTACTTTAGCAGCAGAGACTATGCAAAAATAAGCAATAATAGTAATAGCAGCGGCTAGTGATTAATCAGAACAGATGAATGGAATATGGAATATTCCATGGAATATGGAATGTAATCATAATAGCAGGTAAAGTGACTTCTGACTAAAGTGACTATCGTGAATTCTCATAACAAATGAAGGACACTTGCGACTCTAATACATAGGCCTATCTTTAGTTTGTGTCTGTCATAAAATTGTTGATAAACCGTTTGTAGCTCATGATAGAATACATTTGGTCCGTGTATGTGAGAGTCAACAATTACAGTGAGATGAAGATAATATTATAGTTAGTGTAGTAGATGAGGCAGACAGACACCCAGGCCCAGTTATGTTATTTTATGACCAATCTCATCAAAGACATGTTTCTTATAACTAGACTAATTATGATCACTGGAAACATATTTGGGCAAATATGTAAATAATAAATGTATTATAAGACACTGTAAAAAAAAAAAAAAAAAAAAAAAAAAGAAGAAGAAGAGACTGACTTTAATCAAACTGCCATAAAATTGACAATATCTAAAGTTGTTTTACATTTTGAACACAGTGTGATTGAGACTGCTCAAAGGAGTGTGAACTGAAATGTTGTGGATATAAAGAAAGGCAGAAATGAAGGGATCTTAAACAGGCCTGCCCGTAATCCCAACATCTATATGATCCTATATGATTACTTATGAAACACGTGGAAGCTCCTGAGTTATAGCAATATGATAAAACACGACGAGGAAAGAATATATTTGAACAAAGGCTGGTTTGTGACGCCATTTCACACAGACGGGCCCTTTGCAATTTTTTTTAATAAAAGGTAGACCAAGTGCAAGTTTGAGAATAAAACGCTGACTTCTGTTGTTCACTCCCACTGTGCGGGTCTCAAAGAATGAATCAGTAGAATGAAAAGAGTAGGAGGGACTGGCTGTCTGGAGGATGGTGAGCGTCTGTGGAGGAGGGAACAGGAGCTGAAGAGACCAGAGTGCAGACTGCAGAGTGTGCGTTATGGCCTGTATGAGGTCTATGTGGATCTGATATTGATGTTTAAACAACAGTTTGCTGTACGCTCTGTCTTTTCCACAGTTTCCCCTCTCTGCTCAAACAAGATTAATATTGTAGCCCTTGCAAGGTTGAAACTTATAGGCCTATTACAGTGGTTGGGGTAGTATACAAGATTTTTTATTCTTCATCCTACTAAAATTTTCATGGAAAGTATAAAAAAGTAAACAAAACTAATTCATGTAATCCTTCTGCCTTCTTGATGTCCAATAGTGGATAGAATTGGTGATAGTACAAATTTGTAACTGAAGTGTTTGTGTATGCGTCATGGATATATGTGGCTTTGGATATATGTGCATGGGTCCCCAAATTTTTTTTCTTTCGTTACTTATTTTGTTATTTTATTATTTTTATCTTCCTTATTTTCTCTGTCGTTCTCTCGTTTTGCACATTTTCTTCTTTTCTTTCTTCCCTTTAAATGAAAAATAAGACGTTTTTAAAGAAAGAAATTGTGATAAACTAATAGTCTTGGCCCGTCCCTCCACATTACCTAATATGTTGCACTACTGATCAGGGCTGGACTGGGACAAAAAACCGGCCCGGGCATTTTTTCCTTCTTAGCGGCCCAGGCAACTCAAAATGTTCAAGGAGCCATATTTGACAAAAAAAAACTAAAGACATCTGTCTGGAGCCGCAAAAAAAAAAAAAAACAGCGTTGTATAAGGCTTGCATGAAGGTAACAGGGGCTGGCTGTATTAGCTACATTAGCTACCTTAGCTACATTAGCTATATTAGCCTAATATCTAAATGCAGCGTGTCCTGGAGAGAATGACGCACCACATGACAAGTCTGCTTTAAGTTTAACCTTCATGCAATTGTACAAATACAGTAAATAAATCTGCTTTTTGGCTCCGAGTTCACCTGCATCACTGTCTGTTCATATCCATCACAGGCTGAAGTTTGCTGGAGCTGAATGTCCTTAATGGCCTTTTCTTTCACCGTCTTTACGAAGGTATTTGAAGTCTGAAAATAGGTGCTCTGACTTTATGATGAATGAATCTTTCAGTGAACGTGTTTAAAGCTTCATTGTTCCTCCTGTTGCAACAAAACGTTTCATTACTTCGCAAACATGAAGCAGTCCTTCCTCATTGACTGAAAGCAAATGTTCATTCTTATTCTTAGTCCAGTCTTATCGACTCTCTCTCTTTGGGATCCATGCGCACACACAGTTAAAATTGAATATTACTTATACAAGTTTTTGCAGCATTGAAAAACGTTAAGAATGTTTTTACTCCTACAGAAACCACATTCAAACTAGAAAGAAAATATAGCCCTCACACTCCATTTTCAGACATTTTTGAAAAGGCTCCAGAGCCACTATAGGGGCACTAAAGGTTGCCGACCCCTGGTTTATACAGTATGGGGAAGCAAATACTGTAGAGGACCAGGATGTCTGCGGTTTCAACAATAAAATAAAGTACAATAGTCTACATTAAACAGAGTAATAAACATGTCTCAGAGTGAGGGAGGTGGGCACAGACAACACTATTGTTTGTTACAGGGATGAGAATTAGTAAACATTTCTGAAATGCATATTGTCAGCCATTAGCTGGCTCTAAATCTGTTTAATCTGTTCAAAACATTTTACTTTTGGGCTCAAACATGAACTTTTAATGCAATGGAAAATGTAGGTACCCGAGCTTTAATTTAGAGGAGAGGGGAGACGCGGACTGTTTTCTGCAGCGGTGTATTTATTGGGTGCACAAATTACGAAAAGACACGCATGGTCCAGTACGCGTTTATGGTCTTGGGTACATGGTCACGTTGCGGCTACGCGCTCACCGTGTTGTGTTGTGAGCGGCTCCCGGTGAGCGGCTCCTGCGTCCAGCTCAGAGCCGCTGGATGCGGGAACACTGCGGCCGCTGAGGTGGCGGAATCCCGTTCGAGTACATACAGCAGGTGCCCCGCGGACACGCGCGCTCCCCTCAAACATTTCTCAACGGATTTACACTTTTCACAAACATGTTTTTTGTATGAGGCAAACAGACCGGCCCAAATATGGGCATCGGCCCTTCGGGCATTGCCCGGTACGCCCGATGGCCAGTCCAGCCCTGCTACTGATTCTAGTGTGTATCTTTTCCACGTTCACGGAGGCTGCACCGTGACTTCCACCAGCAGAGGGCGACATTGCCGAAGAGACGCCTTCATTCGTGCATGCGCCTTGACACGTACACGTACACCCGCGGCCTGTGAATCCTCCGCTGCCTCACGCTCACGTCCACGCACTCCCCGCACACATTCAGGCCTACATACGACTTTGGCACCACTTATCTGAGGCCTCACATGTATAGTTTCAGCGCTGTTAGGAATGAGAGATGGAGGGACTTCGAAGAGCAACGTGACCGAGACCTGCCGCCTCCTCTCGCCTCCATCACCACCGAGGGTCCGGTCCATGAGGGTCCAGTCCACTACGGCCAGTGAGGGATGGACCAGCGAGCAACAAGAAGGACTTGAGTAGGCCTGTACAAAAAAAAGACAATTTTTAAGATGAAGAAAATCTATTATAAGTAGGCTACATTTCTCCATCACATCATGGTTATTTCAATTTCACTTTCGCCTTGGCACCATAAGTCTGTGGTGCATCTATTTCCGGTTGCACACCACAAGCTTCCAGTTGGTTTAATGGCTATAATGCATCTTTAAATAATTTATTCCAGGGGTTTTCGAACTTTTTGAGACTAGCCTTTGTCTCCTCTCTTCGCCTATACAGTCTACACAATGTAACAACAGCTAATCATTTAATACATTTAAAATCCATAAACAAGATTTATGCATCTCCACAAATCTGACACTTACCTGCTTGTTTCTGTAATCTTGACAATAATCTACCACACCAGACTCATGACTTAGATGTGCCATCACTCGGAACAGGGTCTTTCTGAGTGGAGTTTGCATGTTCTCCCCGTGCCTGCGTAGGTTTCTTCCGGTTTCCCCTACCACGAAAACATGCTCACTAGGTTAAATCCTCCAGCTCTGGTAGTCCTGACCAAGCCAAGCATCAACATCTGGAGATGGGTTCCCGGGCGCTGTACTACCTGACGTAAGCCTTCGCGGCATCAGGATGGGTCAAATGCAGAGGATTGAATTGCCCTACGTGGATTAATAAAGTGCACCTTTACCTTTACCTTTAAAAAAAACTTAAATACCAGTGTCTTTATAACAGAAAATACCCATTCTCTATCTATTCCTTTCCGAACTGAATTTTTGTCTCACTTGGTATCCTCTTTTTTGCCCCCAGGACGTCCGATTTCTTCATGAAGACTTAGAATGAAGTGCCTCTCACGTGATCACATGCACTGTTGATTCTCCAACTCCCTGGACCTGTTCTCCAGGCGTGTTGTGCGACCACTCCTCCGCCATTTCTTCTATCCATCCACTCCCTCCGGAACGAAAACATCAGCCATCTGGTCCGGGGTTCACAGGTCAACTCTCAGGCTGGTAATGAGGATGGCGTCGCTAAGGGGGGAGACAGGGGAGAAGGGGGGCCTGTATGTGTGTGTGTGTGTGTGTGTGTGTGTGTGTGTGTGTGTTTGTATGGATGTGTGTGCGTGGGGCGGCTTCCTGAGTGGGCATTAAACATTAACGACCAGGGAGCGAGGAGAGGCCTGAAAAGGGAGTAGGTAGACAAGCGGCAGGCATAAAGGTAACACGCGTGGATATAGGCTGGACATGCAAAGGTGTATATAGGTCATGAGATGGAGAGAGATATACGGCAGGAGTACCATCTATCCATCAGTCACAGAACCATAAGAAAATGGCTGTGGATGAACAATTTAAAGCTTGGGTACCTGACTTTGAACCACACACACAGAACTATACTGAATATTCCATGTCAGTCGTTTGGTTCTATCACATCATTCATTTTTTAATGGATTCTTGAGACAGAACGTGACCGTCAAATAGTGACTCACGTGGTTCTTTCTTACATACATTTAAAAGATAACATGTTTCTAGTAATGTTTTTAAGATAAACACAATTGTGGTAAATCAGACAGCCAGAGACAAGAGGAACGTTGACATAGTCGGGCTGTTTATTTGCTGCGGACTTCCAGAGTTAATTGCAAAGAATAATTTGGGTAATTGCGTATGAATTTATGATATTAGGATATAAAGAAACAGATATATGATCAGGCAATGGATAAAGGGTAAGAATGAAATTGATATGACCGATACCAAATGTATTCAAATGATTTTGTATCATTTGAAGTTGGTGGATTAGATTAAAGTCTAATCCACCAACTAACCAGTTTTGTCCAGTGCTGTATCTCCATTTATTTGATTCATACTGTATGGTGGTCTGATTTGTTCCACACATTTTACTTTTACAAGCCATTTCTGTAGGAACAAACGTGTGTTATTCATGATATGATACAAAAAAGTTGGACACCACAAATTTACCAAAGATCAAACCCAAATATGATTAAAATTAATTAAAATCTGTCATAAGCAAGAGTTAATTTGTGTCCATTTGGAAGTTTGGGAGAAAGGATGCATTATTTCTGTGATATTAGTCTACATGTAGTTTTCTATGACTGCTACCATTGGTATTGCTGTAGAAGTTAGTCCAGAAAGAAAATTCTAAGATCGCAAAGGTTCCCTGCCAAGTTAACGTCCACAATTGTCCAAAAACCAATACTTAACCTCACCGACTCACTCTGCTGGTTAGTTTCTTGCTTCGGAGCGTGTTTCCTGTTTATTGACTCCCACCATCAATAGCTGTGGTCGATGGTGGAGCAGAAGGAACAGTGGCTATAGTGCCTAAGCTACATTTACGCATTCGAACGACCCACACTTCCTCCAACAAATCTAGTAATGATTAATTCAACTTTATTCTCGGCCGTGATTGTGATAATTCTCTAGTTTCCATAGTGTGCAAATCTATAGTCACGTGACAGGGCCGAGGGAGAATGCCTCGGCGCCTTCTATTCATGCTGTAATAATGGAAACATTCTTATGCGTGGTGCAGAGTTCTAACAAGTAAATACTCAAAGACTGGTGTGACCTTAGGACTCTGCTGTATAGTTGCCGTGGCGATGGTAATGATGTTTATGGTAATATTGATGTGAAGTTTGAATGAGGGAACATATGGAATGCTGAGATATAATGTGGGGTGTTAATTTCTACATTAATGGGTAGTATTCACTCCAATGAATGAAAGTTGTGACTAGAATTCTCTTTCCCTATATATATCGATATATAAAGTGATAGCACATAAAAGCTCATGTGTGATTCGTTGGTTTACAAATACAAAAAGGACAAATCTATTTTTACAAGTGCACAGTATTAGGTATTATAATGAAAAGCCATTAAAAAAAAAAAAAAAAAAAGTTATAAAAATACGGTACTATTGTATGAATGGATGTGTTTCTGCTGCTACTGGACACCCAAATTTCTCCTACGACAATCTATAAAGTATCTATACATCTATTAAAATATGTATGAAAAAAACTGCTCATCCAATTCTCAGTAAAATGGAATTGGATCTGGTTCAAAATCAGATCCCATAAACAAAATCAAAGTATATACACTTTGCGAATATTCACAAATGTCTCTTTCTTGAGCTTCTCCTCTGTCTCTCCTCCTCCTGACTGATATTTCTGTCTGCAGATCTTGTTGAAATTCAGGTGGGCAGAGACACCTCCTCAGCCTGCAGGAACTCAATTGTTTGTGAGCGAACAACATCCTGTGAGAGGCAGCTCTCCGCCCGCCCGTCAAAACGTACTAAATATCACAGTGTTGCAGAGCTAGCGTTAGCATGTGTAATGTGTATTGATCTTCATTTTTAAGTGCAGGCATTAATCTCACTCTCCTGAGAATAGCACACAGTTTACTTTTTGGCAAAGCCTGGATGAATGGAGTTTGGTTCACAATGCACAAGAAATTAAAGACATAACTCACTCTTCGCCAGTGGCTAAGCGCTGCCTAGAAAATTATGTTGTACTTGCTTGACTAAAGAACCACTTAAGATTTCATGAACTTTACCACTAAGGAGCATTGAATACAGACCATTATTTTAACCCAGTCAATGTGTACGCCTGAAAGGGTGAGCCTTAAGTCTGGACTCTGGCATCACGCTTATGCTTATGTTCAACAATCTGTTGGTCAATATGCACTGTCCTTGTGATTGATAAATCAAATAGACTATTCATTAGATGTGTTATCCACTGTATATGCTCTATATATTTAATAAAATAACACATTAACACATCAATGAGGGTTCACAAAAGCATTTCATGTTTGTTCAAGTTGGACTTCAGATTTACCAACATACAGTAGCTAAAGATATAATATGAATACGTTTATGACTGAACAAAGGGCCAAAATATGTGTAATATAGTCGATTTGAAATATTTGGTGAGATATGATGTGAATTTAAGAGTAGCTGGCAAACATATGAACACTTTTTTATAAATAAGATCCAGCAACATCTTACTTGTTGCTTGATCTTACTTCATGTAATGAAACTGAAACAAGGTGCCAATGGTGGAGGAACTATATTTATCACATGATCAAAGCGAGTGAGTAGCCATAACACATCCAAGAGGTACATCCTACGGTCCTGTTTCTAACCTTGTCTAACCAGTATTTGGTTCAGGAGGTCACATGAGACAAACATCAGAGGACAGACGGCCCTGACCACTTGTGCTTCTATTATTTGTGTAAATCAGACTGCAACACCTCAATCGACATGTCCAGGTTTACTTGCATTTTGATCAGATTCAGATTGGACTCTGCAGTTTCTGAGTCTCCCTCCTTCCATGTAAACGCAGGGAGTGAGATGAGGCCCGACCCGCAGACAGTGACAGATTGTGCCGACTCAGAGTCTGGGCCTCTCCTTCTCCCTGTGCCGCACTCCTCAGTGTTTATGCGGGCCGACTGTAGCATGAGCGCGTCCCACACGGCGCCTTGATTGAAGGAAAACAACATCAATCCAGCCCTGACCCCAGGCACTCGGAAATCCACCAGGCTTTTAGAGCACTGTGTCTGGTCTTTTTACTGTACATGAAAGAATAGAGCACTGCAGACTATTGTGCAAAGTGCATTCACTTCACCATTGTCAAAAAGTGCACTTAATGCCTGTTACATTGGCTTTTCCTATATAATAAACACAACATGTCAGTTGTAAATTCACTCAGCCCAGACCCTTTCTTTCCTTGCTAATGAGAAAGCCCAAATGCAGTCTTCTCCTTTCTCCATGTTTTCCTCCTACACTACAACCCCAAGTTTGTTTTATAGTCATTTTTAGCTCGGCCTTGCGGGACTCTGTGTCCTGTGAGGCCTTTGAGTTGTGTTTGTTTTATCAACACTTTGACGAAGAGGAGGCAATCATTTCCCATGGATGTAGATGTTCTCACTTTAGCTACTCACTCTCTCTGAGCTGTTTTTAGGGGGGTATCTCAGCCCTTGGGTCCAAACCCTTCTCGTAATATCCTGCAGCTTTGCCCCAGAGAGCAGAGATCCTCACAGCCCACTCCCCGATCGCTGATGTTTGATGCTGCTTTTTGTTTCTCCACTCTCAGGCTAAAAACTCAAGGGAAGACTTTGAAGATGCTGTCGAAAAGGCCAAGTCTATGATAAAGATCAATTTGTAAGGTTAAAGGAACATCTGTGCACACTTTCTGTCTGCGTTCATTGGAGTAGTAAATAATTCAGAGAGAGTTGTTTTGTGAAAACTGAGAGGGGTCAGCTTTTACGAGGCTCTCCTTTGGACAAGTCAATACATTTTAACATGCATTATAACAACCCCCAACTCCTAATACTGAGAAGATGGAGACATTAAAATGATCCAATAATTGACACTCAAAAACACCACCTCAAATGTTAGGTGGAACTTTCTCTTTTTTCCATGCATCCTTGAGCAAGACACTGTGTTGCCGGCACATGGGAGAGGCAGTCTGGAGCAACGACCAAATTAATTCATATTTTTGATTGAATGTTCTACTTTTCTTCATCTAATCTCAGTTACAGTTTGACCATTTAAACAAACTTATCATACATTTGTTAGTTGCTGGGCTGCTAATTACAGTATTCTTTAAAACAAGCTTAATTCCTTACTCTCATCAGCAGAGGGAGGCAAAACATTCTCTTCATTTTAAAGGAATTAAAAACATACTATTCAAAGTTAGGAAACATGAATAATTCTTTACACTGTAGTGCAACTGTTTTGCTTCTGAAAAGTAAAAAAATTAGTGAGAGCTTTCTGCCCTTTTTCTCTGTAGTCGTAGAAGAGTGAGGCCTGGGTGGTGTATGTCCTCAGCCCTCAGTGGGTCGCCCTGGAATAAAAAGTTCCATATGTCTGGACCCCTTTTTCCCCCAAACACGTGCACTAACTCTGGCTCTGCTTGTGGAGGCGACATTGTGCAGACTTGACAGAAAAAAAACTTTGACCATAGTGTGGAGCACCACCCCCACTCCAAACATGGGCATCATGAGCAGTCCAGAGCTGAAGAAAGAGCACAGGGCTCTGGTCAGTATAGACATAGATATAGATTAATAGATAGATTGATAGACCTTTAGTCATTTCCACAGACACTGTCACAGAATGGAGAGGAAGGAAGTTACAATACACACAAAATACACAAAACACACATGCAATACAGCAACAAGGACAACACAACAGGTTGTTAAGTGCAGCTATGGATGAAGGGACAAAACTCTTGCTGAATCCTGCCGCTTCCACCTTAACGTTCTGTGTCTGTGTGAAGTGGGTGTGGAGAGGATGGTCTCTGGTTACTGTCCGGGCCATGCGTGTTACTGCCGTGTGCTTGGGCTGGGGGAGGTCTGTGGCGGGGAGATTGATGATTTTGGATGATGTGTTTGTGTGTGACTTTTGTGAGTTTATTTCTGCTGGTGATGGAGAGCATGTTGAAGTCCAGGAGAATGGGTTGGATACTAGACCATAGCACGATCCTAGAGCCGTGTCTCAAATGAGTGTCTTTACGGCCACACCTGTTCTTGCTCTGATTTGTACAGTAGCCATCGCAATTGGGGGCGATAAAATTACCCTTTGAACCACGTTTTTATTTCACTGTTGGAAATAAAAAAGGTACTATAATTTGTGATATTAATTATGTTTTAGTGTTTGATTTAGTTTGCTGCTTGATGGTAATTGGAATGAGAGCTCTCCAACTCCCCGATGGGAAGCAACTAACACGTTTCAAATATTAAATCCTTGAAATCAGCAACGTAAAATTTGTCATCAATAAGTTCTACCTTTTGAAATTGTAAAATAAGCAAGCTATCTTTTGTAATGGCAAATAGGACGACAGATGGATCACTCGAGCAATAATTCGCACATATTTGTTAAAAGTCCCAACCTGAAACTGCTTTTTTTAGTCTTAATAGTTTAAATCCGCTTTTGAGGGCTTGCCATGAGATACTTTTTCAGCGTTGAGACTTCTTCTTAAGCTCAGAACATCTGGGCTCTCACAAACCGGCTACCCCTCCAGGAAGCGGTTACATTTTGGGCTTTCTGGTTTGACATACCTCTCCTGTCTGTGTGTGAGAGCGCGCAGAGGATTAGGAGCTGAGGCCCTGCGCGAGGTTTCGGAGACAGACGTGGTCACTCCTTTCTTTGTCTTTCTGTGCAGCTCTACCCCCGCCCCGTTCGCTCCCCAGTGGCCCAGTGATGGATTGCAGACCGCAGGGGTGAAGGTGGAGGGGTGGAGGGAGGTGCGGCTGCTGTGTTTTTGGGTGAAGTTTTTTCCGTGTGAGCGGTGGAGGTGAGTGGTGTGAAACCTGTAATGATGAAATGAGTCACTAATCACAGTGATTAAAGGCCTGATGAGGGGGTTGACTCTGGGCCCACAGCGCTGTGTGCTGCGCTGTCTCCAACATAAAGACCAAGACAGGCTTTCAAAGCAAAAAGTATCTTTCTACTCGTGTTAATTATTTTATAGTATTGAGTGAAAACTGCTGCAACATGGCAGAGATTAAGTAAAAAGTATGAGTCATTTGTTAATCCGACTCAACAATAAGAAAATGTAAGATATTGGTGCCATCAACAGTCTTAAAATGAACTTAAAATACAAGGATATTTGAATAATTGAACTTCTGTATATATGTATGTGTATATTTCTGCGTACCGGTGGAATTTGTTGTGTAAATTCTCACGCTATTGTAAAGTTATATTTTCAGATTTGAATGAATTTGAAATGTTATGTCTTATGAATTTGCTACTTCTGAATTTGATTATTTTTTGTTGTTGACCAACGACCAATTATTAAACCCAACTAAACAGGTATAGAATGACTTGATTTTTGTGATATTTAAGTACAATACAATCTACAATACAATACAATACAATTTATTCTTTTATAGCCCTAGGTCACAACAGAAGTCATCTCAGAGGACTTAACAAAACCATTGAAATCACCAACACAGATCAGAGAATCAACAGTTAAAACACATAAAGAATATAGAACACGTGTTGATAAATGTTCATACATGTTGTAGAATGTTAAAGTGTCCTGGATCATCACCACAGTCCTTCTAGTTTGACACTAACTGCCCAACAGACCTTCCTGCATCGGCAAGGAAAAACTCAAGAAAACCCAGTGGGAAAAAGTGATAAACCTTGGGGACACACATATTGAGAAAAGGATCCGCTCCCACGGACGGAACCCACGATAGATCCAGGACCTAAGCTACAGAACGTGGACCAGTGGCCGCTGAGCATGGACAGGTCCGGTGCAGGACTGGGCGGCGCAGTCTGCAGGTGTAGATGGAGGAGGCCAAGTCCAGAGGTCCCGTCATTGTACCATGAAACAGACAATGAGACAGCGGGTGAATGGCAATGAACAGACTACAGTCAAAATCCTAATAATGCTAAACAGATAACGTAGGATGGAGGAGAGGTTAGTGCTCTAGTTACCATACTTCTCCCAGCAAACTCACTCCCTATGTATAAGTACAAAACCTTTTTGTGCTCAGTGTGGAACTGTTACCAACTCTCTCGTTGTCTTAAGCTCTAGTAGTTTTTGTTTTTCGGTTCTCCCACTACATAAACAAATACCTGCTAGTTCCAAGAAAATAGTACGTAATAAAAGCACTCTGGTCGTTAAAATATTCATCACGTTTCTGGACCACCTTTTTCATTTCATGTTTTGCCCATATTATTTTTCTCACTTCACTCAATTATTTAAAAATCCATCATACACGCACCAGGCTCACTGAAAAGGCCTTATTGAGGGAGTATTGATTTAATATGAACAGCCGTATCTCTGCCCCCCCCTTTGCCGATGTGGCCGTCACTCCGTCCGGCGCCCACCGCATTAAATGAATTCACTGCTCTTGTAATGGTGTGTGGGTTTATGCTCTCTCTCGTCACCATCACTTACAATAGAAATAAAGCCTTGCACATTACACCGCAATTAACCATTTAATACGCCCATTAAAAGAGTCCCATTTCAGAGCTGTATGATAACAGTTTGAGGAGGCATATAGGGTTTTATGAGCGACCCCATATAAATCTATACAATAAAGACCCTGGAGTGGCTGGGCTAAATGTGACAAAAGTGAATGGTGTAGTTAAATGGAAAAGTTCAAAAGAGAGAGAAGAGATAGTGGTCCAAATCTGTGCGTTGGATCTAGATATGTACATTTAAGGGACTTTGTAAATGATAGATCAAGGCTTTAAAACCAGTCTTAATTTGATTGCAAATTGGAATTAATGCAGTTTCCATATGTTTAAGTTATGTATGTAAATGTCGTGTTTGATATGCAATAAAACGTGGGATTTAATTTAGTTTGTCGGATTGAACGTCAAAACATTGGTTGAAATAGACCAATTGTTTTGTTAGTTTTGACTTTAATCAATATAATATGTTTGTATATTATCAAAATGGCCATTGTCAATGTTTTAAATGACATGTATATAACCTTTCTGTAAACTTATCATTGTTGTCAGTGAAACCTTGGTAACACTTTGACACACACGCATCAGTTCACTTCCTGTGTTCACTCGTAGACAAGAATATCGTTGCACTTTCTCAACCACATCTACACATGTTTTTGCCTTCCACAATTAGCAGCTTCTGTACCGCGATCAAACCTGGATAAATACATGTAATACCTCTCCCTGCTGCCATTACAAACACTAAACCGTCAATCACAGCATGTAAACGTTTCATTGTAGTCGTCCAAAAAGCTCTTGGAATAACATTGACTGTTGATCAAATTCATGCCATAACAATAACTTGTTTAACTCAAACAATGTGTTGTTTAGCTGAGATCCAGACGCACAGTATAGATTCGACAGGCGGCCGGCTCTCACATGATCCAAAGATGAGAAACAGACTGTTGTACTTGTTTGCATCGACCCGGGACAGATGGGTTTAATATGACTGTGTTTTTCTTATAGTCCAAACAGAATAGTCTACATCCAGAACAGAACGGGCTGACAGGGACTGCACCCCAGAGACACTGCCTTGTCCCAGGCCT
Organism: Knipowitschia caucasica; assembly: GCA_964034765.1. Lineage (NCBI taxonomy): Eukaryota > Metazoa > Chordata > Actinopteri > Gobiiformes > Gobiidae > Knipowitschia > Knipowitschia caucasica. The sequence goes on along the minus strand of OZ035838.1, from coordinate 33,585,628 downwards.
CAGTTCAATGCTTTATGATCATATACATTTAAGTAGCTACTGGATCAATTTTGGATTGTACTGTCAAGCAGGTATTTTATTTAGTTAATCATTTACAACAAGCCGTGTTTGTTTACCGTCTTGACGCTGGGGGGAGTTATAAATCTACAGCGTCTGACCTGTTGTTGCAGAGCTCTCCTAGCGACTAACAAGATGGGAGTAACTGCTACTTCTTTGCATTCTGTATGGTATTATTAATCCTTTAGGTGCAGAGTTTTTGTCAGACATGTAATGTTTAACCGACAAAAGCTGTAGCCCTGAAATTGTTTGAGGGATAGGGAACTGCGACTATGAACAACAAAATAAAATAGAAAAAGATAATAATGGATCGGTTTTATATTTAAAGCGCTTTTTTGGACACTCAAAGACGCTTTACATGTCATTATTCATTCAGTCCATACATGGTGGTGATAAACTACTACTGTAGCCACAGCTGCCCTGGGGCACACTGACAGAAGCAAGGTAACCAGTCTGTGTCATCGGCCCCTCCGACCACCACCAACCATTCACACACTCACCAGACTCATTCTAGGCAATGGGCAGTTTGGCACTTTACAGCCGCAGCCGCCCCACTGTGGCACATGGTGTTCCCAGAGGTTAAGTGTCTTGCCCAAGGACGCAATGACAGCAGACATCAGTGGGAGTCGGTGGAGAAAGTCTTTTGTTGGGCTCGAACCCACGATCTTCAGGCTCAAAGGCCTTTCAGGATTCAGGAGCACTTAGAAATTCTGATGGGTTAAACCTCTTCCGTAATTGAGATGTTTCGCTCACCAGCAAGTATTAATTAGTATTAGTACAAGTATTTATTATCAAAGTCCACTGCCAAACTACCAAGACAGAGCAAAGACAAAAAGAAAAGTGAAAATAGAGAAGCTTTGTGATTGAGACAAAGTTGTGAAAATGATTCCAAGGATGCATCTGCTGTAAGTGGCACAGCACCGCACTTGTCAGATGTGATCTTTGCAGCTTGTGTGTGTTGACAGAAGGCTGACCCGAGCGGAGCAGGCGAAATCTAATTCTTGCTCAAATTGAGGAGTTGTCAGAACAAAGCAAAGTTGACAGGGAAAGCCTTTATATTCTGTGTCGGATAGAACAACAACATTGTCTCTGTCCATTTGGAAACAAGATCATTGCATTGGAACAGCTCGGGTTGGTTTATAAATAGTGATGACCAAATGGACACAAAAAATAACCTTTAAAATACAAAACATTAGTGAATGTTGTAGGTGTTCAGGTTGTAGTGCCTTCTGGGGCCAAAAGTATTCTGAAGATGATTTATTTAACAGAAGATGATTAACGGCTAGTTTTGAATAATATAACTATATTAAACTATTTTTAGACTCCAACACATGTATTTGCAGTGAGTGTGGATTTTAAGGCTCAGAAATAGCAGTAGGAAAAATAGTTTTGTGAGAAAAATCTATGGATGTTTTCAGGTTTGTTCTAAACAGCTCATTGAAAGCTAGATCATTATAAAAATAATTATGTTACATAATTTTGGCCTTTTCATTGACATAAAAAAAAAAAGCTGCATTATTTGTTGATTTGTCCAATTGGCTTGTGTTGTTCTGACACTCAGCTCTTTTGGCCCCACATGAACAGATGGACCAGGACGAGGGAAAGAGACCCATGGAGTCGAGGCGGAACACATAACACAGCACTGACCACCCTAATTGTGGAGGTATTAACTGTTGTAACAATAACAAAACCTGCCCATATCACCTACAGTTATGTCTCTGGAGATAAATCATTCCAACTGATCCCAATTCAAGAGAGACATTGACAAACAATCTCTATCTACACACAAAATAATCTAAAAATGGCTTTTAGCTATCAAAAACGAATACAATGTGTCTATAAAAAGCAATATTTTTTATTGGAGAAGTGAAAACGTCTTCATACTGTACCTCTCGACTTCTACCTTTGGTAGGGAATCATTGGAATGTGTTTTTGTGACTTTTATTATTATGTTGTGCTTTTTATCATTGTACAACAAAACCATTGTCAAATCTGAGAGCATTTGTTGAGTCAGAGGGAGGTCAAATTGGGGATAAAATCAGAGCAGAGAATGGCTTTATAGAGACATATCAGATGGAGACACATCTGGGAAGTTGACAATAGAGATTAGTCCTACATCCAGATAAGATGTTAAGAACAACAATGCACTAACATTTTTATCTGCTCAAAATGCCATTTTTTTGGTAATCAACAATGGTAGAATCACACTAACAATCATTTGTTTTCTGAAGTAACACAGAGAAACACTACAGAGGTTGCCAGATAAGCTCAGGACAACAGAGCATGCGGGTTACTTTTACATCAATCATCAGGGCAGGACTCACCTTTTGAACCATGTCATAGTCATTGAAGAGTCAAAGGTGAAATGTTGTTTGAAATACACTACATTTGTTTCAGTAAATATGGTAATATCTGTCTGCTGTCCAGTGCTGACAAATAAGAGCAAATTATTATGCGCACATAAATTTTTGGATAATATTTTCTTTGCATATTCAGAGAGTGTGGGGGAGACAGATTCTAATTGCATCTGGCTGTTTTACCCTCACACATTTAGCGTAAACTTTTCAAATGATAATGTTCAATCCCTGGTCTGATGAGGTCACCGCTCTGAGCCACGTTACCACGGCGATAAGGTCCTGCCCTCTCCTCTTTGCCCTTTGACCGTTGATCCCCCCGGACTCCACCTCCAACAATGACGCTGGTTTCTTTATAATTATCTTATTTCAGCTCGAGATGCAAACATCGAATCACCTCACTCCAAAGATGCCATTTGGGAGTTTTAGATAATTCCTACCCCGAGTGGCAGATATGACCTATGTTCAGACTCAGCAATGTATAAAAGCCTTATTGTAGATTGGCAGACTTGCTTCAGGCAGTCTGCCCGAGGACATCTGTAGCTAGTAGTAGAAGCTAACCACGGCCACGTATGAATTCTTTACAACAACATTCTGAAGCGAGGAGCAGAAATGGAGATTCTTTACAATGTTTTTGTGATATTAAAGGTATACAGGAGGATTTTCTAAAGCAAATTTTGATGTGAAGGCTCTGACATAAGAGCCCTTTTCACATAATACACCATTTATAACCTTGGATAGTTTAAAACAGAGGTCTCCAACCAATGGGGACTAATGAAATCAATTTTGCCAATGAAACATGTAGCTTTTCTTTTATGTCAAGCACAGTTTATCTACAATTTCGGGTTATTTGTTGTCCTTTTCATATTAGTACATATTAAAACAAGACATATTTGGTGTTTTGTTGTCAAAGTCAAACTAAACTAAACTTCAAACATTTATTACATTATATTTATCATGTTTGTGGTGTAACTATTTTCCCTTCAGCTGCTTAAAGTGGAAGCAGTTGTATTTGGCATGAATAGACCCCTGGCATACATTCAATCATGATCTGTCTCTTTCCATTGATTCCATTTCTCTGCATGTTTTTTCCACACATTTTTTATGACTTTTGACATTATTATTGTTAATATTTTGTACACATTTGAATAGTTGCTGACCACTTTAAATCAGTACAAGGCGATACAGCTCCATTGTCTTTGGAGTTGCTCTGTTCTGCCACATATTGTTGCATCAATTTGAGATATCCCTAAAGGCTTGTGTTTTGTTTCCCTAAAATCACCACTCCAGATGCTGAGCTAGCGAGTAATTGCCAAATGTTTCTCTTGCATCCGGAGCCCAGATACAAGAGTGAAATAATTGTTGGAGAGTCTGAAGATGGAGACAATACAATGAAGTGTGATGTTACGGTGACAGCCCGCAGCCTCCCTCCATAATTTTGCTTTTATCAACATTTGTTTGTTTACCTCTGCGTCCGAGCCCACATTCATTTTGCGCAGAATTCCCACAATGCCGTGCTAATAATAAGCGGTGGTAAACAATCACGGCATGCTCCTAATTTTGTTGTCACGATTTGATTTGTATTGTGAATATATGTGTGCAAAGTGCTGGAACAACAGTGCTATCTGGCAGCGTGTGTATTATAATAAGTGTGAAAAATCTCATTAATGCCGTTCGCTGCTGCTGTTGCTGAAGTCCCTTGTATTGTCACTTTCCTGGCGGGCCCCCGAGCGCTAGCCGGCTAACTAGCATCATTGCCATGGCGACCCCAGCAGCAGCGATGTCTTCCCCACTCAAACTCGCACCTTACCCTCTCCCTTTTTGTGCCGTGACAAAGCTTGACAAACCGCATGTGACTCAGAGGGCTTAGCACAGAGGAATTGTCAGAGCACTTCCCCGCCCCACCACCACCAGACCCCAAATTCTAAATAAACGGCCCGTATTGATTTTTAATGATGCCATGGAGTGAGGAAAAGGCCTGTAGGAATAGTACATGGTGGATGGATGAGTTGGATGGGGCGAATAAAGCTGGGGTACCTAACTTTAATGGTTTGTCTCGACAGAATGATGCGAACAAATCAGACTGTCTTCATCTTCTTCGAAAATAATAATAATCTAGAGTATGTTCCAAACTTGTTAGAAAGATCCCTGTGAGTTACTACTTTGAGGATTTTGAGAGCTGATTGGCCGAGTGAGGGTGATCCTATCTGTTTTGCTTCTTTTTCTGAAAAAGTTGATCTAAAGATAGGCCAGGAACTTGCTAAATAGATTTGATTACATAGTTCCTGTTTTGTGGTTATGAATCCCAGGTAGAGGGAGGTTTTATCGTTATACACTGCAAAAAATGATCAAATATGAAGGAATAATTGCCTGAATGATGTGTTTTTTTTTATTTTAATGAGTTCTTTCTGACTCTTAAAACAAGATTTGCCAATGGGACAAAGCCATTTAGTCTTATTTTGAGAACTGTATTTAATTTCTCTTTCCAAGGGAGACATTTCTTGTTTCTTTTTTAAAACAAGATATTTGTGCTTGTCCCCCGCGCAAATCTTGTTTTGTGGCAATCATAATGTGCTCAAATTAAGATACATTGCAATCAGTTTGTGCCGTGTACTTCAGATTCAGATTCCGTTTATTTGCCATTTGTAGTAAAACCACTTCGGAATACGCTTGCAGAAAGTCCCCAGTGTGCACAAGACTGTACCTAAATAAAAACAAGGTTGAAAGTACAGAAGTAAAACATTTGTCACTGTGAAATCGATCAACAAAAACAGTTTAAATACTTATGAATTCATTACTTTCACCCCTCTTATGAACTCTCAGTGATAAAGTAGCATTCAGCGTTTCCCTGCAGAATGTCTAATTTGACTTTCGGTTTCACGGTTTTGAAATGGAGAATAGACTTGTGTACAACAGCAAAAATATGATAACGTTATGTTCTGTAAGGTAAAAAAAACTATTATAGATTATAGATTATACTACCACATAACAACCACATATGACCACAACTGGCCCAGACAAAAGCCTCACAAAGCAAGAGTAGGAAGCAGAATGTATTGTTTTCCCGAGGCCAATCTTGTGAAAATTGATTTAATTGTGATTATTTGTTTAATATTTTATTTTGTTTTTTTTTTTCTCTGCATAATTGTGTATTTTTAGTAACCTCCACCAATCTGCTCTTCCTGTAAGTATGTATGTATGTATGTTTTACTCATTTTATATATTGCACACGGCAGAAGGTCAAAATGCCACCTATTTGCTTATCATCTCTTGTTAACACACTTTTGAATCCTCTCAGAGCCCACTCCAGTGTAGCCCCTCTTGTACAGTCTGGCCTGCTGTTTAATATAGCCAACCCACATATGGAGCCTCTCCCATAGATCAAAGTGTTGTCACAGCTAATTAATCCATATCACTGTTAATTAATCAACTTAACCTTAGGCTTTACCGACCCTCCTCCCTTTGACTCCTCTATTCTCATGTCTTCAAAAATACAGTTCGTATTCGCCGTATATTTTAGCAAATGCCATTGTTTCAAAAAATTAAAATGCATGAAATGTCAGACTATTATATGAAAGTATTAAGACAAAGCTAGTGGTTAGAAAAAAAAACACTTTGGTGCAAAAAGAGGAAGCCATTAACCTCCGAGACATTTACCTAATTAATTCTGTCCATGCTGTAAATGAAGTGCAGCACCTTGGAGAAGTCGTGCCCGGCTTAAACTCATGTAAAATGTATGTCGGCCCATATTAACAAGAGCTGCCACCGCCCTGATATAACCACACGTGTATAATCTTTATTCAACTCAGACCCCCAGGCGCTCCGCTTTGTAGAGCTACACAACGCTAAAGCTAAATAAACAAACAGTATTGAAACAGGTGTGACGCTGTAAGAAGGTGTTTGTACGTAATTAGGCCGTTTGTGGCGGTAACAGCGGCACTAACGTAGGACTCGGTGCTAAGTCAGGAGGGAAATGGATTACTTGAATATTTTTGCGTCGTCAAAATTTAGGGTAATTCTTTTGGTAATTGTCAATAGAAAACAATGTTGTAACATCCAAGAGCTATAGTTATTGTGTGGGATCCAAGTTATTTTATTTGGATAAAGATGAGTTATTCTAAGTAATTGATAAAGACGCCAGACCAACCAAACTTAAATACTCTCCTCAGGTCTGTTCTATTCTATTGCAATCATTAAGATTAAAATTACTAATATCGCTGAACTCTTTGGTTTTTGGAGATGACTTAAAGCAATTTCTACATATAAAAGAAAGAATACAGAATAAAAACGCAAAAACTATACAACGGGAAGTGGTTTTGTGATCTGCCGTGTTTGATCATTTACGACATAGGTCAAAAAGTTCTGTGTGGATTTAAGATCAGATAATTTCAACTTTATAAATAGATGGATTGATACTTTATTGATCCCCGTAGGAGAAATGCACGTGTCCAGTAGCAGCATAAATTTAAAAAAATATTGATAATTCTAAAAAGCTAACAATAGTAATAATAAGCAACTAATTATTGATCTCACAATGGAGAAATGTACTTGTCACTTTTTGCGTTGATGTTATCACTCAGATAAAAAAAGTGTGCAAACTCAAACTGTATTTGTCGGACACCATGATTTCTATCAAACTTTGACTGGGGATTACAGAAGAACAAAACTTATTTTTTCGCTGATGAAAGTAGACAGTCCAATCGTTCAGAATCTGGTTTCATATTTTACATAATCATAGCACACAATATTCTGTAGGTCTTGGAAATCAGTGAAATCATCAAAAACCACTGGCAGTCAATGAGTTAAAGGTCAAAAAGTTAAAAAGGTGAAAAATGTGTGTGAAACCTAATGCTTCCTCAGAGCTGTGTGCAGACAGGAGTTGGTGTTGTTCATGTTTGTTTTCTCAGCACAAAACAAAATGATCGTTCTGACTCTTGCAGAACTCCTCATTCACCATTTGCACTATTTGCCCCTCACAGCTGGTGCACAAGTGCTCACAAGAAGGAAACCTGATACATCTGTGAGTTCAGACGATGTTAGGAAAAGAGCTGCGGGTTTTTGTTGTGTTTTTCTAGTTTCACACGTAATGTCTACCTCTTAACAAAAGAATAATTTTGTTTTAAAGTAGATTTTCTGGTGACATGACCTCATAACGTATTGTTGTGCAGTTGCTGGCTCAGTGCTGCGGTGTGCTGCGGCTGCATTCCTGCGGTTTAGCACTTTGCTTTAGAAAACAAATGTGTGACCCACTCTCTCCGTCCGCACGCTGATCCGTGTGTGATCAAAATAACAAACGCTGCTTTTATCTGACTGACCACCAACACCATCAGAGGCCCGGCCACTTCAGCTGCCAACAAACTGCATCCTGGACTTCATCAGATGTGTATTTTTAGTATCAAGAAGCAGTTTAAGATGCTGAGTTTTATTTGGAATAGATCGTAATACATGTTTCTTACTAAAACACTGTAAACCTTCATGAGATGATATTGAACTGACATTTCTGTGATAATTAATCATCCCTTCATGACAGTGTCCTCTCAGCTGACCGTGGGTGATATGTCCCTCTGCTGATTGATACGTATATATTAATATACTCAAATTACAAAATGGCACAAAACGCATTAAATCCAGAGTATGAGAGCCTCCACCCATCCATCCATCCATTTTCTTCCACACTTATCCATTTCTGGGTCAGGGGGGTGGCAGTCAGAGCTGCACCCAGTACACTCAGCACCAGCCCCTCACTGATCCTCCTGCAGGTGGTGAGTCCACAGGAGCTGAGATCTTTCAGCGGGGGCTTCAGGCAAAGTGGGGTTAAGTGTCTTGCCCAAGGACACAACGACAGCAGACATCAGTGGGAGTCGTGAAGTAGGTCTTACGGTGGGTTCGAACCCACGACCTTCACCCAAAGGCCAAAGGAGTCTGAGAGCAGGATGTAGGAGATTTGTCTTCCGCTTTTAAAACTTAGATTTGGATTGATGAAAGGAAATGGTTTTGGCTTCCTCTGCTCTCATTCATTTGTTTAGGATGGAATTCTTTGTCAAAAAAAGTTCTCAGCATTTTTTCAGACTTTCAAAGCCTCTTTCATTCACAACTGTACAAGTCATGTGATCTTCAGTTCCTGCAGATTACGAGTTTATGGAGTCACTTGTATTGTTTCTTTAGTGACTCTATTTTTGTATTATCTCAGTGACAAAATTCATATTATGTTAAAGAGATTCCATCATAATTTTGCTAAAACATAAATGTCTTTGTTTATTTTTGTTTAAAATGAATGACAAGAACCAAAACAAACCACAATTGTGCAGAAATAAACCAGTTTTCTGTATTTTTATAAGATTCTTTCATTTGTTGTTTGTATGTATAATTATAACAAATACTGTTTTCAGCGACCATTGAATTTACTTTGAAACAATGAAGATATAATACAAATGTAACTCGTTTAGATTAGAAAGTATTGCCCACAAAAACACTAATGAAGTGCAAACACAAGAAAAGAAAAAAGTTTAAAGAAAGCAACACACTTAAACAGCAGATATAAATTATTTATCATTAAAACGTTTCAGCCACGATCCTAAAACATTTCTTTGTATTAAAGTCAGCAACCTTCACCTTTTCCTGTGTCTCCAAGGCAACAATTGACTCAAAACTAAAAGTTGGTCTTAATACCTGGACATCGGGCGATTTAAGAATAAGTGAATAGAACCATTTTTTTCTGTTTTTGTCCCCAAATAAAACCCTAAAACACATACAAATAGAAATACAAAACAGATGACCGCTGATAATGTGGCTTTTGTTGAAGCTCCATTTGGATTTATCACAAAATGTATCAAACAATAGAGCTTTACAGTTGAATCCTTTTGTCGTCCCAGCACAATAATCTCATACAGCGCCCCAAATGTCACGCACAAATCCAAAACAAACAGCTCAAATACACTCAGACAAGAAGTGCCCCTCCACTTCTGTGCGGCTGCAGTGGAATCATCGAGTGACGAATGGAAGCGTTCTCAGAAACAATTTACCGGCTCAATCTGCCGCAAATTAATCTCCATCCCTCTTTGCGTTTGCAGCTGAATTATTGCTAGGTTTTTTCTTGCGACGCACGTTTCCACCGTTCTGGTTGGTCGGATGTTAGCGCTGTAATTTGATTTTACGGTATTACGTATTTAGGAGCCTTCTCGCGGCTGCAAAGGGAGATTTGAGGCCGCCTCGCACCCCCGGATTAGCGCCATCATATTTACATTACAGAAGCATTCGATTTTTCATATGTCTTTCACGAGGGATGATAAAAGCCATTTCAAAAAATATATGCACGCTGTTATCTGGAAATCAATTGGCTTATTTTCATATTCGGTGGTGTGTGTTGTTTATGCAGGTCACTGTGTTTCGCAATTCATCTAAATTTGCTCATGAAACTTGAGTGTTTCCATCTTCCCGTCTCTGCAGTGACACACATCTTCATAACGGCGTTGTGTACTATTTCAGCTGCGGCTAATTGCTGTGGTTTTTTTTTTCCGCCGGCTTCTTTCAGGCAGGTGGCAGGTTATGTATTTTTCTATAATTTAAAGCTTTGGAGACAGGCTTCTTCCCCAATTGAGCGGCCAAGCACAAAACCCTCATTGCTTGTTAGGGAGAAATGGGTGAAGGGAGAGAGAGAAATGCTGTATGAAAATAGCAGAGTTTGTTTTGGCTTTTGAGGTGAGAGTTTTCAAAGGGGCCAAAGGTTGTCTTCTGGATTGCTTTAGCATCAGGCCTGTCCCCTTGAGCACAGATTAAGGTCGGAGTCTGTGTAACCCAAAATTGTGACCCCTAATCCCCGGCAGTCTTTGGAGTTTTCTCTGTTTTTAGAAGGCTAATGATGAAGAAGACTCAATTAAAGAATGAGCATGACGTTGTAATTGTCTAATTCATTTCTCAATGCAACTATTGTCGATGTTGAGAAAAAGTTTTTCCTAGTCCAATTTTTCATTCTGAGCAATTTGACTCAATACATTATAAAACAGTTTATGAAAACTACATAATTTTTTAATATCGATGGTAACCCTTCTGTCGCCAAAGAAGTATAATTGTATAGAACTTTGTACTATATACAGTATATATCGATAGATCGAGATATATCGATATTGAAGCATTTACAGCTAGCTAAGAAACATAACAGCCACTCATATTATTATATATGTATATTCTGTGTGCTCCTTGTGTGCTCTTGCTACTGTCCTGTATGTGCGCTGCAACACTGAAATTTCCTCACTGAAGGACAAATAAAGGATCTTATCTTACCTTATTTTGTTTCATGAGCTCCTGAATCCAGAACACAATCTAGCTTCTCACAAACATTAACATTTATTTTTCTTTATGAATACCCGTTTCTGCAATGTTTGAATGTTTAGCACCGCCCCCAACTCGCTCAATGGCTTCTCATTTCCCCTACGCTCTCATCCCACGGAGCCATCTAGCTCAATTTGCGAATTGAGCTAGATTGAGCTAATATGTGTTCAAATATATATATATATTTTTTATTATAGAATTATATTCGAATTTCGAAGCCAAAGCCCTAGTTTTTAGCAGCGCTGTAGAGGCTGGAGGACGCAGGCTGTTCGCTGCTCGTTCTGTGAGAACGAGCAGCCCGCTCAGACTCTACTCAGCACTTTTCACTGCTTGTAATTCTTACACAGCTGAATCAATGACCTCAAGTTTTCAATTAAATTACGGATTATAGTACAACTTGTATGTAGTAATAAGCATTTTTATCAACTACTTAGAAAAAAAATCGGGTATAGCTTCTTTAAAGCTGCACTAACTGACTTTGGGATTTTGAAGCAGCAGACCCGCTGGCCTCGCTCTTTCTGCTCCCCTCCCCGCACCCCCGAAGCTATCGCCCCCCACACACACCCACTGTTGGGACGGAGCTAGTGTCTCCCAATATGGATAATACATGAATATGGATTTGCACGTGGATGGCGTGACCATAAAACGATAGAACCGGGAAGCGCGGAGGAACGGGACTTTCTTTTGGATGGCTGTTTCGCTAAGTAAGCAGTAACCGGTGATGAAGACACGAAGCTTCAGGTTAGCTCCTCGGCTTGTTGTGCTAACTCAGCTGTCTGTGCTAACGGACCTGTAGATTTCTCACGAAAGTGGGGGCTATTGGTCCGCTGTGATTGGTCACAATCTGCGACCCGAAACACATTCTCTTCCTTGTTTCATCAAAACTCGATCTAAAATATAATGTCACGCCAGCACAAATCTGCGCTAATTATTCTTCAAAAGGACGTATATCCCAATGCACTACATGGACATGGATAGCATTTTCGTAATGAATACGAAAATAAAGTCAGTTAGTGCAGCTTTAAATATATAATATCATTTTTTGCGTGTTTAAAAAAAAATTATTATTTATTTCTGTTATTGATTTTGACCTAACCTTTTTATTTCTGTTTCACTTCAAATTTTGGAGAAATTGGAGCGGTTAAAGCAGAACAAGGCAAATTTCACATTTCTATGCGGCTCCAGACCATTCCCAGTAATAATTAATCTACAATATGAATCTGTGAATCAGTCTAATTCTGCCGTCTCAATCTTTTGTTCAGCTTTGGTTCAATTCAAGCAAAATCAAAAATGAAACCGCTTTCATAGCCACAGATGCGGAAGATGAGCTATTATCAAACAATATTTGGGTGTAAATATGATTATCCAATTAATAATTTCATTGTAGCTTCCTACATTTGAAATAAGTTTTTCCAAATGTAATCAAATGGAAACCGCATGAAATCGGGTCTGGCCTTCCACATGACAATATCCCAGTGTGGCACCCCCGGATAAAAAGTTTGCCCACCGCTGGCTGAAAGGGGTAATATACATTTACAAACATGCTTTTTGTTATTAGCTATCAGTTCATCTTCAAAAAAAGCCACTGCATGAAAAACTACAACTTATCCCACATGTCGCAGGTGTAAAAAAGGAGCCATAGGAACCCACATTTACCACTTTGCATAATCAGCCCAACACTAACACACTTAATCACAAAGGCAGCCCAATAACTGAGACGTTTAGACAGCGAAAAGATGCTGTAATTATCCCAAAGAGCCCACGAGAATTCAGCCAAAATAACGCCGTGGACTGATTGAGTTTTGCTGTTGCTTTATCCAATATATTTTTATGTGCTCCCGCTGTGTTAATAACATGAAGTTTATGGAGTGTGCCCTGTAATTAAATAATGCTGGATGACTTTGAGGCGAAGCAGTGGCTGTTCCTGCGTAGGCCCGTTCTCTTGTGGCTCTAATGGGGTACAGATGGCGGTCAGAGGTTGTCCACCGTTTCAGACAGAGAGCAGCGGGGAGTGTCCCGTCCGCGGCATTAGGCTGTGGTCCACATGCCGTCCTGGGACTGAGTGTGATGATGGTGTGTGCGTGTGCGTGTGTGTGTGTGTGTGTGTGTGTGCGTGTGTGTGTGTGCGTGTGTGTGTGTGTGTGTGTGTAGGACAGGACAAGGTAAAACGTTGTACTGGTGTAGAAGGCACAGCTTTCAGGTTGGAATCGATAGGGAACTGCCGGAGTATTGGTTTGCAGATTGAATTGGCAGATGAGATATAATATAAAGAACTCAGATTTCTTTTACTAATTTTTCTATTTCTCAAACTTTCTACTGTTTCCTACACAATGATAAAATGCTAAACTAAAACCATAGTTGACTTAAAAGGCCATTGCTTTTAATACTATTGCAAACATAACCCAATTGATCGATTCTCTGATCTGTTGGCGAATCAACAACTTTGTAAAGTCCTCCGAGACGTCTGCTGTTGTGATTTAGGGCAATGCAAAAATACATTGAATATAATAATGGCAGAGATTTAGCTAAATTCATCTGAAGTTACTGCTTCTACTGAGCCACCAACAAATGTAGATGTGTGATATCTCATGCTAAAGCTCTGAATCTGCTGTTTTCACTTGTTGTAATGGAAAACAATCCACACATATGTAATTTGTGTGTAAAAATTCTGCAAAATGTGTGCGATTACTAGCCCGAAGCAGAGATATATAATATAGCCATATATGATGTTAATGCTTAAAACCTCTAGAATTCAGTATCTAGTGAGAAAAGAAGCAATCAATATTCAGACAACTTCAGCTCTACCAAATGTAAATCAATATTTTTACTGTCTGTTTTATAATCCATACATTGGCTTGTACATGCCCCCATTATTCTCTCTAACATTTTAAAACAAATTTATATTGGACTTACACGTTCATTTATAGGCACTGTATAACTTTACTGACTTTACTTTTACAGTAGATTTTGACAAGTTTGGGTTTGAGTTTGGTTTTTATTGAATTGGCAATTATTACATTATTATGAATTATTATATTATTATTCTGGTTGATCCATACAGAAGAGTTATTTCATCTGTAAGCTGAATTAGCATGTTTGATACGAGTCTTTAACAGGCCATACGTCGGGACACCGTCTTGTTTCCAAACAGGGGGTCTGAATAGCTTTTGATTAATCACACAAATCCTCCTCTCTCCGCTGCCCCCGAGGACCGATGGGACGTGACGTTTCAAAAGATCTGCAGGTCACAGAGCCTTTGAACCTTGACCTCTTCGACCTGTGGCTCCGTATGAAAAAGGATCAGAGACAAAAGAACGAGCAGAAGTTTCACCACCACTTCACCGTCAGAGAAATATTACAGATGTTTGGTCTTTGCTTTTGAACAGCATTTTTGAAAGATGACGTTCGATTACTAAGAACGACAGGGTTGGTTTTCTCCATTTTTAGTCACTTTTTGTTTGTTTTTTTAATGTGGAAATTGCAAAACATGAAAAGATTTGGTTTATTTGGTATTTACTTTGATATTCAATCCAGAACAAACACTCAATTCACTTATTATTATCAATATTATTTTATTTATCACTAATTATTTCAGTGGTTTTGCGCCTAAATGTTTTTTTTCTTCATAAAATGTATGTTTTGTGCATGTACAGTACTTTGGGCCAGATGCGTATACTTTTGTTTTTGGTCATTTTCCACCTCCCTCTTTCAGGCGACTAATCAAGGCATGTGTTTAGTCGACCAAGAATGTCTTAAGTTGTCTAAAGCCCTCTTCATTTAGCATTTGCCCTGGGAAAAAATAAATAAAAAATCTGTCTGACAGGCATTTTTCCGACGCACAAACCAAAATGTTTACGGTTTTATTTCCGAGTCTGTGGTAGAGGCGCAACGCTGACGTTGTGGCGGTTTGGCAGCTCTTGTGTTTGATTAGCCATTAGCCCGTGGTGATGGGAGTCGCAGTCAGAGCCACTCCCTTTGATTACAGCACACCGGAAAAATACATGTCCCCAGCCAATACAGATCACTTCAGGGGGTTGATTTGGCTGACTGCCTTGTGACTCCCCGCTCCTGTTGCAATCAGACGTGCTGTCATAGTTGGCGGCAAAAAACATTCAAATACAGAAATGGCCGAGTCATATGAGAAAGTGAGATTGTTGAGATTTGGCCAAACGTGTCACAGGATGTTGATGCGCTGCTCTGACTACGTTTACCTTGAGAGAGAGTTATTGGAGATTTGGGAACGGAAATGTCACAGTTTAAGTGCGGCTTTTTCTTGCGTAAACGCGTGTTGGAATATTAAGATCCTCAAGAACATGGGGCTTAAGCTGAGAAGGCTTTTGACACATAATGGCTTTTACATTCCATATATGAATCTTTGTATTCTTAGTTTAAACATGTGCTCATGAATCTTTACTATTGAATCTTTATGAGGATGATTCACCGCAATTGTAGTGTCATTTTTAAAGTTTTAGCTAAGGAGAAAACACTGCTGCTTGCTGACTTCACCTGTGGTCTCAGCAGATCTCATGTGTTCAGAGCGTAGACGCTGTAGAGCAGGGAGCTCATGACGATCAAAGGACAGGATGGGTGCTCACATGAAGCTTTACCTCTGTCTGCAGTGAACATACCACACGTGTTTCAATCTCACCTCTGATCAACGCGGCTTCGACTGCGCTTCCTCGAGAGTCACAGTGCTCTGTAAGACACATACACATAATGCACATTTCTCACTGCGTGCACACACACATATGTGAACTCACACAAGCCCATGTTTAAACTACAGTCCTAGCTTAAGAATACAAATTAAGACAATATGCTCTACATTTGTTCAGGTATTGATTAATCGCAATGCCGGAATTCAATATTTCTGAATCATTTACTGGTTACTGGTTGAGCAGATCATGATTGAAAGAAGTATGAGCGCTCCTGCTGTGAGCGATACGACAGGAATAAAGAATAAAGTGTGCAGATTTACAGTCCATCATCCTAAATCAATATTGACTTCAAATGCACTATAAATATAATAATAAGCCATGTGGGTGTCATAAATAATCAGTACATTGCAGACAGTCTTACATCCTTTAAAGGCTTACTTATTCTAGTGACTTCCGTATCAATTTGGAAGAGGGTTTGGCTGTTGACTCTCAGAGGGATTTGAAGAACCAACTCCAGCTCACTTGGAAAATAAACTTTTGCTACCAGAACACTTTAAAGTGTTATGTTGTAAATCTTCAATTTTACAAGGCAACATAAACACGACACAGCCAAAGATCATAAATCACTCAGAAGGGAATGGACCTGAAGAAAATATTAAAGCCATTCTCCTCCCCAGTAACATTTTTATGATTCTAACAGTTTTCCTTGTGGCATAACTTTACAACCAGACTGTCGACCTTTAAAACCTGTATATCCTACAACAACAGTATTAGAATTACTAAGACATTCTCATCCCTTTCGACGTCTTAAAACCCTCAAAAACACCGTGCACCGCATAAGCTTGCATTAAAACAATCAGTCAGGTTCTTGTGGCAGATGAAAACACGGCTTTGGGCCACGGCTCATAAAAGATGCATCATGACCACACACCTGAGTTTAATCTCTGTCCTGTGATCTGGTCCCGACGTGGGGGTTTGGTGCCACTCTCTGCCTTCACTCACTCACAAACTCTTTAGGAGCCGCTCTGAACACAACAGCTGGCGGTTCATGCCCCCTGCTATTTTCTCCTCCGCTCAACCCTCATTTATCTGCTGCCCCCCCCTCCGCACCCCTCCGCTGCTTTCATGCTCGACTTGCAGCAGCTTTTGTCCAGTGGCAGAGCAGCTCCAGAGTGGGACCAGGGGGAGGCCAGGGGGAGTTTGTGAATGAGAGAAGTTGGCTATCTGAGGGTGGATCATCAAGACTATTGGTCCTATACTAATCGTCATTCTGGTGATACGTGCTCGTCAAATAAGACCAGAGAGTTTTTTCAAAAAGGGGAGAGGGCGGTTCTTTCGTAAAATTTGTGAAAATCCTTCTATATACATTTTAAGTATTTTCCAGTTGTAGCTTTTGTGTATAACAAACACGACATATGAATAATGAAAGTGGGAGACTGTATGTTTTATGTAATTTATCAATCACAAAGACAATGCATTTTGACCAACAGCGCAGGTGAAACTCAGAAAATTAAATATTGTTCAAAAGTCGACTTTTACTTGTGTAATTCAACTTACACTGTGAAACTAATTAATGACAGATATGCATAGTGAGATTTTATTTTTTTATGCTGTTAATAAATGGTTCACAGCTTGTAAAACACCCCAAATAAAATGATTATATTGTAAACATGGACTGTAAATAAAAAAATATATATAACAAACCAAAGCCTAGTATATGCCACTTTGCATGTAATAAGTTGCGTTGTAAATTGGAACACAGAAGAAATCAGAATATCTGAACTATATTCTAATTTTCCGAGTATGACCTGTATGCCCAGAGTTAGACTGGAGGCAACTTTTCATATAGTTCCTTGCTAAGTGTACAGAAGTCACCCTTTGGAAGAGGGTTTGCAGTTAAGTATACAATAAAAGTACAATAAGCATCACACACAATTCGGGCGTTCTGCTCTCCCAAAATTCCATCCACCGAGCGGCGCTGTGATCAAAAAATGACACCGTTTGTTGCCCAGTTCACTTCCGGTTGATTTCATACAATGGCGAATATGGCTCACGAAAACAAGCGATTGACAGTGCCTGAATTGCGTGAAAGGTTGAAGCGAAAGGGTATTTGCAGTGTGGGAAAACGAAAGGAGGAATTGTTGTTGCTAGTTCAACGAGCGGATGGTGTTTATGAAGATTTAGAAGAAGATGACAGCGAGCAGAGTGAACGAAAACGGCTGTGTGTGCGAGTGACAGATGGTAACAATGAGAATGAAGTTCAGCTAAGAGGGAAGAATGTGAATTGGACGGATGATTTGCGCGATATGCCACTAGTTAGAGACGGGAATGTATTTGCATACAGAAAATGACGAAAACACTCAACCATTTAGAGAAAATGCGCCGGGCAGAGAGAACCGGAAGTTGCGAAGGCAAGTGTTACCCATAATGCAACGCAAAATTCAGTCGCTCCCCCGCCCATCGGATGGAATTTTGGGAGAGCAGAACGCCCGAATTAAGATAAGGTTCGGCACAAGGCAGCTGTATGCACAGCTAAACAGAACTGTCTGTCACGAGGTGAACTGAGTGAGGACTCAAATGCAGGAGTGCCAAAATAAAGCTTTTAATAAAACAAAGTCCAAGGCAAAAAACAAACTCCAGAAATCCAAAGTAACCAGGACAGAACATGACAAAACAATGAAGCAGCAACAAGGGGAGAGAAGCAAAGGGTACATATAGACACAGACACAGGTGAAACACATCAGGGCGGGGCAGACAATCGAGACAGGGGAAAACAGGACTGGAAGTCAAACAGAAACAAAACCACAGAACTTATTTCAAAATAAAAGCAAAATACAAAATCAAAATCCACACCATGACACTGTCTTTAACCTGGTTTTAAACATTGTCAGAGAGGAGGCCTGTCTCACATCTTCAGGAAGACTGTTCCAGATTTTAGCAGTATGAATCTGAAAAGCAGCCTCCCCATGTTTAGTAAAACATGTATGTGATACTGCGGAGCCTCCTCGACACGTGGAAGCAAACAGGTGGCAGAAAGTGTTCATGTCTACCTTGTTTCAATAGTGTGGCTTCTTCTTTTTTTCTTTATCTTATTTTAATTATGCTGTCTATTATCTTAAATAACAGACTATCTAATGTGTGCAATCTGAGTGCTCTTCTTTCCTTCTTTCTCTGCTGTATTGTGCGCAACGATGACACTGAAATTTCTCCACTGTGAAACAAAGGAATATCTTATCTTTACTTCACCATTTATTTTAAGTGGAGTTCTTCAACATCATTTTAACCACAGCTTAATCTCAACTACTATATTATAAAAACATATCGCTTGAAGAGGTGAAGTGGCTCCGATAGTGACTTTTGCTGAGAAATCTTAGTAGACTTTGATTGTGAATCCATCCATCCATCCATCCATTTTCTTCCGCTTTATCCGTTGCCGGGTCGCGGGGGCAGCAGTCTAAGCAGAGACGCCCAGACTTCCCTATCCACACAGTCCCTCCAGCGTGTCCTGGGTCTTCCCCGGGGCCTCCTTCCGGTGGGACGTGCCCGGAACACCTCCCCAGGGAGGCGTCCAGGAGGCATCCGGAACAGATGTCCGAGCCACCTCAACTGGTTCCTCTCGACGTGGAGAAGCAGCGGCTCTACTCCGAGCTCCCCCCGTGTGACTGAGCTCCTCACCCTATCTCTAATGGAGCGCCCTGCCACTCTGCGGAGAAGCTCATTTCGACCGCTTGTATCCGCGATCTCGTTCTTTCGGTCATTACCCAAAGCTCATGACCATAGGTGAGGGAGGGAACGAAGAATGATTGTGAATCCTATGTCTTCATTATAAGCTGCAATCTCAAGCCAGTTTGTCATGAATATATATTTACTGCTACTACTGTTCTAATGCAATACCCTTGTTATAATCAATGTCAAAGGGAGTTGGAGACCAGGAGACAGGAATCCAAAAATACCACTGCAATCCTTGTTAAATCCAAGTGAAACAATCATAGTTCATTTGCGATAATGTGTGTTTAATTTGCAGCCACAAGAATCTCTCTGAGTATTTCAAAGTCATAATGCGCTAAAATTACTTGCATAAAAATTCTATCGTCTCTTTCCACCTCAGCAGATCTCTATGTTATCCGGAGACTTTTACAGCTGTCAATAAATTCAAGTGTTGGGTTCCCCTCAGGGTCTATCCGGTCCGTCCCCGCACACACACGTACGCTCCACATCTGGATCAAATACTCTTTATGGACCCCGAGCAGTGCAATGGACGTCTAATTGTTTGCGAGCTTCTGTTTCTGTTGCATTTATTACTCCCACATTCTTTTTGTACAGCTTACATTAACACCTGTGTGTGTGTGTGTGTGTGTGGTTGCCTGTGCGCTTGTGTGTGTGTATGTATAGAAGAGAGCAACATATGCCCCAGGGCGACCACAGAGCTCGAAACTCTCTAAAGCCCTGAAGCAAACCGGCTGCACGAGAATATGACAAACATGTTTCAAATACATGCGTCCTGAAAATGTATTAAATTTGTAAGAAATGACATGGAGTTGGAGTTGACATCCTCCAAACCTGTATTAGGCTCGTACTGGGAGTGCTTTCATTTGACCTGAATTACAGACCTTTTCTCTCTCTCTTAATATAAACTGCTTATCAAAACAGTCCGCAAACTTATAATTGCTGTTTATTGACATTGAGTTTACAAAAGGACTGAAAACTGGATCTCTCGTCTAGTCCCATTTCATTCGAGACGTATGTATGTCTGTCTGGTGAAACTGGATTGACCCGTAATATTACATATTTTGTTGCATGTAGCCAGGATCCTTACTGATTTTGGCCTTTTAAAAATCGAGGCTCAAAACGTATTTATTCAGACTGGCTTTTAACACTTACTCATTTACGCGGTGACACTTTTTAAAATGCTTTTTAACTGTTTTATTGTTTGAACGGATACATGCTTTAATTTGATGTGATTTTATTGTAAAGCACATTGGTCGCCTTGAGTGTTTTAAAGGGCTCTATAAATACGTAAACTGATTGATGATCGCAGATGAATTTATGAGCACAATATCCGTATTTGTATTAGAAATGTATGTATTTGGAAGGATAAAGGCTATTCACTCATTTTGTTCATAGCGGTGAAAACCCAGTCCTTTGTCGCGCGTGTTTCCTCGTTTTGTTTGGTTTTGTTGCGTGCAGCATAAGCAGGAAACATGGTGTGTTTAATTGCGCTGCGGAAATGAATTGACTTGTGCTGCTGGAGTTGAGCATATGTGAAAATCAAGTAAACAATATGTTGCGTGAGCACAAATGCCAAAAGTGTGCGTACACGGTATATACAGTATGACAGTAATTTTGTTTACAACTACTGTTACAAAGTGTGAGAATTATGGCAAAGCTTTTGGTTGGATCTCATTCATGGAGACGGGACTGAAAGTGGTCAAATCAGTTCTTTTACATACTCCATAATCTTATGCTTTGAAAACATACTCATTGAAGAACAGGTTTGGGGTGATTACATTTTGAAGGATGTCTGCTTTACTCACTGTCCATGTCAGAAAATCGTTACATAATTTGAAAGATCCAAACTATCATTTTATAGCTACATTAACCTTTCAATAACGCTAACGTGTTTTTATGTCCATTTTGGTAAATCTCTACAGAAAAATGGGGTTCAAGGGTTCTGGACAGAGGAAATGACTTGGCGTCTCCTCACCGCTTGTATGTAAGTCAAAGAGATTGTAAAAATGTCACTCACTTCGTTCTGCGGCAGGATGTGTTGCAGTTAGGGCAGGCAGGTACACCACACACACACACAGTGGTACACAGGCCTCTATGTAAATGATAATTACTGCTCCCCCCCCCCCCTCCTGAGGCCAGCCACGTGCGCCCTCCCGGAAGCACTGGAGCTAATTCTGCCATTGACACAGCTCTGCATACTAACACCGCTATGCTGCCAATTGATTTGTGTGCAGACAACGATGCCATGCTAATGAAGTTAGCGCTCAATCAGCTAATTATACAGCGCAGGACATATGGGAGCTGTGTGCATAGGTGGAAAGACCTGAGCACACAACAGTCATGGTAAATATTCCATGTGCTTGGAGACGTGAGCAAACAGATGCAGATATGCTAGTGTGGGTGTGTGTAACAGACCCATCCAAGGATGTTTAACAAACTAGAGATAATTCCCCTGAATCAATAATGAATCTTATTTAAGTGTGTAGCTAATTTAATAATTATGAGCGCGTCTATGCTAATGAATGTTCATGTTTTCCTCAGCTGTTGTTTGAGACTTGAGCCTGTTATGTTGCCATGTAAAGCTGGGGTACCTTGTTTGAAAACCACATGTACTGTATGTATTACATGTATTTGTGTACAGCCCTGAATCAAAACAGCAGTGGTCTTGGAGGACTGTACAAATTTGTCAGTTCGCCAGAGATTTAGATAATCCGACAATCACAACACAGGAAATGCAACAATAAACTCATAGAAGCCATTGGTCCATAGGGAAGCAAGATGACCAATGTCCATCCATCCATTCATTTTCTTCCCCTTAATCCATTTCTGGGTCGGGGGCAGTCCAAGCAGCACCCAGTACACATAGCACCAACCCAATGACCAATGTCCGTTTGGTTCTATCCCTCGTTTTCATGTCCATGTATTTTGGCCTTTGTCACATCCTCCAGTTTTTTTAGACAGAAAAGGGACAAAAAGAAAGGACCAGGATCAGCTCAAAGCGTCAAATAGTGACTCACGGGGCTCTTTCTTACAAGTATGCACAATATAAAATGTTTTTCTAAAAAGAAGAAGACAGCATGTGATGGTCTGATTTCATTTTACTTTGACAAGACTTTATGAAAAACAAAAAGGGAGGTTTCCCATCTTTAAACGAGTAGAACATCTGTGCATCGACAGTGTGTTTGTTTCAATATTCAACTCCACAAATCATCGTCAACTTTCCCAAAACTCATCGCTATCGACACCGTTAACAAGAAGCATACTCATTTCAAATCAATTAGGAACGCAGACTATTGAAAACAACCAATGCAAATCTACTATATAATCACTGTGAGAAAAATTAAATTAGTTTTTCGTCCGCGCTTCATTAACTCCTCACTTTGTTTCATCTGGGCCAGCTGCCGCGATGGTCGCCATGGCAACGGAGTCATAATTTATCATAACCAAGTGGCTAATACGCCTATAAGCGCCGGCTGACCTCTGGCCCGGCACTCACGGCTGAAACACTTAATATTCCCGTCCCATTGTCTGGTAATTCCGCCGCTCGACGCACGTGGGCCCTTGTTAAACGCATGTAATTGCCTAATTCAACATGCATCAAAAATGTAGTGGTTAAGTAATCATGTGCGATAAGATTGGGGTAACATTATCTTTGCTCATAACAATTAAATAATCAGACGAGGTTGACAGGAGCAGCTGCTTGAGTGTAAAGTACATAAGTATTTGTCGTTCAGAAATCTCACTTTTTGCCAGACGTACTTTGGCATGTTTGTTGTTCGCGTGGGAAATGTAGGTGACGGGAATGCAGACGGAATTGTTGCAAGTGTCAGTCAAAAAAAAAAAAGCAGGGGACGTGTGGCGTATGCTCGGAGCGGCGGTTTAGGCTGAAGCAATTAGGCAGAGAAAACGATACGGAATTTATGTTTACAATAGGCATTTGACAGAAGGATTTGAAATGTGTTTTTTCTCTTCCAGCAATACTGTATTAACAATAGACATAGACAAGAGACAATAGACAACATTAGAACTATGATTATAAGGAGTCTGTCATATTTAGGTTTCAGTTAATAAATAGACTGTTGGACAATATTTTATTTTCCTGAGTTTCTGTATTCTTTCCAGACTATTTTCTTGACTTTTCCCTGATTATTAATTTTTTTCGGAACACTTTCATATTTTGAAGTTTGGACCGAATGCACAGTCTGTTTCTCAGAACTAATTTGACTGGATAAAGACAGTGCAGTGAGGGGCCTTTTACAATGTATTCCTCAAAGGTATATAGGAAGATTTTCTACTTCCGGGTGGATCATCAAGACTATTGGTCCTTCTAATCGTCAATCATTCTGGTGATACGCGCTCATCAAACAAGACTAGAGAATTTTTTCAAGAAGTGGAGAGGTCCTTGCCCCCATCTCTGTGTGGAGTGAGAGACAAATGCCCACAATTGTAAAGTGCTTTGTAACTCTCTGGTTTATGAAAAGTGCTGTATAAATAAAGAATACTTACTTTCTTACTTTTTTTCTAAAATGTGTGAAAATCTTGTATACCTTTATGTTTCATGTAATTCCTCAATACCGGACATTTGTAAGATAGCAGTGTTATTACCTGGACTTGTTTCGACAATATACTTCCTTATTTGCATTCATAGTCATGCAGTGCAATACTTATTACACCCCGTTGTAATCGGATGATTACTTTAAAATGCTGTGAAGTTACTGTGAAAGAATTTGATTGTAAGTGCAACCATCTTGTCCCTGGAAGCTCATGTGACCCACAGCAGATGTTTCGTGTTAGCGGAGGGTGCCCTCAAACAGGCGTGGGTTGCCACTTCCACTTTCTCCCTTTACCCGGCGACACTGTAAAATGTGTGGAATTTGCAGCTAACATCCTCGTACGCTGTCTTCAGGCGCTTCAGGTGTTGGGCGTAAAATACTTGTATCCAACACATGCTGCTGTCACTCAGACTCCAACCGGAGGCAAATCACCTGCAGAGAAGATGACAGTGTTTTCATATAAGCAAATTTGAAACTGGAAATATGTGGCATGCAACAAGGACAATGGAATTACAGTTCAGCAATGGAAAATGACCACTTTTGGTGTTTTTTCCCGAAATATGTGTGAATTTATGATCTTACATGGGTCATTTTGTTCGCTGTGTCACCAAAAGCGTACCAGAATGGATAAGCGTTAGCATAATGGACAATAAATAACTAACAAAAATTATAAAAATGAGTGGTAGCGTCATTAATTCACAATAATTAACAAAATCTCGACACAACATTCCAGAGACTGATGTATTTCTGTGAGTAATCTTTGGGATGCTGTTTGTGAATGCACATTTAGATACTATGCTAATTTTGACTTTGAATCTACCCAAAAAATCAACTTGGTCAAACAGTTGCTTCGTGACGATTTGGTGTGTGTTTCGAAATGTGAGAAAGGCACAATACGCTGCAGCCTCACCGCACGTATATTTAGACCAGGGAAGCCGCAGTTTCTTGCTTCACAACCGTCTTCTGTTCACGCCGAGTGGAAATATACAACAGACTTCAATCAGTCTAGTTTCGTGGGCCTCTGCAAATTTGTTCAGCAACTTCCTCTTTCACCTATACGCCTATTTTTGTACAGTTTTGCTTTGTGCTGTTGCATCCTGTGGCTCCCTGAAAGTCTTCGTCTGCAGCTGCGCGTGGATTCATCACAGAGCCACAGTTCACCTCTGTTTACCGATGTTCACACAAGACTAGATGGGAAAACCCTGGTGAGAGAAGCGCTGCAGGTCCAGAGGTTCATGAAATAGTTCTTGAAATCTCTACTGACAGCTGTTAAAGTGTCCGGGTAAGGTGGAGATCTGCTGAGGCGGAAAGAGATTAGATCATTTTTATGCAATAAGGTTTAACCGAACTTAAATGAGGGAGAAAGCATATTTGGAAAGTAATGTTTTATGAATAAATCAACAGTCAGATGTGTGTGTGGGAATGGTTGGTGGTGGTCGGAGGGGCCGATGGCACATAGTTGCCTCGTCAGTCCATCCCAGGGCAGCTATGGCCACAGTAGTAGTAGTAGTAGCCTCTTTGAGTGTCTATAAAACCACTGCATTTACTATTATTATTATTGAAAAATAGAAGCAAATAGAAGAGTATTAAGTACACTGATAAACGATACCTTTTTCCATTCCCGGTATTTACTTTACTAGCTGTACAAGGCCAGTTTTGCTAGACTGTTTGGTTCCACAAATTCACTTAACCAATGCTGACTAAGATAGATAGACATAGATAGATACATACTTATTCATCCCTGTAGGAGAAATGCAGGTGTCCAGGAGCAGAAACCAATCCCTCCAAACAAACATCAATAAATACCTCCAACAAAAGTTACTAAACAGTAGTAATAAAGTGTTCATGAACAAGTACTTAAGAGTTTGAGCTCTGTGGAAAAATGTTGTTGGATCATCTAAACAGGATCCAAATAGTTGTACACTTTTCCAAGATACACTTAAGGTATCCATCATTACCTTTTATCTTTTACTTTGACTTTCCATCTGACCTCACAAGAGTTTGAAAGTGCAACAGAGATAGCAGGGGAGAGACAGGGAGAGCTGGGGGAGGATGGCGAGGAATGCACATGCAGTGGTCCCATGATCCACACGCACACAACACTACTATAGCCCTTTTCAGCGGGGCACAATGAGCACTCTATCGAAGAGCTAAACAGCCATGTCCCGATACTGCCCTGTTTGACTAAAGGCCAAGAAAGACAGGCTTTATCTGCTAATGGTTCAGGGGAGAACAGATCTTATTCTGTGGTTGATTGGTACCAGCAGGATTTGGTCATTTTTATTTTTTTGTGAAGCATAAAAGGCAAAAGTCAATGTTTGAGCTCTTGTTTGAGCTTATCTGGTGTGATATCAGTGAATGTATACTGCATGTAGATGTTGAGAACCTGTCAAAGTAAAAAGCCATAATATAGGAAGATGGCCAAATATTTGTCTGGACATATGTAAAAATGTTTTCCAAAAAAGTATTTTTAATCAATCTGGGTCGGGGGGGTGGCAGTCAGAGCTGCACCCAGTACACATAGCACCAGCCCCTCACTGATCCTCCTGCAGGTGGTGAGTCCACAGGAGCTGAGATCTTTCAGTGGGGGCTCCACGCAAAGTGGGGTTAAGTGTCTTGCCCAAGGACACAACGACAGCAGACATCAGTGGAAGTCGTGAAGTAGATCTCATGGTGGGTTCGAACCCACAACCTTCAGGCTCAAAGGCCAATGCTCTACCAACTGAGCTACTATCGCTCAGTTGGTAGAGCATTGGCCTTTGAGCCTGAAGGTCATGGTGTTGAGATCTTCTCCAGATCTGTGTCCTTGGGCAAGACATTTTACCCACTTTGCCTTTAAGGAGCACTGAAGTGATGTTCGCTGCATGCCTTGATGTGTATGTGTATTCATCAAACTGAAATGTCCCCGCTGTGGGACGAATAAAGGACCTTCTTCTAATTGTAAGTTCATACATTCTATTGGTCTTCAAAAGGCTGCTGATGGAATTAAAACAGTGTAAAGGTCACACCTCTCTGAAACATATATAATTTGTTGTCTAGTGTCTGGCATGTCTTTAGTGTCCCTCCGCTCCCTGTTGAGTGATGCTGTACTTGTATTGGCAGAATCCTACACAATACGATACGCACATGTGGTTGTCTAGTCCCCATAGCTTTGAGTCGACCTTTTCGGATGCAGTGAAGTCACTCTTAACATAATGAGCTCCTTTGCTTCTCAGTCACATGGCACGCTTGCTCCTGTTCATTTGTCAAAGAACTAAATGTCATCTGCTGCTGTCGCTAAAGCAGTCACTAACCTTCGCCTACTCCCACACATTCACGCCTATAAGGACTTGTAATAGAGTAATCCTGTGTCAATGCCTGTGGAGAATATGCGTCAATACCAATCCATTATGGAAATGAGGATGGAATAAACATTTTTTAAGTTAAGCAGTCGATTTACTTTTTTAATTCGGGATGCTTTGTGAGAGTTGATTGACGGTTGTGATTGGCATTGCTTTGTTTTGTATTATGCAAGTGTCCAAAAATGAGTTTCGTAAACTAGACTGGAATAGTTTTGCTCTAAATTCAACATCGTCTCGCAATTTTAGTGTATGCTCCATTCATGTATTAACATCACCTAATGTATTGGAATAACATATGTTTAAACCAATACGGGGAAAAAGGTTGTAGATGTACAGTAGCAGTGGAGACCCTCAACATACATTGAATAGACTTTTGCTCAATATTTTGCTCAAGCTGTAAGGTGGATGCATGAAAAACATTATACGGAAGCGTGCTATGCCTTAGTAAGTCTGCAGTAGTGATAAGTCTTAGTGGAGATAAAATTATCATTAGAGAATCATTAGGAAATAGATAGTTTTTTCTCCTCAGAGTGAAGAGAACGATGAATATATGGCCCTGATTTGTAAGCAAACTCGACTCATTTGTATTTTCATAGTGTTTAGGCCACATGATTAAATATACCATGTCGGCACTCATTCTAAACATTCTAATACTCAGCCAAGACAGAAAAAAATGAAAAATACTTGTCTAAATAAACTGTAAACAAAATCATATCGCCGACAAGAAAGTCTTCTCAGTGTGTTTCAATTCAATTATGATAATAAAGTACAAGCCATTGATTTTAGTTACTGTTTTGCACAACTAACAGCAAATGGTATCGGCGTCATTTTACAGCTACAAAACACTGATAGTGAAATAGATTTGATCAGATAAGAAAAAATAATATAGACTTTATTGATCTCACAATGGAGATACGCCCATTCTACTGCATTACTTTACTAATCATTCAACTTTCGTCCATTCCTTTCTTTTTTTAACTACATAAAAGTATCAGTGAGTGTGGCCAATGTAAATCAATAGGGCATCAGACCATTTAACCAAAGGGTAAAACATTAAATAAACCTGTGCATAATTTCCCTGGGTGTATTCATTGACGACTATCATTGAAAAAGGAGCTCACTTTTCTTCATAACATGCTTGAGTGCTTTCTGGGGCCCCTGTGCTCCTGCAGTCCTGGCTAGTGGCTGGACCTTTTCAATAAAGCCATAGGGTGCTATATTTTACAAGCTGTGCCACTGGAAGAGGGTTTTTGTGCAAAACAGACCCGAGCATTTGCATTTGAAACAGCCGTGGCCTGCCCCTGCTCTGCGTCTCAGCCTGCTTCCCTGGCCCGCGGCTAATGCTCTCTTGTGCGTCCGGAGAGGGGCAGCACCTGTGGATTATGGACATGAACACACACTCGGGGTCCAGCTGTGGTCTCCGGATCAGAGCGTGGCTGGGTTTAGGCAGCAGTCCGGATGTTGTAGTGGTAATGATGTGTAAGCCAGGAGCATGTGAGTGTGTGGACTGGGACAAAATGTGGTTTGTTCAACCCAATCCCTCTCAATGTACTGCATATGACTAAAGGTTTTCCCTAAATCAGTGCTTAAAGTTACCAGGAGAGATATTTTCTAATTATATTGTGTGTGATATGATACTTTTGGCTAAAAATATATTTTAAAATTTTCCAACATCTAGTATAAAATCAATATTGATTGTATTAATTGATATCCACCACAGGTACAAATAATTCATGTAGAATTATTTTTATTTAAAAAGTACTTCACACAATTTGTCTTTGGTTGCAACAAGTGAGAGAAGGAAAGAGAGACCACCACATTGTTTCAATTTATGTGAAGTATCTTGGGACCAGTTTATACTGAAACAGTGTAAACTGGTCCCAAGTAGGAATGCACCATTGACTTCTGGATTGTTGGAAGAATTGATCTCAGATTTATTGGGCTCTCAAATGCCTGTTCATTCAACCTGTTTGAAAACTGCATTTGTGAGCGTTGTGCAAGGCTGATGGTGGCACTTTCTCTTCTCACTGTGTATAATTTCTCTCATGGGGCCTCTCCGCTGTGCCAGTTGTCTGAATGCCAGGCATAGTGCCACTGAGGCCCTTTCACCATTTAGGGCATTGGCACCGCACTTGAACTGGGCTGCTCCATACGTCTTGGCAACTCCACCAACGTAATGAGGCCAGGACACAGAAGCTGGTTTCTGAAGATGTTATTTCCACTCGGATCCATGTGAACAGACAAGACAGAAGTGTGTCTGTTGACCTATTAATCTGACTACTCTCATTTTTGTTAATTTAATGCAGAATGGAAAGTTTGGCAAAAGGAAAATAAACTCGGAGAAAATGGCTGATCCAGTACTTTCATATTTATGAGTCAACTTGCTCTCTGGTTTTGTGTAATGTCTACTGATTTTTACATCAACACACACTTTTCAAGAAGCATTACACTCACTCACTGTCAATGCAAACTTTTACATGTATTTGAAGTCACGCTGGCGCTTTCCTTTCATTCATAATTAGATGTGTCTTATTATACTGTTACGATAGCTATGTCTGCTGACTGTTCAAAATCAATGTCTTTACTGCTGGCTGTTAGGCTAAAGCCAGGCCAGATGTGGAATCATTTACAAGCCCGTTTGATGTGGAGTCACGGAGGGTCAATTGGTTTCCATGTTTGGCACCATCACTGACTTGCGGTTTCCTGTAACACGCTTGCTTCAAACTCACAACAATGCAACATTCACAGCCCGATCAAAATCGTCATCGTAATGGGCATCAAAATAGATAGCCGACACACACTGATCTGTAACAGGAGGATTTAATGCCACTGCTTAAACTTTTCAAACAATGTCCAGTGCAGCCTTTTAAACATGCCTGGATTGATAAATGTTGTCTATAAGAAATGAAGGCCAAAGCCAAATAGCGCTCATTGACCAAAAGGGAAGATGACGTCTTTGCATCAACAAAACAAAGGTTACCATGTTCCAACCCATAGACTGTAAATATTAACGAACTTAGTGATTCCTGTTTCCTGCATTGGAATGTATGTGCCACAGACATGGGCAGATTCAAAATGGCCACAGGCAGCCCCTCCCGCAGGAAAATGTGAAAAAACGCTTTTGCGCAGTCGTTTGCTGCATGGGCCCCATTCATTTAACAAGTGCATTCAAAAGTCCACAGCTGCTAAACTAGACTGGTCCAAAAAAAGTACTCCTCTCAGCATTGACACACATCTGGAATGCAGCGTTGAGCCAAGAGCGACTTTAGGACCATCCTGTAAAGCCGCTTTGGAGAGGAAAGAAGACGGCATTGAGAAGCATTTGGTAATTCTGTTTCTGGGTACACCCCCACCGCCGAGGAGTGCAATTGAAAGCATGTCAGCGCACATGCTCATAGACTTTTTTGAGCTGAGACCCGCCCCCACTGGTTTAAACTTACATTTTTCATCTCCTAGAACAAAGCGCACTCTATTTTTGAGTATACTTATCATTGAAGTATTCTTTTTGTTCCGGCTTGAAACTTTGGCTGTTTTTCAAAAGGGACAAATAATATCCTAATTTTTTTACTACCGCTTCATGTTGAAAATTTCGAGATGACGGCTCCGGTTTCCCACCAGTATAGGAGCTGAAATCTTAAATGATGCAAGACAAGTCAAGTGGACAAGCCAAACTACCTCAACTACGTGTTATCTTTTCCTCCGTTTTCTCCGTGCTCTCATTTCGGGGACACTTATCCAAAGAGCTGCCAGTGTAATGGCACTATACTTTAAGCTGCCATCAGTCAGCAAGTCTTAATCTGTTGAGTCCAGCTCTGCTCTCCACTGGGACAAAGGGCCTATTAGATTTCACTGATTTGAGGTCTCATCGAAACAGCAGTAACTGGCAACTGGGATTCCCCACTAAAAATTGTACACTGTAATTCTGCAAGCTGAAAGAAGTCTAATGTACATTCCCAGACATGTCGTTATATTAAGAAAACAGATTGAAATACAGTAAGGTGCAAAAGACTCAGTTGATGAAACAGTCTGATATGTGAAACTTGTTAGACCAGACCTAAAACAGGATAATAATCAACTCAAAGGGTGGCAGTTTTGTCATTAGAGAACAAGAAGTTTACATGGTACTTTCCCAGGCGGAGTTTACTTTACTCTGTTTAATTACTATTTTCGGATGAATGGTCTTCTCCAACAGTCCAACAGGATCGTTGCATTGTGCACATTTTAACATAGAATATTCATCCATAGAAGCACAAAAATTACATTGAAAATATTGCTTACGCAGACGTGAATGTTAACAAACATTTACATAAACTTCACACAACAAATTCACACTTTTACACAGAACATTTTTGCACCTCTTTGCAAACAGCGATAACGTGGCTTTTCAATGTGTCTTCACGAGCTGAAGTTCAACCCTGCAGATTCTTGGAGCTTTTCACAATCTTTGCACAGCCGAGCGCACAGGAGGTGTTGGTTTGCGTGAAAACTCCTCTCTTCTGATCTTAGAGATTTGATTAGTATCGTTTTTCACAACCTTCAGCTGGAGCACTGCAACCTCACCCCTTTCACTTCAGCCCCAAACACATCATAACATAGTCCTAAAATGTTGTCTTGAACCTGCAGGAGAAGTTACAAACACATTTTTTTTTGGTTTCTGAAAAAAATTGAATTCACGTTGATGTTGTATCGTCTATGAAAGTAAGATTTTAGCCTTTTGCTCGTTCGTCAATGCGGCGGGGGGAAGAGAAGTCTGGAGTCACACTCTGGTCTGCTCCCGAGACACACGTTAATGTTCCACTGATGGACACTTCGAAGCAGGTGCTGTTTTGTACGGCAAGGCTTTGGGCAGAGTGTGAGGACCAGACATGAAAAGACTTTTAGAATATTTGTGGTCAAGGGTAGTTTTGTGAACTTTCATGGAGTCAAATAGTTTGATATGTTTACGCAAGATATTCTACTAAATGCTGTGAAAATAAAGGAACGTGTTTAGTCCTATCAGATAAAAATGTGTATAATTTGTCAAATCTGTAAAAAATATTAAAATAATAAACTTGGGACATCATACACTATCAGACATTTAGATTTTTTTTACCATCAGTGATAATAATAATTTTAAAAAACTCTTCCGTGTAGGTTTCCTCTGGGTGCTCCCTCCCACTACTGTCTAGTACAAAAGTGGATCAAAAACAGACCCAAAGTCAAAAGGCAGTTTTGAAGTTTTAATAATCCAGGCTAAAATTACAAACAAACACAAGGAACACAAAAATCTTGCAAATGAGCCAAGGAGCACACAAACTAACTACACAAGGGCACAGGTGAGGCCCATCGGGGGTGGGGTAGTTATCAACGGCTGGGGACGAGAACAAGTAAGGATTATTTCAAAATAAAACACAGGACATGATATGACAACTACGGATTCAAATGGATCATAAACGAAATCGGGACGGAAGCGGAAGCAACAATCCTACTTTCCAATTAGTTGTAGTGGTGACTGGTTAAGTCTTAGGTGTCTGAGTAAGATGGTCAAGGTTAGGATTAAGGTGGTCTGAGTAAGATGGTCAAGGTTAGGATTAAGGTGGTCTGAGTAAGATGGTCAAGGTTAGGGTTAAGGTGGTTCTGAGTAAGATGGTCAAGGTTAGGGTTAAGGTGTGTCTGAGTAAGATGGTCAAGGTTAGGATTAAGGTGTGTGAGTAAGATGGTTAAGGTTAGGGTTAAGGTGGTCTGAGTAAGATGGTTAAGGTTAGGGTTAAGGTGGTCTGAGTAAGATGGTTAAGGTTAAGGGGGTTCTGAGTAAGATGGTTAAGGTTAGGGTTTAGGTGGTCTGAGTAAGATGGTTAAGGTTAGGGTTAAGGCGGTCTGAGTAAGATGGTCAAGGTTAGGGTTAAGGTGGTCTGAGTAAGATGGTTAAGGTTAAGGTTAAGGCGGTCTGAGTAAGATGGTTAAGGTTAAGGTGGTTCTGAGTAAGATGGTTAAGGTTAAGGTGGTTCTGAGTAAGATGGTTAAGGTTAGGGTTAAGGTGTGTCTGAGTAAGATGGTTAAGGTTAGGGTTAAGGTGGTCTGAGTAAGATAGTTAAGGTTAAGGTGGTTCTGAGTAAGATGGTTAAGGTTAGGGTTAAGGTGGGTCTGAGTAAGATGGTTAAGGTTAGGGTTAAGTTGTGTCTGAGTATAATGGTTAAGGTTAGGGTTAAGGGTGGGTTGGGGTTATTCTATGGTAATGGCTGGTTAAGTTTAGGCATGGATCTATTACTTTAGGTAGTTGGTTATATTTACTTCCGCTTCCGTCCAGCTTCCGTATATGATCAAGTGCCAACTGATCCAAATGAACCCATGGCCACAATCTGGATGCAGTATCCCAACCCAAGAAAACAATCAAATACACATTCAAAAACACATATACAGTTGTGGGAAAATACAGCTATACCTGAACCTGAACACATTTAAGTCACATTTAAGTCACATTACAGATCAGACATTCTCAGTTATGCAATACTTTCACACTCCCACAAGCGAAATCTCTTAGCTCACACAGACTTTAGCGGACTGCATTTACAACACACAACAATTAGAACCGAAAAGACTCCAATTAAATAAAATATCTTTGATCAGACGAGATAACGGGCCGAACGTAACACACCATCTGTGACAGAGCTCTTTGATCAATCTGAAATGAAATAATTATAGCAAATTAATGGTGTAAAAGTCACTGATTGATGCGCTGGGATTTGTCGCGTATTATAATTGGAAGAGGAGGGAGGGCACTCACTGGATGTAGTTAGAGCTTTCGGCAAATGATGGAGAGGTGGGCTACGTGTTGAATTAACCACCGGAAGGATGAGGTGTATCTATGAAATGATATGAACGCAGCCATTTTCTCTCTGTGTGACTGTGTTGTGATTATACAGTATTTTACTTTTTGGCACTGAAACAACAGCAGCATTTCAACATGATCAATGAACACTATCAAAGTCATTTCAAACATTTAGGGACAATACTTAGATGCTCATAATTTTTCCACAATAAGGCAGAGCAGGCAAGGCGTTCTGCCCACATCAAGATTGGGTCTAAACAAAGGAAGAATAAATAAAAGCTGGCAGCTGCTATGTCTGGTTATTGGCTTGTATATCTCTTCTTCACCTGAGAGCTTGTGTGACAGACCTGGTCCATATTCAAATTCACACATCGAAGCATACAATACCACCAGGGAGAAAAAACCAGAATAACTGAATAAATAATGCTCCTCACAAGGCTGTTGACTTTTTTGTTGCTCCGATAAAACACAAAGGAACGGAAATATTTAAAAATGCTGGTTAAAGAAATCCTGATTAACATGCACACGCTAGTTCACTACACTTCCTGATTGAATAATTCTTTACATGCATTAATTCCGCCAACACCTGCTCACTGAACAGGTGTGACGAGCGTACAACATGGTTACGAATGACTGAGGTGTTAATTAAAAAGGCAAAATATTAAAATGTCGCAAAGACGTAAGCTTGACTTGTCAGACAGCTGATCCGGGACAGCAGGTCGGCGCTAATTGTGACAGTCTTTCATTTTTGGAGACATAAATTCTCTCCGGGACAGTCTCATTTGTGCAAGTTTTTCTGTGCATTTATACTGTTATGTAAATAAAGCTGCACCCCTCCCCCACTGCATCGCTGCCTTCTGTAAACAGCCCGTAGAAAACCTTGATTGTGGATAAATAAAAGGCTTATTGCGGTTTGTTTACAAATTGGTCAAGGCAGTTTCAGAATATAGGTTGCTTTTTTGGTCTCAAGGACGTTTACCAATTTATTCTATTTCTTTTCTCTTTGTTATGTATATTTTTTCTAATTTTCACCTGACATGTATACAGTATAATAGTATATAGTATATGTATATCCCCAAGAGGTATTGTAATCAATAGGGTTTGTGTGTCTGTCTGTTTGCATGGTGACACTATGGGTGGATTGTACGATTAAGGCAAAACTGTGCCTCTTGGCTTAGGTCTGCGCTCTACGAGTACTTTTCTAGTTGCACTTTTTTTGTTATGAAGTTTCAAACAAGAAATGTCCATGTGTTGAAGTGAACATCTCCAGTGGATCTCTGGAGAGGTTTCCGTCTGGCTTTTTGGAAGAACTCTAGATGAGAAGGATCGGGGATGCTCAAGGACAGTTTGACAGTTTTTTCTGTGAACATTGGTTTATTTTGTTGTTTTTATCTACCTTGTGTTTTATTGTATACTTTTCGTTATGGTCAAATCAAAAATCTTATAATGTTTGGAATGGAAAGGATGCATAATCTATAGTTGTTAAAGCAGGACATTGAGAAGAGGCTGATTGCTCTAGAGCTCGTGTCGCCAAACCTTTTTAGTTTGGAGAGCTACTTTTGCGGAACAAAAATGAAGGCAAGGCAAGGCAAGGCAAGTTTATTTGTATAGCACAATTCATACACAAGGCAATTCAAAGTGCTGAACAAAACAAGAAAGCATTAAAATCATAAATTATCACAGAACATTAAAAAGAAAGATAAAAATATAAAATCCCTCAGTTGTATGCACAGTTAAACAGAACTGTCTTTAACCTGGTTTTAAACATTGTCAGAGAGGAGGCCTGTCTCACATCTTCAGGAAGAATGACAGTTATTTTTTTTGCAATACAACTTTAGTTTATATATTGCGGGAAATAATGGACAAGACCCAAAATGTACCATAATACTGTATAACCCTACATTAGTGAACATAATGAAAACATGTATAGTTAAAATAGATTTGGAAATACTCAAAATGTCATAATTTAGGATCATGTGTCAAAATCCTGAATCCTTTGGGGAGCTACCTGAAAGGGGTTGGCGAGCTACTGGTTGCTTCTGAGCTTCAGGTTGGAGACCACTGCTCTAGAGGTTGTATATTCAAGATGGTAAAAGTTGGCTCTAATTGACATATGGAAAAAAAATTGTCATCCTGAATTTAACATGTGCCGATTTTTTTTTTCTCATTAATTTTTTTTATTTTTATTACACCTTTTCTACTCTTCACCTCACTTTCAGACTGTTGCACTGAGCCAAAACAATTTCCAAGTCTGTGACTTCATCTTACTTACGTGGCAATAAAGATGATTCTGATTCTGATTCAATTAACATTTGAATGGAAGAGGTCTATTTTGACATCACTCAACAAAATGTGTGAAGCAGTGACCTTAAGCATTAAGGCATTAAGGCATTAAGTCTGATGTTACCAAAACAGCTCTGATGACGCTAACCATGGCTCA
The DNA here is from genome assembly GCA_964034765.1 of Knipowitschia caucasica. NCBI lineage: Eukaryota > Metazoa > Chordata > Actinopteri > Gobiiformes > Gobiidae > Knipowitschia > Knipowitschia caucasica. Next base: position 33,549,363 of record OZ035838.1, on the reverse strand, counting down.
CAGGCTTGTCAGATTTCATATTTACTAAGTTGTGACTCTTTTAACCTTCGAGACGGTGAAAAGCGGCAGAATCTTCAAAACAACAGCTGTTTATTTGTGGCAGCGTCATTTTGACAAATCACCCTGGTGCATTTTATTCAGTGAGAAATGTGCCACGTTTGCATTTGAGAAAGTGTTATGGAGAAAGTGCTGTATCCAGTCAAACCTCACCCAGATGTCACTCCATTTATCACTATATTTGCGCCCAGAAAGGATTTTAACAGTAGACCAGAATTCCGGCTATGAATACATATAAATACATGTAACGAGATTTAGACCAGTTTTGAAGCCGACGTCTACAATGTCACGTGGGATAGAGCTGAAATTAGTTTAGAAAACACAAGGGTAAAGGCTAAGTGCGTTTGACATGTTATGATTTAGGCAGACAGAGACGGATCGTGGTGTGCCAAACTCTGGAAGTTTATTTAAGTTTCTCTCAAGTTCCACTGGTTTACTCTGTTTCTTTCCCTCAGACAGAATAAAGGCAGTACACAGTTTATATAGTCATTGTCACGTCACACATCGAAAGACATACGTGTCACAAAGAGACAGTCACATCATAGTCATAACATGGAGTCCTTGTAGAGTCCTTGTACAGTCCTGCACGTAGGCCATATTGCTATCTAATACTAATACCCTCCCCTTTGATCACATAATCACATGTGATCACTCAAATCGATCAATCAATAAAGTGGAAAAAGAAAAAAAAATTCCCAAAAAAACTTTAAAAAATTATTAAAAACAAAGAAAATGTATGCATTAAACTCATAATCATCAAATCAATATCAGTGGATTTTATCCTCTATCCTGGAAAAAAAACAAACAAACAAAAATAAATCAAAAATAAAAACAAACAAACACTATTGGACACACAAGAACTCAGCAGATTCAGTCAAAACACAGACAAAAACGAGCTGAGTCTCAAATTTGAAGCTAATTTCACTTTTCTTACTTTATACTTTTATTCTAATGCTAATTGTTTACACTTCACTCCACTGTATTATTTTCACTTATCAATCTTAGACTGTGTACTTTACTCTCTATTTACAAATATGTTTGCATATTTGATTCTATTGAGCCATATTCTTAAACATACATTTTAATCTAATAAATCTCTCTGTGGTTTTATACTCTCATTATCAGTGGCTTATTATCAGTGGGATTTTGCTCCATGTCTATTCTCATTCTCAGGAATAAAACTGTGAACACAGTAAGGCAAATGGTCAACATTTACACTTCTATAGTGGTCAGTGATTTATTACTTTTTATTATCTAAAGATATTATTGTCAGGCATTTGGGATGAATGAACATCATTAATCAAATTGGTATTATCCTAATAGTAGCTAATTAGGTTTGGGGTCAGTTATTCTACAATGGTATTTGTGCTGGAAACTTGTCAATATCTAAATATCTACTATTTTGTTTTTGTGCTATACACAAATACATCAAAATGCTTTTAAATGCTTTTGAATCTCTGTTGGTTGTAATCTATCTCATTGATCTAGGCATTAATCTAGGCTACACTCATATGAACTTTTTGCATTGTCAACATTCACTCATGTGTGAACACAAGTGAATTTGACAGTATCTAATAAAACTGTACATAAACTGTAATTAACTTTATTTACTTTTGAAGTAAATGCTTGTGAAATGGTCCCTTTACCATTTGATATTAGCACTGGCTAAGAATATTCTCTATTTTTGAAAGCATCTATGGTTGATGCATTTATCTATTTCTCTATTTTTACTCTATTTTTTGACTCCAAAGCTCGGCTGCAGCTTGAGCAAAGGCATATTCCTAGTTTGTGACTTCTGTCACTTTTAATGGCTGTAACATAACTCTGATTCTAATATTATAGCTGATCTATCAAAAGGATAACATTGTAGGGTACTATTTTAACTCTTATGTGGAAATGTGTTTATGAAAAACAAAGGAAGGACAATTCTACTTTTTTACTACTATTTAACATCTACTAAAACGCTACAATACTTATACTTTATCATTTTAAAAGTTTTTGTCTGTCAGATGTCTGAATACTTAACATGTATATTGCATTTGTCACAGTTGTGGTTCTGGTTGTAGCAAAAGCATCGGCAATAGACGTTTTTCATTGGCTGGTTCTTGTTCTGCAAATCGCTGTGTCCAATAGATCATCAGATGTCCAGAAGCTAGGGACAAACAAAAACAAAAGAAAGAATCATGAGTATCTCTCTCATTTAGCACTCATCAATGTATGATTTCAAAAATATAAACATCACTCCCCAGTTTTCTCTCAGGTCCTCAGATCCTCAGGTCCTCAGGGTCCTCTGAGGGTGAGTCTCAGTCGTCATCAGGTCAGGTCATCTTGGACATCAGTAGGGTCCAAGCCATGGTTCTGGTTCTGGTCTCCAGATGCACATCAGATCTCCAGATACAGTCTTTTCACTTGAAGCACATCAGGTCATTTGCGATGCACTTCTGGTCAATGGTGCAGTGTCTCAGTTCCTGTACACAGCTTGTTATGCAATAGTTACTCTCTATGGTTAAGTCACTTTGATTCTACTGTAACACAATTTCTATTCATGCTGTTGCTAATGTCTCTCAGTGTGAGGCAGGTCGGCCGTGAGCGGGTTGGAGTGCAGTTAAAATAATCAAAACCACAAAGAGGTCGCCGTGGTCCACATATTTTACTTATTTTTTTGGCTTTTCAATAAAAATACAAACAAAAGTGCACACAGGCAATAAAGTGCAGGAGTGCCAATGGAGTGCTTCCTCTCCAGCAGCAGCGCCCAGACTGATGTTTCCCAGGTCCTTTTATTTGGTGCCGACTGCTGGGTAAAACCAAGTTGTAAAAGCAGGGGTGTTAAAATATGCTTAGCTTTAGTAAAACAACTTAAAACTCCATTTACAAAACCCAACCCATAACTCATCTAAAATACCCAGATACCATTTATACTAAAAGCCCTAAAACCAACACCAAGTAATATTAACATTTTAACTATTAAAATACCCCCTCCAACTCCCCCATACAAAATCCATGTGGTCCTGTGGCCCGGAACCATAAAAGGGGGAGCTCGTTCCTGGTGGGACCCTTTTGCCTACCGGACACAGAAAAAAGTAAGTACACACCACACACCCCACATATACATCTTCACCAAACCCATTTAAAATACACCAACACACACACACTTAAAACACTCTTCAACAGATATTGCACCTATCGCACATAATTTAGGGATTGGCTAAAATAAATGACTGTTTTCCTTTTTCCTCCAGGGTCCAGCTGCAGCCAATTACCTGCCAGCACCTCTGGATAAAAACATGGTAAAAAGGAAAGACCTGTTTAATAAATATTTTAAAACCAACTCTGTGCAATGTTCTTTTTGATGTGCAAATATGCTTAAAGTGCTGTGTGCTATAAAGGTGACTTGTGTATTTAAAGTGGCTCAGTGAAGGTGCACTAAGTAACAAAGTCAGTTTGTTACATTTCCCCCCTCCTCTCGAAGGCAAAGCCTATTCTTCTTCACGTCTAGACAGGAAATCAGCTACAATGTTTGTCTTGCCTGGCCTGTATTGGACCGTGAAGTTATAGGGTTGGAGGGCCAGGTACCATCCAGCGATGCGGGTATTTGCCTCTCTCATGCGGTGTAGCCACTGAAGTGCCCGGTGATCTGTTTCCAGGATGAAGTGCCTTCCAAGCAGGTAGTAGCGCAGGGAGTCAATCGCCCACTTCATCGCCAAACATTCCTTCTCCACTGCCGAGTAGCGAGTCTCCCGGTCCAGCAGCCGCCGACTCAGGAAGACAACAGGCCTTCGTTCCCCATCCTTCTCCTGGAGGAGGACTGCTCCTAGTCCCACCCCAGAAGCATCTGTTTGGAGGACAAAAGGCTTATCAAAATTAGGGCTTTGGAGGACTGGACGGGTGCAAATAGCCTCCTTCAGGTCAGAAAAGGCTTCTTCGCAAGCCTCAGTCCAGTGAACCTTGTTTGGGGCAGAGTTCTTTGTCAGGTCATTGAGGATAGCCGTTCTCTCCGCAAACTGGGGAATGAACTTCCTGTACCATCCAACCAGTCCTATGAACCCCCTGACCTTTCTTTTTGTCGTGGGCACCGGGAAGGATTGGATGGCCTCCATCTTCTGCACTTGAGGGGTAATCCGTCCATATCCAATGGTGTATCCTAGATACTCCACTTCCCTATGGGCCACTGCACACTTTTTGGGGTTGATGGTCAGTCCGGCAGCCTGGATTCTCTGCAGGACTTCCTGGAGGTGGCAGAGATGTTCCTCCCAGGATTCACTGTAGATCACCACATCATCTAAGTATGCGGCTGAAAATTTTGACACATCCCGGAGCACATGGTCCATCAGCCTTTGAAATGTGGCTGGGGCTCCCTGCAGTCCAAAGGGCATGACTCTGAACTGATAGAGGCCGAACGGTGTTTTGAAGGCCGTCAGCTCTCTTGCCTCTGGTGCCAGTGCCAACTGCCAGTAGCCTCTGGAAAGGTCCAGCGTGGTGATGTAGGCTGCTCTGCCCACGCGCTCCAGAAGTTCATCGATGCGGGGCATTGGGTAGGGGTCAAAGCTCGAGATGGCGTTCAGGTATCTGAAATCGATACAAAAACGCAGAGATCCATCCTTTTTTGGCACAAGTACAACAGGGCTACACCATTCACTATTTGACACTTCAATAATTCCCAGATCAAGCATGAGTTCAATTTCTTTCTTTAGCACTGGCACCAACCGCTCTGGGATCCTGTAGCTCCTCTGTCTCTTTGGAGCTTCCTGCTTGAGGTGGATCTGATGTTGGACCAGTGACGTAAAGCCAGGCGTCTCCTGGAACAGACCTGGGTTCAAGAAAGGTTTTATCTCGTCCTGCTGAGGGGGAGAGAGGTGAGAAAGGTCAATGGCAGCTGGCTCTTTGGGAGGGACAGGGAAGAACTTTTCTGTAATCTCCTCATCTTTCACAGCACGCACCAAAAACTGCTGAGAAGGCTCCTGGCGGACAATGAATTCTTTCAGAAGATTAATGTGAAATTTCTGTTTCTTTTTAAGTCTCTCTGGCATAAACAGTTCGTATGTGACATTACTGATCCGTTTTGTTATTTCATAAGGTCCATGCCATTTAGCGAGCAGTTTGTTTTCACTGGTAGGTAAAAGTAACAGTACCTTTTGACCTGGTGTAAAGGCTCGGTCCCTTGCCTTCCGGTCGTACCAGGCTTTCTGGGAGGTTTGTGCTGCCTTGAGATTCTCTTGTGCCAGAGCTGCCATCGACTCAAGCCTCTCCCTCATCTTGAGTACGTAGGCTGCCACATTGTCTCCTTCAGGCTCTTTGCGCTCCCAGTGCTCTTTCAGCAAGTCCAGGGGTCCTCTCACCTGGCGTCCATACAGCAACTCGAAAGGTGAGAAGCCTGTCGACGATTGTGGGATCTCCCGGTAAGCAAAGAGCAGATATGGAAGCCACTGGTCCCAGTCCTTGCCTGTAGAGGAGACAAACTTGCGCAGCATAGATTTTAATGTCTGGTTGTATCGCTCCACCAAACCGTCCGTTTGGGGATGATACGGAGTGGTCCGAATTCCCTTTACCCCAAGCAACTGGTAAACCTGCGAGAGGAGCTTTGACAGGAAATTTGTGCCACAATCTGTGAGTATTTCTTTAGCTATTCCTACTCTTGAGAAGAGTTGCAAAAGACAGTTAGCAACTTGTTTAGCTTTAATTGCTTTGAGAGCAAAGGCCTCAGGGTAACGTGTGGCATAGTCTGATATGACCAAAATGTACCGGTTTCCTGCCGAGCTCCTTTCCAGGGGACCTACAATGTCCATACCTATTCTTTCAAAAGGAGTTTCAATGATCGGAAGTGGCTGGAGCTGGGCCTGAGCTACTCCTCTTTTTGAAGTTAGCTGGCAAATCTCACAGGAACTGCAAAATTTGGAAACTTGAGAAAACATTCCAGGCCATGCAAAGCGGTTGCCAATTCGTCTTAGTGTCTTTTGAAACGCCATGTGACCTGCCCATGGGACTGAATGACCCAGCTCCATCACTTTGATTCGAAATTGGTCAGGCAAGGCTAAAGCTTCACTCTTGTCTTTGATCTGGTAAAGTAAATCATTTTTTATTACATAGCTGACTTCATCTAACTGGCTACCTTTTCCTGTTTTCACTCCCTCCCGTTCTTCCACTTTGTCAAACCAGGGCTTTAGTGTAGAGTCCTCCTTTTGCAGAGCCCCAATGTCTGATGGGATGCAAAATTCCACCGGACTCAGGGGTTTAGAAAGCTCCTCTTTCTCTTTCTGTGAGCCAACAAACTTTTCCCTTCTCTTTTGGGCTCTGGGCTTTCTAGCTTTGCAAGGTTGAGCAAGCTCCTCGTCACAAAAAGGCAGCTCCTCACAAATTCCCCTGGCTATCTGAGCTCTGGTGAGAATGTTACAGGGTTTAGCAGGTTCTGGGGGGGATTGAAAGCAGGGGTTTGAAGCAATCACTGAACACATTTCTGAGTGCCCGCTATCTGCTTGAATAATCAGATCAGGGAGAGTCGGGATGTCGTTTCCTAGGATAACTGCGAAAGGCAAGTTTTTAGCTAACGCCACATTAACCAAGTAAGTTTGCCCCCCCACCGTAAGATAAACCTCTCCTGTAGGGTAGTTGTGCTCGTCCCCATGGATACAGATGAGCCGAGCTTTTTCAGGTGACTGCCGCTCAAGCGGAACCAAAGAGGACCGTACTACAGTCTGAAAACACCCAGAATCTAACAGTGCCTCTGCACAGTGGCCATTCACAAGAACTGGGGTTGTGCGCCCCCTCCTCTGCTCTGTCTGAGCCGTTGCTGGCCTAGGTACAGAACACAGTAGGGATTGCTTGGTTTTAAGGACTGGGCAAAAGCGCTGACTGTGACCAGGCTCATTACAATTGTAGCACCTAAAATCTTGTGGTCTCAAGGGCTCTTTAACTGAACGTGACTGGTGCATCGGTGCATTTAGCCTACCGCTATTGGCTCTACTCTGGGAAGGACCACCCCCATCATCCCCAAAGGACTTACGTGGCATGAGCTGGCGAGGTTCTTGGGCGTAGGACGTGGGTCTGCTCCCTTTCCGTGCCGATGTGAAGACCTCGGCCAATCGTGCAGCTTCCTCTGCTGTGTTGGGATCGTGCTCCTTGATCCAGATCTCCAGCTCCGGACTGACCATACGTAGGAACTGTTCCAGGATTAGCTTCTCACACATCGCTTTGATTGTTGTCCTCTCCGGCTGAATCCATCTCATAAACAGCTCTTTCAGGCGGACATACAGCTCCTTGGGCGTCTCGTTCGGCTCGATCTTCAGGGATCTGAAGCGGCGGCGGTATGTTTCAGAAGTGATTTCATATTTTTCCAAGATGGCCTCCTTAACTTTTTCATAGTCCTCTGTGTCAATCATGTCCATCAAAACATAGGCTCTTCGGGCTTTGCCTGTTAGTAGTGGTACCAGGCGTAGAGCCCACTCTTCCTCTGGCCATCGGCACAACTGGGCCATTCTCTCAAACGTTGTGAGGAAGTGTTCAATGTCATCTTCAGGACCAAGTGGGAGAAGTTTTGGTTCCCGGTATGGTCTGTGGGGGTAACGAGGTATGTCGTCATCATCTTCATTTGATTGTGCCTCCAAGGTTCTTTGCCTTGTGTCCATCTCGACTTGAACAGACCGCGAGGTCGGTTCTGGATGTGCAGAACACTCTGTCTGCATCCGCATTAGCTGCTGCTGAAGTTCCTGGACTTGATCCTGCATAGCGTTCCAGCGTTGCTCCTGCCGGGTCCGTTCTTTCTCCACCATTTTGTCTCTAGTGTACTGGGATGACATCAAAGACTTCATCATCCCAGCTATTTCTTCCATCTTGTCTTGTGGACCACTTGCCTGTGCCCCTTGTAGGTCAGCCATTGTTGATCCAGGACAGTCGTCAGGCTCGTCAGGCGTTTTTCTTCCTCCTTGTCTTGTGTTCATTCTGTACCTTTAACTGCAGCGTGGGAAACACTTCTGACGCCAAATGTGAGGCAGGTCGGCCGTGAGCGGGTTGGAGTGCAGTTAAAATAATCAAAACCACAAAGAGGTCGCCGTGGTCCACATATTTTACTTATTTTTTTGGCTTTTCAATAAAAATACAAACAAAAGTGCACACAGGCAATAAAGTGCAGGAGTGCCAATGGAGTGCTTCCTCTCCAGCAGCAGCGCCCAGACTGATGTTTCCCAGGTCCTTTTATTTGGTGCCGACTGCTGGGTAAAACCAAGTTGTAAAAGCAGGGGTGTTAAAATATGCTTAGCTTTAGTAAAACAACTTAAAACTCCATTTACAAAACCCAACCCATAACTCATCTAAAATACCCAGATACCATTTATACTAAAAGCCCTAAAACCAACACCAAGTAATATTAACATTTTAACTATTAAAATACCCCCTCCAACTCCCCCATACAAAATCCATGTGGTCCTGTGGCCCGGAACCATAAAAGGGGGAGCTCGTTCCTGGTGGGACCCTTTTGCCTACCGGGCACAGAAAAAAGTAAGTACACACCACACACCCCACATATACATCTTCACCAAACCCATTTAAAATACACCAACACACACACACTTAAAACACTCTTCAACAGACATTGCACCTATCGCACATAATTTAGGGATTGGCTAAAATAAATGACTGTTTTCCTTTTTCCTCCAGGGTCCAGCTGCAGCCAATTACCTGCCAGCACCTCTGGATAAAAACATGGTAAAAAGGAAAGACCTGTTTAATAAATATTTTAAAACCAACTCTGTGCAATGTTCTTTTTGATGTGCAAATATGCTTAAAGTGCTGTGTGCTATAAAGGTGACTTGTGTATTTAAAGTGGCTCAGTGAAGGTGCACTAAGTAACAAAGTCAGTTTGTTACACTCAGACAAAAAGCAAGCGCAGTTTACTTCTCTAATTTGTATTTTTATCAGATCTAATTCTAATCAATGTAATTACTTCACACAGTACAAAATCAACAAATCAAAAGTGTCAGGACAGACGTCAATTAGTCCATGACAATATAGAATTCAAATGAACATTTCTGGTCTCAAAAAATACTGATTCAAATGAAGATTCAAGTGATAGACAATTAAAAATATGTGTTTACATTGGAGTAAACTTTTAATGCTTTTTCCTCATGTTCTACTTTTTCATGTATCTATATGTAAATGTGAATGTGTGAGTGTATGAGTGTGTATGTGTGTGTGTGTGTGTATGTATGTGAATTTTGGGGTTGTGTCTCCAGACTCCTCGAACCACCTGTAGGTGTCAAAGGTCACACTGTGGTGATGCAAACCAACTAGACACACTTTCAACTCCCTCTAGGTCTCTACCTGACGCTCCACCCATCACGTCTCCAGATACCTCTCTTTCATGGCCCCGGTCTCTCTCACACCCACTCAGTTCTGCAGTGGCGTGGGGAGGGGCAAGGAGGTGGCATTTTCCTTTGCTCTTTGATCTGTGACCTGTGGCTGGGTGGGCTTTGCGCTGTCCAGTGTCTAGCAGTCCAGTGACCCTGTACAGTGTGTGCTCTTGGTTCTGGAAAACAACCTTATAGTCAAATTAAAAACAACAGAGATTGTGAATGAGATTGTTTTTCTCTCTGAAGTCTAAACAATTTTGAAGCGCTCTTGGCTTTCCCAAGCGCTATGTAAATAAAAGATTACTTATTATCTTACTAATGATGACATTTAAAACCAGAAACTCTCAATATAAAAAACAAGACTCAAATCTCTTAAACCTTCAAACTTTAAAATATGTATTATGTACTTTTGTACTGTGTGATGTTTTTAATCTTGAACATCTTGGGTTTCACTTTATGGACTTTCCCTTTTACACTTATTTATCTCAGCATCTATTCTACTAATTTAAAATAATTGCAGCATTTTTCAAATGAAGTCAGTATGAATTGGAGCACATTTTAGACCAGGCTCCTGTGCTGCGTGCATCTGCAGCAGGAGGAAGGTCAGGTGCATAGTCAAAACAAAAACAAAAGTCACCACTTGCATGTGAATTGGGTAGTTTAACTTAATAATATAATACTTTTACAGCCTAATTCCCTCTTTCTTTTTTAGACGAAGTCTACAATCATTAATCACTTTTAACAGATTCTAATTTAAATGTTTGAAAAACGGCTTTTGTAACTAAAATAAAAAATACATGAAAAAATTCTCACAAACAGCTATGAAATATATCAGAGATACAATAATGGACTCACAAAATAAGCAGCAGATTTAAAAAGAAAAGCAAAGCTTTTTGTACTAATCTTTGGGTTTCAAAAACATACTAATTCAAAACTTCTATTCCCTAATGGTGTTTAAAAACGTTTAACTGTGTCTAACACAATGTTCAAATGGCAAATTTAGCAAATTTAACGGAATAACAACTATGAAAAGCCAAAAGTCCTAAAGCAGTAGCTTTGCTTCAGATTCACAGCCAGAGCAGCGAAGGAGGGGGCCGTTTCCCTGACAACGGCAGCAGATAGAGCGACGCACACACACAGGCAAAAAGATACAGAAGAATAACTTTCAAGATTACTTTGTTAAGCAAATATAACTGATGTTGTTCTTTATACTTTTGTCATTTATCAGCCTGAAATTCGTCAATTTCAAAGCTTTTGTAACAAAGGCCTCTTTAACACATTTCCCTTTTTATAATAACTTTTAATTTTACACCATGGTTTCACTAACTATTTTCTATTCTCTATTCTCTGCCCCGGCTACTCCAAAGGCAGGGACCCCGATACGTCAGGGGTTCCTTTTTCTCTCTGCCCCGGCTACTCCAAAGGCAGGGACCCCGATACGTCAGGGGTTCCTTTCTCTCTGTCCTGACTACTTCAAAGGACCGGGACCCCGATACGTCAGGGGTTCCTTTTTCTCTCTGTCCTGACTACTTCAAAGGACAGGGACCCCGATACGTCAGGGGTTCCTTTCTCTCTGTCCTGACTACTTCAAAGGACAGGGACCCCGATACGTCAGGGGTTCCTTTCTCTCTGTCCTGACTACTTCAAAGGACAGGGACCCCGATACGTCAGGGGTTCCTTTTTCCTATAGGGACTGGTTACCCACACAGCTAACCTGTTTTCTACAACATAAGACATGACAAAGACGTGACAAAGACATAACAAAGAAAATTTGATTTAGAGAGATTTGGACAGACCTCCGGGACAGCTCAAAATTTAGCTAGTATCCAATTATGCAGACTTTACATATTAAAAAAGGTGTCTGCTTACCTTAATTCTTTGTCCGGACTGTTCGAGAGGTCGACCAACATCTTTTCCGCGTCGAAAAATTCAATTTAAACAACAAAAGTGACAGAAGCGACAAGAAGCATCCAGGAACAGCTCTTCCAGCCTGCTGGAATCTCCGCTCCCAGACACAGCATGCCGATCTCTCACGCAGAGGAAAAGAAACAGAGCAAGCTCCCTCAAAACAATCCAGAGAATGGCACAAACCGAGCCGCGCATTCTCCACCAAATCTGTTAGGATTTAGGCAGACAGAGACGGATCGTGGTGTGCCAAACTCTGGAAGTTTATTTAAGTTTCTCTCAAGTTCCACTGGTTTACTCTGTTTCTTTCCCTCAGACAGAATAAAGGCAGTGCACAGTTTATATAGTCATTGTCACGTCACACATCGAAAGACATACGTGTCACAAAGAGACAGTCAAATCATAGTCATAACATGGAGTCCTTGTAGAGTCCTTGTACAGTCCTGCACGTAGGCCATATTGCTATCTAATACTAATAGACATTTTACACTGTGGCGGCACAACCTACGCAAAATATATGAGGGACATGCATTCAATGGAGCGCCATCTTGCTCCACGGGTCTCTGAATGTACTGCTTACTGTATGCATTTCACATGATTACATCTTTACCATCTCTTCACTATGTAAATCTGTACAACTTAAACATGTGATTGGTTTCCAGATATATACAAAGTTCGGGTATGGCTAGTCAAAAAGCTGCACCGTAAGTAAGATATGTGAAATATGTAAAAGAAGAAATTAGCAAATATAAAAATCTATTTCCACATATGTTCCATAGACATGTGTTATTTTACATGGTCGTGCGGCCGTCTTATCCCTCTCTTCCTCTCGTCTTCCTGCATGTTGTGTATCCGTGGTTCATGGTTTCCTCTGTGGTTTGATGGAAGGCTTTGAGCGCTGCTTCTGGAGCTCCTCTAATCTCTCCCATATGTCTTCTATACTGCAGTCCCAATCAAACGGCTAAGACCACTTATCTAAGTTGTTAATTTGTTGACATTACCTGGGGAAATAGGGGGGAAACAAACAGAATTTTGGAGGAAAATAAATGTGATGTAATAGAAGACATCTATTTGTGTGCGTTTCTTTTAGATTAAGATTTTACCTAAATAAATGTACAGATATTATTAGTTATATAGTTTTGCTCAGCCTTACTGTAAGTCCACTCTGTAACTGATCAAATAAACTAGAACAGAGGAAATGGGATCTGTCCTTTTATGGGATTATCGTGGCAGGCTGTGAAATTTAGCCTGAAGTTCTCTAAATGGACTTGTAACGGTAGAAACCACTAATAGTGCGCATAGAGGCTGTAGTGTGTTGTGTTGTTTAGATGGGAATAGAATATACCAACCAGACTATATTCAGATTTTCTCACAAATCATTCAGCACTTATACTTTGGAACAGTAATTGTACACATTGCTATTATACCTGCAGTATAAGCATGTGCTCATACTGCCGGTATAATAGCACCTTTGGCAAATGTGATCGAGCAACATCTTGTTTGCTTTGTATAAGATTTTGGGATGGGCACAACTGATGCATGAACAGTTATATAAATAACCGCAGCGCAATCAAGCCAGGTTTGTGAAAAGATTTTTTTTTCCCCATAGGCTCTTAAATGCTTGTCTTGTCTCGGTAGGCGAAACTGGACTGTGACACTTCAACCGGCGTGTCTGGGTGTACACGCATTTTACTCAATCGATTGAAATGGACTAGGAGAGTTATTCTCTCTCCACCCATGTAAATACACTGACTAATTCCACCAGAAAAAATCCCAATATTATTTATTTTCCTGTAAACCCTGACTGAAATATATACGCATCCATCAAGCTTCACAGTAACACTAATTGGTAGTTGTTTCACACTGGCAAACATCCTTACAGAAGAATACATGTAACTTTGTTTGGAAAATTCGTTCACACTGATACGGGCCATTTAGTCACACCATGGAAAATACTGTGCATAAGCTCTAAGTTTGGCTTTTGAATGTGCAACTTTATAAAGTTGTCTTTTATCATTTTGATCCCTGTCGATGATAAACTTGCCGTAGTCCATTATGATGCGATCCCCCATTAGTTCCTTAGGTATGTACTCTTTATTTTGAATGTCAGAAGTTTGTTTTGTCTCTTTATTTTGGCACATTCCGGTTTTCTCTGTGATGAAAAGTCAACACAGGTCTAAACAACTCGCAAAGCATTCACTCTTTGAGTCCTGTGTCGACACCATTTTGTCCTGGGCTTTAGTACCGGGTCTGCAGTGTGAAAACACCTCACGAGTCCCAGAAGGTCTGTGTTTGGTCATAATTGTACCTGTGTCTCTGGATGTGTGTGGTCTCATGTCGACAGGTGAGAACAGGCCCACAAGTCTGACAGCCAATACTTTCTATTTGCAGATTTTCTTTTATTCTAGCAGTGGAATTAGATTGACATTCGCTAGTGGCAACAACACCTTGATAAAAAACATGATTTTACGCTATAATTATACTATAATTTTTAATGTATAATGAGCGTCACAATTAGAATGTCATTGTGATTACATCACATTGACCTATAGAAACTTCATTTACTCTGATTCTCAGTGTGGCTTTCTGATAATGAAGTTTTGTAATGTTTTGTGGTGACCTGCATAATCACACGTTTCACAGGATCTGTTTTTCAGAGGTGTTTTATGGAGCGCCATTGTATCACAACATCCCACTTCCTAAAATTCCTTCAAAACAAAAGCCACTTTGCGTTACTGGTTCCCCCCCCCCCCCCCCCCCCCCTCCTCCTCTCCACATGTAACAAATAGTTTCCCAGTGGACTCTCCCCTGGTGAACACAATCAAATAAACAATACGGCTTCTTTTACTCAGAGCCGAGTGCCTATTAGAGAGAGCAAACGACCTGATTGTTGATTGTGTTAGCATGTCTGAGTGCTTCACTAAATTGCCCACAAGGGTTGCCATTCCAGGAGTAGAGGAGGAGGAGGGAAAAGATTGAGAAAAGGTAAAAAAAATAGAAAAACAAAACTCTTGACTCGAGATGAGGGCATGTGTGAAGGATAGATTAGCTTGCGTTCGCCGTGTGATTATAGAGCTATTGTGATCCTGTGAGTATATCATATCAGTGCGAGTCTCCCACAGCTCTGGCTAAATAAATCTGCCGTAATCCCCGCAGTGAGCCCCGCCGGCTTCACCAGCGCCTACTTACCAGGCCTAATTAAAACTTTCCTTGTCTTGCCTGGCTTGAATTTACGTGCCAGCTTGTGCAAATGTGTCTGAGGACTCCTCCCTTTTCTCTTCTTCCTGCGCAGCGCGAGCAACAGGACAATGGGAAAACTTGCCCGAAGTGCATTAAAATGTGTTCAGTGGCATGTGAGAATGTGGCTTTAACTCATGTTGCTCTTAAACAAAATAAAAGATATAATAATCCAGCAGAGGTCAAAGTGCACATTTGGAAGCTCTGTCTCAATCAGTTATTCTTCTTTTTGCACCCATGGTAAAAGCTGCAAGGGTTAGAAGATTTGTGCAATCTAAATATGGCCTGCTCCACTTTAAAAGGAGCCACGACGTTATCAGTTCACCAATTATTATCGCCCAGCTAATTATGAAGGCAATTACAGCTGCTTACATGGCAGGGGGAAGAGAGATGTGTGTTTTTTTTTTTTCACTAGGTTTGCATGGTGGAAATTGGCTTGGAAGAGGAGCGGGCAGTGAGTTTCTTGGGAAATAAAGCGGGGCTCACATGGGGGTACTTGTCACTTAATCATGTGGATTTGTTCAAGGTGACACAGGGATGCACTTGGGATGGTCCCGGTCTGATTCCTCTTCCTCTGAGGGCAACGGAGGGGGGCTGGGGCTTAATGAATGGAAGTGTCCTGGGGCAACCTGAGAACCAATCCCTCCAAATAGTCATGAATTGTTTGACATGATATGACATCTTTTTACTTTTGGGATGCTGGAGAGACGTATAGGAAAATGGACGGAATGTGGAAGCGTGGGGATGTTGGTGGAGGAGTGGCAAACGTCATTAGTTCAGTGGACATTGATAGATTTGTATTGATTATTTGGAGGCTGCTTGTCTCCTTTGAATGGAGCATTTACAATAGGGATCTATCATCGTGTCACAGTGGTCTTTTTGATATTGATGTGGATTTGAAAGGTTGTGGTTCTAAATTAGTTTTTTTATGTTCACATATTTTTCTTGATGACAGATGAACATCAGATAAGGTAAAAGGAGTACATTCATCCATTGATTCTTCAACCTCTATCAGTCATCCTCTAAAGGCAGGCCCTCCAACCACTCTCGTCCCACACCCGACCCAGCTTCCACTATTGTTTCTAGTTTTGGCTCGGTTTAAATGTCGATGAAGACACACATTTGTAGAGAAAATTGTTATGTTTCTTGGATGTACCAGAACAAAGATTTTATGGATAAATCATTATTTAAACAGAATGAATGTTGATAAGATAAGATTTGAAATTTTGATGTCAATGTTGAGTAAATTACAGCAGAATATAAGAAAGGAGGAAATAAGAGAACTCATGATTTATTATTTAAGATAATAGATAATGACATTAAAAGACTAGAGAGGAGTTGTGATATGGCCTAGAGACCAGGGCCTTTGGAAAAAATATTTGGAATACCCCTGGTTAAGGAGAAGAACCGCTTCAATATAATGTATATTTATTCAGCCAGATTGTTGTGCCATTTAATTAACCATGTGTACCCTCTCATCCAATAACTTTCACTTACTAGTTCCTCGCTCATTCGTTCAGTGAGTCAGTTTCACATTCAGGATTTGTTTGTCCTTAAACATCCTTACACAAGGCGTACAGTGATCCTGACTTCAGTGTGAGTCGCCTAAAACCAAAGATGTGTTCCAGAGATGTGTTGGCCTTGGAGTGTGGAGCGGGTGTCTCCAGTCTCCTGGTAATTAAATAGGTTGTCCCAATATAACATACATACTCAATCTAAATACATCCCGTTCTGAAGTCAAAGCCAGTGTACACCCGGCGTCAGATGCCACACTTGCTAAGCCAATCGGACGTCCAAAGACTAATATTTCAACTTATTGTGTTTTCTAATACAACAAAGACAGCAAATTGTGATCTCGGTTGGTTCACAAAATGTTGCTATTAACAGGTTCTTGAAAGTCAGGAATCCCAACTTTAGGCGCAAAATGAAGTGGAAGATATAGTGTACTGCATTTGCCACATTATAGACCAATGCTGGATTGGACGTTTCCTGAAATCCTATTGATTTCACAAAATGTATAAACTAAATGTTTGCAGACGGTCATAATGTAAATGGTCATGAATAGCACAAAATGCTTCTTTTTAATCAGCGGTTGAGTCATGGCCACACACAGACGGCACTCACCCTGCAGTAAATTGAGTTGATTTGTGATTATGAGATCCCTGATGGAATACAAACATTTTTATTGCGGCTGCTATGTAAATGAGCCTAGTGTAATCTGCTAAGGCGTATTAAATCTAAACACAGCAGACAGCGGTTTCATTGGCATCTCATGCTTTTATTAATCCTCGCTCTAACTTCTGTTGGCTTTTCTAAGTGAAGAGCCTGGAGAACGAAGGAGCAACTTTCTTCTCTGAAGTACTATACTACTATAAGGCTGAAAGTCGGCTACTTTTTGTTCCAGTCTGTAATCAGCAGTGCCAAAAATACCTGTGGCTATTTTTATTATACGTGTATCGTACATTTGAAATATCAATATTGAAAAGATGTATTAAACAACCCTGCACTCTTATGTATTAGTCCCCTGAAGTCTTGTGTGTAGTGCCTTATACACTGCAATAGGTTCTCAATCATGCCTTGTTTTGTTTTCCTGCTTTGATTACAACACAGTAATTCAGTTATCTCAGGAACCGTAAACACGAAGGACATGGAGAGATGTTGGTATGAACAAAACATGTTTAACATTTTCTATTGATATTCCAAGGACAGAAGTATACTTCTCCAAAGCTTTCCAACTGTATGTCTCTGCGGGGCCCTTGGACCACATACTTCTCTCTCCGGTGTCAGCGACACAAATGCAATGTTCCTACCAGATCAGCAGGGGGCGCTTTGCAAGACTGGCCATCCCAGGATATATATTGTGATAACCCGGGTGTTAACCGTGTTTTCTTGCTAGTTTCCAAGAGTTATTAATGTTGGAACTGAACATCAATGAGACACAGTTGTGAGCGATGGACAAGCAGAGGTTTCATGACGCCCAAAGACGCTTCACACCTTCACTCCAGGAGAGAGATAAAGACGCATCACAGCACAGATGCATGTCTCCCCCAGTGTCCCCCTGCCTCCCCTCTCTGTGCTCGCGCTACTGTTCTTTCCTGGACGAAGCGCAGCCCTTGCCGTCCCCGTGCGTCATCCGTCAATTCCGTTAACAAAAACGGTCTTTTAAAAACTACTTTATGGGCAGCCCCCAGCGTTTACGCATGGGGCTCTCTCATGCTGATGCAGTGGAGTATGACAAAGGCTATTCATTAATAAAATGCATCCAAGTAGACTTTGCATTTGTTGTGACAGGTCCGCACACAAGATGGTCAGAAAAGCTTTAAAAGTAGGCAGAAAAGTGGAGAGTTGTTGTGCCTCATTGAAGCGATTGGCCTAATTGGTCCAATCGGAAAAGCACTCTCTCCACCATCAATCAAGACACCCAGGAGGGGTTGGACTCACTTCAACAAGCGAACAGGGGCACCGATTTTGGCACAGACTGAACCTTCAGGTGTATATTTTCATTCTGTGTGCATGGAGGGGGTTTGAAGCCGTGCCAAAGTGAAAACCCTGTCCCTGAGTGAAACCGGAGGCATTTGGAACAGCAGCCTGCAGAGTCGGCAGGTCCAGCTTTAGGCCTGAGGTATGAAGGGTATAAGAGGGGGGGTTGTCATCCTTAATGGAGGAATGTGGGCCTGTCTCAATGGGGCTGGGTATTCCCTTTCAGAGGAAAAATAAGCACAGGAGAGGAGGCGAGAGGGACAGACGCTCTGTGCTCCACTGGCCTAATTTCAGTTCCTAGAAACTCAAGCAACTTTTCTCACGATAATGGGGTATTTCTGACAAAGTCTCAAATCAAATCAATGGAACAGGTGGTACAGTTTTTCAAATGTGAGTTGGGAGAAGCAGGAGCAGGAAAAAAGATTATCTAAGTACCGGTAATAGATTCTAAATTAAATGTTATGTAATCCCTCACCCTTCTCTGTCTTGTATACAACTTGGACATCAATCATCAACGGCTTGACAGCAGTGACTTTGTAATGAGCAGTTATTCCTGACAAAAACTGGTCGGACTGGCTTCTTATGGACAATTGCGGTTATAATATTGCACACATTACAACATACAGTGGGGAATGTGAGTCTTTTTATTGCTCAGTTGTGGAAAGGTTTACCAGCAGTGCCAGGTGATACTGAGCAGAGAGAGCGCCTTTGAATCCCCAACATGTGTCCCAGATGTGGGTTCATCCATATGTTTATTACAGGCAAGAAAGTCACCTCTCAATATGGAAAAGGTTACATGGTTTAGTGTGCGGTTGATGGCAAAATGTTGAAGTTTTCAGGGTAATGTCAGTTGTTAGAACAGTGTGGTATGATTTGGGAGGTGTGTGCAAGTGTGTGTAGGTGTGTGTAAATGTGTGCGTGCTTGAACGTATTTGCTGTGGGCGTGTGAACGTGAATCACTGGTATCTGTTGATCCAGTGCTCTGTGCCCACTCTGCTCACCTACAGAGCACACCTCGCTGTTTGTTCGCGATACCAGTCGGTCTTGTATTCATCAATCAATCAATAAAACAATATTAGCTTTTCTGTTTTCACTTTTGTGTTGGTTGGAACTTTGCAAACATTTTAAGAGTAAGATATATCTCACGCATTTCAACCCAAAGCGTTGTCCTTATCGCGGGAGAAGTCGATTAGAGCTAGCTCACAAGTCCCATGGGCAGGTTTACAGAACCTTATTTGGGGATAGCAACAACCTAGCAACCAAAAAGCCAATCAGGAGAGGCGCTGGTCTGTCTGGTCTGTGCAAAAAGTGATGAAAACAAGTAAAAAATTGCTCAAATTCAGCATAATGTTTCTTAGTTTGAGCACATTCTCTCTGCCTTAAACAACAATTGCCAGTGGGCCAAGCAAAATGATCTTTATTTAAAAAGATAGTAGAAATGTCTCACCTGGAATGAGAAAATAAAGCAGCAGTTCTTGAAATAAGACTAAATGGCTTTGTCCCATTGGCCAATCCTGTTTTAAGATCATCAGAATTTACTCAAATCAAGATAAAAACCACTTGACCGCTTGATTTATTACCTCACGTTTTATTTTTTACAGTGTACTTAGATAAAGTCAATTTCTGGGATAAAAGGAATCTTGTTGATTTGTTGTTCAGGATATGGATTTGCAAAGAAATCATCAAAATGAATAATTGTGGATTTGTAAGTCAGAAATCATTATCATTGTCCTCATGAACCTCTTCAGCTTCTCTCTCTAAAATGTCACGCAGGTGGAGCTTGAGAAACACCTGACATTTTTACTCTCTCACAATCTGCCAAAGATTCTAACCGTTGTATTTAATGATTTTGCAGTGTTTCGAGTGTGTTATTTAAACCATGAGGAAATTAACCACTTACAGCCAAGGCAGGCTTGTAGGGATGCAGGACCGCCCAGTACTGTTGGTTCATTAATTCAGATCAACATTTTCTATTGACTACATAACAGGGGTCTTTATTTTGTAGAAGAACAATTAATAACATGATAAATGTAAAATACAGAGTTCAACTGTCCGTTCTAAGGCTCAACATAGGGTCTTAGTCAGAAAGGCCTTTGCAAAAGAGGGTTCAGGTTTAAATAGGTTTTGGTGTCGCCGTGAAGTCTCTAAACTCTCACCCCTCCCATTTCTTCCTGGATGTTAGAAGCTCTGATATGCTATTTGAACTTGAAACCAGCTCAATTACCTTTTTATACAGTTATTATGTATGTTTTTCATGTATGTTTTTTTTTTTTTTTAAATCACACAAAAGACCCTTGTTTCCGTCTGAGCATTTAAAGACATTTCCATTGCGTTTTTCAACTTTTTAATCCTGGAGCTACTTTTTTGGGAACAATAATAATTTCCAAGCAGTGGAAACAAGTCAATATAATATTAGGCTTGCCTGAAATAACTCTTACTGATGCAGGTCTTTCAAAGTTGAAAGCTTGGTAAGACCTGTGCCAGGACCAAAGCAGAACCACAGTCATGTCACAGTTTTATCAATCATTTTTACTTTCAGTTGTGTGCACACACTTTGATGGTTTAATCATTACAGGTGTCAGCCACGCAAAAGATCTGAGTTCTGCACTTGAAACCTTTGGTCTGACTCAGCATGTGAGATGAAAGAATTGATTGATTATTATGAATTATCCTCAAAATCTCACTTGCGGCGTGTTTATTTATTGCAATCACCGAGATCAGCCCTGCTCCGAAACATATTATTGTCTAATGTGAGCACTGCCCTGTCCTCTCCCTTTAACCCCACCACTCTCCCTCCTCGTGCTTTACATCACCAAACACTTTTAATTTGTTCAGGCGGAGGGGTCCGGGGGTTAGTGAGAGGCACTCGCTCAGAGCCGCTTTGAGCCGCGGCCAAGCCCTCTCTTCGGCATTGTGCTCCTTACAGCTGGGCCCTTTTCTGCGTCCCACTTCTTCGTCCTTTATTTTGTAGCTGCTTTTTTGCAACGGGGGAGTTGGTGCAAAGAAGGAGAAGGGGGTCACTTGTCATGGGGCCAACTTTGGGGGGTTCCCTATTCTCGCACACACATACACATGCAAAGCCATTGGTGCACGGGGACACACACCAGTGGCAATAAACCGCAGGGAGGCATGAATGTGAGGAGACAGAAGGGGGAGGTGAAGGGGCAACACGGCACACTCGGCCAAGGCACACTCTCTGCTTTTCTCTCTCTGAGCTCAGGGCAAACGGTACAAGTTTGTTGTATAGACTCTATACTTTTCACCCATATACAAACATTTAATACATCTCCACACTGCTATGTTCTGTTGCATGCTTAGCACTGGAGAACCTCACTTTGAAACCATAAAACCTAATAATAATAAGGAAAAATTACAAAAATATGATCCATGTAATTCAAAATTAAATGGCTTTCATTTTTGTATACTGTACCCCTAAATTTAAACCGCAGTCGTCTCGGACCTTACAAAGTTGTCGATTCGCCAACAACGGATCAGAGAATACAGTTTGAACACATTATAAATGCAAACCTCATAGAGTCATTGGTCTATAAAGTTGCGGGATGACATATATTGATAAATGTGTGTAAATGTCCCCAAAAGTTGCCGATCATCACTGTCTTTAGACCCTCCTGGATCTGCAAGGGACGAAAGGCTGTAGACCTCGGACTAAAGAGGCTTCCAGAAGGAGAGGGGGGTGCAGTCCATGAGTGCTGATCCTCAGGGACCTATAAAGTGGGGTAAAAAAAGTACCTCGCACTTGATGCCTGTAATTTTTATCATATACATATATATCTCATTTATGAGAGACAAAATGAGAAAATAAATCTAGAAATCATGTTTGATTTTTATGTAATTGATCAAGTTTTGGTGGAAAAAAGTATTTAGTCAATAACAAAAGTCCATCTCTAGACTTTGTTATATAGCCTTTGTTGGCCTCGATACAGGTCAGACATTTTCTGTAAGTCTTCACAAGGGTTGCACACACTGCGTCAGGTATTTTGGCCCATTCCTCCATGCAGATCTCTCCTAGAGCATGTTTTGGGGCTGTCACTGGGAAACACAGACTTTCAAATCGCCCCAAAGATTTTCCAGGATCTTGAACTGTGTTTTACAAAACCACTCTTCGTTGGCAGGGCAGTGGGTTTGGGATCAGTCATACTGAAGGATCCAGCCACTTTTCATCTTCACTGCCCTTGATGATGGAAAGCGGATTTCACTAAAAATCCATACATGGCCTGGTTCATTCTTTCCTTCAGTCTGATCGTCCTGGTCCCTTTGCAGAAAAACAGCCCCCAAGTATGATGTTTCCACTCCCATGCTTCACAGTAGTTGAGGTGTTCTTTGCTCTGCTTGGTTCTATCAAGTGTTTGCATTAATGTATTGTTGGCCTCTGTGACGTCTTAAATTACCTTTTCAGTAATTAAGAGAGTACCAGCCCTAACTCTAACTTCTAATATGATAAAAGCTTAATAAAGCTTAACTTCTAATCATTTATTATTATTATTATCATTATCAGATTCAGCACACAGACATAAAGTGTGGGTTATTTGTATATAGGGCTAATTGTTTGTTTATTGTCTTTTTTTATTGCATTTTAAAACATTTTACCATGCAGCTTTTTCTTTTTCTTTTCGTTCTCAAGGATTTTTACTCCGTTTGTGTTAAGAACTGAGGAGAAATCGGCTGCTGAAACAAACTAATCCACAAACGACATGATCAGTGGATAAAGCCTTCGGAGCCGAGGAATAAAGAGGTTGCTTGAATGATAGGACACAGGAGTGTTGCAGAAGAAAGAGCGGAACAGACGAAGCAGATGAAATAAGAGAGATAGAGCGAGGGAAGAGAGAGGCAGCAGTACTGAAGTTGCAATAAAGAACCAGATCTGATAAGTACGTCTCTAAGGACTTCCAAATGTCCTTTTATCTGTGGCGAGAAAGCTGATATTAAAAACTGCCACACGGTGATAGCACCCGTCATTTGCTGCCTTTTTACAGGCTTATTACTGCGAATAAGATCAAGATATTCAGGCCCAGTTTAAAAAAAAAAAAGAGGTTTTGCATTACTAGATGATCACGAGCCACAGAATAAGGAGATGTTGTGTGCCCGAGGTTTGGGACACTTGCGCTTGTTGATCACATTTTAGGCCATTTCAATTTATACGTTCTCTATGACTGGTGTCTCTCAATTTAAATGGGCGTGTCGATAAGTAGGATTGAGAAAAATGTATATTGCGATTGTGATCTATTGATTTTTGGCCCAGTCCCACTATCCACATCCTTTGTCTTCTGCCTCAGCTGAAGTGGGGGCCCCGGAACCCTTTGCAGATGGTGAGCTCAGTGGAGGGCAGACCCAAGTCGTCCCTGACATGAGAACTATTGAATAGATAAAATAGAACTTATTTTAAATCACTTTCATTTTTTTTTTTTTGTTGTTGCTGATGTTAACGAGGTAAAACATGCATATTGTATGAGATTATGACACAGGCTGGGAGTGATGCGTGTGAGCAGAGTCCCACACGCTGCTGAGTCAGGCTGTAGTCTGTCAGCCCGGCCCACAGCGATGGTGCCCACACGGAGGAGTCCAGATGGAGCGGCCCACCAACGTGAAAGACTCATTTAGGGTGGTTTTAATGTGGGAAAATTACTCAGCAAATCAACTTGTGACAAGGGATCTTGGCCATTTAAGAAACCTTAAAACTAGGATCATATCACATACAGTATATTTGTTTATTTATTTATTGTTTATTTGGTTGGGACAGTACATGTTCATGAACACATCACTCCGGATTGTAGCCTTGGGCTAATTTGCATCCGGTGTCCCACATTCGCACTCACAAACACACACTCATTCACCCTGAACTATTGCACATATTTTTAGTGGTAGGGGTAACCAGAGTACCCGGAGGAAACCTACAGTACGCAGACACGGGGAGAACATGCAAACTCCACTCAGAAAGGCCCTTTTACGACTGGGATTCGAACCCAGAACATTCTTGCTGAGAAGCGAGAGTGCTACTCACTCAGCCACCGTGCCGCCCTATATAAGAAAGTATAATACACTGTATATTGGTCCATGCATAATAAGTTTGCTCTGGTAAGAAGTATTCTTTATTGAGGATTGTGGAACATAGAGTTAATCAAACAAAATGGAGGGACAAGATATGGGCCTTAAAGCAGCAGTAAGCGATTTGGTCGTTTCCGGCAGTTTCTTCTGCCTGAGCGAGTTAGTAGCCCCGCCCCCGTCCCCTCGTCACACCACATGAACGCGCATCGTGTTGGTGATGGCAGCAGCATGTTCATCTCCGTCAGGTCTACTCGTAAGTATATTAACAACAAACTCTGGGAGTGAAATATTAGCATAGAATAGCTCAGTTGTAACCTAGCTATAACACTGGAAGCAGCTTGGTGTTAGCTAGGATAGCATCACTAAGAAAGAGATAAAAACAATCCAGTCTTTTATAGAATAATACTGCTTTTATAGTTGGTACACTGATAACTGTTGTGATAAACATAATGTTGCAGATTGCAGTGTGACGTGTCTCAACATTATGCACTGTAACATCTGTTACAGTGCATATGTATTAGATGAATGTAATGCATATACATTACAACAACAAAGCTTTACATGAAGGTTATTTAAAGTAATACATTACTGCTTTCCTCACAATTTGTATATTTGGAGTTCTTTATAGACAACACTGTAGTAATGTATTATGTGAAAGTAAAGCTGCATCTCACTGGAAGCTGCCTTCTCAATGTCACAAAATAAAGATACATTTATTGATGTAATCAACATCTGTATTATGTGCTTATTGTTCAGAGAATGAAGACAAAATCAAAGTGTATCAGAGCTGTACAGTGAGATGTGGGACTGAAAAAACAATTCCAGTAAAGCTTGTCCGAAACGCAAAAGTACTGTCATAACTAATTACGTTACACTATTACACTGTAAGGAAACTCACCACTTTGAAAGAAAAGCTACAAGTAACAGAATATATAAAGTCATTTGTCATAACGGTTCTTTCAGGAAGCACTGAACGCCCTCTGTCCAGAGAAGCTGATGACCAGATCCTCCCAGACCTTTCCCTGGTGCGTCTGTGAAAGGTGCCAACAGACATTGAAAACGTGCTTTCCTCAGCGGCCCCCATGGTGCACGTCCTCAGTGGCCCCCATGGTGCACGTCCACTCTGCAGTTCTGAAATATGTTTGTAGTTGTACTATTTCAAAATAAAAAAAAATACATTCACCTCTTTCAATGTGCTTTGTTTTATAGTAGGAAAACAAATACAGTCTGTAACGAGTCTAAGAAACTTTATTATGTAAAAGAAGATTTGAAGTTATAGCCGGAAAAATATACACAATGTCCCTACTAAGACAAATAATTACAAGTGATGGTAAGGCAACGTTTGTGTTATCACTTTTTGCTCAAATGAATAACACTGTTATTATTCAGGTCCTTATCCATCGCTGCTGCAGCGAACACTATCAGAGATATCTAACAAAATGTTAATCTTTATGTTGTAGCTTGTTTGAACACATTTCCTCAAAATAATTCATAAGCAGCCACGCACACACAGCCACAAGCACACACAAGCACACACAGTCACAAGCACACACAGCCACAAGCACACACAGCCACAAGCACAGTCACACACAGTCACAAGCACAGTCACACACAGTCACAAGCACAGTCACACACAGCCACACGCACACACAGCCACACGCACACACAGCCACACGCACACACAGCCACAAGCACACACAGCCACAAGCACACACAGCCACAAGCACACACAGTCACACACAGTCACAAGCACACACAGCCACACGCACACACAGCCACAAGCACACACAGCCACAAGCACAGTCACACACAGTCACAAGCACAGTCACACACAGTCACACACAGTCACACACAGTCACAAGCACAGTCACACACAGCCACAAGCACACACAGCCACACGCACACACAGCCACAAGCACACACAGCCACAAGCACACACAGCCACAAGCACACACAGTCACACACAGTCACAAGCACACACAGCCACACGCACACACAGCCACAAGCACAGTCACACACAGTCACAAGCACAGTCACACACAGTCACACACAGTCACACACAGTCACACACAGTCACAAGCACAGTCACACACAGCCACAAGCACACACAGCCACAAGCACACACAGCCACACGCACACACAGCCACAAGCACACACAGCCACAAGCACACACAGCCACAAGCACACACAGTCACACACAGTCACAAGCACACACAGCCACACGCACACACAGCCACAAGCACACACAGCCACAAGCACAGTCACACACAGTCACAAGCACAGTCACACACAGTCACAAGCACAGTCACACACAGCCACAAGCACACACAGCCACAAGCACACACAGCCACAAGCACACACAGCCACAAGCACACACAGCCACAAGCACACACAGCCACAAGCACACACAGCCACAAGCACACACAGCCACACAGTCACACACAGCCACAAGCACACACAGCCACAAGCACACACAGCCACAAGCACACACAGTCACAGTCACACACAGCCACAAGCACACACAGCCACAAGCACACACAGCCACAAGCACACACAGCCACAAGCACAGTCACACACAGTCACACACAGTCACACACAGTCACACACAGTCACAAGCACAGTCACAGTCACACACAGCCACAAGCACACACAGCCACACGCACACACAGCCACAAGCACACACAGCCACAAGCACACACAGCCACAAGCACACACAGCCACAAGCACACACAGTCACACACAGTCACAAGCACACACAGCCACACGCACACACAGCCACAAGCACACACAGCCACAAGCACAGTCACACACAGTCACAAGCACAGTCACACACAGTCACACACAGTCACACACAGTCACAAGCACAGTCACACACAGTCACAAGCACAGTCACACACAGCCACAAGCACACACAGCCACACGCACACACAGCCACAAGCACACACAGCCACAAGCACACACAGCCACAAGCACACACAGCCACACGCACACACAGCCACAAGCACACACAGCCACAAGCACAGTCACACACAGTCACAAGCACAGTCACACACAGTCACACACAGTCACACACAGTCACACACAGTCACACACAGTCACACACAGTCACAAGCACAGTCACACACAGCCACAAGCACACACAGCCACAAGCACACACAGCCACACGCACACACAGCCACAAGCACACACAGCCACAAGCACACACAGCCACAAGCACACACAGTCACACACAGTCACAAGCACACACAGCACACGCACACACAGCCACAAGCACAGTCACACACAGTCACAAGCACAGTCACACACAGTCACAAGCACAGTCACACACAGCCACAAGCACACACAGCCACAAGCACACACAGCCACAAGCACACACAGCCACAAGCACACACAGCCACAAGCACACACGCACACACAGCCACACAGTCACACACAGCCACAAGCACACACAGCCACAAGCACACACAGCCACAATCACACACAGTCACAGTCACACACAGCCACACGCACACACAGTCACAAGCACACACAGTCACAAGCACACACAGTCACAAGCACACACAGTCACAAGCACACACAGTCACAAGCACACACAGCCACACGCACACACAGCCACACGCACACACAGCCACAAGCACACACAGCCACACGCACACACAGCCACACGCACACACAGCCACACGCACACACAGCCACACGCACACACAGTCACACGCACACACAGTCACACGCACACACAGTCACACGCACAGACAGCCACACGCACAGACAGCCACACGCACACACAGTCACACGCACAGACAGCCACGCTTCAGGGGCCCAGGTTGAAGGAACTGGAGTCTTCCTCTGGCAGAGATTTTCCTTTGAAACATAATAGAGCAGACATCAGTTTTATCTACTCAAATATGACTTTGATATATTCATCATCAACAACATCAGTATTTATTGGTCACCAGGAGTGGCCCCTGATCTACAACAGTAGTATGTATTGATCACCAGGAGTGGCCCCTGATCTACAACAGTAGTATGTATTGATCACCAGGAGTGGCCCCTGATCCACAGGATCCTTGAACATGTTTATTTGGACTGTGAGAGACTGTGCATTGTGAGAGAAAGACACTTACATCGGCTGTTTTGGGAGTCGAGTGATTATCTCACTCCTCTTGATTGTTGAAGAAACTCAGCGACAGTTTTGTCAACACTGACTCCTGGAACATGATCGATATTCATTTTGGACCTCAGGGCAGCAACACAACTGTAGGGATGAACGACACACACATCACAACATCATTATCATAATCACTGCGTCCCATATATGCATTCACAACAACCTACATGACAAATGTGGGGTGTAAAGTCTTCCTCAGGAGATGACAATGGCCGATCTTCTAATTCTGGAAGCAAAGTCTTGTCTTCGCAGTCAATACTAGAGAAAGAAGAGGTCAGCAGAAAAGTATCTAGTCGTTATGGCATTGTTTTTTTTTTAATAGTTATTTAACTTGCATTATGGAGGCTTTTGAACTCTTGTACATTGAAGACCTCATTCCAATTGATTTAGGCCATACTGGAAAAGATACAGAGAAAAGAATGCAATGAAGACATGTAAATTATTACAATGTCTATATTATATCATGCTCATAATTTATTTGGTAGTAGTCAGCAAGACTCTTACTTATTCTCAATACATAATAATAAAAATGTATGTAGTGGTCACGGAAGTTAGATTTGAGGTAAAGAGATATAGTTTTTATAACAATAAAACTAATATACAGAGTGCAAGTTGAAAAACTTAGTCATTGAAGAATGAAATGCAGACCTACATATATATATAGTGCAAGCAACTATGTTTATTGGCAAAAACAAACGATTCATACAGATCAGAAGTGTTCGTAGCAGCCACATCATATTCACAACTACAGACAGCTAATGCTAACAGCTAACGCTAATGCTAACAGCTAACGCTAATGCTAACAGCGAACGCTAATGCTAACAGCGAACGCTAATGCTAACAGCGAACGCTAATGCTAACAGCGAACGCTAATGCTAACAGCGAACGCTAATGCTAACAGCGAACGCTAATGCTAACAGCGAACGCTAATGCTAACAGCGAACGCTAATGCTAACAGCACTTCACGGGGGAACTCTGGTGATATGGTCATTTAATGTTGTACATGTGGGGAACTAATAATTGACCAGAGTTTATGGATGGCTGAGGCTGGGCTAAGGCTTCGATGTTGTGTTGTCTGTTGTTGTTTCTCAAAGCTAAGCCAAGGTAATGCGCAGTTATTGCCACAAAATGCGGCCGTATTTCTACAACAGCTGGGGATTTTTAACAAGCTAACTTGGTGAAAACCCGCATTACAGTCTCAGGCAACAATATGTATAAATAATACAACTACTACTGCCACTACTGAGTAACATGCTCACCTGTTCAGTCGGAGAGAGGAATCCACGGAGCTAGAGGTCGCCAACATGAATGCAGCTGGTCACCATGTTGCTCCTACTTTTTGTCGTTCCTCTGTTTCTGGCGTTTTGCCTGTATTTAATAAATCCATGCCATGGTATTTCGTCTGCAGCAGCGCTGGAGGCGGCTTTTCCTTCTCCGCCATGTTTGTTTTGAAGAGTGCGCGTGCACACACGGGAGAAACCCCTTATAAGGCGTGCTCTCTCGTCATTGGATAAGCGCATAGGATGTGAGGTTTTTTTATTAAATATGTGGGAGAAGACTGGAAGGACTGAGAGATCCGTGTTTAGGTACAAACACTCTATATAAGTGATGGCTATTGGAATATATCAATATTTAAAGGCACACCGTGTAACTCTTGGCCACTAGGGGCGCTAGACCTGCAACTTTCACGTTTAGCGCCCCTAGTGGCCACAAGCAACTCAGCACTGTCGCAAAAGTCAAACAGTCAGCCGGTGTCTTTTGAGTGTATATTCAGACAGCATGCACTGGTGTGTGTGTTCAAACTGTAGAGACATGCCTACAGATATTGAGAGACTCTGCTGTGGTCAGCCTCCAGACCGCTGCATTAGTAATCTACCACACATGGACTTCTATATCCTGGATGAGGGAGTTCTGCGTCTAGCTCGTGCTGCGTGGAATGACATCGTTGCGGTCGATGACATCCAGGAACCAGGTGAACAGCAGCGCTCATACAGACATGCAGCTTACAGCACGATCCCTTTCGCGTTTCCTCTTTTTAGCCTCCTCCGAAGGTTTAAAATTTTTCCTTGCCTCAGCCATGACCAGGAGTCGAGCAGGTGAAAAATGAGTAGCAAAAGCCTTAGCTCCATGAGTATATCAGCGCCTGTAGCCGTAAAGCAAGTCTTTCTTGACGTGTGGTGGCAGACGGTCCGTCTGCTCGAAACTTACATGGGCGGTATTTCAAGAGGGCAGCCCCGCTCGGAGCATTGCAAGTGTCAAGCGCTGTATATTGGCCCAAGTATTCATATAAAATAACTCATATGTGTCAACTCTTTAGGTCACAAAGTCCGCGGTGTGCCTTTAAGACGTATATTAACACCCAAAAATCGCTTACTGCTGCTTTAACTTAGAAACATTTATTTGATTATTAGATGACTTCAAATGAATCCTGAACCTACAGAATTGGGATGCTCTGAGAAATCAAACGTCAAATTCTGACTGTATTCAACATTACAGTTTTAGCCCAATATGAAACATGATTGTGGCAGACAGATGAGTGGCAGCTTTGTCATCTGTTGTATATTTTAACTATGCAGATGTGAATATTGGCTGACCCTGATTTGAACTGTCTTTTCCTAAAGCAAAAAGACCTGGTTTCCCCATGTTCCTTTGTTAGTCCAAAGTGCATGGGTGAGTTAATGATAGGTAATCTGGGGGGGGGATTCTGCTAATCCTGAAGGAGGGGGACCCAGAGAGCCTTCTGCCTTATCTCAAAGAAGTAATAAATTTGGGGAGTGGTAGTGTGTGTGAATGATTCTGTTTAAGGTACGGCAGACAGAGGGGACATGATGGAAGAGGCCGGACCCAAGTCCTGCCTGATACGACACGCCCCCTGCTTCCTGAACATGGACTGATAATGCTCTGGCTTGAGAGGACACAGGAGAATGAGCCGAGGGCGAGCCAGGGACATGCATAGTTTTAGGAGCCCTCTTTGTTGGAATTTCTGTATCTGATTGTAAAGATAATTAAATACAGATGTTAAAACTTGGAGATCTGTTGTCATGCCTCTGCATCAACTCGAACACGTCAGTCAAGGGAATTATTGACTTCATTTGGAGACCCCCGACGTGATGGTGCAGGGGCAAGACAGAGATGAGCTCAGTTATAGAGACTGGATTTGTGGGTTTGGAAAAATCTCTCTGCTCTTCAAAAAGGTCGCTTCTAAGGTAAGCGGATCACAGTTTTGAAAATCTGCACATTGTTTTAAATAGAAGAGAGAGAGATTTTGGCTCGACAGATTGCAGTGTGGACAAGACCGCCGTGATGGGCGATTCTATCGGACGCGATAGAACAATAGTCAGGTTTTTCGACGTTTTTGAACCTTGAGGGATGCTGGTCTCTCTCTAAAAAAGAATATACGGGAAAAGAGCCACAGGATTTATAAGTGCGAAAGAGGCACACCGTTTTAAGGTGCAAAAGAGGCACAAGTGTTTAGATAAATAGGATTAGAAAATAGGGACAGTTAGGGTCAGAAGTTATAGGATAATAAAAACTCCATATCCCCCGGGGGCGGGGAAAAGGGTACAATACATTTAAACAGAAAAAAGCCAAGTATTTAAAATGTGGATTCTGATAATAATGATCTGATTAATGAGAAAAGAAGGAGCCACTTGGCTGTAGTATACGAGTTTCATGTGAAGAAATGACAAAAGATCAGTCTGGGAGTTTTTCTCTTGTATTGTGATGTAATGTTTCGATAGTTACAGAGAATCAGAAAGAAAAAAAAAGGATTCTACTGGAACCCTCGATACATTGATCAGGTAGCAAATGGTAATGTTTTCCATTACAGACGTATTTAAGGATAAAATGTAAAGTGTCGTTTGACGTGAGAAAAACTTTTACCACTGATTAAAACTTTGTCACGAGAAAAACGAGGAAAGTATTTCAGACTCCATGTTTCCTTTGTTCGGGAGGCCCCTCCCCTCCCTCGTTCTGTTCTCTCTCTCTCCCCTTCCTCGCTCTCTCTCGCTCTCTCTCTCTCTCTCTCTCTCTCTCTTTCTCTCTCTCTCTCTCTGAAGAAAGAAATTTTTTGTAGAGAATTACATTTATACACACGATAATGTTACTGACATGGAGTCATAGGATCACAGAACTTTGAGTTAGATTATAAAGAGGCATTATTTTATGTTTTATTTTTTATCTCCAAGGCGTCTAGACAAGTTTTTTCCCTACATTTTGGTGATATAAAAGTTAGAATGATCTTAGAGAGCATTATACTTTTGGAAAAATAGGGCTCAGGATAGCAGTTGAATGCAGAATTCGGTTTTCAGAATCTAATGTTTAAAATGTTAATATTAATTATTCCATAGGTTTATTTTGAATTGTAATTAATCATTGGTTTGGTATGGTAATTAACACACTTGTTTGTGTTTCTTGTTTGTCTGTTTTTTCCGAGAAAACTTCTGTCTGTTTCATTTGGCCAAAAATCGTCTCTGCCACAAACCACAATCGGGCGCCATCAGCACGGACGATCAGCGTCTCCCCCAGACCCACAGGGGGCACCAAAGACAGCAGCATCGGCTGCAGCAGCTAACAGGAACTCTCGAAGAAGACCTCTCCGGCCTCCATTTCATGGAGAAAAACCAGACTTTTGCACAAACCGAGTGGAGGTATGTGCACGGAGAGGAACGTTGTGTAAACCAAGCGAAGGACGACACATTGGTGTGCGTCAGAAATGAGACAAAGAAGACATGAAAGAAAAAGACATTGCAAGGAGAAGAAAGTGATTGAAAGAAGAAGAAAGAAAGTGATTATTGAAAGAAGAAGAAAAAAGACATGGAGACAAAGACATTGGACACTTTGAGACAAAAGACATTGAAAGACGCCATGAGTAAAAGAAAGACATTAACGGACATTTGAGACGTGGCAGGCCTAAATGAGACACACAGAAGGTAAATATACAGACAGGCAACAAACGCACAGAGACATATTAAGTCATATTTACACATTTAGCTAGGTCATTCGTTCATAACACCACATTTAGCTGCATGAAAGAATACAGGACAATCGTTAAAATTAATTAGACTCTTGCTTTAGCATGAGACACAAGAAGATTAGAATTGTAGTATAGCTGTGCATGATTCAGATGAGTTTTATTATTAAAACTATTATTGATATTTAAAGTTATAGACGCGGAGAAGTTTAGAATTATTGATTTTGACTGCATGATCTTGGTAATACGGATATTTAAAGCAGTGTTTTCAACCTCTGAACCGTGGCTCGTTAATCATTTAAAAACAGTCACATGCACAGTTGAAACTGGTGCTAGGAAGAGAACTGCAGCTTTTAATGGACGCTGCATTTAGTACAAAATGGTTTGTTCAGACAATTAAAGTTTGAAAAATGATTTAAAGCATTTCTAAATTTTGGCTAAAGGTGATTTTGGATCATTTCTGATAACACATTGACGCAACACTGTTCATTGGTTGAAAACATGGATGTAGGGACATTTTATGAAATCTTTTATGACATGTTTCTCTTCCAAATAGCTAAATTAGAAACAATTAGGACAATTATGTCTTTATATAACTGTTGGCAGTTTATCTGAGACATGATTGGTGCAAGTACACACACATAAAACGATGGTCTTTTCTCCACATGAACGTGAAACAAAGGTGAAGTATTAAAGTTTGAAACTAATTTACATTTTTAAGGAATCCGAACTGGCTTTAAAAAAAAAAAAGGGGAAAAACATTTATTGCACGTGCACGAGTTTTTTTTTAAGTAACAAGAGCTCATTAAAAATATAGGGGACACAATTTGTGAGAAGCCCGAGTACAGACCACGTGGTAAACACTAAAGTTTGAAATGGATCCTTGTAGGAAAAATCTATTAAAGCTCTGCATGTTCTGCAGGCTCTGAAAGTTGCAACAATGGAAATAGCTCATGAGACAATTGTAATTGGACATGGAAAAATATAACAAAGTTAAAATTACAGGCCTCCTGTGTTGTCTATATGTTTGTGTGTGTTATATGTTTGTGTATGTTATATGTTTGTGTATGTTATATGTTTGTGCGTCATGTCAAGTACACTACGTTGACCTTAACAAACTGGACCAATACACTAACGTGGGGAGTCGGCCTGTGTGAGTGTGATGCGAGTGTGGAGTGAGTGTGGAGTGAACGAGGAGTGCTGAACGGAGAATGGAATAACAAAAGTTTTCTGTAATGTTTTAATGTGATCATGGAATAATTATTTTTTGTCAACAGCATACGGTGTAAGTACTAGAGATTCAAAGATAACAAGCTTTATTGAACAGGTGTAAAAGTGAGAGTACTCTGGGATGAGTACTCTGAGAAAAGTACTCTGAGAAAGTACTCTGAGATGAAATACCTTGCTGAAGGTACTGGGAGTCCCTCCCTCTGCTGTTTGTCCTGACAGTGATTCGGTCCAACCGCAGTGAGCTGTCTTGGTTGAAGGACAACTTTGGTTTGTAACTCACATTTAGGGGAGTATAAAATTAGAAACATACATATTGTTAAGTCTGTATTTGGCTACAGCCTCTGCCCTGATGTCACACACCGTCTGTCAATGCAGTTATGTTTTGCCCAATTGGATTGATTGACAGGCCGCACCATGCGAAGAGAGGAAAGTGGGCATTTCTGGTGTTCTAATGTTTGTTTTTCAGATGTAAGATAAACTGCACCTGCTTCAGGGATGACAGTAGTATGGATCATGAGGAAATGAGCCTCTACTTTGGCACCAAAGCCCACAATATGAATTGAGGACGATCCGGGAGGAACAACTGGAGAATGATGGGAACAGTAATCTACACACACACACAGATGCATGTTTTATACTTTGGACCACGACCAACAGAGGGGAGTATTGTATTGTCATAGGTGGTCATGGTCCTTAACCTTCTAAATCATTAGAAAGAAGTGTAAAACATATATTTACAAGAACAAATAAATAATAGAAAGGGCAGCCTAAAAAAGCAAAATGGGAAAATTATTAAGTAATTTTCAGAGTTGCCAAAATGAAATAAAATTCTATATTTGTCCCATAGGGGGTCATTCTAAATTTAGTGTTGTGCAAATTCAAAAAGGAGAAATAATAGCGCTTATAACATCAAACAGATCTACTCTTTAAGATAATAGATCATACAATAATAATAATAGAATAGAATGAAATAGTCTGGAGCTATAATGTCATTGGATTCGAGGAGCTATAGGTTGAAAGGTCGCTAGGAAGAGGTGTCAGAATAAACAATAGTAATAATAGTTAGAGGAGTGAATAATCAAAATAGTTCTATTGTGGAAAATAAGTATCAATAAGGTCAAATTGTTCTAATAACTAAAGTAAAAAGGAATCAAATGGAGTCAGATTTTAGATGTTTCTGTTTTCCACATCTGTAGGAACTAGTGCAGATGTGTTTATAGAGAGTAGTATTAAAAATGCAGACATAGAACGACAGGCTTTAACACAATTTTAAATCTAAAAATAGCTCAAATATAACATTGCTCTTGATGCAGCCTCTGAGCTGCTCCATTGGAGAACAGGTTAAATGTTATTGTTTATTACAAACAGCTGATGTATTTACACATATTAAGTTTGGGACAACTCTTTAAACAGTTATAAGCAGCGGACAGAAGCCATGAATGTGCTTTTGTTTATTAAATAATTAATTTCATAGCCATATAATCGTAGAGAACGGTTTTAAAATAGTTCTCTTCCTCCCGCTCCCTTTCAGGCAAATTGAATAGATTCATGTTTTTAATATTGGAGAACGACTGTGTTGTTTTTGGAATTGTCTGAAATACAATACATAGAATAGTGATTTGCAGAACAAGAACCAGCCAATGAAAAATCGTCTATTGCCAATGCAATTGTTACAATCAGAACTCAAAAATTGGGAATATGCTTTGGCTCAAACTACAACCAAGATTTGGAGTCACAATAGAGTGTAAAATAGATAGATGCTTTCAAAAATAGAGATTATTTTTAGACAGGGCTAATATCAAACGGTAAAAAGACCATTTCCTTCATATTATGTCCAAAAGTAGTTACTTCAAAAGTAGATAATGTTCATGAGTGTAGCCTAGATTAATGTAGCTTAGATTAATGAGATAGATTAGAACCAACAGAGATTCAAAAACATTTAAAAGCATTTTGGTTAATTTGAATATAGCACAAAAGTAGATATTTAGGTATTTTTGAGAATTTTAAGAGCTGTCGATTTGTCAGCAACAGATTAGAGAATCAAAATACCGTTGTATAGGGACTGACCCCAGAGAAACCTGCTAAAATAGATTAGCTCCTGTAACGATAATACCAATTTGATTAATGATGAAGAATCAGAATGACACAGCGGTGGCCATCAAAGAGTTTTGTGAAGGAATGTTTCGAATGTGGTTGTGTGTTGTATTCTTTCTGTATTAACTCTTCACAGATATCAAGCCGGAACTAAGCACAAGTATTGATGATAAACGACGATGTGGATTGTGACCTAATTTTTTAATCAGGTCAAAAGAGGGAAACTGTTGTATATTTTAACTATGCAGATGTGAATATTGGCTGACCCTGATTTGAACTGTCTTTTCCTAAAGCAAAAAGACCTGGTTTCCCCATGTTCCTTTGTTAGTCCAAAGTGCATGGGTGAGTTAATGATAGGTAATCTGGGGGGGGATTCTGCTAATCCTGAAGGAGGGGGACCCAGAGAGCCTTCTGCCTTATCTCAAAGAAGTAATAAATTTGGGGAGTGGTAGTGTGTGTGAATGATTCTGTTTAAGGTACGGCAGACAGAGGGGACATGATGGAAGAGGCCGGACCCAAGTCCTGCCTGATACGACACGCCCCCTGCTTCCTGAACATGGACTGATAATGCTCTGGCTTGAGAGGACACAGGAGAATGAGCCGAGGGCGAGCCAGGGACATCGTTAGGATAGGAGCCCTTTGTTGAATTTCTGTATCTGATTGTCAAGATAAATTAAATACAGATGTAAAACTTGGAGATCTGTTGTCATGCCTCTGCATCAACTCGAACACGTCAGTCAAGGGAATTATTGACTCTACATCAAACCTCACTAATCAAACCTGTAATTAAACATCTTTGCTCAGCTGATACTCGCTTCACAACCCTCTGCCAAAGTATTAAAACATGGTTCATTTGAGTAACAAATGAGTCCTTTTAGTCAGAGTGCTGCAGTTTTTCTCATGTGCAGATAATGATCTGACTTTTACAGGAAAGAAACAGAAGCCCTTTACAAACACGTCTAACCGGCGTTTCTCCTGATAAACTCTGGGTAAACTCTGGGTAAACTCTGGGCAATCTCCGGGAGCTCTGGCTGTTTTTACACATGCCCACTTCTCCGATCCAGAGTTTGTCCTTTCAGGACTCTGGTGTAAACTCTGGCTGAAATCTGGATGGCTGTAAATTTGTACAGAGCAGGAGAATGTCCACGTAAAGAGGCACGTCAAAAGGGCAAAGGGAACTGGTCTCAAGGCCAAAAGCACAATGTGTCGGGTTGCAGAGGTGCGAGAGCTGCTGGCGGTTTGTGCAGAGGAAGAGATTGTGCTACAGTTCTTTTGGCCATGAACCCGTGGATCAGGGTGCGATCCACTGTATGCAGAGAAGCAAAGGCCCAGTTAACTAAGCAGAGTCTGTCCTGAACTCGAGGCATGTTTGAAGGGAGATGTCCATGTGAGATGCAGCTGGAGTCTCTGTGTGCGCTGTTCGTGAAGAGTTCTGTGGAGGTTACAGTGACAGGACGAGCGGCGGAGTACACTGCCATGGATCGATCTTTGTAAAGATCTTTGCTTGTGTTTGAGGATTGTCATGTCAGTGTTATTTTTGCTCTTGTGAACAGGTGTTGCATATTTTGTCATAAACGTATGAGGAAGAGGAAGTTTATGAAGTTATTATTACAACTGTCAACAGTGGTTACAGTTGCATATATTTGTGCATCTCATTGATGTCTGTCATTACTTTCTAACAGTGAATCTACTTGAATTGGCGCTGCAGTCTTCTGCAGGGTATCGTAGGTATATTCAGAAGTCATTTCCATGTGTTGTTTGTGTTGGCAGTCCGTCTGTCCTCCCCTCATCTCAGCCTCTTCAAACCCAAGAGGAAGTGTGACCGTGTAGTGACTCCGGCAGGCTTACACTTCTCTCTAATCGCCTGGGAAAACAGGAAATTGCGGTCTAGGAAAAAGTAATGTTTACACATAGGTATAATTGAACAAACCCTCCCCCATTCTTTGGCAGCATCTCATTTCATGTCATTTCAAAATCCTATTTAGTCGTGTTGTCTTAGGTTTGACACCTCCATTCAGAGAGCACAATTTGTGTAGATGTTTTCATAAAACGCTTTCTTCATACTGTCACTAAAACGTCCTTCTGCAGTATTGACACAGGTGCGTTCAGAATACACTGAAGAACTCATCCTGATACAAATCAGAATGATTATGTTTGGATAGTTTGTATGTTTAATTGTGAATGCACAAATTCTGATCCAGAATTTACTACAGGAAAACCAATACAAAAACAGAATAATTCAGTATTTGATTTTGATTAATTATATGGGATTAAGACAGAGGGTAACTCGCCATCTAGTAACTTCTAGTCACAGTCACAATGGGGGTTTAAGCTGAAACAAACACCATTGTTTAATTTTGCCTAACTTTGCTGCATTTAATGTTTGATAATTATATTGATAATAATGTAGCTCTTGTAGTCAGTACTCACCAGATAGAAACATCAAGCTCCGCCCACTTCACAGCTCCGTTCCCATTGCAGTCCACTCAAAGCTTCCCAAATTGCCTCTTCATCTCTCCTCTCTGCTCCTGAAGACTCTTGAGACTCAAACCTGGCTCAGATCCAATCTCATGGTTGTCCCCCACTCCTCCCTTCACTCCTCATTTAATCTGTTTCTTACTCCCATATTCCAAACTCCTCCTCTCAGACAATTTGAACATGTTTGATCACACATGTTTAAGTACTTCAATTTCCTGACGTAGCATGTGTCTCTACCTCTGTCCTGCGGCTAAACCATTAACTGCCTGTCTTCCTGGTCCCACCATCCATCATACCCACTCCTCATCTTGCTCTGGCCTGCAGCTCTTACTCCCTATTTCATGGATCAAGGCCCAGTGCATACTTCATGTACCTGTATACGTGTGCTAGTATTTGCATGAGGGATGAAGCAGAGAGTAACTTGATCTCCGTTCGGTTCTCCTTGAAGGGCCCTGAATAGCAGTCAGGTAGACACACCTGGAGCCAGAGTCCATTACGGCCCTCTTCAGACCTGCAGTTAGAGTTCACAGGTCTTGGGTATCCGTAGTGTTGACAGTTGCACATTACAGAGACAAATTGAAGTCTTTGACATGTCTTTAGGCAATGTAGACAAAACACTGAAGCGAATTTTGGAAGCAGCATTTGGGAAAGGCGGTGGCAGTTTAAATAAATGAGGAAAGTGACCTGGAACAATTGAGATGGCACAAAAGAAAGCATATCAGATTCAGAATAAGATTCATTTATTTGCCATTTGCAGTAAAACCACATTGGAAAAACTGTGCAAGACTACCCCAGTGATATCATGACAGCTGGTCCATCACATGTTTTAACTCTTAGACCATACAACGACACAACAGTCATGTTCCCCTGTGCTCCCTTCACACATACACTTCTGAAGTATTCAAGGAAATAACACATACTACAAGTTTCCTTGAAATTAATTTTACAATACAGAAAAATAAAAATAAAATTCTATCTTAGCACCTTTGCATTTTCAAATTATATTTCAAACTCGTAATACTTATTCCCGATAATACTTCAAGTGTGTAAAGTGTGACGGGAGAAAAGGAACCATGCCCGTTATTGTGTAGTTGTCTGGTCGTATTGTGTGTTGTTCTGGACGCCTCACAGTATTTTCACCATAGATCGTGTCTATCAGTTTGTCACCAACACTCTTTTTCCTGGACTTTCAAAGAGAATAGTTCATAAATGACGTGACTGCATGAAATGTAAGTGTGGACTCCTGTTGGTCCCAAGCTCGTAAAACACATTCACACAAGACTGTATAAATAAATCCTAAAGAACTTCTTCGTACAGTCGGAGGGCTTCGACCTGACCCCTCTGTGCATATGCTCCATGGACCCAACTCTGTCACACAGTGATCCTAAATGCGTCTTATGACCCATTTGTGAGCAGTAACTGACAGAGATTTGTCTATTGGGCGAATGCACAGCGTGGCCATCCCTGAAACCACACACACACACACACACACACTCATTCACACACACACACACACACACACACGCACACATACATGTACCAACCTTGACCCTTAAACGGGACAAGGTTGATAAGTGGCTCACCCCTTAACGGGTGAGAGCGTATATACCAAACCCAAAAGCCACAGCAGGCACAGCCCACAAACTTGCTGTGGCCACTTTCTTTGCCCCGGATTTGAAAGTTGACCAGAAGCCTCCTTCATTTTCCACTTCGACTTCATGGACTTCGCGGGTTTCCTCCATTCGCTCACGACGCTCCACTTCGATCGCCTGCTCCTGATCCCTCAACCTCAAGATGGTTTCATCTTTCTCACTATTGATAGCGTCGAGCTGACGAAGCTGTGTCTCTGACTCCTCCAGGCATTGCACCAGGTCACTTCCCTGTGCCTGCTGGGGGTCAGAAGCAGCGCGTTCTTCTGACCTCTGTTCAGTCTGTGTCCCCGTCTCTACAAACGCCATCTCC
This sequence comes from Knipowitschia caucasica, assembly GCA_964034765.1. Classification (NCBI taxonomy): domain Eukaryota; kingdom Metazoa; phylum Chordata; class Actinopteri; order Gobiiformes; family Gobiidae; genus Knipowitschia; species Knipowitschia caucasica. The sequence continues at coordinate 33,508,379 of OZ035838.1, read as the reverse complement.
GTTTGTACACTTGCATTTGTAAATGTTAGCTCTGATTCGACTTGTGTGCCTATCTCCCTAACTTCAACCCCGACCTGTACAGCGACGTCTTTGCACTCGATTGGTCCTTTTTGGGTCTCTACACCAGCACAAACCTGAGCCCTTCTTTTCTCCTCTAACCTAGTGTGCAGCTGCTGTTTCTCAGCCTTCAGCCCATCTGACTCTCTCGTCCATTTGTTTGTTAGCCTTGTATGTCTACTAGCTCTGACTGTTTCTACTTCTAGGATCTTTTCGTCTGATTTTTTTTTAAGTTCCACATAGTAATCTGTTACAGCCAAGAACTCTGAATCCAGACTCTGTTTTTCCAAAGTCAATCTTTGGATTTCTAAATCCATTCTTGAATATATGATTATAATAATCTAAAATTAAAACATCTTCAACAATTGCCAATTGCCTCCCCTCAATCTACTACCCCTAGACTCTCCTGGCCCTAACCCTAGGGCCTAGGCTATCATTGCTTCAAGACAGAATGTGATTATGTCATCAAAGGTTACCAGGGTAACCTCTCTGCATAAAGACCAAAGGTTTCTGTCGCCACGGCGATGGGTAGAATCCGGAACATGACAACATGGAAGCCATTTGAAAACTCTTTGTTAATAATAAAAATGATAATAAATTTTATTTATAACGCACTTTACATTTTAACGAAATCTCAGACTGCCGTTTTAAACGCCTTTTGTTGTGTACGTGCCGTTTTAAACGTAATTTGTTGTGTACATGCCACTGATTAGCAACAAAAGAAGCCTGCCCTTTCATGGTTATTTGAGACATTTCATTTCATTTTCTCTGTCTGCCACGCTCAAAACTGACCATGAAAATAGAGAATGCGTCGTCGCTTAATTTCTTTATGTTGATTATCTAGTTATTATTGATTATGAGTAATAAAATTGCTTTGTAAAAATGTATATCATTGTTTTTTCAACTGCAATGACATGGGACATCATATTTGATCATAATTGCCTCTTTGATGAAGTTATAAATGTAAAAATAAGTTAAAAGCCAAACAACTTTCATGCCCACTACTTCCACAAATTGGTCTAGTTCCGATATCCAAACGAACAGTCCACAAAGATCCGCCACAGAGATTTCTCAGTCAGTCTCAGTCAGAGAGCACCAGCCCCTCACTGATCCTCCTGCAGGTGGTGAATCCAGAGGAGGATGGATTGTACATAGATTATATTCTCGGTAAATCATCATGAATTGGCCGTGAGCAGTGGCCCTGGCGGTTCTTCTTTTGTTCAGAAAGGAGGGGCGTCTGTCTGGCCAGGCTACGGTAGTTTGGGATGGAAATTTGTGCAATTAAATCAAGGTTTTACTTTTCTGCCACATCACCCAGCCCTGAATTACTCAAAGAACACTTTAAGCCTGGACCAAACATTTTTGCACCTTTGAGCCAAGAGAGAAAGTGTCCCTCCTCAATACGGGTGGTGGTCAGGTGGTACTAAAATTCGGAATATTTTGTTGCCTTGGCGGCGAGGCAGCAGACAGAGGTTAAGTGGCTCCATGAGTTGGTTTACCGACGCGCCCTGATTTAGTCTGTGGTGCAGGGCAGAGCTATCATTAGGACCTCGACCAGGCGCACCACCGCGGCACAGCCCCATCTTCCAGGATTTAACTTTGGCTCCGAGAGGTTTCATGTAAGATAAATTATTATGATAGAAATGTCATTGCGTGTTTTCAAATCCTATTATTTCAGAAAAGGAAGATCTTAATTTGCATAGTTGCTTAATGTGGCTGAATGTACTTTTTGGAGTTTTTCTATTTTTTTTAGATTATAGAATATTTTAACTATGTAACCTAAAATATTAATGCAACACCCTCTTAGGCTGTGTGTGGTGGTGAGTCACAGCAGACATAATTGACACTGACTTGTCCCTTCATCTAAAGTCAGCCTATTTATAGCCTGTGCCACTTGCGGTTTGACAATTAGGGGAGTGATTCAGTTGTGTTCATACGTGTAATTAGCCGTTCTGAACAAGACTGCAGAGGTGGCTGTTTCCTTTGCACTTGTGTTGTAGAGTGCATTCAACCTTTGTGTCGCCCATAAACACAGTAAAACAGACTCTCCAGACTCTAAACCGCAATTTGAATGTAAATACAAGCGTAGCATATTGTGTGTTTTTGAATAAAGAACATATTCCATTAGCCCCTTCGTTTTAAAAGGCTCTTTTCACTTTGGCGTGTTAGTCGTCCCCCATTTGGGCTTTGTTACGACATGACGGAACAACAATGATCAAATTATCACAATTCTTAAGGAGGGCTTTTTTCCGCTGCACTTTGTCAACTTAATGTTAGCTTGCATACAATTTTTACTTAGCATTCATGGCAAATCTAAAGAGCAGCCTTTTTAAGAAACCAATTAGAAACTTTCAGCCCATTTTGAAGTCACTATATGCCACTTTTGTTGTCTTCTCTGATAGAAAGCTGCTTTGTGTCTCTTGAGGTTTGAAAAAAACCCGGTGAAATACATTCATTTTATGCCAACATCAGGAAATCATATGCTGCGATCTCCTGCTTTCTCCCAACTGTTTTTACTTTAACGCTAATATACTTTTCCTTTTCACACTTCCAACATATTTCAGAGCAAATGTTTGACACGTGCGGAGACTACACAGCTGCATTTGAGCACCGCCAGTACCAACCTAAAACCAAAGACAGAATGGAAAATAAAGGTGATTTCATTTAAGAGGGCTTTATAACATCAATGTTGGAATAACAGACTGCACATTGTACTATTTGAACACATTCAGAGCTGTTGCACTCTGCAGTCATGGATTTGGCTACATCTTGCTAACCCAATACCCGATGTCCAAACTTTTATCCATACAAACATTGTATACAACAGTACAAACTCATATACACACAAAAAAATCAACTTATTTATTGTTTTAATAGTTTTATATACGGCTGTTGCTATATTGACCTTGATTTCTGATTTGATTTTTTTAGAAATACTGTAAATAACCTATCTTTTATCAACATCATTAACTTAACATTTTATCCAATCACAATAAAAGAGTACAAATTAGTGAAATAGGATCAATGCATGTTTTCGGTCCTTCCTTTTCATCATGAATAAATGAAACTCACACGGTCCAATTAAAATCAAAAGGCAGCAATCATGTAGCAGTAACCGAGGGACGGTTACTGCTACATGATTGCTGCCTTTTGATTTTAATTCAAGTAATGAAAATTTCGATCCACAAAACGTTCAATTTCCGATTTCTGGCACAGCCCTAGTTCTATAGTTTTAATTATAGATTCAAATCAAGTATAAATCACTTTTCTTAATGTGACAGGACTTGGCATATGTAGAAAGAAAAGTCGGATTTCATAGACCAGACACAGTGAGAGATTTTGGCCAAGCAGAGACACTATACTCGAGACCACGGGACCCGATCGGGGAACATCAGTAATGGGTTCCGGCTGTCCCAACAGCTCTGATCACTTCCAGAGCGGCACAGTTCTGTCTCGCACCGGCCCTTTTGAAGATCTCTCTGCACTCATACTTGGAGCGTCTCTCCTTTCCATGTTTCTACTGAGAAAAAACAGATTGGTCCAACCTTGATGTAATGTTTGTAAATACAGTATACCTTTGTACTTTGGCCAGAGATTGTTACGATTTTACTCTTGATATTTTAAAATCTGAGGCTGGATGCTTGTTGTGATTTGCTTTTTATACCAGACTGGAGAAAGCATCATGGAGTAACCCTAACCCTGACCATTGCTTAAGAAGGCAGCGATTATTGAATAAGAATAAAGCTTTTGCAGAGATTTAGTTTTGTTCACTCGTGGGAATAGCTCAGATTAAGAGCTCTTTTATTCCTCCCACAGTGGGGAAATTTCAGCTCAAGTTCTGGTGTAACCGTGTGTCTATTTAAAAGGGACATTTGCATAGTTGTAAGTATATGAGTTTCAATGACCCCCTTGTGTGTCCAGTCAGGCATGTGTCCAGACTAAGATGAGGTTACAAGAGCACCTGTCCTTCTGTTTTGGGATTGCGTTGCCGTGGATGGTAGTGCTCCATTGGAAGTTGTCTGGCTGAAACCAATGCTTCCTTTTTATGTCCAAAACAAACATGCTATTTTTGTGGCTACAAGTTAATGTGCTGTGAAAGCCCCAAACGAAATGACTGTATTTAGAATCAAATGAAGCTGAAAATACCCAGGTGTTGCACAGACACACGAACACATCATCACAGACTAGGTCAACGCAGGCTGCAACCAAGAACGTGCACCTGTGGGAAAGTCATACGAGTTGTTGTGTGGTTTAATTGTTAGCTTTTTGATTTAGTCGGAGCATTGAAAAGTATGGTGGGGCTTTTTTCTTTGTTCAGTATTTTTTGAAAGAAGCATTTGTGTCTCTTTGCATGTAAAAAGAAGGTTACTTTTGGTCAGTGGCAAAAGATAAACGTGATGCTCACAGCTCAGGTAGAGGGAAGAATGCACAATTTGTTTATTATTGCACACAGCTTTCAGACATATTTAAAAACCTAAATCAAATATAACACCCCTAAATACGTCACATTTAGACACAGAGTGATTGTGTTTCCATAAGTAGCATGCTGAGTAAGTAGCAATGAATAGACTGAATAGAGCTCTTTAAGAGCTTTCAACCAAGGTATGGAGTTTTCATATAAGTCAAATATAAGTGCATTTCAGCTGTTGTTGTTGTTAAACAGATTACCTGTGCCTGCTTTAAAATCTGGGGGGTTGAGAAACTAATCCAACCCAGTGACTGACGAGCATGATTAAAAATACATACAAATACTATAGTATTAACTTCATATAAAGTCTAGGCACTATAGTAGATAAGCAGACATTATGTATTATTATTAGGGCTGTCAAACAATTAAAGTTTTTAATTGAGTTAATTACAGCTTAAAAATGAATGAATCGTAATTAATCACATTTCGAACTATCGACAAAATTATGCCTTATTTTTCTGTAAATGGTTCTTTAAATGGAAATATAAATGACGACATAGTGTACATATGTTCTGTTTTTGTTTATTCTAACAATAAATCCACATAAAACAGCATTAACATTATTCACATTTTGTCTTTCTGTAGTAGACAGTGTTTTTTCTAAGTTATATTAAAACCCGTAGTTTAATTGAAAAGTTGAGCCCATTGATTCAGCTGTGTATGAATTCAGGCCATAAAAAGTGCTGAGTAGAAACTTTGCGTGACGCTCTCCTAGGCCGCGCCCCCTATAGCGTCTGCAGCACATGTCAACAACAGCAGCATGGCAGGAGAAGGCGGCTACACCTCCTCTGGCTGTAACTGTAGACACAGCAGTAAAACAGCCCAAAAGACGAAACGGTGAGAAGGAGAAGAGGGAACTCAAGCAAAGAAATGATCAAAGAAGAAATCAAGCCTGGGTGAACATAGCTAGCTTACATTGTATCTTCCGGAGAAGCCTGTGGGTGCGGACCGCCTCGGACTAACTTTGGACGCGAAACTAGCGGTAATCTTTCAGTTATTGTACTGTATATTTTGTTAGCATTGCTTTGGTGTCATTTCATCAGTGATTGTTTACAGCTTATAGGAAGTTGTGCTAATGCTAACTAATGCCTACCTGAAATGTTACCATCTCACACGCATGTGTCCGTGTCACTTCGGATTGTTATTATGCGATGCATGGACGGGACATTCAGCACATGCAAATTAAAAAATGAATTAACGTGTGTTAACGCTGTAATTTTGACAGCCCTAATTATTATATGAAATAATGAAAGTGTCCGCTAAGCTGTCATGCATGTTCAACGTTTATAAAAAAGCAAATGAGAATTGACTTTTATTATGTAAAACATTAAGCAGTTTACCTAAGTAAGTAAAATAAAGCTTGAAATCTGTTTATTAGTACTCTATATTGCCAAAAAGGTTGTTCTTCTAACATTTTATTTACTCTTATTTAGTACTTTTCCAGATATTTTGTGCAGTATTCTACCTTTGTAGCCAGAGCTGCCCTGGGGTAGACTGACTGAAGCAATACTTCTGCCAAATGTCATTTGTGCCACATTTATACTAAGCAAGCTGGTAAAGTGTCTTGCTAATAACCACAACCAATACATGTTTAATTCAGCGCTTCATGAGTTTACATTTTTGAAGAGTATGCCACACTATGAAATAAATCCCACACCATTATTTTTGTGGTTTTTTATCAAATAAGCAGTATTTATGGATGTGTTTTCTGTGCACAAACGGGCAAATTTGGGAGTGAGAGGAGCATGTGTGCTGACAGTTGGTCTTGTCATGTGACCACCCTTGGCAGACCCGTGGGATCTAGGCGTGCTGGTTGGCTGCTTGTCATTGCGAGGTCACCCCTGATTGGATGGTGGTCAACTGCACAGCCACACCCCTCAGTGGTTAGGCTAATCACTACATTGCAGGTCCATAAAAAGTGGTCTGAATGATGCGCTGCCAGCAGCAGAAACGTTGCTGTCCTGACGACCGTGTATCTCTGACATTACTTGCTGTTGTCATTTTATATTAATACACTCAAACTATTGACTCAATTTGTGGTCAGTTAACTTCAACACACTTCCCATTCTGTGATTATTTTTGTCAGATCCCAATGACCTTCCACCACAACCAACTGACAATGACATAGAGCCGTGATATAATCCTAGCGCATTCACGAGTCATTACCGGCCTGACATCGACAGTTTGTGGCTTCGGCTTCACTGCCTCACAGCTCAAAACATTGACACAAAATTATTACCTCTCGCTCTGAGAGTGGAAACAGTGGTGAGAGGAGAAACGCCGGAAACACAAACTTGGCAGTGAGTGGTTGTGTGAGTTTGATCCTCTAAGACAGGCTCTTTGGTCAAGGTGAAGGATTGTTGTGAAAACAATAAGCCTGGATCTCCTTTTTCCGTCCCTGCAATTCATAAATGTAATTCTTTTTGGCTGCTGCACCAATAGTAGTTATGCTTGCACTGGTGCTAATAATCTGAAAATTGTTTCTCAAGAAAACATCAGTTTTGTCATAAATTAACATCAACAATAACAATAGTAATACTTACTAAAAGTTACTTTTTTAAATATAAGTCAGTAATTAGTGAGAGCAGAAGAAAGGTCAAAGTCAGAGTGTTTAGATGTGAAGTGGAAGAATTGAACAAATAAGTTTTACTCATGCTGTGACAGCCCATGGTTTTGGGACCTTCAATGCTCATTTGTTTGGAGATTACTTTGCAAACCAGTCAGTTTATCCCAAATGTATATATTTTGCTTCATCCTAGTCCTGTGACTAAATAGACCTAATTTGAGCAATCCAAATCCTTGGTGTAACTGGCCGTTCTCAAAGTCCTCTCAAGTAACAAGCTTAATGTCCCGGGTCACTGCCTTCAAGTCGGAAGTAAAATCCCAAATCAAGCCTGGAGTTATCAAAATAGTCAATGTCCCAACTTGTAAGTCCACACCTTTACTATAATATGTCACTCAGTAATGAGACGTGCCCATTGCCACTGACGTTTCACTCCTGTTCCTTCTTCTTCGCCTCACATCCATTATTCAGTCAAACTCATCCAACACTCTGATATCCTTGGCTTATCTGGCGTGTGAAATGGGCCTCTACACTCCCGTGATGTGGTCAGACGAGCTGGCTTCGCACAAGCAGGCAGAGACAAGCCAGAGAATATGGGAAAGGACTATTTCCTGAGAGGAATATTGATCTGATCATCTCTTCCTTCCTTGGTCAGACTTTGGAGGACGAGTGACAAGACGAGGGTAGAGAGGGAGTGGAGGAGACAGCGCTGAAGACACAGATAAGGGGATGGATGGCGCCGGGGCACTATTTTCTCTGACAGTTTGGTGCACACAGGAAATAGATGAATAATATATCCACAGTATCTCTCAAGTGGTGTGGCTCGCGAGCACTCTATTACGACCACAAACCTCCAGTCTGCAAATGCCCCACGTGAAATACAAGACCTTCATGTTCACTTGCTTTTAGGCAGTTGTAAAAAGAAACTTTGCAGAGATACCTTTTGGCTTTATTGAACCATACATCAATTCTCAATCTCCTCTTGTTGATGTGATCTGGAAATGGACTCATCAAGAGGATATGAACAAACCACAATGGTTTTGATTGGGCCAAATAGGGCACCTCAGTAAGTATCTTTTTATTCCCCTCGAGCTTGTATTACAGCGCAGGCTCTCAAGATGGAAAGATCTGATCTCAGTGTTCGCTTAGACTTTAGAATATGGATATTATGATGTTACAGCTCATGTGTGACTTCATTCATCTGGACTAGAGTTGCACTGATCACAGGAAGATTCACGGGATCAGTGACTCTCAGAATGTGCTTCTAACACAGACCAATCACCTTTTCACTTAAAAAAAATGAATCAACGATGTGAAGGCCCCCTGCTCCGCCGCATCCGTGTCCCTTATCAAGCTTTTCAGCTCTCCCTCGCTCCTGTCAGTCTTCTTTTATCCAGGTGTAACCGCTGCCAGCGTCAGTGTTCACTAAGGAACACTGCCGACCTGACCTCACATGTTGTGCATCTGAGCAATCATTTGAAATAATGTCAGAATGTGCAAAATGAAACCACAAGTGTCCACCGTTACTTTACGTTACATGCTGCTGACATGTACAGATGTACTGTATACATACAACTATACAGTTCTTGCACTAGGATATACAGTACTTTATACTTTCTTTACTATACTACAGTTAGCATAATCATTTTATTTATTATATGTATGGAGTTTTTGTTCACTTATCTTGTGCTGTGTGCTCTTCATTCCTACTGTTCTGTAACTTGTGACACTCAAAATTCCCCACTGCTGAATAAAGTATCTCTTAATCTTAATTATTGTCAGCGTGTGCTCTGGTCACAGGCCCCTCCACTGCATGGACCACTTTTTCCAAAGCTCAGGTGCGTGCAGCGATGCAGCTTTCAGTCATCGCATCAAAACACAGTGTGGGGTAAAATATGACAGTGCGGGGAAAATGATTCACCGCACGAATGAAAATGATTAAAATTCAAACATACAGTATATTTGGTGTTTCACGGTTTATTGTTTAATGGCAAATTAAAAAGGGGCGACAGTCCGAGCCCACCACAAGACCATCTCCACCGACTCCCACTGATGTCTACTGTTGTTGTGTCCTTGGGCAAGATACTTAACCCCACTTTACCTGAAGCCCCTGCTGAAAGATCAAGGCTCTGCTCTCAGTGAAAGAGCAGCCATCCTCCTGTGGGTGGACTCACCACCTGCATCAGAGAAGGGCTGGTGCTCTGGGAAGTGGGTGGCAGCTGATTGCCGCAAATGGACAGAGGGGAAGAAAATCAACATTGGATCAACATTCAACATTCTGCTGGTAAAAAAATAACAAAAAAACGAAAGGTGCATCTATAATCCCAACACATATATAATTGTGTATTTCCCAAGAGTGGCACAGGCCCTGAAATCTGAAGTGAATATATACATTTTTACCAAATGCAAACCATGTCCAAGTCCAGCACAGACAGGACAAAGCTGCTAACCCCGGGCCAGGATAATTACAGTGTACAGGTTTATGTGTCCTCTCAGATATCACTGGGAACCAACAGCTCAGTCTCAAAGCTGCCCCTCTCCTCTGGCATGCACCACTCACATGTAAACTATTCATGAGGCTCTCTCCATATTTCATCTGGTGCAAATGGAAGTTTGGTGTCACACCAGAAAGAAAGACGAGGAACAAAAGCAGCAGATTGAGAGAAGAGCTGTGGACAGTAGCTGCAACCAAAGAAAGTGGACGGGAGAATATGGAAATGAGCACAAGAGAGGAGACTTCTCAGTGAAAGACACAACTTTATCTGTGTGGAGTTTGCATGTTCTCCCCGTCTCTGCGTAGGTTTCCTCTGGGTGCTCCAGTTTCCCCTGATTGCTAAAATCATGTACAACTGTGGGACAGCAGATGCAAATAAGCCCACGGCCACAATACGGAGAGCTGTATTCTTTAACCTGCACCGTGCCCAACCAAATAAACAATAAAGAAAAAAATGAAATGTTCCGACTCCAATTCATCAGTCAATCAATCAAATGTCATATGAAACATGTGGATTGGGATAAAGGTCAATTCTGAACAAACTTCTCCCCTATAGTTCCTTCAGTTCTTCAGAGGAAAAGGACAATACCAGAGTTTCCTCGTACAGTATAGTCTCCGCAGAGTTTGAAGAATCTACTCTCAAATTAATTCAGCTTTGTTAATATAAGCTACTTAAAGGACAGTTTCAGGTGTGCTGTTGCCGGGTAAATTCTTGAGCCACACTGTAGCATCTCTTCAGAACAATAATGCCTTTATATTTCTGCCCCCCATAGGTTAAAAAAAACAAGTATAAAAAAGTGTTTTCCACAACAGTCACTGATCGTCGGCTTTGTTCATAGACTAGAATATTATTACACATACCTTTGATCACACATCCTGGGTGTATGCGTACCTTGGTGTCACAGAAAGACTAAGAAGACAGAGACTGAATTGTGATTTAGTTAAGAGTGAAATAAAGAACCATAGCATGAGGGAGACAGTGAGACAATCAGTGAGATGGGCTAATGAATGTAGATCAGCGGGTGGTTCCCCCTCCACAGGGAGCTGCCCCCAGAACCGACGGGGCCTGGCTGGCAGTAGTAATTGAAAGTAATGATAATTAATATCATTGGCATAATCACCATTCCTTATTACTGGGAAGTTGTTTATAGCTTCCTCTGAAAAGGCAGAAATAAGACGCAGTTGGTTCAAAAGCAGGAAATCTCATTAACCTTTTAGCAATCATAATCACGTTTAATATTAGGGAGGGAGAGGCGATGGTGTTTTGAAGTCATACTGTGTGATTACAAGCAAAGATTAAAAAAAATAACATGAATACATATTGCAGCGCTTTTCCCCTCTGTTGGACTGAGAATTGGTGTTAAATCTTGAAATTAGGTTTGATGTCAGGGATAACACGTAGGGATTAGCACACGGGGGACTCCTTTCATAAATGCATTATGTGTTTGGAGACGGCCTTAACATTTTAACATGCATTTGAGAAGCAAATGGTGCTATTCAAATAAGGACAGAGATAAGCAGCGGACTCTGACCAGGAACTAAGTGAAATGTATTGTGGCTGCATATACAAAAGCCATTTTAACCTTTGCCTGCTGTCTGTACACATGTATTATTACTTTTTCACCAAGTTTATAACAGGGTTTATGGAGGATTCTTGGTGAGTAAAGACTGAAGACTGCATCATGTTTCAATTTGAATGTTTTTGAATATCTCCTAATCTATTGTGTCATTCGGATGTGGTGACACCCGAGAGAAAAGTCTTGATTTTGCATTTGTATTTCTATTTTCCTGGCTTACACTTACACTACTGTATGTTATGAAATGATAAGATTCAGACAGAGTCAGTTTCATAAAGGTGGATGAGACAAGCTTAATAATTGCAAATAGCTGTGAACAACTTCCTTCGCCCTTCCTTTGACTGTCAGACTGTACAACAAACATGTAAGAGTTAAAAATATGCACTATTTTTAGGTTGCTAGTTAGACATTTTTATATTTGATGCACTTAAGTGTTTATATGAATGTGTTTTCTGCTGCTGGACATCTGAATTTGGGGGATCAATAAAGAATCTATCTCTACATCCAAACAGCAATATGAAGCTCTCTTTCTACAATCCCTGATTTTAGCCAACTGCGGCTTATTAGCGACAAGACACATGTAGAAGCTAAATTAGTCCGAGCTCCCGAGGGACATGCAAATGAGTAGGACGTCCAGGGTGACTCACCTTCTTTTTATCATGCAAACTCCGCTCAGATAAACTGTGCGTGGAGATCAGCAGGTTTAAATGTAGGCTGTTGGTCTGAGTGAGTTGAGTTACAAGTAATGAATGCTCTGGTTTAAAAGCGGAATTAATGGGGAGAAAGACCAGTGAGTGTAAAACGCAATACTACGTGCACCAGACACTAAACGGTAAAAAGGAATCAGGAAACTATAATGAGGATGGCGCAAAGATTTACTGTTATTTTAAATCCACCAAAAGCTATTCAAAAGAAATAAAGGGAGCTGCTTATTCATTTAAACGGCAGAACAATTGTGTGTGCTTAGCGGCAACAAATAGATACAACATAAATACACAGAGGACAGGACCAGATGCGTACTTTGTTACCATAAAAATTAAAAATAACCATTTGCGAACTCTGCATCATTTGTTGCACATTGTGGTGAAATGCCGGTACAAGGGCGTCTTCTGAATGAGATATTGAGTTGTATTGACATGATGTAATTGCAGCAATAAGTAGAGCCCCCAAGAAGCTCCTGTTGATCCGTTTCCTTTTCTACAATTTTCCACATCTCAATCCGTGTGCAAAGCCTGTATCTGTCTTTCATTCTGTCTCTCACTCATACGCACTCCTCTCTCTCTCTGTCTGTTGGACCACCCAGACAGTCTGCTCATGGGACGTCCCAGCTGTTCCCCTGCTGTGGCTTCAGTTTGTGTTACTTTGTTTCCGCGTGGCTAAGACTGAGACCGCCCTGGCTGCAAATCGTACCCAGCAGATTTCCCTATACGCTCGTTTCTTGTTAGATGTGTTTTTGTGTCCAGCGCAGGTGCCTCCGCAGACTGAAAAGAGGTTAGTCTAAACGTGATAGTGCACTGTAGGGAAAAAGAATAATACTCATTCAGAGGTGGTTTTACACCTGTGTGCAGGTCCTGACCGCTCCCTCCAGCGCTAAAGGGCCTTTGTGGTGTGTGATGTGGGGAGGCACACACACACAAGAGCCTTGGCAGGGCGCTTTGTTCTTGTCAGATAAATGGCAAATTACCAAAGGTTGTGAATGAAAATTGAGAATATATCGCATGAGAAACCATAGCCCTATGGGGACAATGACAACAACTTTTTTGGATCCCAGTGTGATCTGTGTCCATTACATATAACAGATCAAGACCAAATGGCGTGTCGACCCAGGACTGGTATTGTGAAAGCTTGTCAAAATTAGTGAACCCATGTCGGCTTTCATCACAGGAAAGACAGGAGCGCGTCAAAAGAGGGTCAAAACAAACGTTCAACCTTCCATAATAAATCTTAAATATGTAATGTCACTCAGGCCCGTCCTAAGGGCTGTGCGACCTGTGCCGTCGCACAGGGCCTCGCACCACACAGGGGCCTCGCAATCTTCCTTCCTTTTATTTTATTTTATAAATACACTAGTTCAAGGGTCCCCAAAGGGCAGACTGCACTCCAAATTTGGAACCCTAAACCCCTTTCTCTGGACCTCTTTGATTTCGTTTGATCAAAAGAACATTTTTACAAGTAAAGTCAAATTTTCACCAAAAGCGATTTGTAAACAGGCAGGCGCGCGGGCAGCTATGTATGCAACGGGTCCTCCGAAAAAACTGTCAGATAACTTTAGCAGTGTCTGAGTGAGATACAAAGAAAGTAACGGGAATGATGCAGTGTTGGAGGAGAGATGATACTCGAGGAGGAGGTAGCAGTGAGACAAGTGTGAGCAGAAGGAGCAGACCCTTTGTGTGAGCTAGAGGAGGAGAGGAGGAGGAGGAGGATGAGCAGTGAGACAGGAGTGAGCAGAGAGCAGACCCTATTACTTTTGAGCAGCGGATAGGGAGGAGGAGGAGCAGCGGTGTGACAGGTGTTGTGAGCAGAGGAGGAGGAGGAGGAGGCAGCGGTGTGACGAGGTGGTGTGAGCAGAGGAGGAGGAGGAGGAGCAGCTGTGTGAACAGGTGTGTGGAGCAGAGGAGGAGGAGGAGGAGCAGCGGTTGTGACAGAATGTGTGAGCAATAGGTGGAGGATCAGCGGTGAGACAGGTGTGGTGAAGCGCTGCTATTTGCCAATGTTTAGTCCGAATATCCACATCACAAACATATTTTTTAAAAGCTTTAGCAAACCACACTGTATGGTCTAGCTTTAGCTAGCTGGAGTGTTTATTTGTTGTGTGTGCAGAGTGTGTGGAGGAGGAGGTGAAGAGTATTTTGTTGTTTGTCAGTGTGAAGGAGGAGGAGGTGGTATGTTGTCAGAGTGAGTGGAGACATGGCAAAACAACCGTTATTTGATGAGAAAATAATAATATTGACTCCGCCTCATAGCCATTTTTGGCGCATTTTTGCCAAAATCTACTAACTATTAGAAGAAAAAGATCCTTTGTGGTTCAATCGTATTGAGTTGCTCTAAAGCATTTTGTGCCCACAGGACAAACATGAGTACATGTCAGCTAAAAAAACCGCGACAAATATGCCACTAGAGTGTGTGTGCGTGTGTACGTTTGCGCGCGCCAAACGCAGTGCCTTGGAGCGAAGACACTCCGGTTACACGCGTGCTGATCTCGTCACAAGCACCAGCGCGAGGTGGTGTCGGAATTCATGTCAAAGATTAATAACAGGAAAAAACTTTTCCTCAGAATCTGGAAAAGAAAGTGTCCAGGGACAGGGCCTCGCGTTTTCTGAGTTCGCAACAGGGCCTCGCACCACCCCCTTGGACGGGCCTGATGTCCCCACTAGCACAAGCACCCAGGGCATCTTTATAAGTAAAAGAGCAGTGCATACAACAGCGCAAAACCTTGACCCAAAGAGCTTTACATGGCTTCAACCTACTGTGGATGTTTTATGAGACTTTTGCTGCAATTATGTTAAAGCTGAACTTGGCAATACAAGAATTTTTGATTATGTGAAGGTCGAAGCAAACATATCTATTGACATCGTGGCAGGTGCTGAGAGGAGCTTCTTTGTTTGGTCTTTTATTATACCATTGTGCATGTTTCAAAACCGCATCTTTTGTCATTTTCTTCACCACGCAGACATGGGGAGAACATGCAAATTTAACACAGAACAGCCCCGTCTAGAGGTTCTGCCTTGGATCAGCGGGTCAGAGCTGTGTTCCCATCTGGCCACAGCTGCATCAGAGTCTGCTGTTGATCTCATGGCCTCGTAGCTGGACTGATTTTCCTTCTGCCTCTTGTCGGCACCTCTTCCCTGCCAATGCCCCTCCTATCGGCCAATGCCCCTCTTTTCGGACAATGCCCCTCTTTTCGGCCAATGCCCCTCCTATCGGCCAATGCCCCTCCTATCAGCCAATGCCCCTCCTATCGGCCAATGCCCCTCTTTTCGGCCAATGCCCCTCTCGTTGTCTCTATCTGAACTCCAGTCCCTCCTCCATCTTCCACCATCACACAATTACCAAAATTCGCGCTGGCCTTGGACGTGTACAATCTGCCTAATCAGCGAGCCAAGTCAGGTGTGTGGCCTCGACGACAGTTATGTGTAAGTATCAAAAACACACTTAAAACACACTTTGTGGCTTGTGACAAAATGCAACAGTTTAACATTTTGGAACTCAGTTTATATGAGATTTTCAGGCCATCCTTGTTCTCTGGTTGTAAAGTTTACTATAATCCTGGCTTTACTATAGTAGGGTATACTCAGAGGAAGGGTGTTTGTTCCAGGGCCCGGGGTTGCCAGGTGAGTGTGGAGAGATCTGCCTCATTAGCGAAACACAACAAGAGCCTCAGGGGCAGAAATAAGGGCAAGTCTTCCTTGGTGTGCTCATCTTTACACATCTGCAGCGTTTAGCTCGCAGATGGGTCAACTCAGGGCATCATCAATGATCCTGCTTATGCACCCTGAGGACACATCACCCCTGAAGGTTTGAGACAGGGGGGTGGACCTCCTCCTGGTGAGCCCATCCTGACAATCAATGGATCAGGAAGTGAGATATCAAAGTAGCACCAAAGGGCTTCTTTGTCTTTCAAACCCTGCAGAGGCTGAAGGCAGTCTGCAAGTACTTGACAAATTGGGGTATCTATTACCTGAATAGTTCAAGAAATACAATACAATAAAAATAAAAATAAACAAATAAAGATAAACCACCTTGATATTTTAAGTAACACAAACCCTGTTTCATAATATTACTACGGAAGAAACATTTTCATGGTGCAACTCATTGAAATGGTCCTGTTTTGACTGGGGACTTTCTATCTTGGATGTGTCCCATTAGCCGTAGTGCTGTAGTCTCAGTGGAGTCCCTAAGCCGAGGTGTTTTGTGCGTATGAGGGAAGGTGGGGGTTGTTGAAAAATAAATTGTGTTTGTGATCTCCACCAGTCCCACCGCAGAGACGAGGAGGAAGAGGGGTTAACCTGACTTTAATGAAAGTACTACGTAATTCTAATTTCAACCTTCAATGGAAACTTCAATTTATCAATATTTTTCACCAAAAAGGTGATGTTACAGGTTGTGATAAAAATTTGCAGAATTTTTTTCCTCAAAATTAAACACCACTTTTTATTTTAATTCAAATACATTCTCTGCACTTGTGTAAAATCTTTCACATGTTGTCATATTTCCACTGCTGGTGGCTTTCTTTAACCTGAAATGGCTTTAAGAGCCAGAATAAAAGGGGTAATTGTATCAGCCATGACTTTACTGCTTCCTCCGGCCCCTCCCCCTCTGACTCACTTGTTGCTGTCCTATAGCATTATGCTCCGTGTTAATATTGGCCTGAAACCCCCAACCCAACACACAACTCAATAAACATGCTTTTATAGACCCAATGGATGATACGAAGAAATGAAGACTGACATATATGAGCATTTCCGTAAAAGGCCACATGGCTAAACACGTTATTTTAGCTCTTATTCTATTTGGTTCAAAAAGCCAGCGTTTATTGAAGGATTCCAGCTTCCAATTCTCTATAAATGTTGCACTGGAATATTTCTCACTGGACAAATTCTGAAGTATAGCTTTACGTTTCTTGAATTGATGCCCGTATCTGCGGCAGGAGCTTCTATACACATTATATTTTTGACACTGTGTCTGCGTCCTCTCTTTTCTTGGTAAAATTCCGGTGTTGCCTTGTTGTAGATTTATTTCCAAAGCCTTTCGTTGTTGTGCTT
Source organism: Knipowitschia caucasica (assembly GCA_964034765.1). Taxonomy (NCBI): domain Eukaryota; kingdom Metazoa; phylum Chordata; class Actinopteri; order Gobiiformes; family Gobiidae; genus Knipowitschia; species Knipowitschia caucasica. The sequence continues at coordinate 33,491,458 of OZ035838.1, read as the reverse complement.
TTGAGTGACTTCTCAAATAGAATTGATCCTATTGAATTAAATGTCTTCTCTGTAAACCTCAAAATCGATCTAGATTGACATGCACCTATCGACATTTGAACAGTTAGAACATATGCAATTCAGCACAAAGACAAAGGTTAAAACAAGTTAATCTGTAAAAATACAACATTGAGTAAATAAACGGTGAGGGGATACTGGCTCAGCCCTTTAAAGTTGAGTTTAAAGAATGCAGTATGTTCAAGAAAAACAAAAGTATATATATTTTCTTGTCTTTCTCTTTGAACAGCCACATTTCACACATTGGTATGGATTTCCCTTTTTGACGTTAGTTTAGCTTCTGCGGCTCACCTCCCTGTTGGCGTCCAGGCTGCAGTTGGTTATACAAAGCCTCCAGTCCACGTCTTTTTACACACACTCCCTCCCTCCTCTTCCTGGCTATCGGACATCAATCTAGCCCGCACCGTCTGCTAAGCCTCACTGGGCAATTAACCACATTGAGAGTGAAAGCTCTAATCAATCCCTGGCCTCCTCCATCACACACTATAGAAGCATGCACACACACATAGTCACGGCGAGGTCTGCGGACGGACACCCTGCTCCCTGTCGCTTCAAGGACACACTTTCTCATGTGCTACAACTCACGGCTCGCACTTTTGAACATTGTAAGAGACTGAATGGTTTGCCTTAAGCAGGTCTGTCAGTTGAAGTTTAATTTCATGGTTCTTTTGTGATTCTGTTTCACACTTGCAGAACGTAACCGGGTACTTTTTTAACTACTACTAATGCGGTTTTGCTTTACCTTTTTGTTAAGTTGCTGCAGATGTGCTTGCTACGCATTTTACAAGTACATCTTTTGTGAACTACATGAAAGAGATGAGAAATGAGTTTAGTTTATGTGGGAAACTTAGCATCTGACATTGTAATTGCATAATGTCCAGGCAGCCCCACAACATCAACACTGAATTGCAACTAATCTACAGTAAGTACATCGAAACCTTTTTTTGGTACATTCACAAAGTGCACCATCAGACTAAATTCTCTCTGCTCTAAATGTAAACCATGTGAGGAGTGGTGGCTGTAAAATTCCCCCTGTGCTGCTTGTCTCATTGATTCATGCGGGCCTAAATGTCAGCACCAGCGGGGCAGAGGACCTCAGTGACCCCCCTCCGAGAGCGGGGCGATGGGGCTAAGGCACGTCTCTAACCGGATCAGCTCAAAATAACCATTCTCTGCAGTCGTCAAAGGACAAGACACCATTGATTACTGAACTAAAACAATAATACATGGCCCTATATGCGTAAAAGCACTGCTGTGGTTTACTGTGTATGACATGGTGCCGCAAATATTTATGGCATTGCAATAATCAACCATTTATCTGTACGTTGGCTAACCCCTCTGAGTTTGTCATACATTATAAGCTATATGGGCGAGGGGTGGGGCTGGGGGCTACATAAATATCATGTCATCCTCCACTTGCTTAGAATTATTGAGTGTCCATATATTGATTTAGTGTCTTTGTTCGAACATTCATGGCTAACTTCGCTGCTTTGATCGCTTGCCATGCTATGCTAAATCTACATCAAACAGCTAAGGAATCGATGGCTCTTTCTCGTTACACAGATGATAATGGAGTAAGCATAATAGCGCAGATGCTGGAGATTGATGCTAATCCGATGCCGGGGGGAGATGGTGAAATCCGTTTTTAATATTTCTTAATCATGCCGGCAGATTGGGGCTGTAAATTGCTGGATGCAAATTGTGAAGTAAGCTGTAGAGAAGCAAACTGCTCTTTACAGTACAAGTATGAAGCCAATATGAACTAATTATTGTCAGATACATACTGCTTCTAGATCTAATCTTACAACCACGGCCTTTTAATAAAAAATTATGTAATAAACCGTACGCCTTTGGTTGTGAGGAATGTTAAACATCTAACATTTTTACATTTTCTTCTTGATCAAATTATTTTCAACAGCTCTGCATTCCTACTGGAAAGATTTAGCTTTATTTTGCAGTGAAAGTACAGGCACAAGTTAAACCGCACCTTTTCGTTCTGCACTCGTCACTCAACACCTGTCTCCATTTCGCACCAACACTGAGCCAGGCTCCATCCAGTATCCACATAAGTGACCCGGGTCAACATCAGTTGATACCCAATACATTTTTAAGGGTATGTTCACAGTTTAGGACATGATACTATGTGGAAAGGTTTGGGTGCAGAGGGGTATTAGGGGCAAAATGACTTGGTAGGCAGTGTGCACATAAAAGTGGAATCGGGTCAAACAGCACCTTCTCATTCCACACCTGTCACTCTGCAGACGTCTCCATTCACCAAGCACGAGGACCCCGGACAGTCCGCACAGTGGTGACCTGGCACAAATGCTCCCATTAAAAACATTGCAATAGGGTAAGGATTTGGTCTTTCTTTTGGTCTTTGGAGTGTGGGAAAGATAGAGCAATATATCGGTGCAGCGTGTGCAGTGAAGCGGCCGCTGTATCAGACTGTAGTGATGACGAGAGAGCAGAATCCAAAGGCAAAGACCTCGATTTCCCTGTGTTTCCCTATGTTCCTGGCCTCCTCACCTATGGTCATCGGTGAGAATCTCAGTCACACAGGAGAAGCTTGGAGTAGTGTTGGAATCTGTTGCTGTGTCTCCACAGCAACAGATTCTCCAGTTGAGATGGCTTGGGAGTTGGGACCAGGGAAGATCCAGGGCACGTTGGAAGGACAACAGTATTTCTCTGGGATAAATTTACAAATGGCCTTTATGAGTGGAGTGTCTGTGTGGGTACAATCAGTCAAATACTCAAAGCACAGGAAGTGATGATCAACATCTGGAAATGGGTCCCCGGGTGCTTCACTGCCCCTAACTGTGGCCCTAGTGGCAAAGCAAGATGGGTCAAATGCAGAAGAGACATTTCCCTACAAGGACAATAACTTAATTTAAACCATTTTCCAGGTTAGACAAGGGGCCACTCGAGGCACTGCATCCTTAATTCACGGGGGCTGTACGGATTTTTTTCCCCCCATTGACCTCAATGTTCACTAAAACGAGTTACCCACAGCTTTCCCAAAAGTCAGACTTTTTGTGGATTTTTATGTTTTTCTTTAGAAGTCCATTTGATTTCCATAATTCCACTCTTTTGTGGATCCCTGACCAATCAACGTGCGTGCTGGTTGGCCAGAATGTTCACATGTTCCTCTACGCACAAGCAAATGAGTGATGTTTGTCCCACAGTCAGCGTTGATTTGTTTAAACGCTCATGTGTTTAAACAAAAGTTGAACCACCTCTTGCCTACTGCACAAGACTGGAAGAACCAGAGCTGGCCAAAATGTGTCTTTTCCGTGTATGTCGACGTCCATGCGAGCATGTGCCAATGAGCAAAGGCCAGGACTTGAATGGATAGACATCTTTGAATTCTGGGGCTTGGTGTAGATGCCACTGCGGCCCCTGCTATCCATCAATGGATAAAGCGGAAGAAAATCTATATCGGGATGGATGGCATTCCAATAAAACAGTTTATGTGTGTAAAACCTGCTGATACAGTATAATGTGAAACACACTCACCAAACAGGTGCTGAGGTGAGGCAACTGTCCCACTCACTGATCACTGATAATGACACTACTGTGAGCCCACTTTTATTGCCTCCAAGTCTTTCTGCACCTTAGACCATTCGACACCTGAGAGGTTCCACACCCAGTATCCACCCTAACCCACTCGAACCCTAACCCTGGTCTGTTGCCTTTAATGGGGACATTTCCACCTTGTCACTGGACGAGGCCCAGGCCTAGTGCAGGTGCAAAATGTAAACAGGCAACATGGCGGGAATGACTAGTGCAGGATGAAGTGGTAAAACTCATAACAATGTTTTTATTGCAATGGAAACTAGAACCAACAACTGCAAAAAAGTTTTTTCCTGATTCAAATATATGACTTAAAAAATATAAAATAAATATAGAGGGGATGTATTACATAAATCTAAATATCACTTGTGAAACCATGGTTTTCTTTGATGTTTGACTCTTCACAGTCTTTGGTCTAATGTTTAACTTCTTTTGCAGGTCTTGTGAATAAGTGTGAAGTGTGGGGGATGGTGATCTCATTTACATCAAACTTTGGAAAGCCCTTTTGATTTCACCTCTTTATCTGGCCTGGAATGTGACTTTGACCAAACAAAGGGCTAATTGCTCTTTGACTATTGGAATGATGAAAATACTTAAATGTAAATTAAAAAAAGAATGCTTGTGCTGGACTCCCATACAAAAGTCTTTTCACAACAGACACGGCCTATTTTAGTACTCATACTTTTTAACATGGCAGGAAATGAAGGCATACGGCCTTTTTCATATCTATAGACTCTCTGTGGATCTATTAAGACACGTTCAGGTAATGCAGAGGTTTGATATTATCCCACTGTACATTTGTGATTGTAAAGCACACTGTTTAGTAAAGTCTCGTCTCCAGCGCCGCTCGGAGTCCTGTGCGTCGGTTTAAAGTTGCCGCTGCAGCGTGCGCTCTGATTGGTGGATCGGCTTCTTTCTTCCACAGCCTCAGTCAGTCACTCAGTAGAGCCGTGCCGCTGGAGAGCTCTCTCGTCGACCGCAGGCTCCAGCAAAGGACGCGACTACTGATCTTTTATTTTCCTTTTATTTATTGGTTTACCGTCTCATTGTGAACCAGAAACAAGATGTGACTTGTCAGGATCGTGTCGCGTATTCATGTATTTGTCAAGAGCCGGGAGCGAGTGCGCAAAGGCGAGTGGAAGCCGAGCTGCTCTGGCGAATGGAACTTATTGTTGTGCATTTGTTTTGACTATGTTATCCCCAAGTGAGTTTGGCTCCAGACCGTTTGCATTTGTCGTCGAGTCTTGATCTTTTTTTTGGGATTTAAAGCAATTCGTCCGTGGAAAACATCGGGAGCTGCAAGCGTTTCCTATCAAGCCGGGGATTTAAATCGTCATTTGGTGGTGCTCCGGGAAAGGCGAGAGTCAAAGAAAGAAATTCATGTGGCCATTCTCTCTAGAGCCAAACATTTTGGGGATTCCATAATGAGTAAGGAAAGACCCAAGAGGAATATTATCCAAAAGAAATATGTAAGTACACCCGTATCTTTTCTACCCAAGCTGGTGTTCAAGTTTGCGTTGCTCGTTTTGATGAAATTGCATAAACTTTGATCGCGGGCTGTGAAGGTTACAATGAGACGTCCTGAGCGCTGTTTTGGGGTCACTTTTTCATTTATGGCCACTGGTTTAAGTTACGTCCATGTGCTAACAATTATATTCTCGTATTTAAAGGGACAGCAATATTTATTCAGTGTCTCCCTTTTAGTCTTTCAACAGCGACATGTTAGCCTACCGCTGTTCCACATTGGCTTTTTACGCGTGGTCCAAAGCGCATGGTGTGCTGTAGAAAAACAAAATGCAAAACTGGTGGAATTGAATCATTGTGAAGTTGCTTACGGCTTTTGTTCGCTCTCTTTCCTCCCCTATTGAGAGAGAGCTGTGAGACGAGCCTGGCAGCCATGGCTCAGCTATTTCGGCTTCCATTTCGTCCCATGCTGAGCTGCGTTTTATGGACGCTTTAAACTCCTCCAAAACGTGCACGTGAGATCAACGTAAAGCCAAACACGACACAATCACACACGCAACTTTGCATTCACACGGTTTGTTGTATATTTGCACTACAGGCTGTGCAAATACCGAGATGTTTGGTGGAGTGTTTGGGCTCTTTTTCTCTCAATGCAAAGTGTGCGCGGAGCTGGAGAAGAGGAGGGTCATGAAATTCAGTGGATTTACGCACAATCTAAAACACTTGAAACGCTGATGGGACACGGTTTCGGTTTGTTGTTATGCCCTTGATATGAAATACACAGTGAAAGACCAGACACCTCATTCACAGACTAGTTTGAACTCTCTTGGTGTGACCTCTGCATGCGATCAGATGGGCTGAGGGCTGTCGGTGCCGCCTGCCCGTGGATAACTCGCATTATTTTTTGCGATACAATGGAGGATTAGTTTAGAGCAGCACAGGATCATCATCTGGATATGCATACATAGGACACTGCCCGTTTTAGCTGCCATGCGTTCAGTCGCATTGCAGGGGCTCATGTATGAAGACAAGAAGCAACCATTTTCTCTTGTGCGAGTTAGACTGGGGATTTTAACAGCAAGGAACTGTTCTGATTTTAAGCTATGTTATGGGTTAGAAAGGTTAGGTCAGTAGATAAACTGCTGGTCTCGCTTCATGAAGGAAACAAAGAGTCATAATCTCCTAAAGTGTGCCATGGTCCGCGTATCGCTTCATAAGTTGCGCTCTGCTGTAGTCTTTTTTTTGTTTTTTTTGCTGCTGCTGACTTCACGCCGGCTGGGCTTCTGCCTGCCTGCGTCTGGGCCTTTAAACTCTCACGTCTTTGAAGATTGTTGTTGTGGATGATCATCTTGGTCCTAATAGACGCATTGTTGGGTTTAATTGCAAGAAGCGTATCATGTCTGCTCATGCTCTCAAGCCAAAATCTGCACAGCACGCCCCCTCTCCCTCCCACCTCACCCAAACTAGTCTACATGTGCTGGAGTCTCTCAAATGTCTTCTACTGTTCTGCTCTAAGAAACCACTGCTTAGTTCACTTCATGAGGAGGTGACATTTTCAATAAGAACTAGGTTATTGAACAGTTATACACTTCTCTTCTCGATCTCACTGGCTAAAACGTAGGTACATTAATAAACCTGAATTGGAAACTGCTTTCTAAAACACATTTATTGTAAGTATTAGTAGTGCTCCCATTTCACCATTATGCTCACACTTCTAACACATTGTGTTTTCTGATTTTGTTTCTGTTTGAATTGTTTGGAAACTGTTTTGGGCCTGGATATGGTTTCAAAAATATAAATAAAAAAATGCAGAAACAGTAAGTGTTACACAAATTAACCAAAAGTCCCTATTTTAATAATGATCCACATGATGTCCCCATCTTAACTTTGGATTCGTCTTGTCAGAACTGTAGCAACAGTGTGTGTGCACATGTGTGTGTGTGTCCACACATGTGTGTCACATCTGTCATGTGCTCTCAGCAGCTGCAGCTCATGTTGAAGGTCGGCCTGGAGCGAATCTGTCTTTAAAAAGTGTCTTTACAACACACAGAGGCACCCGTCCTGTTGGCCAAGCCACCTCTGTCTTTTGAGCCGGACTCTTGCCTCTGTTTAGACCCTCCCCCTCCCTTAATTGGCGTAAGACAATTATACATGCTTGGCTAAACCATTTCCCCTGAAACATGAGTGTGAGTTGTTACCCCACCTCCCTCTGAAAAAAGAAAACATATGATCTGTCCACAGTAGATTTAGGTCAGGCCGTTGTAACAGAGAATCTTGATTTCTTGAATGTGTTCAGGCATCTTTTGATCAATCTTTGCTCACATTATAATTCTTATCTGTCAGGTCATGAGACGATGACAGGAGTATTCAAGTAGCTAGTGCTCTGTAGTTCTGTCTACATAAACATGACACACACTGTGCATATTTGTAAATGTGTGCGGCGAGTGCAGCTCGATGCAACCAGGGCCATTTTGTGCAGAGTCTGCTCTTCCTGTAGGCCCCAGCTGGGACTGGGCCTGACTCAAAGACCGCGTGTGTGTGTGTGGGACAAGCCCAGCTGCTGCAGGGGCCTTTACAAATGTAAAGAGGCTGTCAGTGTTTGTTTCATCAGGCTCAAAACTGATGACGGCCAAGTTGAAAATCCAATGCAATGTGAGTGGGAGCGTGTGTAGAGTGCGCACATAAAAGGAAAACAAAAATAGTGAGCGGGCGAGAACCTGCACCCCCCCTCTGTCCTGGGCCGTCCACATGAAATGTGGGCCTCATGTCGGTCCATGAACACAGGGTCAGGGGCTGTTTTTTCTCCATGCCTCTGCTGCATGCGCTTCATTTAACCTTATGTTTCAATGCAAATTCCTTTCATTTGCACCCATCGCGTCACGTGTGCAACATGGCAGCAGCACTTTGCTGTCTCTGTCACTATGGCTACTGAACTACGATAAAGGCAGGCTGTGTCTTATTGCCTGTTGATTTTCTGGTTCCCCATGGTTACCTTTGTGTGGAGGTGAGCCCAAAAACTCAAATACTCATTTATTATATTGTGTTCCGTACAGTAATGAAATGTAGGGAATCCTGTTTGACAAGTATGCCTCCGCAGTACGAGTGCCCAGACATGTGGCACTGTTTACGCTCTGTGATTTTAGGTAGTGGGACGTCACAGTGCTGATAACAAAGGAAGTTTTAGTTTCCTCAAAGGCCTCAGTCTCAGTTTTGTCTTTCAAAGAAGTCTCTGAAACACACTTGTGGTAAATATCTGAGTAATAATTTACCATATTTCCCCCCTGTTCATTATTATGTCATTGTGCAGCCTCAGCTTTTGTCTTATCAGCTGTTGGCTCAAAGCTGCTGGCACCGGTGTGCAGCCAAAGGTCTTTGGGAGCGCACCTGCAGTCAGTAGGTGAGAGGCCGCTGTGCTCCACATGAGCAACATCAGCAGCAGTGTTGTGTACTCAAGAACATGGAAATAACTTGACTAATGACATTTAGTGCTATACCAGCCAAAACATGCAACACAGGCAACTTCTGGAGATGGGACCTGGGCGGTGCACATAGCAGCCACTGCTCCTGCCAGGTTTCCCCTGGCCAGTGGCATCGAAGGATCTGTCAAATACCGAGGACACATTCTCTTTAATGGGAACAATAAAATAGACATAACATGTATTGATTGATTCTGATTATTTTGTCTCTTTCGCCATTTTCAATCAAGCCATTTAAATGAGTTTTATCAATTGGTATCCAGCCTTTTTTCCCCACCTTCGGCCATTCTGGAGTTGTACCTGGCTCCCGTGTTGAACATGGAACAGTAGTAATGGGCTTTCTAAGTTGACTTGTGGTGGAGATGGGGACAGCTGGTCAGACCCTCGGAGGTCTGTGTGCGAGGACACACTGGCCGCTCATGCATGTGAGTGTGGCCACAAAGTCTGCTTATCCGCTCCCGATCCCTGTGAAGCTGAATCAACACTTTAGCTTTTGTCTTTGCTTTGGCCTTACAGTGGAGACCGAGCTCAGTTTATTGTAACAGTTGCGATGCAAAGATACTGATTTATCAAAGAGTATTAAAGAGTTAAAAGATCAAGGGCTATTTTTGAGGTATAATTCTGTTTATCCATCTCTCGATCTATACAATGTTTCGAGTTCCAAGTGAAGGATTTGGCACCTAAATGGAAGTTCTTGTACCTTCTAATATGTAATACTGTTTTCTCTTCATTCTGACTTTCTCTTGAAGAGGTTAGACTTTGTGTAATTGAATCAATGTTTCCATCAAAGCCTGTCCTGACGTTATCTTTTAAGAACCATTACGCTCATCTCAGCCTCGACCTTCTGACCGCCATGGCCCGTTCTGTCTTCATCTTCAGCTACATCAGTTTAATAAACACTTCTTACATTTTCATCCATGGTCAATCCCGCCTGATCCCCTATTGTGACACGGCCGTCTTTACACATCCGGTGAATTAAGCCTCAAGGGATGAAGCAACAGAGCAGCGCCTCCGTCTCTATCGATTCTCCACTTCTTATTCTCAGTCTGCCTGGAATAATGCAGCTTCCTCTTTCAAACTTATTACAGTTAGATGCTCTGAGTAATGGTAAAAGCTGTTTAGAAACTTTCAGACCTGAACTGAACTAGGATAGGCTAAAGAGGAACTTATGGGTAAATAACTTTGAATCTTTAAAAGTAAATCTGGAAACTCTGAGGACTGCATCTAACACTAAACATTAGATTACGTCGTCATCTCGCACTTATTGTATTTTCATCGCAATGCTTTTGTTATTCAATCTAGTAATAATAAATGAATCATTCTTTTATGATCTAGCATTTATTTCTCTCTGCCAACAAACCACTAGCCGCTCTACTCATATCCTCTTTGGCACAAGGCTGTGTTTGGCAAATTAATTACTTTCCCATTTAATCGCTAAGATATTATCTCTTGATGATTTGAAAATATTTCACAGCTATTTGTTTTCTTCTCTTTTTTTCATGGCAGCGGTGTGTAGCTTTTCAGGTCGATGAGCTAAAGAATGATATTCCTTCTATGAAAGTTGTCTCCAGTTCGGTTTGGAGCATTGGGTCTTTTCTAAGCAGAGCCTTTATTCGGATCAGCAGCTCGCGCTCCCATCCCCCAGCGTCTGAGTGTGGCCACGCTCTGCCGTTTTACGTAATGCTGCCCAAATATGCTGATGTGCATACATTTATGGTTGTATTGACTGCATGAAGTGGCAGAGGTTGTGTGTACGTCATCTTAGGTACCATGAATACATTTTTAACCTTATTCAAAACCTGAAACTTGTATGTATGCTCTTTATTACCTGTGTGTTTGTGTGTATGCAAGATGACACAAAACTACTGTATGGATTAACCTGAATTTGGTGTGTAGATGATGAGATGTACTGTAATGAGATCTGTGGTGTTGGCGGAGAACGTGCTCTCGCCGTTGGTGCGAAGCTGTTTGATTGTAATTATTAATTATTTATTTATTTTCTCTATTAAATGCATATTTTGGCATCGTGGTGATGCTTAATCCGGGAATACATTTTGATCCATATTATCAGCGTTGCTGAATCCAGCGACTTCTTTTGTTAAAATGTATTTCAGTTATTGATTTTAGTCGTCCTCATCTCTTTCACGGCTGTTGCCTGTATGACATCAAATTTCTTAAAAAAAATAACTGATGCCTAAAGGAACAATAATAAATTTTCTTTTATAATGCTCCTTATATTTCAAAGAGACCTCAAGGTGCTGTTGTATTGAGCATTTCAATGGCTGCGGTTAAATATTGACGAGATTTGTCTTAAGAGTTCTCTATTCTCTGTAGTTTCTCATAGAGTCATACAGAAAGAAAGCAATTAACTTGAAGCAAGTCACTTGGAGCTTACATAATCTTTTCAATTATAGTAAAACTGGATTTACAGGAAATTTTGAGCCACTTTAAATCGACTTAACGGAAATGTGCCTGCCTGTGTCTGGCCGCACCATGACTTGGATGCCTCAGCACCATTTTCGGTGGGGGAGGCTGGTGTTGTTGCCGCCTTGTCGGATGTGCTGTTTCATGATGGGAGCGATGAGGAGGAGGGTGTGGGTGGTCTTGGAGGGAGCCGTGAGAGCCAAAATAAACACTTTATTTGATTCGTAGGTCAATACGTCCCCACGCTAAATGTACATCCCGGCTCCCCATCCCCTGCTCACTACCAGAAACCCATTACGTCCCCCACATCTTGTCCTGTAATGGAATACCAAGTTGTTCCACTTTATCCGTCTCTTGCTTTCAGCCTCGCGCCTCAGTCACTCCATTACTCAACACAGCTACTAAAGGAAAGAGGTATCAGTAGCTTTTATTGGGTAGGGCACAGGCAAAGCAGGATTTGTCTGGCTCCTATTCTGGCATCTGCTCATTCTTTGCTGTAATTTTGGAACCAGGAAATGTTCACGGAAGCGCTCAAAAAATACAGCTGGTATGACATGCTGATTTGAGTGTATATTTAGACATTTCTAATTACTGTTAAATATCACTCAAATCCATCCGTCCATTTTCTTCCCCTGTATCCGTGGCCGGGTCAGCAGTGTAAGCAGAGACCCACAGACTTCTCCCTCATGAAAATAACAAAGACAAATTTGATCGTTGTCTTCCGAGATCATGGCATCCTGGAGCACAGCAGTTAGTCTCGTATAACTGCAAAATTAGGAACAGAATCAAACCATGACTGAGATATTTCCACAAATATTTTACTATTCGCGTTGGTTACAATTTTCTCATAAGATCGAAATCCTTCATAGTTGCTTGGCCTGTTGTCAGCTCTTTGGTCGTGGTTTCGCATGCTTTTAGCCCGTTTTTGTTTTGATTTGCTCTGCCAAAGGAAACTCTGGAATCCACTCTAGTTTGATCTTACACAGCTGTGGGATTTGAACCCTCTCCTCCACCTCTCCCCCGCCTCACCCCTCACACACATGCACACCTCCAAACACTCTAATCTGGCCCGCTGGGGTTGTCATTCTGTGTTGGTAATGCTTGCTGTAATGCTGGAAAGTGGAATTCTAAGTGTGTGTGTAATAAGGCTTGGCAATAAATTATTCATTTAGCTTGATTGGAACTGACGTCGTCTTCTTGGTACATGTATGTGATACTTTTGTGTTTTTTCAGACTTGTATAACTTGTATAAATTCCAGACCATAAACTGTGGCTTTTTTCCCCTCATTTTGAACGCTGCGGCTTATACTAAGGTGCGGCTTATTTGTCACTTATTTTTTCTGTGGCGCAAAAAAACAAATTGTAAATTAAATTGTAATATATGTCAATCAGTCATTTGTACTCGCCCAACATGGAAAATACTAAAAGAAAAGCATATAATTTGTCTTTTGGTTCTCTGTATAGACATGAAAGTGAAGAGTACCGATAGATGTTGCTCTTTACCTTTATGCTTTCACTGGAAGTTTTAACAGCCAATAACTCACTTCTTACAGCAATAAGTAAGTTTTGGACTACGTTTTTCAATATTCCAAAATACAGGAAAATAGAGTGTGTGTATTTGCATATTGATCACTTTTTAAATTGACCCCCCCCCCCATTTCATTTTTTAGCTCGCAGTGTTTTGTGCTTTAGTTGCTCTGCTGAGTAAAGCATTGAAGGAAGACAATTGTTTGCCTGTTTTTAACCTTCTCTACAAGGGTTTTTACATGCAAGCCTCCCTCTGGGCCCCCGGCACTGTGCTGTCCTCATAGGCCTAGTGCGCGGCCCATTGAAGGAAAGGGTGCCAGGTTCTGGGTTGAATATCTGGCTGGTGTCCTCCTGGCCTCAGATCAAACATACACAAGCCTGAGGGGCCAGGGAAGCAAAGGGCTGCCATGGAAATGCCAACCTGTGATTGTCAAGGAGGAAACGGGTTTAAGGTTTGCAGAAGTAGAATGCCCTCCTGCTTTGGTACAGCGGTAGATCCACATGTGTTAAACTTTAAAAGTCCAGTCCTACAGTCACATGCATTAGTTCCAGATGAAGATGCTTATATAGAAGATTGAAATTACCTAGTCGGAAACATTGTTACTGGCAATACTCTGCTAACCTCATTGGGTGTAACTATGAAGAAGAAGGTGAACCTGAATGTGCAGAAGAAAAGCAGCAACAACCATGTTTCACTGAGGCCTGAATCCAAAAAAAGCACTTATATTATGAATAAAGTGCTGTAATTTTGTATTTTTGCATCTAACATTTAATTCCATGAACTGTTTTCCCCCCCTAACTAAGAGGAGCATAAACTAACTTCTGTGAAAAGTGTGTGTTTCAAAATTCCCACAGAATTTAGTCCTATTTAGTAAATCTATTCAATTGAGGAAGTGTTATTTTCAACAATATGTAAAGTGTGTGTTTGCCTACTGGATACTATTCATTTCCATATCCCAATATTTGACTACAGTTATGGGGTTATTAAAGTGCCCAATTCTTGATAAGAAAGCCTCTGTTTTTGTGTTGGGTGAGTACAAGTTTTGTCAGTGGCCCTCAATGAACTGTCCACCGCAGTGTCTGGGGGCCGGCAACATTTCTCTGCAGTTTAAGAAAAAAACCTAACACCTGTTCTCCTCTTGTGCTGTAAAATGTTTTAAAAAACGTGATTAATTTGATACTGATAAATTGGTTATTTTGCACATAGCAACTTTATTCAATTCAGAAAATACAAACCTGCATGGAATATTTAGTTTCAGAGTTTTTGCACTGTTCTGTATCTTCCTCCTTTCAGCCGTAGTGCCCTTGGAGGTCAATTACCACACTAGTCTCTTTCACTGGGCTGGCTGCACTGACTCCTTTTTAATCTGCCTTCACTGCTCTCAATATTATGATACTCACACCTCCCATCTACTTCCCACAATGTTTCACCCATTCTGTGAAATGCACATTCTCAGTTTATACTCATCTTTTCTAAGGGAAAGACACGTTCTGTAGCCCGGTCCTTACTGGGACATCAACAGGTAATAAGGCAATACAATCACATTAAACAGTATAATAAAACTTATTTCTAAGTTTTTATAAGCAAAACATTCCCTAAAGCAAGATTTCAGACCATTTCAAGAAATGCACATGGGTTATTCATTTGTTGGTAATCACAGTTCAACAACCCCTATTCAAGCTTCCTCGTTCTCAAAGAAACAGAATACTTTTTAATAAAAGGACATCCACATTTCACATTCCCAAGTGTTTTTTTCTGGAAATGCCACCTTTGGTTCAAGTCTGTTCTATCTGTAAGACTGCAGTCATTTTCCCCATAATGAACACTTGTTTGAGCCTTTCACATTCATGTTCTTTTGTTATTTTGTGCAACCAAATCAGAAATCTTGATAAATATAAAATACACATTTAATGAACAGCAGCTGCCCCACACTTTTAGAAGCCCTGTAGAACCAGTAATTCTTTACCCTTTGCATAACACAGGGCTCAAGGCTGCTTTCTAATTGGCTGGCGTCACTGTCTCCATTGCTAGCACTGATGCCCGGGAATCGACTCCTAGGTGTTTGCTACACGTCCCAGAGCAGGAAGACTCCCCGGCCCATAAGCCCTGGCTTTGTTTCACAACGACGTCTGGCTGCTGTTTTAGTTTAATCTCCACAGCGCAGCGCACAAGACACAACATCAACCAAGGCTTTAAGAAGGCTTAAGATGTTGTTCACTGCAGGCTGAAGAAACAAGGCTGGTCATAAAGTCTGTCCGTGATGTAACGGCCTTTCGTCAGGCCTCCAACTAGTAATTATTTTAATAGTTTCATAGCTTTTTGATATATCCTTAACCGAAGACGTTCAACTGTTGTGGCTTAAGTCTTCTAGTTGGAGGATATTTCCAAATGTGTATTTCTAATTGCTGCTGTCTTTTTGTTGCTTGGCTGCCAGCCAACATAATTTTCTTTAGTTTCAGAAAACTAATCGTCACGCTTTTCCAAATCTGATTCAAACGTCATCTTGAGCATTTTTTCTTGATCTTTTCAAATAGACTTCTTTAAAACCGACTGGTATCAGTCCCAGCCTGGCCTCAGCCCTTTCCTGTCAACTGTCAGTGTAGGCAGCAGCCCTGCTTCCCTTTAACCACCGCACAAACTGGTAATCTTATCTCTCTGACAATCAGCAGTGGCTCAGCCTGCTGCTCATTAACCCTTTACCGGACTCAGTTTTCCTTTTGTCCCTGGTGGCGTTGAGGCACTAGCTCATCCACAGGAAGCTTCACCATTTTGTGGTTTGAACTTTGATCTGTTGAAAAGGACCAAGCGGAAATTGATTGATGGGCCATATTCTTGCACATGACTTGTCTGTCACCACGGACGACCATGGCTCTTATCTGCGCCTCGCCTTCTGTCAAGTCATAAAGAGGATGTTAAAATTTCAGAACATCCTCGCTAGTCGTTTGGAGCGTTCGCAGCTCCTCACGACTGCCATAAAATCTGTCTCCTGCACCCCCTCCTGTCGTCTGGCTCACTCCCACTCCCCTTTAATTTCACTCAGCTGCAATATCCTACCTCCAGTCTTGATTGTTGTTTTCGGAAAGCCCGGGTGCTGCTGTTGTAACATAATCATTTAGTCTCCCTCCCGTGGTTCTGGCAAGCTGCATGCTGAAATCTATCCACTGCTCATTTTTATGGAGAGAAAATGTTCTGTCGCTACTGCCCGCTCGCTGCTTTGCCTTTTACGCTGAATTTATGAGTGAGCGCAGGTCCAGGATAGTGTGACAGATTACACTTGTTCTATATGCGTTTAACATGCCCACGACATCTTGTGCGTGAATTTGATTAGCACAGTCAACGAAATGCAAACATTTTACATAATAAACATAAAATCATAATTTCTTTACAATCATTGGTCCCACACCATACAAAATGTTAACCTTTTGCCTCCCCCACGTTGGCTTGATTTGGTTTTGTTCCTAAACTCGTAACACAAGCTAAACGGCGAGGATTATCATGGGCATCGTGTCGCTATCACAGAAGAGGAGGAGGTCGTGGAGGTCATATTGAGTATTTTCTTGCCTGGCTGGGCTCGTTGACCCTGAAAGACTAAAGGGATGTACTCTCTGCTAAGCTCATGACACATTATCTTGCTATAGCGGTCAAGGAGCTAGCTCTGCTTCTTGTTCCACAAACCTTGAACCCTTTTTCATGCTTTTTTGGTATAACACAAGCTCACAATTGCCGTCATTTACAGTAAATCTCATTGATCTGTCCGCTTGTGACAAAAGCAGGGCAAAAGTATGTAAGTTATCGATTGAACGGACCTCAAGTGGCGCAGGTCTCGTTACCTGACGGGGGGCAGATATTTATTGTTCTAGGTTCTTGAGCTGTTGACATGGTCTCTGTTGGCTGCTACATTCTTGGGCTGTCACTGCGGTCGCAAACCAGGAAGAATCTAGAGCTGGCGTTTCATCGTTCAGCTGTGAACAGGAGGCTACGCGACACACGGGTTTCCCCTTTATTCATATTTATTATACTACATGAATAAACTTGTTACACCGTTGGAAGTGCTTCGCAACAGTTAAAAAATAGTTTCAGGTTAAAAGTTCAGAAGTGTAGTTTGGAGTCAGACCCTAAGTAGGCTTTAAAAGTTCAGTCAAATCTTAAAATCATTTCTAAAACTCACTGGGTGCTTGTCGAGGGAAGCTAAAACAAGAGTTACGGGCCTCTAGAATTGCTTTATTGTTTAGTCTAGTAATAAATTAAAATGTAGACCCTTTCATTTGGGTCTACTATATATTTTTTATTGCGCCCTGTTTTAGAGGAAAGACATTTGTGCAATACTTGCCAATTTGAGTGCATGTCACGGGGCCTCCCATGGTTACACAAGCATGACATTCAGGCATTGTCTAAGCCAGTTTTTAAGCCCGTGTTTATTTAGTTTTAACCTATGAGTGGCAAAAGATGAAATCACTGACTCAAATCCAGTGTACAACTTCCTGACCTGAACATACCAGAACCGGTGCAGCAGCCAAATTACCTGACTCTCCAATTATTTTCATTCATCTGGAGGCAATATAGACTAGCGGACCATAGCCTCAAGATGTATTTGTTCCAAACAATATTGAGCATGACTGTAATATTGACGCATATCATCGACTGGCTGGCCAACACATTACTTTTTCTTCCCTCTCTATTCTCCCCTTGCTTTCCTATCTCTCCTGCGCTAGGTGTTATCAATGCAGCTATTGTCAGGGTTGAAGGAGCAGGGCGCCTCGCGGGACTCCGGACAATGAGAACACGCTGCCGCCTCGGTGGACTTCCTGTGTCTTGTATGAGCGATGGTTCGAAGGTCCAAGATAAGACCTTTTGGAAAGCACCCCTGTTCCCACTTGCATATTCACCTGTTTGGACGCCAGGTGTTTTGGCACAAAATATTAAACATATTCCACTGAGAATTCAAGGCCCTGGCCTGAGTCGACTGAATTCAACCCCCGCCGCTAAAGCAGAGAAAGGTCGAACCACATACAAATGACTCACACCTCTTTTTGGAAATCCTTTTGTGCGTCGTTAAGTGAAGCTTGGTTAATTCCAATTACCGTTTGAAATCAACGTGTCCATTGATTCGAAATCTGGTGTTTGTTTTGAAGGCTTTTGATTTCCCAAAGTGAATGAAATAAATGACTCGACCATGTTGAGTATGTTCATCAGGAATTTTAAGAGTTTGACCTTGTTTTCGGAATTCATTTGAGCTTGAACGTCATGCGTTGTGCTTTTTAAACGAGACACTTTCTGCGAAGTTATGGTTGATTGACAAACGGGTAAAGTAATGAATTCTAACAAACATATCACAGGATCATCTCTCGACAATGCTCATTCTTGCACTGTCACACACATAAACGGACAAAATGGCTGCTCACGAGCTGTCGGCGCCTCTGGCTTATACAGACACGGCCTCTCAGTTTGAAAAGGGGGGTCTTTGAGGTTAAAGGCACCCTCCTGATCCAAATCGTTTGAGGTTTTTCTGGTAAGAGCAGCGTGGAGAAGTTTAGTGTTATGCTCATGTGACTGTGCAGAAGTAGGTCAGTCTGGACCCAAACACGTACAGTGGCTCCGATGCTCTGACAGAGGGGAGGAGACTCGTGAGTGGTGGGTTTCTTCTTCCAGGACGAGAGCAAACCTGCAACAGGCATTTGTGTCTGCCTGAAGGCGCTCTGTGGAACATCACCGGGTATAATACAGTTGCAGACCGACATCAGCTTGATCAAGATGTTTGTCTAATCCCAAAGTTGATGTGGATCTTACAAGACCATTTTCCTCATTTGTTACATCTGAACCCGTCCAATCCCTAAAATCCCTCCCCCCCACTATAAAATTGTATTGTATTCTGTTTTACATTTTGAGCAGTGGCCGTGAGCTGCAGTTGCAAATGTTTTCCTACCTTTTGTTATTTGACAGCGTTGCCTTTCAGAACACAGACTTCAGAGCCTTAATAAATAGGGACTCCCATAGCAGAAAGTGGACTATGTTGGATTTCTCCCAGCCCCATGCTCTTATCTCAGCATGCGGCTGTTGTTAGGGGACAGCGCAACTGCTCCACCCCTTTACCCCCCAAGAGCCAATCCACTATCATATTCCTCCCAATCCCAGTGTCTGATTGGTGTGTTGTCTGAGCCTGTTGAATAAAATAGGATTGATGGGTAATCTGGGATCGGCGCAGGGGAAGTGGGATAGTGGTTTAGGGTGAGGAAATAGAATGGATGAGAAATACTTAGAGTAAAACTATAGATTTAACTGCTACTATTCTCGGTGACCAGCAATATGTGAAGTGGTTAATCTGCTAATCAAATTGTTGGTCAATAGTTAATTCTTTTTCTTTTTTTTTTACGGATGAAAAGCTAGCCTTGAAGCACTTGTGTTGCAGTTTTGAGATCTTAGAAAAGCAATTCCACGACTTTTTGGTCCTTATAAAACATTTTGTGGCATTAATTTCTGCAGTCAAAGCGAAAAGGGCACAGAGGAGAGCGAAGGCCGTATAAGGGGAGAGAAGCCAGGGATGCGCTGGCTCCCCCTGGGTATTGTCATGGTTCTGAATGGCTAATGGGAAGTGAAACCAGAGCTGCAGATTGCTCCATAATGGCTCCTGTCCTTGGCTGTGTATTCAGGATCTGTCGACAAAAGGTCTTACAATTTCTAAAATGTCTTTTTAAAAAGGGTTGGTGTGAAAACTAGGGCTTGGGTTTTGACTTGTACCATGTTGATATTATTAAGATGTGTATCGGTGTCAATGAGGTTACTTATATTTGAGTTTAGTGAAGGTCCCGGTATCTTTTTCCAAACTGTTTATTTTGAGTAACATGTAAGTTACTGTAATACAGACTTAAACAGTAATATTAATTGCAATTGCATTACCTTTGCAACTTTGGCGTGTTAAACTATATAAACAAGTTGTATCAATGTGAGGGTGGTTACAGGTTGCATATCTCAAATTGTGTCTTTGCTCTTAACCACTGTAATACGTGTAGTTTTCTTCAGAATCCCTCTTTTCCTTCATTTTCCCCACTTTTAAACTGTCTAAAGCTCTAAATGAATATAGATGAGTGGTGGATTCAGCACATGTTTAGATCAATGACCTGCCTGCTACAATAAAAACGGCTTCTCACTAGCAGTCTCGTCAATACTTCATTGATTTGGAAACTCAAGCAATTTGCTGAAGTTCTTTCACTTTCTTAAGGCCAGTAGTCTGGATTTTCAAGATGGTAACATTTTTGTGACTTTTGTGTTTTATTTGGTTATGGTCTCGTTAGTGGTCATTTTTGTTGAAGACTTGTTTGCAATGTAAGAACCTTTTTCCATCCTTGGAGTTTTGTTGTTCTTCCCATTTGTTTGAACACATTCACACATGGTTAGAACGAGCGAGTAGGGCCAAACTTTAAAAAATAAAGTTTTCTTATTCCATCTAATTTCTTAAAATCAATTCATTTTCTAATTGTGAAATCCAGTTAAAGCCCCTTGAAGCCATTGCTGTCAGAATGCAATCAAAGGGTTTTTCAGGAATAGGAGTACAATGAGGACAAGTTATTGGAACTATGTGTGAAAACGCCTAAATACATTGAAGCTACTGCATCACTTCAGTGGAAACAGGGACTTCTAAAACCAATTTCCCAACATTGTCATCATTTTGTAACAGTTCTTTATGACCTGCATTTATTTAGAAAATCCCCAGTGTTTTGAGAAAAGGCCTGCTTTGCCTCCTCATAGTCTGCTGTCTTGTCATTTTTGTCCTTCCTGATATGAGTAAGCTGATACAGACCACAAACTTTCAATCTCTTAAGGGAAAGGTTTTGTAGGCTAAGTCTTCAGAAATTAAAAGCAAGAGTTAACGGTCCGGCAACCCTGAATAAACCCAGCGGATAAACAGGCCCCAAGTTAATTATTCGGAGCAGCAGGAGAGATGACTGGCACGCAAACACGAACAGGGTTTCCCCAGGGATAGTGCAGGGGCCTGCTGCTGATGGGACCCCCTGGGGTTTGGGCACAGAGTACTTGGATCGCAATATAAACTGCGAGAAAGTGACTACATTTGATTTTTGTTTTGTTTATGCTTAGAACGAACGTCAAATAACTTTCAACCGGTGCCTCCTCCACAACTACACTGACAGGAAAAAAAACAGTGACATGGTTCAAGGTGGTTTCACTATGACTCTCCGGGCAAGAAAACCCCCCGTCTGCTTTGTACATTGAAAAGTGACAAATGGGTTAAGTCTGCCATTGTCACATCCATAATCTCCCCTGCCTCGAAGCTTGTATAATTTACTTTAAATTAGGCTAGCTTTAACAATAAAATGACATGTGTTTGTTTGTATCATTTGATCCTTGTTGTGTACTGTGTCTATACACTGTTTCATATCATATAAAAGTACATTTTATTCATTATTTTATGTGTTTAACTTTGTTCATTCAATGCAAGTGAAGGCTGTTGAGATTTACAACTTGCATTGTATTTTTGTGTGTGGAATAGCTTCCTCTTTGCATAATTTTTCACATGTGCTGTCAAACTGAATTATAATAAATTGGTTGTAAATTGCGCTTTTCTGGATACTCAATGAAGCAAGAACACTTATCTGGGCCCCTCCAACCTCTACCAATCATTCTCTTGTTGACCAGATCCATAGTAGGAAATATGGGGTGAAGAGTCTTGCCTTAGGACACAAGGGAAGTTCTGGACTTGACAGAACTTGCCTCTTAGAAAACCACTCTATCACCTGCTAACCCATCATGATACTGACCAGGCACTGCACTGCTCATATACTTTACACTTCTTCTTCATAGACTGGGTTCAGTTTTGTTCTTTCCATATGAAGTAATGTTGGTGATACAGATATAATTACAAATCCGTACATAGTCTTCAACATAAGTGTCTTTCTGTCTTGATGGTGTGGGTGCCTGGCCCTTCACAAAGGCCCCAGTCTGCTTGTCCCGCTCCCAGCTCACTCCATTCTGTTCTCAGGATCACTTCTGACAGTTTCCCTCTCATTCCCTCTGAAGTTCTGCTGGGAAAAGCCAAACTGCAAAACTGAGGTGATGGAGAATAGGATTAAATTACAAAATATTACGTTTGGCCTGAAGGCTTTCTTCAACTGAACTACTTTGAGGAGAGAGGGAGCATTTTACTCTGACGTTACGTGCATGTGGTAGTTCTAACTCACTATTTTCAATTAGGCAAAGAAAATGTGTTTGTGTAGCAGAATTTGTACATGTCAATTCAAAGTACAAAGGAAACGAATACAAACAATACTTACTTTAAAGATTATACGAGTGTTTGTATTATCTGTCTTTGGAAAATTGCAACATTAGAGCATTATTTGAGGCTTACCACAGAAGTGCCTTGTTTTTGCTGTCATCTCCAGGGGGCAGGGGGAGCAGGTGTGAGAACAACAGATGCAGGGGGCTGTTAGAGGAGAGGTGCCCCAGGACCATTCATGGCCCTATCCCTGAATAACGGATGTGTTGGGCAGCAGCTCTTTGGCCCATCAACCACTGCCCATGACACAACTTCAGCTTATGTTCTGTCTATGCTCTCTTCACTTTACCAATGTATATATTGTTATTGTTATGAACATCCAGATTTACTAGTCCTTTGACCAGAAATTGCATAAAGCCCCTTTCAGATGGGTCTATAGTTGTTTATTTCCGTATTTGTTCAGAGAGGTTGAACATTCCTAAGTTTGTGTAAACACGTACACCTTTGCAGTATCAATCCAAAACATTTTCCATTCTTGGTGCTTGGAACATGCATTGTTTTTTATCACAGACTTCAATGATTTTCATAGTGACCCACTGCCTAAAAGAGTACAGTTTGTATAATCGATTTTGGTTGTTGATGGCCTGGTGCTCTGGTGTGTTTTGTGTGTGCAGTTTTGAAGAGCGTGAGTGTCACCCTGCTGGAGACTGATGGATTTAAAAGAGAGCTTTTTAAGCCATCTTGTGCTGTCCCGAGTGGGCTTTACTCTGATGAACAGTGCTCATCAGCACTTAGTCTGTGGCAGCTGTCCAACTCCAGTGTTAGCTGTATCACCATTAGATCCAGGCAAGTGGTTAAATCACACAATGTCTGATGGGATCAAATGAAGATCTATCCAAAAGTGAAGTGTCGGTGATAATGCTTCTATTAAGATTTACTTAATGGCCGCTATATTCATTTCTCTACCTTCATTTTTCTACCTTCATTCACTTGTTTTTGTTCAATAACTAACTATTGCCTGTACGTCCTGAGACACTTGGCCCGACGAGTGCTATGTATTGCATGCATTGATTGATTTTCTTTTTATAGAGCTACTATTAGTGTTTTTTTGTTTTGGCCTGACATATCAATTTCTTCTTGCTCTCCTTTTATATTGAACAATAAAACTGCCATTAAACTTTCTGGGGATTTTGACTTATTCCTATATTCAGCGGCACTTTCTCTCCGGCCTTGAGTCAGTGTTGTTTTAACTGGAGCCGTCCACCACATCTCGTCACTGATTTGACTCAGCTTAGTGATTTCCTGAGCTGGAGCATGGGGCTCATTATTGCTCATTCTGATCAACACATCGCTCTTTGTTTTGGTTTGAGTCATTTTTTGGATTCGGAAACAAGGAAACCCCTTGGAGGTGTTTCCCAGGCACAGGCTGATGTCATTGGGCTGGCCATGACAAAGCTAAACAATCACTCGTGCACATTTGGCTTACATTATGGATCTGCGTCTTGAAGGGTGAGCAGGCGACACTGGTGATGAAATTGTACATTCTGAGCACAGATCTTAGACAGCCCTGGCAGGGTTTGGTGACATTACACAGATTGTTACGGTTTGGTCTGTGGTGAATATCAAACGCTCATTTGTGGTTGAGAGCTCATGTCTCTTGTAGCTTGTCTGAGTCACAGGAAAAAACATTGTCAGTCAAAGGAAAAGAAATACAGTGTTGTCAGTCTCACTTTCCTCTAAGCTGAAAGAAAATGTTTTAGTCAGCTACACACAATAAGATCTTATTGTCACAGGCACTTATGTCTAATGCCAGTTTCCATCTAAAACCGGGGTCTACCTATTGCTCTGGCGCCCCTGACCCCCATCCAAGTAGGTCTCAAATTGCAAATACTGTAATTTTTGCTAAATATTTCTTATTCACGTGCAGGTGGCTATTTCAAATTAACTTGAAATAAGCTGATAATGAATTACGTTATAATTTATTATCTCCATATGGAGATTTACTCTGTTGACCCACCCTTCAATGATCAATGAGCAGTGGTCGCTGTGGCACAGTGTTCAGGGTCTCATTTCCAGATGTTGATTCTCTGCAGAATTTTACCTATTGTACATGTTTTTAGAGAAAGGAAAAAACGAACGGGCCCTACGCAGACACGGGGAGAATTCTCTCCTATCAGAATGACCCTGTTCTGACCAGGATTTGAACCCTGGACTTTCTTGCTGAGAAGCGAGAGTGCTAACCACTCAGTCACCATGTCGCCCCATCTAACTGTATCACAAGGTCAGCTAGGATTTTAATATTGAGATGGGCATGTAAAATTTAAGATAATAATATATTATTAAAGTTGTCAGTGTAGCACTTCTCTTCAGCCGTTCACAGTGATGGCCACATGATTGATGCCTCAGTCGATTATTGATATTGGTCAAAAGTGCAATCGCCATCTTTTGATATTTGCCACACCTATAATATACATTCAACAATTTGTTGTCTTTTAACACAACAAACCACAGTATTGAACTATTAGCCAGGTAGTAAATATTCGGCATTCCCCTGCTAAAAATGTTAAGACTGTATCTAAAAAAAGTATCACTGCCCTATTATTAGTATACCATAATGTTAGGTCAAGGATTTTCTAGTTGAAGGACCTCTGACGATCTTTGCTCATTCTTTTGATGAATCATGTCATTGTGATCCTGAAAAACATCGAAACTCAGAACAATGATGGCTCAGAAGAAAGCGTCTATCATTGTTCTTACATTGTTCTATCATTGAAATGCTGTACTGTTGGTGATTTTGCCAACTTGTCCTTTTAAAGTGACTTTTTACTACATGTTTAAAATCTTGTGGCGCCAGCATCAGACTCGCAGGCCTCGCACACGTAAATCTGATGTATGTGTGTGTAGACATGAGTTCTTGTGTCCCGTCCTCCCCTTGGCACCAGTTTGACCCCTCTGCACTGCTTTGGCGGCTGGGGTTTCTCTCCGACATATCAAAGCTCAGCCTCGTCTTTCTCACCAATGTCACTATGCACAAGTCCTCTGCTTCCTATTAAGATGAAGTTAAAAATGACTGCTTTCAGTGATCCATTACTGCGGCCCTCTTGCAGATCCTATAAATTCAGTGGTTTAGGACAACAGCCTGATGTGTAGTGTTGTTTATGACCGGACACGGGCCCTCTGGGACTTCTCTCGCCTTCAGCTCTGAACTACAACTTACTTTTCCTTTCTTGAGTTGTATATTGATGTGAGTTGTGATGTTACTATATCATACTTTATTGGGGTTTGACCATTTGGCCGGTAGCAAAAAGAATCTAATGAAATGACGAGTTACGTTTTTGATTTGAACTATCTTAAACGGTTCAAATTTACAATTTATTTTTACAATAGAATGTATTATGATATGAAGTTCAGGAATTCCTTCATCATTGCCAAACAGCAAAATCTGTGAAGGGGTCCAATAAAATAAGCTTTTGTGTCCGAGTTGGGGTAATGAAGGATTCTCTGAGAATAGCCTTTGGGATACTAAGTGAAACATTCTGTCAGTGATTCTACTCTGGGAGTTGATGTGAATGGAGATAAATGATCAAGACTGGAGCCAGTGTGTCTTGGAGCCTTTTAAAAAGGCGGAGACCAGCTCTGGTTTTTACACCAGATACAGTACTGTAAGTGCATGTGTCTTTACATTGAGCTGAAGGAGATGCTCCTGTTTATATGAACCTTCCATGTGAACTTTCCATTGGGAACGGTTTTCACCAAATATAGAATATTATTATTGGACAAACCAGTCCATGATCAACAATTTGGTTAAATGGACAACATGAACTGTCTGTTTTCCAGGGCTAGAATTAACAATTAGTTTGATTATCCATTAATTGGAAGATTATTCTTGTGATCTGTCAATGAATATGGGATTTTTTTTATGCATTTGAGCAAAACTAAGCCCCAGTGATGGCCCTGGAACACCTTCATAGAGATGACTTGTTATACATTGGGTTGTTTGATTAAAAGATACTTTGTAAACGCATTTTCATTTCATTTGCAGTCTGCGACTAGTTACATTGCAATTCAATTTGTTTTCAGATGGGGCAATAATCACCCAATCTAGACATTCTTGGTAGAATAACAATGTGCCCCATCAATCAAATTTAGTGGACTAAAACACATCAGTGACAAACTCTCTCCAAACTATTTTGAGTCTCCAACTCTCTAAGTATAAAAGATTAATTGATTAATTGACTAAAACCCAGCAGCCTTAGATTGTAATTAATCTTGCCGACTTGCTTTTCATTCTCCTAAACCTCCTGCGTCTGCTTTCTCTTTCCCCCATGACTGACGTAGTGTTTTTGATTGATTCTAGAGCTGCATTTTCTGGCGGCACATCAAGACCACTTGTGTCTGTCTCTCCGTATCTCCGCTGCTGTCTTGTCCTCTCGCTGCTTGTGCCTGTGTGACTCACGCAGGTCTCCGCCGCAGATGTCTTGGCGGACTCAGCATGCGAGCAAGAGCGTTCCCCAGCGTTATCTGTGCACCTCCTGTTCGCCCTCAGCAGGACCGCCAGCCACCCTCCCACTCAGCATGTCTCCTCTGCTTACTCTTCCAGGGCTTCTGTCTGCTCTTTCACTCTCTCGTAATATCCCAATCAAATCATCTCAGAATAATGAAGATCTTACTGTGCTTTCTCTGAGCTCGTTTTAACATCTCCCAGGAATAAGATGAATTAGTGATGTGGATGAGAAGCAGATTGATGGTGAGATTCCCAGATCATTTGCAGGCCACGCCTCATGATGTAATGTCTGCAGCGACGAACCTGCTGCGTGCCAACACGGGGTGGCTGTAAATCACCAGCCGCCGCTCCCGCTGTTGATGTATTGTGTGTGTAGACCTGCTTTATGCTGCGGACCCCATTGACCTTTTATTTGAGCAACACACAAAACATATTTTTGATAATGAAAAGTATTGATCTACACATTGTATTATGACATGTATACATTATAATAAATGGCTTCCTAGCTGTACCAAAGTCAATTGGATAAATGGCCAAACGTCTGGATGAAAATGAATTGCGAAAATGAAAGTGTGAATGCTGAATAACTTCAATTGATCTTGCTGAGTAGTCTAGAGCAAGCTTTTCTCTTCAAGGACAGCTCAAGTTCTTTCTTCAGATATATAAAGAATACTGTTTATTTTGTATACATTTCGGCATGACCCCTGTTAACTCCTTTAATAATCACTCTCAACCCACACGACTTACCGTAAATGACATGTGTTACAAACTAAAATACTTAAAGTGTTGTTGTGAATGGTCGCCTGAGCAATGGGTAAAGATTGGAGGGAATGTGAAGAACATTCTAATGATGAGAATACTCTGTTGTATTTGTAGATTCCAAGATATTTGAGTGAGCCAATTTTGAATGAACATTTGAGGGCAGTTTTGTGCCACTTGGCATGGAAATATATTCTAACTACTGCATTGGATCGTCTATCATGTTTTTGTTATTGAATAGTTGTAGTTAGAATCATGATTGAAATACTAAACAAAAATCCTCGAGCTCCAGCCGTCCTGACCAAGCTGAGAATCAAAATCTGGAGACTGTGGCGACCTGCTCCTTGACCGGTCGCGGCCAGTGTCAATTTAAGAGTGAGTCGAATACATGGGGACAACAAAGTGTAGCTTAATGTCAACCATAACCATTCAGTCATGTGGCTTAAAAGGCATGCACTCCTTTTAAAAGTATTTCATAAACTTTTGTCAATGAAACTCTATATATCCTGAACTCCCCTTTACCTGGAATATAGGCAGACATTTAACATTTGCTTTTATACCGTGCATGACGAAAGACCCAAGACCTGTGAAAACCTGCAAATCCTCACTTCCACAACATTGTACATTAACCTAAGCTCCCTCTGCATATATAAGGCTCCCCTCTCCCAGTGGACTCTGTCTGTGCCACTGCTGCTGCTGTACAAACAGACCCTGTACACTCAGCACTAGCCCTCTTTCTCTTCTCAGTAATGCACTATCGACCTCCTGTTCTCAGCAGACCCTGGCCTCTCCTGTGGCCTTCACCTGTTAAATACACGCACACACAGGGCTGACCACACTGACCTTTCGCTCCACTGCGAGACTTGATTTCCAATACGGGTTAGTCTTACAGCGCGTCCTCCCTCCTTCCTGCAGGCAGTGTTAATGTGATTAGGCTGGGGCTTCCCGCACGCTGTTTCCTTTGTCCCTTTCTCTCGTTGCTTCACCTTTTCTTCCACCTGTTCAATACTAAAGTCCTGTTTGCAAACGCATGGGATTTGCAATTTTTACTATAGCCTTTAGTGTGATGTATTCAAGTTTCAAACAAAAACGTCCAGCATTTTCTCATGAGCATTTGGTTCTTTAAGTGTGATATGTTTGTGCTATCTCAAATGTCGTAAATTTCCTCCAAGGCTACTCTTGGCTTTGTTTTATGGTTGTACAGTTGTATCAAAATCAAATGTTGATCATGGGAAAGGGACATCGGACAAATCCGTAGCAGAAACAAACTAAGACCAACTTTTTGAGTGTGCTAAAGATTGTAATATTATGGATTTATTACTCTTGTGGTATTGAAATTCATTTTAAACCTTTACTGAAACCAGAGCACTCCATTCAAACCTGCAGAAAACTCCACTTTCTGCTTGTTTATTTATGCGTATCCATTAAATGCTGGAAAAGGATTGTTGAGAATGCTTGACAGATTTTTACATACCAAGCTCTTTCTCTTAGTCAGCCTCCAGTGACCTTTTTAAAAACTCCAGCGGGACCACGCACTCAAAAAAGGTTCATTTGTAAATTTGCTGAATATTTCTTTTCCCGCCGCACAGGAAATGCCACCAGAGGCCCCCTGACACTTCATTTTTCAAGACCCCCAAGGCAAAAATCTTCAAACAGCTCTATTGAAACCAAAGTGGCCGGTTCATTCATCCCTCCCTTTATTCTCAAATCTTATTAGGTGACGACAGACCCCACCGATACAACTGTAAAAGAGAGGCCTTGGTTTCCTTTTAAAGCTATTATAGAAATCTAGTATGAAACTTACTGATATTATCTCGATCTGCTGAAAGAATCTTTGGACGGTGGAGTAAAGAGTTGACTTAGAAATGGTTTGGTACTTTTGCTGCTTTCTTGTGTTCATCAAGTAATGTTGGATAAAGTTAACAATTCATGCAATAACCAAGGTTCCCCGTGGCCTCCATACAACTGTTTGTAAATAATAGTTGTTGAAACCATAAAAGCTGAGGCAAGTTCTACTTTATTGTCCCCATAAGCAAACTTTGCATTTGACCGATCCTTCCAATGCCACTAGGGCAACTTGTCGCGAGCCTGTTTTCACTACAGAGCAGTGACAATTTAGTTGACCATTCAGTTTCTATTAAAACAGTTGTATTGCTTCCCAACTGTCCAGATCGGTCGTTCACTAGTTTCCAAATTCACTTTCAACAAAAATGTATACATCTGTGTTGGCAATTTTTGTTCATGTATTCTATCGATGGAAAATGGGTTAAAAACAAATCGGTCCTTGCGCTGCGCTCTACTTTATTGACGTTATGTTTTTGTTTCCTGCCAGAAGCTGTAATGTATAAGGAATAACTGCGGTGTGAAGGGCACTGCATTGGAAAGTGCGATATAGAATAACCATGCTCCGAAGGCCAAGTGCATATTTTGGCCCTGGAGCCTGCGGCGGCTCCCAGGCCAGCCCTGTCTGCCTACAGCAATATTTACGAGCGTTTTTTGGCAGGTGTGGGTAATTGAACAAGCATTTGTTATTTGGCAAAAGTGTCTCTGGCTCGGGCCCGGCTGGAGAGCGCTGGAGCTGTGGGTTTGACACTCTGCTAATTGGGCCACGTACAAACAGAGGTTGTAATGGATTTTGAATTGTCATGTAATGCTCAATTGCCACCTCTTTTATGGCTTATAAAACTGTGACACTAGAGCACAATATGGAGATGCTCAGAATCTTGCACACTTATTTCCTGATTTTATTTTGAAAATTAAGATCTTTTGATATTTTTGACTTTCTATATCTGCATTTTAAAAGTTGTCAAAGTCTGCTTGAATGTTTTGGGTAAAATTATCAAGTAATTCTAATGATACTGTTGCTAATGTAATCTTGTTTTGACCTCTCAAACCTTTAAACAGGTGGTGGAACAGAGTTAGACTTTTATTTATTAATATACATTTAAAAAGATTTTCAAGACTCCTTGAATGTCAATGAACCAAAAATAGAGGGACGCTGATGTCTTGGAGATTTGGTGGGGAAAAAATAAAAGGTGAAAAGACACGATTCTGTGTCCAGTAAATGTATATGTAATCTATGTTTATCTTGTAATTCTGACCTCGCCACGCTCTGATTTAAACTAGCACAAAAACTAAATTCACATTCATTGTAAGTAGCGTGCAATTATGCTGTTGTATTTCCTTCACCCTTCGCACGCCCACCCTTCTCTTTTTTTCATTCCAAAGAAATAAAACCGTCAAAGGCTTCTTGCTGTGCTAATATAGGAAGGCGATTGTGAGCGTTTGCTAACACAACACCAGCTTAAATTAAATGGAACGTTTTATAGAGGTTCTGTAAATCACAAGTTGTTTAAAAAAAGACAAGCTTTGGTTTAAATGGCAAATTGGGCACAATTAAAGCTCCTTAAACTGATGGGACCTTATTTATAGGAAAATATGCTAGACTCCAATGGAAAGACAGTTTTTATGGTTTCAGTCCAGCCTGAGGTGAAGGAGTCTTTTGACTCAGCATCTTGTAACCTTAATGTTTGTAATGTGAGCCATCTGCTAAAGAAATGAATCCTTCATAGGCCTTTATAGAAGTTATTAAACAAATGCATGATTGGTGCTGTACAAAAGTGCATAAACTCAAATGTATATGTCCATTTGTAAGCACTAAATAGTTGTATTTTATTTGATCATTTCAAATTCAACAGAAATGTGTTTTGTATCAAGCCTTTTCAAACTCTGAGGTTGAAATCTTTTGATACAGTTTAAACTTCAGGACATAAGCAGGTTGGTTTAATATGACTCAGGATGATGTAAAGTTGTATCACTATCAGAATATAATGTGAGATCTAAAGGGGATCTGTCTGCTGTTGGCACCAGTGCAGTGAATGCATATCGCTGCTTTAACCACTGTGTTATAATTCTAATGTGAAAGGCCCCCGTATATCCCTGTGTATATCCATGTGTTTTACGACCACAGGAGAAACATGGACAGGGTGTCACTGTGCGGTGGTGAATCTCCGCCAAGAGCAACAGCCGAGCCACACGCAGACGGCACACGGCTCCACGCACACGGCTCCACGCACACGCTCCGTCTAATATTGGCTTCCTGCGCTCATCCCTCTGCACCGCTGTCGTGCATCTGTGGATCGCAGGAGCTCCAGACAGAGTCCCCCTTCAAGCCCTGTGCTGTTCTGGCTGCACAGGCTGAAGCCATGTGACAGGTGCATCAGAGTAGAACAGCGGCTGTGATTATTACCGCATATGAATCAATGGGAAGCTGCAGAAGAGATGTGTTGTTAGATAGTGTAAGTTTAATTGACAAAAAGCAACTGGATGGAAGTGCTAATGAAGTTGATCAAGCTACAAGTCTTATCCTATTTGAACATCTGCGGAAAGAACTTTTAAAGCCATCTGCCCCATTCGCACAACTATTTAAATGTATACACAGCATCTGTCAGTTTCTGCTACAGGGATACCAACGTCGTGTTTTACAAATGTCTGTGCCTGGATGAACAGGTGCTGCGAGGATTCCTGGCTTGTATGTTTTGGAAAGTCAGTCAGTTGATAACCTGGAAGCAGAATTTCACACTTTGTTTCATGGTTCTTTTTGCCACAATTATCCACTAAACATTATAAACAGCCTTTTGCAGTTCTTGATTTTTTTACCACAATATAGGTCACAGCGAGACAAAGTAAAATGTCAAGTCTGAAACACTGCCCTAGGCGTTCAAAACCTTTACAATCAAAGAAATGCACTTCATTGAACTAACTGCTATATCAGATAAGGCTTTTTGGGTTGTTGTGGTCCTCCCAGTCTCTCCTTCTTTACTTCCCTTCCTCAAATTCACTTGTAGGTTTATAAAATAAACATGCATCTGGCAGTGGCATGTCCATGTCATATTCCCTAAGCTGTCATCGGCCCTGTTTCTATGCGTTATTTGATGCGTGCGCCAGTCTATTTTCAACACCGACTGTCACTTTTAGCCCCTGTCTGTCTGTCAAAGGCCCAAGTCTGCTGCCCTGGCTCGCAGTGTCAAGCAGCACATCTAACACATCTCTTAGCTTAGCATGATAAGTACCAGAGCCCTTGGATTTTTATTGTGGCATGGTTTGTGGAGCAGATATAATTGGGGGTATTGGACTCTACGTTATGAGACACAGTGTTTGAGAATGTAGAGCCATGAATGATGGGGACAAGCTGTGCCCATGGTTTATTCTTGGTGTGGTGTTCGAAAAGGGCTGGGGGGATAATAATCAAGATATTTTTTCACAATAGTGGCCGATCTCAATGTTTTTGAGTAAAGTAAATGTTTTTTTTTTTTTGGTAAGTATTAAACGAAATAACCAATAGGACAACTTTCCCACCGAGTCACGACACATAAGTAGATGTAAGCCCTTATGCTTGTCTGTCCTCCTGAATGCTTTCCATCCCATAGAAATGAACTCAACTCTTCAACCTCTTCTGTCAGTGCCACATTTTTTATTTTGATTTCAGTTCATACATGCAATCAACCAACATTCAGTTTGCAATCGTTGCAGTCCAAAGTACGAAGCCCAGATTTCAGCAACAACTTCGTATTGGGAAGCTTTTACACAAGACTAGAATTTCCTGCTTGAAAGTTTGATCCTTGTTCGTCTCGACCATTGTAAATCCATGCCAATGTTTTGCTTCACCAACCACCAAGGCCACATGCTGCTGCTTCTTCCCTTGTTATTCTGTCACCAGTGATTTACTCGAAGCCCATAGTTACTCATAAGTACTGATAGAAGTTGAAGAGTAGCAGCAACAGTGTGTGGGCTTTTGTCCTCTAAAGACTTTGTGCAATAGGCCAAGTACAACACAGCTGCCCACCCACTCCCATCTCCGCATGTGTGTGTCTTTGAAGTTTGTCCCAGTCCAGAAGAGTGGTAGCGGGTCAGTATAGAGAGGAGGATTAACAAGGGCCCTGATATAAACCGATGAAAGCACGGAGGGATGAATGGTCTTTATGAAGTGTTGGATGAGAGAGCGAGAGGGGGGCCAGGTGATCAAGGCCACAAGACTCCGGTTGTAAAGCAGACACATTGATTGAGAGCCTGGATATAAGCTTTTGATTAAAGATCGGATCACACCGCGCTGATGATTGCGATAGACCTGTGTTTTATTGGTCCCGTTCAGCGATTGAGATTTTGCCGTGTTGGTGTTTTTGACAGTGATATGCCATTGTCGGGTTGTCACAGTCTTCATACCAATACGGCTCTTTGTTAGTATTACAAAACCAAACTCTGTATTTATACGTATTAAAATGTGATCCATCTTTCAGCGCCAAAAGTTTGTGAACCTCCAAATCCGCTCCCCAAGGTACTTGCTCTTTGGCTTCTGTCAATTAAAAACCTTGTCATTTTCTTTGTTCAATAATCAGACTGAAATACTCATACACCCGAGTCCATCCTTCCCCTGTTTGTGTGCATCGGCGTAGCGCAGCATTAAGCAGACAGTGATTGATCTATTGTATGATTGTTTATTTTGCCCCGCTGTCAGTGATGGATGAATATTTGCGGCCATTTGAAAAGTGTGCATGAAATATAGCGCGTTCCGTAAAGGGGGAAGTGTTCGAACTCCCCCCCGGAGGAGAAATGGGACAGGCCTTTGGGACAACTTGTCATCACACCTTCACCTCTGCGTAAATGAAATGCCTCGCTCATCTGGCAGCTGGGGCAATTATTGTTTTCATAAATTTGATTGATATGTTCCCTCGTGGTGTTTGTCAGTCTTGTCGCGAACATGCGTAAATCCTATAGATGCCGTTTCAAAAAGGCACCTGCTAATCAAAGTTTTCCATTGTGTAAACTGGATATCCTTCGGCTGTGAATGTGTCACATGAGTTCTTTGATATTAGTGGGGTCTCGTCGTCTCCAGATGCGAGCTGATTGAATTCCTTCCTCCCCGCTTCTTCCATTCAAACTTCCATCTACAGTTAACACCCCAGGAGCAGAGCGGCAAGACATTTCTAACACCCTCTTTAGTTACCTCCACACCAGAGGCCAAAAAGGAACCAGAGACCATGAATAGAAAGAGGAACTTGAGACACAATACCTACCTGTCTTCTCCTCCCCTCCTTGTCGCTCCTCACAAGTCCCTCGTGACTCCACCTCCAATGCCCCCTTTTCCTCTTTTTCCCATCTCTGTCTGCTCGGTGTAAACTCGGCTGACTCCTGCGATCGCATTCACATGGGCAGATGGCTCGATACAGGCTCAGGCTCAAAAACAAAACTAAAATCCTCCCAAAATTTGCCCTACTAATATATTTTTGCTTTATGATGTAGTCGGAGCAGATGCCTTGTTCGCCTGCCAGCTCTTATGGAAGCCAGGTTTTTCCCCCATTTCTTGTTTATCTCGTTGAAAATCCCTCTACATTCACATGCCAGGATATTTTCGGTCTCCAGGACACGAAAGGTATTACTTTGTGCCTTTCTTAAATGCAGAAATCATATTGGGTCTTGGCATGGGAATTTCACAATAATAACAGCATTTTCCTAAACCACTTACCAGCAACATCTTTGACTTGCTTACGTTTACATAATTTGCTTCGAACGTCTATTTCATGACTATGGCTTTCCCCAATCAGGCCATAAATGGGGGGTTCTTTCCTGCTGCATTGTTACAGAATGTGTGAGATCATAGACATGCTGTGGTTTGTGGAGCATCACAGCCAAACTAGCATTCATCTTCATCAGAGCAGAGATACTTGATACGGCTCTAGGTCAGGGAATACAAAGTTCCCATTTCACCTTTTCAGTTTTAAATTTGAACCATGTGACCAGAAGCTTTTGTACCAGAGTGGGTTTGCTTCCTTTAGGGATGTGAAAACCTTTTTTTTCGTCTCTCTTCCTGGTCCGGGCCTTCCACCGCACTTTGTCATGTAAAGAGGCCCTTATCTGCCGCTGGTTGGGGGTAAAGAGGCTGCACTAGAAATAAGCAGCCGAGTCCCTGGGGCCAGTGCAGATCAGCACACGGCAAAGAGGGGGCTGTGATTGACGGGTTCTTTTGAGCCGTGAGGCAATGGTGACGCCCAGTGATGTGTCCGGCCAGGAACCACTTTGACCCCTGTCCCGTCCACCTGCTTGTCCTCCACCTTAGACCTTTGACCGGAATCTGTGGTGTGGAGCTTGAAACCCAGAAGACAATTAGAATCTATTCAATGTCAATCTTAATCAGTAGTGACGCAATTGAAGTCATATTCCCTCAGATTCTCTACTCATTCTCATACAAACATTATTCTCGACACATTTTCAAACTAAAATGTTAGGGTTTGGTTGTCATAATATGCAGATGTGGACAAAGTTCTATGATCTGATACAGTACAGTAGTAATATCTACGCCGTCCTTTCCTCGCCTTTTTGAACGCTGCATTTGTTTGGCTATAGCTCATAAAAGGCTGTCCAACAATGACAATTTAATGGACTGACTCGCTCGGGGAAGTGCAGCGATTTCTCAAAGCCTGATTTAATTTCCCTCATCTGAGTTTAAATTGGGCCAAGGTGTCAGGGTAAATAAACACAATGCATGTTGGCTGTAGCGGGAGAGAAGCGTGTTGTGAATAAGCGGCTGTACTGTAATTGTTGCCTTTTCCAATTCATCCTCAATGGTTATACAACACACAATGGTAAAAATGGTTATACATTAATGCCATTGTGTTTGTCTCACAGCCCAGCTTTGCCTGAAAGCATGGTTTAGGATGTTCTTAAACCAGTATATGTTTGGCTTTTCTGTAATAATACTCGAGTTCCTCTCTACAGTTTGTGCAGAAACTAGCGTCTTCTGGGTGAGATATAAATAGCAGGTGCTGAGTGTGGAATTTGAGGATTTCCACTACATCAAGTCTATGTGATGCCCTGAAATGTATTAATACCACAGGCAAAGTATGCTTCTCTTTTTCCCCTTCCTACTTATTTTTCTGTCTGTTGGTTTCGTTATTTATTATAGTTTCAAATTGATGTGACAAAGTATTTATATAACTGTAACTGCCCAAATTCTTTGTAAATCTTCAACTCCCCCCTGTTAATTCAAAGTTAATACATTTCAATAAACTTGCATTGGGATATACGCCCTTTTGAAGAATAAGTAGTGCAAGTTTGTGCTGGAGTGGAGTTTTATTTCAGATTGAGTTTTTGTGCAACATGAAAAAAAAATTCGGGACCAGATTGTGACCAATCACAGCGTGCAAATGTGCGATTCATATTGTGAGACGCGAGCTCCGTAAACGACAGAACATGAGCACAGGCTGAGTGGCAGGGGGGTAGTGGGGGCCGATAGCTTCGTGAGTGCGGGGAGGGGAGCAGAAAGAGCGAGAGCAGTGCTTCCATTTGAAACGGCTGCTTCGAACTCACAAGTGAGTTAGTCCAGCTTTAAGTTAATTTTGGATCAATAGTCAGAACTACAGGATTTACAATGTGCCAGGAATAACCTGAAATAATATAAAGTGTCAGTTCTGAATTCGACTTGCACTGGTGACGTCTGTGTCCAGTCCGGCTGTGCAGGTGGCGTTGGCTGGTTAGTGAGATTGACATCCAGGGAAAGCTGTGACCTTCCATGCTCTCCACACACTGCTCTTGTCATGAAGCTGAAATAAAGCTGTAATAACCTGCAAGTTGTGCTATAGTTCTTTACATCGTTTGCTTGTGATGATAATGTGTGAGGGTATACAAAGATGAATTGAATGGTAAGGCCAGTACGGCAAAATCTATACCATGTTTATAGAATTAATCTTTCCCTGACTTTGATCGTTTCTACAGCATGACACGGTTAGAAGTGTGTGCACTCGTTCTCACACATGCTCAATATGTGGAGTAATCAGCTTTGACTGCGGGGCCATCAGAGGGGCATCCCGGGACACTGGCTCAGCGGGTTTGGTCTGCTGCCTCCTGGTCCCGGCCGCCGTCTGCCAAGCGCACACGGCTAATATTGCCACCAGCTGCAAAGACTGGGCTCATGGCAACCAGCAACCCGGCACCAGGCCCAGACCTGCCACACTGGAGCAACTGTGGGACTGTTTAAAACCCACACATCCTTTCAACCACAAAGCATTAAGTCATTTGGTTAAAGTTAAAATCGTACCATTGGGCGATGTTTGGAAAGTTGCTGGCACAGTTATGAATCTGTTCGGTCAGACATTTTTTATTTAATCAGTTATGACGGAGTGAATTCTGCAGATTATCCCTTCCATGAGTAATAAATAGAAGCAAAGTTGCCCTTGAAAGGATTTTAATTGCAAAATTGGCAAGTATGACTTATCGTGTGAGAATTTACCTGATCATTCTATCTCCTGAAAAATGGAACATGCGATTGTAACCAGACGCTCCCGTTTAGCAGCTGCCACCTCTGTAAACCTCCCGCACAGGTTGTCTGTGCTCATAATCACATCCACGTGTTTCTGTGGAGAGCTGCGTTTCACCCTATTAATATAACAGTCATCATAAAAATGTGCTGTTTGTTGCTTGCTAGTTTACGGTCCATTGCCCCGCTGCAAATGAGACCACAGATTTATCCGAGAGGAGAGTGGAAAGGTAAAGGAGAGGCTCAAACGCTCTCAAAATTCAGCTCTCCAAGAGGTGTATCAGTGTGGCCCTTTTACCAGAAAAACAGATTGGTTTCAAGGATTCTGTTAGCTGGTGAATTATTCGGTGGTTGGCTATGTAAAATTGTGGTGTGCCCAAATAGTAGCTGCAACTGTGTCTTCGGTTTTCACATATATGGAAACTAGTACCTAATTCTTTGGTCGTCCTTGTCTTTTTTTTGCCTGAATTTAGTTTTCTGGACATATGTAACTAGACCTTTTTATACTTTTCCTTCACCACTCGTATTTATACATCTTGGATCTTGGTATATCCTGTATATGTGGTAAAGTAGTGCACTGGCTTACAGAAGTATTATTTTCTTGCCAAGATTTGTTACTTTGACATTATTTTCCTTGTTTTGCTTTTAAGTGGCAAACATAATTACATTTCTCATGTTAATTCTGACAGCTCGGAGTTCAGCACCTGAGGCGATCTGAGTCACCGCATTGTTTTCAGTGAATGGTCTTTTACAGCAAATGCGAGTTTAGCTTCTTCCTGTCTGATTGTTTACAGCGTTACCTTGGCGGATCCAGATGTAATCCTGCAGCCAAACTATTCAAGGCTAACAGGGCTGCTCTCTTAAGCCCCCCTCAGGCACCAGCTTCAAACAGGGCTGCCCATACAAATGTGCTGATGTACCGAGAGGCAGACTGATAAATCCACAGACCAGGAGGCCTCGGCGGCTCTGGCTCCTCTGGGCAGTGTAGCCTACAGGGTCTTCCTGTCAGATGAGGCGTGGGGTTAATGAGGTTACTACTTCCTGGTTCCATTTTCCTGTCCGCGCTCATGTTTTGGCACGGTATGTCTGTGTGCAAGTTCTACTGAAAGAAGAAATGTGCATGTTTGGTTCATGATGGACTCTTCTAGGGTTGGCAAAAGAAACAAAAAGTATCTTTTAGTAGTAAAACTGTAGTAAAACTCAATACTAATCATGCATCAATACTAAAAATGATTACACAAACAATACAAACTTTGATATTTCGTGAGCCATTGATATATTTTAAATCTTCTCCCCAATTATTTTAACTTAAAAATGACATGGATGTGAATATTTGCTATTGTATCAAAATTAGCATAGCGTATAGAGATCAAGATGC
The DNA here is from genome assembly GCA_964034765.1 of Knipowitschia caucasica. NCBI lineage: Eukaryota > Metazoa > Chordata > Actinopteri > Gobiiformes > Gobiidae > Knipowitschia > Knipowitschia caucasica. The sequence goes on along the minus strand of OZ035838.1, from coordinate 33,452,763 downwards.
ATTTTAGAAGTGCGTATGTCATAGCCTTGATTTGAGTTATCGGTTATCAAGACGTGAAAGCTTATTTTCCCCAATGCATCCTGTTGAAAATATAATTCTCACCTCAAATGTGTAACCTTTTCCTCTTTGAGTCTGGCTTTGAGGCTGCCGGAAGACTTGTAGCCTGTTTGAGGGACTGTATTACCTCTGCTCTGTCAGATGTACGCTGAGCTCTATTTATTCCCTCTTCTCAAATGGTGAGAAGCAGCTGTTGACAAGTTACATTATATGACCTCGGGTTTATTAAATTGCACCACTGTGAGCACAAAAGTCTATTGTAAAGTAGTAAAAAAACAAGACTTATGTTCACCTCTCCTGTATCCCTGTTTGACACAGCCGCATGATTGCTCCTGTCACATTTTATTAATGTTACCGTAAGAGGATTGTGGTACGTTTTCAGTCGTGTGATGTGGGAAACAGTCAAAGCTGTTTATTATACTCAAATCTATATAAAAGCATTACTCTCACTAATAGCCCGTGAGAGAGTAATGTAATAACTCAAATTATTCTCTATTATTACATAGTCGAACTGCATTGACACGTACAGCTGTAGGCTATGTATAAATGTGTTGCATGTGGACATTTCTAAATAGTGGAATTATTGGCTGGCTATGCATGGGGAAACCTTGTGAGACTATAGCTGTATATTGTTAGTTTGAGGTCAACTTTTCTCCCTTTCTGCACGTCCATCTCAGAAGGACGTTTCATTTGTTTCCATCTCCCAGTCAAAATAAACAGCGTATGTATTTAAAAGCTCTCCTATTTACCAGTCTGATGCCGTGTTGCGCTCGGCAGGCTTGAGCGGCGATGGCGGTCTGTCACTTGCGTACGCTCAGATGCTCTCAGACTGCGGTACGCATGAGTGTGCAAATGCAGAGCGCTGGTTATGACTGACAGCGACGACAGCAGAACGGACTCCGGGCTTAAACTGTGCAAGGGCGAGTGGGAGGGGCATCTGTCTGGACTGTTTATCAGCTTCAGATGCAAAGAGACGTGAAGCAATGCATTTTTATAAGCTGGGTCTATTTTTTTTATCAGGGCTGCTTTGTGGTGCTCGGTTTGTCAGTAACGTGCCATCAAGTAAAATCCAAATACATGCAGTTTTTGGCAACGGTTTTTAGATGAAACGGACTTAAAAGTGGAGTCCTGAAAAACACATGATAAAAACAATGTTGGGAAATGTTTGTGGGAAGTCAGGTTGCTGTATAGAAAGTTGGGTTGTCATTCTTTGGTCTTTGGGTAGATTAATCGGCCGCCGGCATCTGAGACGGACAAAACATTTATTGGTCGACCAGTTCTTTTACATTAAGTGCTTCTATTTTCTCCATAGCTTCCAATGTGTTCTTAAGATTATGGCATTTACTTTGTTATTTAAGCCAGAATTAACCCTCAATTCACACGATTCACTTTTCTTTTCTGTAATTTTATGACTACTGTTTTCTAGTTTTCAGAGCTTTTGCCATACTCCGTTTTTAGTTTTCAAACCTATCAACTTGTTCGCCTTTAGCGCTAGTAAAATCTGTCTTGGATTTTGGAGCATTTCTGCATTTTTTGTGGCTCCTAAAGGGTTAATTTGATTCACAAGTACTTCTGCATATTACAAATACGCATGATGTTGATATTACTCATGTGTTCTGTTTTTCTGTGCAAAAAAAGACTGTATTCTTTTGGGTTAACAAAAGCACATGTTTTAAGTTTGTCTCATACGACTGCGGCTTCATAATCAGGATTACTGAAGGTTTTACTGTGCATTTAACATTTGCACAGGGACACATAAGCTCACTTGCATATTACTGGACTACTTGTGGAAAAGTTCTGCTTCTATGTCCGGCTGCAGTTACAGCTGTGTTCAAGGGAGTCCCTGTGCCCCCTCCCCTCCCCCACACCCACACACACATGCTGCTACATGCGCTGGTTTTCGCTGCTTCCCGGGGACATCGCATTGACACACATTCTTTTTACGGGGACTGATTCAGGACTGATTCTAACCTAGCACTAATCCATAAAACAGTCATCTCGGCCTACATTGCCCGAACTCTGACGTGCATTCTTGATTAGATTACCAACATGATTCAGAGCCTCCATGAATCGACCATAGTACGCGCAGATTTTCATCCCCACAATGCGATGAATACCCGCTCACACTTGGCCACATTCCGATGGACTGAGCTTGTGGTGTAATGAAGCGATTATAGTGGGCCTCACGTCCTCAGCCACCCCAGCACCTCGTTGCCGTGCTGGTTCTTTCTCTATAGGCACTCTGCGCGGAGCTAAGCATCCGGTCATCAGATCTGTAGGGACGTGGGCACCAGGATGTAGTTACAATTGGAATGTCAACCCAGCGAGCAGATGCTTTGTACTCGCACCGGTTCACTGAGTTTTAGGAACCACTTGGGTCGTTCGGCAAATTAAAAACCGCTGTAACACAATTCCAAGTGCCAAAGTCGCTAAGTCCTAATGGATCTTGACGTCTTTAATGCATTGCTTTTCATTTTGTCATCACTGGCTTCTGCTGTCGGTTTGATATCGACCGTAATGAACTTACATAACATTTTACAGCCATCACCTTGTACCACTGTCACTTTACTGCACTGTTTAATCTCTGTTGTGTGAACTTGGATTTTGTTTTACTTTTATTCACATTGATTTTTACTTTTAAAACTTAACTGCGCCTTGAGAAAAGTAAATTCCCAGTTTATTTTCTGCTACTCGCAATGACAATCAAAATAATTCTGATTAATGTCATATACTTCGACTGTGCAAATCTCAACATTTTAGAATCTCATTCAGTCTGTCTCATTCTCATCAGTGTTGTTTTTTTAATTCAACTTAAAGGTATATAATTGAATCCAAAGGAAAGTAAATATGTAAATGTGATGGATGTCTATTTTTCTTCTTTCCAAACTCGGGCGGATCATTTGTAAGTTGTGAATATATTGGTGCCTGATGAAACTGTAAAATGTCTTATGTATGCAATGTGTGTATATATAATGTATGTGTATATTATATGTACAGGAGTCTGCTTGAAAGTATAAATGAAAACAAATGAACTTCAACAGCTATTACATGAGGAAATGCTTAATTTGCTTTTGTGCCAATGTTTTACTTGAAAGCCATTGATAACATTCAGGTCTCATTCATAACTCTATAAAACTACCTTAAAACAATGTTAGTTGCGACCCTGCAAAGGTTGTGGTTTGTTTTGTGGGAATGGCTCTTATTGCCACCATCTGCCCCACTTTTGAACCCTTCATATCCGTGCTCAGTCATCTGGGGCCCATGTGTTCCAAAAAGAATCCCTTGGAGATAATCTCAACTACTGGATACAATAACCCCGACTTTGCAAGGATAACATTTCTGTCTCCCATCGATCCAAGCTTTTTCTGTCTCATGGTCCATCCTCTGAGGGAAAACCTCTATGAGAATAATGCATTTTAGGCACTTTTAGTGAAGCAGATTGGAGTTGGCGTGTGGCCCACATTCCTCCAGCGTGACATCCACTCTGTCGGCAGCAGCGCAGCTCGGAGGATATTTTTAGCCCGTGCGAGTGTGAATGCAGGCGTACATGTAAATCCATGTAGAAGAACAAGAAATCAACATTACTGCTTTGATTTTTGTACGACTATCTTTGCATTTAGTGTTTTTAGTGTTTGTTTGTATGCACTTAACTTCTTGATTATCATTTACCAAATATTACTTTTTTCCTGTTTTTACTAACTGATCCAGGAAGATGGCTCACAAACCCTCAATGGCTGACATAATTGGATATTAAATCATGTTGTACATCCACAGTGCTTCTCTGATATTACTTTCCCCCCAACAAACCCACTTCTTCATCAGCTGGTTATTAAATTTGCATGCTTTGGAAGATGGGGTTATGAAGTCAAAGCAGCCTCATTTTTCATCTGTGCTGAAGAGCAGATACTGAAAACGCCTCTGAAACTCTTGACATATTCTCAAGCTCTTCAACAGCTGTGCAATTCCTGAAGGGCTGGGAATGATCTGGGAATATTTTAAAATCACAGTGGGTCTGATTTAGGGCAAATTCGTGGAGAGTGGGATTATTTTACAGTTTAAAAATGTATCATTGGCTATAATTCAGATGTTTTAAATGGACATTTGACATCCTTTATCACTTCACCTTGTAGCTCCTTGTTATAGCAGTTTCCCACTTTGTTTGCCCACAATGCAAATATCTGCATGTTTTCATTCACACTAAAATATCAGTGTGCAAACTGGATGCCAGAATTCATGCTAAATGTAACTACAGTTCTGTGATCGCTGCTCTATTTTTGTAGCGCAGACCTTGTTGCTACAAAAAGCAGGAAATATTTGTGGCACGCTGCCAGCCTCTGAGCAAATCAAAGAAGAAAAAAAAGACTATGAACTTTTAAGGTCAGCTTTTAAAAGGAGTAAAATTCCCTTCCTTCGCAGCTGTGTTTGTCTGTCAGACGGAGATATGGATGGCACAGAGGCTGGCTATGTGAGAGTTTGTAACCCTGAGATCCACGCTGTGTCAGAGTACATTTGGCCTGGTGCCACCCGGCTCCAGAACAGTGCCAGTGAGCTGTCCGGGTAATTGGTACTTACCTGGCTGGCTGGATTAGATGACATTAGCTACAGCAGAAAATGGCATAATTGAATAGTGGCACTACCTTTTCCGCTTGTGTGTGTGTGTGTGTGTGTGCGTGCGTGTGTGTGTGCATGTGCGCCTGTGTGACAGTGTAATGAGGGACCGCTGGCTGCACACAAAACGCAGCCTATCAGCCGCTGACACCCGCTCCACGTTGCACCCAACAGACTTCTCTTCTCTGGGCTGCGTGTCACCCATCAGTTCCATCATACCGACACTTGCCTTTTAATCTCGGGCCCCCTCCTTTCCAGCACCACAAGGCCACATCCCAAAGGCCCGATGCAGACGTGGGAATTCAAAGAATCATCTGCACCTGGTATTTTTATCTGGAAAACAAAAACACATAAAAGCAGGATAAACAACCACTGTTCTGCCTTGTCAAATTTCTCAAACTATGTTTAAGGCATGTCACATGAATTCATGAGTGAATGAGGCCGATACTTGATTTGTATTTAAGAGGCTTGTTTCAGATTCCTGCATATTCAATGTGGTGCTTTGTTTATTTTACATTACATTGGTTGTGACCTGTTGTTGCCAGTAAACAGAGCTAGAGCCCTGCACGGGCCTATTATCTGGGCCCGAGCCCGGCCCTGGCCCGAGGGGGTGGCGCCCCAGCCCGGCCCGGCCCGATATGGTTTCTGAATTTTCAGGCCCGAAACCCGCATCAAGCCCGCCTTTTTTTTTTTTTTGTAACCTCCCATAACAATGTTTTAGCGTAGTATATAGTGCCGCGCACTGATATGAACGCAGACTTAGCTAGAGGGCGGAGTTATACATGGTAGTGATGTGTTGCAATGAGTTCTGTGTGTGCGGAGTGGTGCAGAGTGAACGGCCGCATCTGTATGATGCCCCCGATGCTGCAACACATCTGCACATTACATAAGTAATGCTATGTGCCGTCAATGACAACACTACACAGAACAACAAACACTACAGCGTGATAGAACGCTATATTCAGTGGGTGCGCTCGTAAATCTATTCTGCCGCTCTGAAAATGAAGAGCCCGAGCCCGGCCCGTGTCCGAGGTCATTATGCGGTCATCGGCCCGAAGCCCGGCCCTCGGGCTGTCGGGCCGTCGGGGCCCTCGGGCCAAGGGCTCAAGTGCAGGGCTCTAAACAGAGCTGATGTAATCATATTTTCATGTTTGTTTAGGAAATGTTTTCAACGTTTAATAGATTGCAGATCTGCTATGATAATATTATTGCTAGAAAATCTTCTTGTAATGATTTCCCTTTGAGATTTCTAAATGCAGTTTGCTGATGTCACAGTGTGTGTGCCAGCTGCGCTGCTCAGCCAACTCTCCTGATCGCAGGCCATCAGAGCACTCCCACACTTTCACGCTCTGGGAGATGACTCCGCACTGTCAGAATTGTGCCTTTCACGTCATTAGCATACATTAGATTTTTTCAGTGTTTTTCATGGCGCTCACCCTGTGGCTTGACTACAGAAAAAGTCATTTCAATTATTTATTAATTCCTCCACTGCTTGTGTTCTAATCTCATTTCCTGTAGTCATTAGTGTTGTTCAACATCAAACGAGCCGCCTATGCAAGTGTTGGCAAAGCAATGGGGAGAGAAGTGTTGCTAAACAGTGTTTTAAAGCACTGCTCCCATAGAGTAAATTTACATTTTATTTGACTCTTATTAAATTAAAGTGCACTACAGTCATCATATTCTTTACCTTTTCCTAAACTTCTCAGTAGACTGATGTTTGGATTGGATGATGTGTCTTAAAGATGCCCACCATGTTGGAAAAGGATGCATTGTTTATGTGTGTGTGACTTTTGCTGACCTCTTTGACAATAACATCTTTTGTCTCAGTTAAGCTGGGAGAGATTAGCGACACATGAACTTGCGCTCCCATGATGCTTTTTTCATTTGCTTCCATGCTATTCATCACCATAACACTCTGCTATCATGGTATTGTGCTGTGGAGCAGTCGTTCAATTATTGTTATGCAAATGCACTGGCCTGTGTGTAGCTGCAAGCTAATGTTGTGTTATGCTAATACTGTCAGGCTATTGTCGCCATATTGGGACGAATAGAAGGGAAGGATGCAAGGAAACAATATGAGGAGTTTCCACATTATTGAAGTTATTATAGTTTTATTATGAGTCCATGCAGGTTGTTAATCTTCTTGCGAGATAATTAACTTGCTTCTTTAGGGTACACATTTGTTTATCCATCACAATCACTGACTATTTTCTCTTTTGTTTATGTTTAGGACGACAGTGATGGGATCCCGTGGTCAGAGGAGCGGGTCATGCGCAAGGTGCTCTACCTCTCACTAAAGGAGTTCAGGAGTGCACAGAAACGGCAGCTGGATGGAGATGGAACCACGACCTCCGAATGTGAGTCCAGTTCGAATAAGAGACTACACAAGATCAAACTGAATATCCACCACTGCCATATAGGCCACTAAATACACACATGAGCGCCAGCACTCTCCAAACCTATGACACATTTGACACAGTCATTTCCCATTTTGTCATTCTGATCACAAATAGAAGATTAGATATGTCTTTAACGTCCTGTTATAAAAGGCCAGCTACATTCACAGTATTTAATGTTCATAGTCAGAGGTTTTGGGGCTCAATTTCGGTCATCTCAAAGGGTGTCACAAAATTGCCCACAATTGATCAAACAAATTAGAAAGTGAAACAATAAGAACAAATAATAACAGGTCATTGGTTCAATGTCCATAAAGACATTCCTTAGACCCCTGCTTCATCAGCAAGAACATCTCAAAAAACCTAGTGGGAGATGAGAGAAACCGCAGGCAGCGAGAGAGGGATCCACTCCCATGGATGACCAGGCTATACTTCCAGGACTGAGTTTTAGAGCTCGCCAAAGAGTTTTGCTTTGGATTTAGTTTGTATCGAAGTAGAAACAGAATCTTGTAATGCACGTTTGTTAACGACTGATGTTAAATGATGTGGTCAGCTTTCTGCTTTAGTGCTTCTCAAACTTTACTCTTTCATTTTATATTAAACTGAAGTTGGCAGTTATCTCACAATGGAAATTTAACTCTGAACATGTTTTGGGCAATATTTACAGAATGAAGAAAAAATCTTTTTTTCTGGCATACCAACCTTTGTTTTATTTTACATTAATATCCACAGTTGTCTGTGGGAGAAGAACAAACTACTTCAATGTCAGTGTACATTTGACTTTGGATCTTCGAAGGGGGTAAAAAAAGGCATGGATTTGAACTTCACTCGTGTCTTAGAAGCTATTCTCAGCTGACGGTAACACTAGCCAGACACCAAAAGAAATGAAATCAGTGGGGAGAAAAAAAAAAAATCAAGTTCATTCACTGGCAAAAAAACCAACGAAAGGAGGAAAGTCTTTTTGAAATCACCTTCCTTTATACCTCGTGTTGTCATTATTATATTACAATTTTCTGCCTCTATTCCCTGCCCCCTCCTTGTCGTGTATCCCTGTGTCTTGTCTGCCACCTCATTGCTGCCACTCCACAGCTCCTCAGGGCCTTTTAAGCCTCCGCGGGTAGCTGACCTTATCGCCTGAATAAAAATGACTCATTAGAAAAGCGTCGTCAGCCTGTCGCACCGGGGGTAACGACAGCAGCCCGCGATCGCACAAAAGGGAGCCCGGGTTGAATAGACGGGCCCCGCTGGTTTAGAGCACCGTGGGTTAGCCCAGGCAGTTCTTTCAGTCCCAGTGGCAGTGCGGAGATGTTGTGGTGAAACTGTCAGCCATTTTGGAGGATCAGACCCAGCGTGCTCGACATCCTGAATGGGTGGCTCCTGCTGTTTTAGAGGGCCGCGGGTTAGAGAGAGTGGGATCGTGTGGAGGCCCAAACATGCACCGCAGTTTGTACAGGCAACCAGCCATTTTGGAGAACCACAGAAGGAGTTAAAGGTCGGTTTCTTGGTTAACCAAAAATGGCATTAGTCGACTAATTATTAGAATCTATATGACAAGGATTTCTTGTATAATCAGCTATAATCAGAAGCCGTGGAACAAATTAGTTGAAGATTTTTGAATTTACTTTGAAATTCCAGCCAGATCAATCTCTCCATTCACAACACTTCTTTCAATACTGTATTAATACCAATTTCTAAGAGCTTAGTTTTGGTCCGGTACTATTTGTTAACTAACCGCCAGTCGGAGTTGTTAGGGTTATACATAGTGCACATGCTAAAGTTATTGTTGCCAAATTTGTCACCATAAATTATGCTTTGTTGGTAATTTTTCATTTCTCCATAAGCTGGTGCTTAGTGCTGCCCTATGCTCCTTTTTATAAATCATTATAGATGAAACATGCACTTTATTGGTCCATTGTTTGTCTCAGTCAGTGGGCATTTCCCGTGCTTTCCCTGGTTTAAAAGCTATTCTCCTTGTACCGTCATTGTCGACTTTTATAGCAATTTGAACTCATTTAGCTATAATTACCCATTGAATTGCTCCATTGACGATACACGGAAGTATTACTTTATTGCTCGTGCGATAGAAATGGGTCACAGTAACATTTTAGCTGTGGCCTCATAAAATCAGCGTTTGCATCCCATCATTCCGTCGTGGTGGATGCGAGGCAGTTTTCTTCAGTCTCAATGGAGGTGGGTAGTTGTCAGCCCGTGTGCGTGTTGGTCATGGCTCCTGTCGACCATAACCAGCAATCATGCCATCTCTCGAGTGACGCGTTAACAGGGACACTGGCAGCCGCTCATCTCCTCGCTTCCTGCTCGCTCAATGCATTATTAAACAAATGACATTAGGCCTCATGCTATATCTACATTCGGTCTTTCTTTCCTTGCTTTTTGCTTGTGTCTGTCTCTCTCCGTCTCTCCCTGTTGCCGGGTTTTCGTCGCACATCAGTAGCTGCTTCTTTGGCGCTTTCTCTCGCTTCTCAATTATGTTCTGCTGCCGCCCATTTCTCTCCTCTCCGTCCTGTCGATCCATCTCACTCTTCATCTTTGTCCTTTCCCGCCCGTCACCTTTCAGCCTCTTGTCTCCGCTGCTTGCCCGTTTCAAAATTCGGGTGCACGCAATCATCAGAAATCATGTTGTATTAAGGACTTGACGCGTGAAGTTTCCTTGTGTTGATAAATTGCTGGCAAGTTTGTCTTTCTATCGGAGGTGAGCCAAAGATACACATTCCAGGTTGGCTTGGTGGAACCGTATGAAGGTGGATTGCGTAAGATGTGGGCACTTGGCTGTGAGAAACGGCCATGAGTTGGAGGGAATCAACGGGTCAAATTTCACATAAACGCAATTTTATTCTAACTGCAACTTGTACCAGTCGCAAAAATAAGCCTTTAAATGTAACTTTGGTGTACTAAGTTACCATTTCCCACTGTACAGCATTAAAGGAGCTGTTTAAATGTTTAGCACCGCCCCCCCAACTCGCTCACAGGCTTCTCATTTCCCCTACGCCAGGGGTGTCATTCATACGGCCCGTGGGCCGGAACCGGCCCGCCAAGAGATTTGACACGGCCCGCGGCTCATTTATGTAAAAATATAATTATAATACATTTTAAAAAGCCGCTCCGCGACGCGAGGCGACGCCTCAGCGCCGCGCTCAGGGGTGAGTCCAGTGCGTCTGTAGTGGCTCCACCAGAGCGGTGCTTGAGGAATAACATCTTAAACTACAAGACTCGGCGAAAAATACGGCACTTTGAGCGGAGAAAACAGAAGATAAACATGTCTGGCCCTGAAGACACAGCAGTCTGTTTGTGCCCAGAGCGAGAGGTTAGTTCTGCTGCTGTAAAGGGAAGCTACCTGTGCTAACAACATTAGCATTGGCATCGCAGCCGCACAGTGAGAGAGAGTTTGTTAAAACTCTCACAGGCTGCAGACATGGTCTGAGAAACCACTCGCTTTTACCAACATGTTGCCATCGATAAGAGACTGATGTTACTGATGTCACATATTCATTTGTGGTGTTACTGAAACTATCAGAGGAGTTTTGAGCGCTGCTGCTGGTTCTGCTGTTGTTGCTGGTGTGTTGGACAGTGTGGACTGGTACTGATGGTAAAAACAGGTGTAGTGACAAAGCTGCAAATGGAGGTGATGATTTTTGGACATTTGACTGTATTTTACACAGAGACACTGCTGCAGTCGTTAAGAATGGATCACGTTATGGAAGTTGTTTTATTCATTTCAAGTGAATCATGGTCAGTTTGATGCTTTCTCTGTGATAATAACATAACCATGGACCTTACCACACTGAAGATGGTTAATGTGATAATAACATAACCCTGGACCTTACCACACTGAAGATGGTTAATGTGATAATAACATAACCATGGACCTTACCACACTGAAGATGGTTAATGTGATAATAACATAACCATGGACCTGACCACACTGAAGATGGTTAATGTGATAATAACATAACCATGGACCTTACCACACTGAAGATGGTTAATGTGATAATAACATAACCATGGACCTTACCACACTGAAGATGGTTAATGTGATAATAACATAACCATGGAACCACTGAAGATGGTTAATGTGACCCATGGACCTTACCACACTGAAGATGGTTAATGTGATAATAACATAACCATGGACCTTACACACTGAAGATGGTTAATGTGATAATAACATAACCATGGACCGTACCACACTGAAGATGGTTAATGTGATAATAACATAACCATAGACCTTACCACACTGAAGATGGTTAATGTGATAATAACATAACCATGGACCTTACCACACTGAAGATGGTTAAGCTGAGGTGCTGTGTTAAAGTGCTTTTTTCTGTCTACCTACTTTACCTTTGTGAGCAAGTTTTCTCTGTAATGAGCCTTAAAACAAAGCTAACATACAAATATTAATATACATATTGTGAAATATCATTTTCAATGTAATATTGTAAATACATTACATTATTTGTACTATGGAAAACTCACTGTTACATTTAAGTTTGTAACAGAAAACTGAGTATTAAAGGACAGTGTTTTAAAGGAAGTTTTAAATAAATGTGTTTATGTGCAAAAAGTTGGATTTTGTACCGTTTTTGGATATTTTTGTAGAGCATCTCCTGGTCCGGCCCACTTGAGATCAGATTAGGTTGTATGTGGCCCCCGGACCAAAATGAGTTTGACACCCCTGCCCTACGCTCTCATCCCACGGAGCCATCTAGTTTATTTGCAATCTGATACATATGCTAACAATAGCATTAGCGCAACTTAAGCCGTACAAAAATCATCGATGAAATGGTACAAAAGCAACGCACTGCTAACAAAATTTATAACTGAAAGATTACTGCTTGTTTCGCGTCCGAATGTGGTCCGAGCATAGATAGTCCGAGGCGGTCCCGCAGGTCTCTCCCATAGACAAGTCTCTCCAGAGGATTCGATGTAAGCTAGCTATGTTCACTCGGGCTTGATTTCTTCTTTGATCATTTTTCCGCTTTAGTTCCCTCTTCTCTTCCTCACCATTGTGTCGTTCAGGCTGTTTTGCTGTGTCTGCAGTTACAGCAAGAGGAGTTATAGCCAATTCTGCTAACATGCTACTGTGTTTAGCAGCGCTGTAGAGGCTAGAGGACGCAGCCTCGTTCTGTGATTGGAGGAGAGCGGGCGTCACGCTAAGTCTCTACTCAGCACTCTTTACGGCCTGAATTCATACACAAGCTGAATCAATGAGCTCAAGTTTTCAATTAAATTACGGATTATAATACAACTATGTAAGTAAGTTTTATTTATACACACCTTTTATACACCTTTCACAGACCAGAGTCACAAAGCGGTTTACAATTGTTATTATTTATTCTCTCACTCAGAGATGGGAGCAGGCCAGTACAGGAGGCGCATGCCAGAACCTTATACACGTTTTTAGTGGTCGAGGAAACCGGAGCCCCTGGAGGAAACCTACACAGACACGGGGAGAACATGCAAACTCCACTCAGAAATGCCCTGTTCCGACCGGGATTTGAACCCTTCTTGCTGAGAGACGAAAGTGCTATCCACTCAGCCGTGTATAGCATCTTTAAACTTTTATTACGTTAATTCTCCTTTATAAATCGTGCCGTTGATAAAGTACAATTTTACCTCCTGTAACTTATAATAAGGTGCTCTTCTCCATTGATCCATCTCTAGTCTAAATATGTCTTGGAGATGGCGTGGCAAGTTATTGTGGACCTTTTTAAATAGTCATTATGTGTGTGTGTTTAAAGCCGGCATCTTGCTCTTGCCGTAACCCGCACCTCTTCTGCTGCTTTCTTTTATTTCAAGAGAGCTGCTGATGGAGGAGCTGGCTCGCTGCCAATATGACGAGAATAGGACTTTTCAAATGTATTCCTCTTGGTGCCTCTTTTGTCACATGATTAGGCACTCTGGTTTCTAATTGTGTCTGAGATTTTATCATTGGCGTTATATTTACAAACCTATGATGGTTGATGGTAACAGAGGTTCTCAAAAGTTTGTCTGGAGACGTCTGAACTGAAAAACTTTAGACGATGAGAATGACATGAAATTAAAGCTGTTACTTAGGTTTAGTCATGATAATTGTATAGAAGGGAAAATCCAAGGAAATGCTCAAGAAGAGATGAAAGGGGGAAAAGCTAATGTATCAAAGTAGGAAAATTGCATCTATGTCCTTGTTTGCTCCCGTTTCACAGCAGCGCAGCCATTACAATCAAATCCTGTGTTGATCTCTTTGATGCCGATGTTTTATGACCTTGGATCACACAAAGCAGATGCTATGTTTCTGATCTGCCCATTGTTGAAAGCTTCTCTTCTGGTCTGTGGTGAAGAGTCATGCAGTGCGTAGGTTCTCTACAGTTTGTAGGAAGTGAACTTTTTTTGTAAAAAGGATGTGAACAGGATTTCCTAAACCATGTATCCTTTCATTAGCCCTCCTCTTCTTGGGTTGCATGCAGACAGAGGATCAAGGGCTTGTGTTATGGAAATCTAAAGCAGGCAGTCTTGGCAACCCTTGTGATACACAGGGTTCCACAAATTGCCAACCACCTTTTTATGATAAAGAGTTTTCAGATATTCCGAGGATTTTTCTACTTGTTTTTGAGATAAATCAATGAACTTTTATTGCTTCTGAAGCTGCTGTTTCATTTCATTGTTGCTTGATCTGGACGACTATCTAAACCAGACATGTTAAAGCTGCACTAACTGACTTTGGGATTTTGAAGCCGCGGACCCGCTGGCCTCGCTCTTTCTGCTCCCCTCCCCGCACCCACGAAGCTATCGCCCCCCACACACACACACAGTGTTGAGACGGAGCTAGCCTCTCCCAATATGGATAATACATGGATATGGATTTTCACGTGGATGGCGTGACCATAGAACGATAGAACCGGGAAGCGCGGAGGAACGGGACTTTCTTTTGGATGGCTGTTTCGCTGTGTAAGCAGTAACCGGTGATGAAGACGAGAAAGTTTCAGGTTAGCTCCACCGCTTGTTGTGCTAACTCAGCCGTCTATGCTAACAGACCTGTAGATTTCTCACGAAAGTGGGGGCTATTGGTGCGCTGTGATTGGTCACAATCTGCGACCCGAAACACATTCTCTTCCTTGTTTCATCAAAACTCGATCGAAAATATAATGTCAGGCCAGCACAAATCTGCGCTACTTTTTCTTCAAAAGGACGTATATCCCAATGCACTACATGGACATGGATAGCATTTTCGTAATTAATACGAAAATAAAGTCAGTTAGTGCAGCTTTAAACTCAGACCTGTGGACCGCATCCGGCCCACAAAGCCATTTTCAGTGGCCCCTGAAATGATTTGCAATTATCATTATTACAGTAACTTGCAGTATTGATGGTAATGGCTACTATGGCATGTTATACTTAATTTTAATCAACATCAATCTTTTTTGATATTTGGTCCAGTTGTGATATATAAGAAAATATTATCCAAACTCAAAAAAATTGTAAACAATAAAATGAAATAAAAGATATGATATATATAAAGTAAACCACCTTTTATACTTTTGGCCCCAACAAGCTCTTGTGTTTTTAAACTTGGCCCCCGACCAAAATGAGTTTGACACCCCTGATCTGAACTACACCTGTCAAGCCCTTCATGAACATAAATATTTGTGACATATGTCTTTTGGGAAATGATTATGATAATGACAATAATGCAATAATAAAGGAAGCCCATCCAGACACAAGGAGACGAGTGCAAACTCCACACAATCCAGTCCGAGGAACAAACACATAACCTTCTCTCTGTGAGGCATGAGCGCAACCAAAACCACACCTGTTAGTTTGCTGTACAAGCTCTGAGTGTAGAGGATTCCACCATTTACCTGAAGTGTGAACAACAATCATGATTAACTCAAAATGGTCATGTACGTACAATAAAATGGCAATATCTTTTAGTTTGACTCCATTTCAGCCTTAATCAGCATTGTTTAATATCCCCCATATTTGGATCTGGTTTGTTGTCGTTCTTGCTGAAAAAAAAAAGAACCGTACAAAGTGGAACATGAGGAATGCGATCTTCATGGAGACAAATGAAGAGACTTTTCCGTGTCCGTGGTTTTAAAGTTTCATTACTTTTCATCACCAATGCATGATTATAACACGGCATATGCTGGACAATGACTGATTAGTGTTTGGAGCTCATTAACAACTCCTGCCCTATTTTGTAAACACATTTGCTTATCCAGAGAAACAAGAAAACGCCAACCGCACTCGCGCTCTCCGGCAGTAATGCGTTTCCCCTCGCCTTACTGTAAAAAGAGTGGCCTGTGCACCGCAGTCACATATATTTACAATACGGTGCTTTTATCTGCCGTCTGGTTAGTGTTTCACTGTGATTGATGAGATTAAAATGATGCTGTTGCCATGTTGTAATCCCTTTTAGCGCTGCTCCCTCTCCTTCATTTCCTCTCTCTGCCGGACGATGCCGTACACCACTTTTCACTTCAGGCTTTCGCACAATCAGGCCGTGTATAAGCGCTGGCAGGGCTCCGGGTGATTGTCTTCTTTTAAGGCCTGACTACTCCTCTATAGTTCACTTACCACCACGCCTCTCGCTAATGGGCTCCTCTCAGCCCACTCATACGCCATGTTCCGCTGCGTACCTTTGTTCCCTCCCCCCCCCTCTCCGCTCCTCCGAGACGCAGAGGTGAGTAGGACGAGGCGATGAGGTTAGTTAAGCACGCATAAATCTGATTAGAATCCCCCATAGGAACCGGTATTCGGATTGAACTACATTTATGGCGCAGATTTTTGTGGTAGGTGCCATTCTTTGCGGTTTGCCAGGTTTGAAGCACAAATCCCCAGATCGTTCTCTGGCACGGCACGCCATCCCGAGCCGTCTGCTTTCCCATGATTCCCAGCTCTGCCCCTCATATGGCCACTCATGTGCAACCAGCATATGTCAGACTAGTCTTGGGAGGACAGGAGAATGCACAGAGGCAGGCAGTGGAGTGTTGTGAGGAGGAATGGGTATAATTTGGCCTGTTTGTTTGAGTTCTTGGGGGACATCACGCGTCAGTCAATTTCTGAGCACAATTAAACATAATGAGCTGCTGCGTGTTTGCGCCGCTGTAAATCACCTTTCAAAATATCAGGTCGTCTGTGTCTTTTGCTTTGGGTAATTGTTTCGCTTTTCGTCGGCGAGGCTTTGTTTTGGGAAGATATCGATTTCTGAGAAGAGCTGGACTTCTGTAGAGTTGGAAAGTTGTATCAAGTGGACAATTGTACACAAAGAGATTAACAGTTATTTAATGTCTGAGATATGATTTTAAGACAAAAGAAATGGGGAATTTATAAATGTCTTGTTTTTATAACCAAGGAGGCCCTACAGTCACTTCAAAGGTCAGATTAAGATAAAATATCAAATTTTTGTCCAAATAACTAAATCGATTATTCGAAGTTTGATTTTTATTGTTTTAATTAAAATGTATTGAGCAGCTTTTATACGAGTAAATTCAGAGAATCCTTGGAAAGTCTTGTAGTTCTCATTTTTCAGTTTTCAGTTTTCAGCCTGTAGATTTTTGTGCCACAACTTCATTGTGAAATTCTCCTTTGCTGTCAATCTTGTTATGCAAATCAGAGCTGACGTGGGCGGTAAAACTTCAAAGTGTGACAGCCGTCAATGCCCACTGAGTAAAGTTATTAAATGGAGTTTCGTGCAAAGGGGCACATTGTAGTGCGGTGATTCACTTGAGCCTATAGACTCCGCGGCTCTCCAAAGCTAACAAAGTGTTGCCAGCAGTGCTGTGGCCTTACTCACGAGGCCCGTGCAGTCAATTGTGCGACCGCAATAATGTGTGGTGGATGACTGTACCTCCGCTCTCAGGTACGGACCTGCCCTGGGAGAGCGCATCTACTCGTGGCCACGCCGTCTGAGCTCACTCTGAGATACTGCGTTCAGGTTCAATCATTTCAGAGATCATTATTGGTCACACAATACTTTATATGCGAGTAAAAGAAAGTCATTTGGAAGTGGTTAAAGAAGACAATTGAAATATAAAATTCCTGAATCATTTGGCTTGATATTTTTATTGGTCAATTCATAAATACTTTGTACTGGGATCTTAAAATAACCATTTACAAAACTTGCAGCAAAGATGATAAAATGTTCAGACTTTCAACGTATGACAAACTGATGAAGGCAAGTTTATTTGTATAGCACAGTTCATACACAAGGCAACTCAAAGTGCTTAACAAAACAAAGAATAATCACAGTACATTAAACAGAGTGAAGATACAATCATTCAGTTGTCTGCTGCTAAACAGAACTGTTTTCAGCCTGGCTTTGTCGGGTAGAACTATGGAAAACACTAAGATAGAAACTTGTTGGTCACAATCACATGTTTTTAACTTCTTTCACCGGTTTCTCCATCGTCTCCATCCGGTCTCCTCTGTCACCTGATCAGTGGCTCTTCTGTTTTCCTCTCCCACGACTCGATGCCTGGACACGTTCAGCAGTAGCCACTTTTCTGGGAGCGTGTCATTCAAGTCGCCACTTATCCCTAACCCTTAGTTTCAGTCTCATCATTATCTTCATTTATTGTAACCTGACAGGTGCTATTAGTATTGCTGTTTGTGGAGCGGCTGAGTGACATATCCGTCTGACGCATCAGTCTTGTGGAATTTTGCTGGGCGTGCTGAGAAAGACACTAATGATTAGTCAGCGAGAGTGATGTTGGAAAAAGTAAATACTGTTTTGATCATCTATTGGTTGGCAGATGTATTCTTTCAATAAATCAATTTGTTGTTTGGATCCTGAAGGGCTGGTGTAAAAAAACATCCCATATGTTTTTATAAATTTGACTAAACCAAGGCTTAAGTGATGCCCCTGGAGAACATCTTCATAGAGGTGGTTGAAAATACTTTGTAAACACATTTTCATTTCATTCTTCTGTCAAAAAACCTTCTCAGCATGTTTTCATACTAATGTAAAGTTAGTGGTTTACAAAAAATGTTTTCAATAATTGATTAGTTGTTACGATGAACTTGTTACAGCCCATAATGGGAACAAAATTTGCAAAGCGTTTAGTCCTCCATTTAACCCAGTGTGGCTCGTGAGATTTCCGAGATAATGGCAACGTGAGAATCTGCTGTGATGGCACTTTAACGGCTTAACTTCTTGGTTGATAATGGATGAAGATGGTGATCTGCAGTAAATGTGCCCCCAATGAGAAGATTTCACTGTATCTGCACCAGGAAAAAAGCAAATTCTACATTCGTACAACATTTAAACAAACCGGATACCACTTCCGAGAAATCATAAAGGACCTATTAGATCTAATTGGCCCGTACTGATCGTAAATGCAGTGCTCCCCATTTGTTTTGTGGAATAACCATGTATAATTAAAGAACCTGCCTTTACCAGATATTAGTCAGGCTTCAATGCTCTTCAAAAAGGGGTCAAACTGAGTGAAATGGAATAATTTATAGCCTGCTTCAAGTGTTTTGATTGCTGCTCTGCTGACTAACCAACAGAAATACCCTATTCTGGTCGAAATGTGTTTTTTTTAAATCGTAAAATAGATTCAAATCCCTCGTTTTCAATGAAGTTTGCTTATTCACAAATGTCATTGAATCTGTCAGAAGTAGCCGTGAGGAACCCAGGCTCAGTGATATCTATTTAATTTGCTTGTCTGCCTTGATTATCAATGACTTTAGTGCCTCCTGTTTGACCTAATTTGAATTCTGGGGGCACGTTGTTGCTTTTGATTTACGGATGTGTCTCGGGGGTTTGTTTTGTTTGTCTAGGAGTTACTCGCTAAATATTTAATCGGGGCGCTGTCAGTTAGGCTCGCCGAGAACGTCAAGTCCAGTAATATCTCTGCACTTTCTCTTAGCCCTGGGCACTTTTTCTTTCCGCGTGCTTACATCACATTCACACCAGTTGCGTTTTAGAAGTTAAACTGGGAGCAGTAGTTTCACACACTGAAAAAAAGGGTGCAGACATTAAAATAGTTTGTAATATTGTTTGTTTGTTTACACATATAGAGCCATTTCTCGTTTTTAGTAGCAAAAATTATTTTTAGATTCACTATCCTGTCTGCATGTCTCTATAAAGATAGCTTAAAGTGTTAAAATGAACTCACCCATTGTGTTTTTATTTTTAGTTGGCATTACGTAAAAGTTTATATTTTTGTGCATTTGACTTTGTTGTGACCCAGTGGCTGTATGAGAGGTCAGATGGTGCCTTCACTTTTAATCTCTTGTACACTTTCGGATAATATGTTTGTAAGGTTTTCTCTTCTGACGGACCCCCGCAAAACCCACAAAACAATTGATCCTGGAGCACTGAAAACACGGCCCAGAAAAAAGACACCATGATGGCCACTCTTACAGCCACTGGGTCACTACAAATATATAAAGTTACATCATGTTGTTATTGCTACAATAAAAAAAAGCATTCTCGCTCAACTAAACTCGGGATATTTTCTTTTTAATGCCATATTTTGTCAGACAATGCAATCAATTCTGGGCTTTTTACTTATAGTTTCTTAGTAATACCAACTTCACAGAGTTTCATATGGATAGACATTTGCTCCTTTTTGAAATTCTAGAAAAAAATATAACCCACTCCTGACATGAAATTAACAACATTCTCACGTATTTTACCACAGTGGCAGACTATCGTGTTCCAGGCTGCTGAATTTTAACACTTTGAAATGTTCCCTTTCAGGTTCTTTAGCCAATGGGCAGCTGAACGGCTCGGTGTCTAAGGGCATCCACAAAGAAGATGGCTTGTTGCGCTCAAAAGGAATGGGCGCGAGCGGCGGCTACGAGGACGGTCCTGCTAAAAAGAGGTGAGACTTCGCGCTGTGGCTATTTTGCAGCTCAATAATTTTATTTATTTTATCTATTTTCACTGCTTTGTTGCCAATGGGAATAGCTGTGAACGTGCAAGGTTGGGTTTCCAAATCTTTTAGTGTAATTTGAATGTGTGATGAGGAAGTGTGCTATATATTTATGTTGGAACAGTCTTGTCTATGTGTAAAGACGATTTCCTTTCCAACCATATTGCTCGCTGATTTTTGCTGACATAAATAACATGAGTATGAAGTCTGATATTGGAGCAAATGGTTGTCATTTCTTGTATTCAACTTCATACTGTATTATGCCTGGGCTCTGGTCTTCATTTTGCTTTATTGCTCTCTGCAGTCAAGACCGTACAAACTTCTGGATGTCTAGGTCTAATGCCTGTGAAGTAATTATTGTACGTTTGAAGGATTTAATGAGATTCTTGCCTAATTGCTTAATTCTAATGGTGTTTCTGCATTTTTGTTATTATTCTTGTTAAGTAATATTGGCTTGCATTTTCAATTGGATCATTCATTGAGCAAATTATTATAACAGAATAGCCGTTTTGTACTAGCTAATTCGAGGCAGGCTGGTTTTCATAATATATTTATTCATTGTGAAAAGGAGATTTATTGAACAGCAAAATCTCACTTAAGACAACACTGCTCCTTTGTTGACAACTGTTCCTGTAAACTGGAATAAAGCATCTTTGGAAACCCTGCTGCCTCTAATGCATTCAGTATGAAAACACGTCTGAAATCACAAGCTGCAGACAAGCATTTTTTCCACATTACAAAAATCCACATTACAAAATTGTCTTCTCCCATCACTGTTTAGAGCTAGTTGGCAGGTGTCTGTGTGTGTGTCTCTGTGTGTAAGTAAGTAAGTAAGTAAGTTTTTATTTATATACCGCCTTTTCACTGCAGATCTGAGTCTCAAAGCGGTTTACAATTGTTAATTTTGGGCATTTGTATCTCACTCCACACAGAGATGGGAGCGGGGTCGCCAGTACAGGAGGCGCATGCTAGAACTATTGGACATATTTTTAGTGGTAGGGGAAACCGGAGTACCCGGAGGAAACCTACGCAGACACGGGGAGAACATGCAAACTCCACTCAGAAAGGCCCTGGTCCGACCGGGATTCGAACCCAGGACCTTCTTGCTGAGAGGCGAGAGTGCTATCCACTCAGCCACCGTGCCGCCGTGTGTGTGTGTGTGTCTGTGTGTTAGTGCGTGCTTCTTCAGATTCAGATCAGATTCAGATTCATTCTGTGGGTGTGCGTGTGTCTGTGCGTATTTGTGTTTCTGTGTGTGTTAGTGCGTGCTTCTGTGTTTGTGTGTGTGTCTCTGTGTGTGGGTCCATGCATAGCTGCCTGTGTTATTGTCTCTCGCGTGCGCGTTGACGGGGCATCAAAGCAGCAGTGTATAGAGCCACGGAGGCGGGGCCTAAAATGGGGAGGTGTGGGGAGGGGCGGACAGCAGCAGATGTCCCTCCATAATGATCGGCTCCATTCAGCGCCGTGTCAGGCACCTGCCCCTGTTCCCCTCACTGTCATCTGATACTGTAACCTCACAATCTCTGCAAGACCCACACCAACCCTCTGATACTGTCCAAATTAGGGCTGCTCGATCAATCGCAATTCAATAGAAATCGCACGTTTTAGTGGCTGCAATTTTCAAATGAGTAAAAACTGAGCTGTAAAGCTGGTTACGAGAGACCATGATCCAAAAATAGGGTCATAAAAGCTTCAACATGGTAGTATTTCTCTTCATTTGAGTGCAGTTTGGCAGTTTTGTCTGCTAATGGATGAGGCAAGTCCAGCACAGTGGGAATTGAAGTGATTATTTTCCAAATTATAAATGAATAAATGAGTCTTCAAGTATTTTCAGATTTCAGTTTTCCCTCAAATTTGATTTTTCCTCTCGCACATTGAACAGCCTCGCTTCATAACAGCAATTATAAACTCGTTACTTAACAACTGTCATCTGAAAATCTTGGTTCAACATTCCTTTAAAATTTGAGTTAAAAAGGTGAGGACTATTGTGGAAGATACAACTCACAAAAGTAAAATTTCTTTTGAATAGCTACTTTTGTAATCTTACTTCAAGCTGGATTCATTCATAGAAAAAAATATCGATTTAGTAAATTCATAAGCATTTGAAGAAGTACTTTCATGGTGTAGTGCGGGAGGGCAGTTGATGGAAAGGACTGGCCTTCATCAGTGGTATGCAGCAGGACGGCGGACTGAAGAGCCGCTCTTATCTGATGCAAATGAAACACAAGCCTTTGCCAGCGCTCGCTTTGGCACTGCCTTCTGCCCTCTTTAAAAATCTTGTCTATGAAGGTTGACTCTTACTGCCCTGGCATGAGGAGCTATCACTTCTCCCAAATCTGCACCAATTGAGACTGCGCCAGTGGCTTTTTATCTGGCATATCTAAAAAGAGGATTGTCCACATCACTGGCACCAGAAAGGGGGAAATTAGAAAGAAAAAAGGCTCGAATGATGGCGAATATAAAGAGGAAACATCCAAGACAGAAGGACAGGTGCAAATGATTTTTTTTGGCATAAAGCGCTGCCGTGTTAGAAGTCTTTGAGATCAGCTCTGTGTTTGCCTTCCCATGCTCTTTAGACTGGCAGAGACTGGCATCATCTCCCTCTCAACATGCCAGCTCATTGTAGGCCGATCCCACGGAGGTGACCATATTTCCCCTCTCAGAACTGCCTTTTGCCAAAACCACTCGCCACAAACTCCTTCTCATCTCGGCTGCCACGGTTCACTGACCCAGATCCAGAGCAAACTTGTCTCCGCTCGCTTTCACGGCGATGAAACGGGACATTTCCACTGCAGTTTGGCAATTCCCTGCATTTGAACAAAAATATGTATTTGCATAGTTTTATGACTGTACATAGTTGCATCATTTCCTGTTAGAAGTTTCTATAGTTTCTATGTTGTTCTATATTAGGTGAAAACAGATCATTCCATTCTGTCTTGTCAAACGTAATCACTCATTATTGAAGTTTGAGTGTGTGAAGGCGAAAAAACTAAGTTCCTATCATTCTGAATAACACGTAAAGTGTTTGGCTAAAATGCACAACTTTCTCATTGTTAAATGCAACTCTAAATATAGTTTTGGATCGGATATCACACAGACAACATTCCGCTCTTTAAAACCCAAAAAGGAAACCTCACCCTTTCCATCTCTGGGTCTTTTTGTGGGGTCTTTGAATAAACAAACCAGCTTGTGTGGTTTTGTCTTCCTCTAAACATTATAAACATGTGTAATTGCGTCATCATTCAGCAGCCGCACCGCTTCATCCGCCGGTTACTTAAAGGTTTTGGAATGATGACTCAGTTCTACTTTTTAATGCCGGATTCAGAGTGTTCCCTACATTGACTCAGACTCCAGTGCTTCAAACGTGGAGTGAATAAAACCTCTGAAAAGGCACAGATCAAGAGCGGAGTGGCCCTTAAACAAACTCCATTTCTTCTACTTGATTTATTTGCAAGTCCTTTTGCTCTCCTCTTCTTTCTTTACCAAACCCTCTCTTGGCTCTATCACTCTCACTCTCAGCTGCTATGGCGTGTTTTGTTTTGACTTGATGAGTGCCAAACGCATACACACACACACTTTCTCTCTCTCACACACACACACCCACACTTTCTCTCTCTCTCACACACACACACACTTTCTCTCTCTCTCACACACACACAGACACACGCTTGTCTTGCCTAGCGTAACCAATGACTCTTGTCAGTAATGCATAATCACCATTTCCATTTCGGGGGGATTACATGCATGTGCAGACCTGCTCGCGCACACTCGCACCATGTGTTGGTGGAGGACCATAATGTGTCTATTGATTTCTACTGTGAATGGTATTGTTCAACAGCCAACTCTCGTACAGCAGCGAGTTGTACGGTGTAGTCACATGTGCTGGTCAGGGGCTATGGCTAAACCACAACTGGCAAATGGTGTCATGAATAGGTTTTTTCTCACTTGTTAATCTTCACCATCTTGACTCTAAAATGTAAGCAGCTGTGAAAGAAGATCTATGCAACTAGTTCTTCGCCCCCTAAACGTCTCGGTTCTATCACTCAGCCAATCAGATCATTGTGTAAAATAGCAAATGTCGCAAGATATTTAAGTCTTTTTGTTGTTTTAATTTGGGTACTCCAGCTTTAAGTTGTCGACGATTTTGACGTTTGAAAGCACATTTCATTAAAAGTGCATCATTGTTCAGCCTTCAATGATCAAATTGGAGACTTTTGCTTTTGTAGTATGGGGTTAATGATTGAATTTCATTTCTGATTTTCCGTTTTCATGCTGAAATAACTGATCACTATCACTTCCGGGGACGACCTGGGTCTCAGTGCTACTACTGCATGACTTTTGTATCTTTTTAAATACAAATAACTACTAATGAATACGTCCTAAATCTGTATGAACTTCGATCCAGGGCCTTTTCTTTTTTGAGGCAAAATCGGACCAAACAGACTTCAAAGCACTACTGCACGTTCCTGTTTGTTTGTATCTTATAACTAGACTATAAATGATATCAACATGTAAACGTTATGTAGCTCAGTTGATCTCGCTGTCACAATAACTCCTTGTCATTTCTTTTTCTGTCACTCAGCACCTCACCCAAGTATGTCAACAGTTCTGTCACCAAAAGCCTCTCCTCTCCTTTCTCTAAAACGGCAAGTTAAAAGCTTATTAACCATAGTGTCACAGAGAGTAACTCGGGGCGCATTCTTGCTCCCATCATCAGTGCCAAACACGAGCGAAGGCCCAGGGATTGTTTCACAGATTAACTGTTACAACCGACTGGCCTGGTTTGAACTATGCTACTTACGACATAATACGACAAAAGCTGGATTCTGGCGCGGATTATCTCTGCGTGGCTCGGTTTAAACCTAAGTGTTTGTAACTGAACAGAAACTTATAAAGGCTCAACATTGAAAATATGACGGCCCGGTTATCGCTGTGCTGTACAAGCGCGGCTGAAGATTGCCTCGAAAGTGCATCTCCATTGTCACAGTGTACAATGCACTGACCCAGCGCACAGGTCAGCTTTGTCATCAGCTCCAGAATCTTCCACAAATTGGAGACAGGCCGGTGACAGATTGACCAGCGAAGAGAACTGGCACTTTCATTTACAGAATGACGAGGCCTGTGTGTTCGAATCGACTTCATTTCATTTTTTCCCTATAATTTTCTTTATTGTAGACCTTGTAGAATTTCAAGCAAACAACAATACATATTGACATTTTTCTACATGTAGCGCTTGTGAATTTCCAGCGCCCCATTCAACAGATATACCGTTTTGTCTTGAATATTGAATGGCAATGACGACAATGCTAATTTGTCAACACTTTGAAACCCATGGAATGTGCACAGGCCAAACCATGATGGATTGTTAAGACCTGTCCTACAAAAACAAAGTCAAATTCTTGTCTATTTAATTTCCTCCTTCTGTTTTTCATTTATTCCAGTGCTAAATTACCCTGTGTTCATTAATTTTTTGCTGTGATTGCCCTTCTCTTGGCCACACAATCCCTTATGTTTATTGACCTGACCTCAGTGTGGACGGCGCGGTCAAAGGTTGTAGGATTTGACTTAGTGTGTGCTGTTAAAACTGAATGGGGGAGGGAGACAAATAGCCCCGAGCAGTGGACCTTGACTGCTAACAAAACCTTGGCTTAACTGCGGCCTTTTATCATTTCTCACTGGCCAAGAGGGAGAAATCGTGCAAAGCAAAGTTCAATAGATTTGCACTCTGTATTTGGCTCTGTATTTTGTGGAAATCCATACGCAGTGTTAGCATTTATGAGGTGACAAAGAGGGTACAATGGCTGGCTTCCTTGTGACCTAATATAGCATTTATATATTCAGAGATGCCGCCTGGTTTTTATCTATTGTCAAGATGTCTTTTCTCTGCACATCTGCCTATCTGGCAATCTTCTCATCGCTTCATTCAGAAAAAAAAGGTTAAGAGAATAGACCAAGGTTACATTTAAATATGCACATAAGCTTGTCCTTGTGGTATCTTCTTATAGGTATCCAAAACACACAGGAAGCACTGGCCAGTCCTTGAATTCACTTCACATTCATTAATCATAATGTTGAGAATGGCTGCTCCGGTGTAGTGTGTAACAAATAGTCACCTTGTTTGAAATGTCCTGAAAAATGGCACTGAGGGAAGCACTGATTGTATTCACTTTAGTGAGCGGGGGTCCGGTGAGCAGGTTGTATTTGTAGAGGGGTCACCGAGGGTCAGTGGCTTCCTCCCGTAATGCCCCGAGACAGAAAAGCAATAAACACATTTTAGAAGAGCAAGCATTCACTTAGCCTTAGCTCGGCGCACGGGACGCACCCGCCGACCTCTTTCCCAAACTGTTTGCAAACTTTAACCAAAAACATTATTCAACACAATGGTATTGATTTGAACTTTCAAACCTGCATTAGAGAAACAATTGTGATATCACGCCAGCTGTTTTATTGGCCTGTGCTGAGTGGAAGTGTTTAGCAGCATTGACTCAACATGTGGCATCTATTACAGGCTAATTCTTTGTTTTCAACATCACATTTTGTCAAAACCAAAGAGATTTGAACAGAAACGTTAAGCAAAAGCAAATTATTGGGTGATGTATTGGCTGCCAGACGGATAAATCTAAAGATGATTGAAACTTCATTGGACATGTTTTTGGATATACTTTTAATTCTCCATTCAGTGCGTGCGTTTGGTGTCATCACTTACATACACAATCAGTTTAGGCGCACAATGAGCCAGCTGCGGCTAGGTACGCTTTCATCCAGATCGTGTTGCCATCTGGAGCCAATTAATCCGAGCCCGTAGGAACTGACTCCAGATCAGCGCTGGTCTGCACACACTATAACCTTTACTGTGGGAGGGAACATGGAGTCTGACATGAGCTCAGCCTGATGCCAGACACTATCACCCCTTTGGAAGCACCGTAGAAGGCTCACCATTAATTTAGCTTGTAATTCAAGGCAAATGGTATAAATCTGATACTAGAATGGATGCTTTAACTAATATAACTAAAATCTTTGTTTTTTAGTTTTAGTATGGTTTTCCACTTGGATCTAGAGCGGTTGCCTGTTGCTTTTCTGTATTAATCGGTTTTGATATGTTAAAGATGTTATACCCGTTTTTTTGTTCTTTTTAATGATTTCATAAAAAGGCTTATTACTACATACAAGTTGTATTATAATCCGTAATTTAATTGAAAACTTGAGCTCATTGATTCAGCTTGTGTATGAATTCAGGCGGTAAAAAGTGCTGAATAGAGACTTAGCGTGACGCCCGCTCTTCTCCAATTACAGAACGAGGCTGCGTCCTCTAGCCTCTACAGCGCTGCTAAACACAGTAGCATGTTAGCAGAATTGTCTATAACTCCTCTGCCTGTAACTGCAGACACAGCAAAACAGCCCGAACGACACAATGGTGAGGAAGAGAAGAGGGAACTAAAGCGGGAAAATTATCAAAGAAGAAATCCAGCTTACATTGTATCCTCTGGAGAGACTTGTCTATGGGAGAGACCTGCAGGACCGCCTCGGACTATCTATGCTCGGACTATCTATGCTCGGACTATCTATGCTCGGACTACATTCGGACTCGAAACTAGCGGTATTCTTTCAGTTATACTTTTTGTTAGCAGTGCGTGCTTTTGTACCATTTCATCAGTGATTGTTGTACAGCTCACAAGAAGTTGCGCTCATGCTAATGTTTGCATATAGATTGCAAATAAAACTAGATGACTTCGTGGGATGAGAGCGTAGGGGAAATGAGAAGCCTGTGAGCGAGTTGGGGGCGGTGCTAAACATTCAAACCTTGTATAGCTCCTTTAAGTTAGTCGACTAATTGTTCATTATTGCTGTTTTTTGTTGTTGTTACAAGACATTGTTGCAGGATTGTAGAAGCAAATGAGACGGAATGGGAAGTTGATCATGATTCAGTATCTATTGTGGCTGGATCGTTTCTAGTGTTGTCTAAGCTTGAAGCGTGTAGTTTTTGCATGACTTGTAATATTTTCATAACCATCTTCAGTCTTTAGTGTTACTGCCTTAGACCCCAGACTAAAGGGAAATGTAGTCTTTTGGGTGGAAAAAGTAATTCTCTTTTTTTACCTTCATTCATTTTATGAGACACAATACTACTTTCAAAACAAATGTAATTCAAAAATAAGTATAGCAACAACACTAATACTTTTTGCAACTGCTTAAATCTGCAGATATGATTGATGTTTGATGTTTTCATTATATCAAGAGTGCCAGGATTAGAAGTTCTAACTCATAAACTCACTGACTTAGCAGCTTGGGTTGCACCTGCCAGACGCTCCCAGATATCAGATGACGGAGTTGCTGCAAAGGTCGGAAACCAAACCACAGCGGCAGTCTTCGTTGGTCGCTTGTGAAGAGCTGCTCCGACTCTGCACAGACTTGACACGGACACTTGACCTGCGGTCCTCCGTCTACTCGACTAGTCTCCTATGACTCCAGTCCTGGTTACGTCTTTGTTAAATCTACAAACTACAGAAAACAGGTGAATGATGTAAAACTAATGAAAATCCCAGCAATTAAAATGTTCTTCATAACAATCCATTATTCAGTGTTTACTCCTGTCCTGTTCGCACGCTCAAATTCTTGTAGGCTTTTAAAGCTGCACTAACTGACTTTGGGATTTTGAAGCCGCGGACCCGCTGGCCTCTCTCTCTCTCTGCTCCCCTCCCCGCACCCACGAAGCTATCGCCCCCCACACACACCCACTGTTGGGACGGAGTTAGCGTATCCCAATATGGATAATACACGAATATGGATTTTCACGTGGATGGCGTGACCATAGAACGATAGAACCGGGAAGCGCGGAGGAACGGGACTTTCTTTTGGATGGCTGTCTCGCTGTGTAAGCAGTAACCGATGACGAAGACACACGAAGTTTCAGGTTAGCTCCTCGGCTTGTTGTGCTAACTCAGCCGTCTATGCTAACGGACCTGTAGATTTCTCACGAAAGTGGGGGCCAGTGGTGCGCTGCTATTGGTCACAATCCGCGACCCGAAACACATTCTCTTCCTTGTTTCATCAAAACTCGATCTAAAATATAATGTCACGCCAGCACAAATCTGCGCTACTTTTTCTTCAAAATGATGTATATCCCAATGCACTACATGGACATGGATAGCATTTTCGTAATGAATACAAAAATAAAGTCAGTTAGTGCAGCTTTAATAAAGCACCCAAAACTGCTGAGCTGACACTTTGCTCGATAAGTCGGAAGCGCACAGTCTCTCTTCTCCCTAATTGGCCCAGCAGGCTTCTCCTATCGCATACATTAAGTGTTCTGTGTGTGAAGGTTGGGGGCTAACAAATTGGGTGTTGTCATCACATATGCAAAACAAACAATTTATAACACTATGATCATGTTGGACTTTGTGAGAGTCAAGATTCAAGGATGAAAGGCAGAATAAGATCAATGTTTTTCACTCAATTACCTTTTTCAACTTGTGTCATGAACTCAAATTCCTCTGAGACCAACCTTTTGAGATGTTTTTATGCCATTCATCCATTTTCTTCCCCTTAATCCATTTCTGGTTCGGGGGGTGGCAGTCAGAGCTGCACCCAGTACACAGAGCACCAGCCCCTCACTGATCGTCCTGCAGGTGGTGAGTCCACAGGAGTTGAGGTCTTTCAGTGGGCGCTTCAGGCAAAGTGGGGTTAAGTGTCTTGCTCAAGGACACAACGACAGCAGACATCAGTGGGAGTAGTGAAGTAGGTCTTATGGTGGGCTCGAACCCATGACCTTCAGGCTCAAAGGCCAATGCTCTACCAACTGAGCCACTGTCTGTCTATGTTTTTATGTTATCGGGAAATCTTTCTCAACTTGTGGGTCCCATACTTTCTTGGCCCCCTCGGGTGATTTGTCATCGCTGCATTTGACCCGTCCTTCAATGCCACCATGGAAACCTGTCAGAGGCAGGGGCCACTACAGTACAGCGCCCGAGGGCCATTGATTATCAGGTTGGTCAGGCTGTGAACTGGAGGATTGAATGCGTTTGAGGGGATTGATATTGCCGAGGCCTATGTTAATGTGTCATAAATGGGTTTAATAAAATAAAACCTTAGACAGGACACTCCCATTTCACCATTCTAACTTAAAGATGACTACATGGAAAAATCCTGCTTTCCCAGCAGTTCCCATGGAAACTGTGAAGGAGTCAAAGACTGAATACTGATGCTAGTCACAGAAATCCAGTCAAAGTACAGACCAGCTGCAATCCGCTGTGTCATGGTTCTTTGACTACAATCTGACACGCTAGCTATGGATTTTATTTATATATACACGTCCACATATGGAATCCTGTTCTGTAGTTTTGTTATCTTTTTCCATTCTGTTGCCTTTTCACTCGCGGCCTGGCTGATAGACGTGTCAGAAATTCTCACTCGCAGATAATCAATGCTGCAGTGGCTACGGTGGCATGTGTAATATTAGACATTAGAACAGCCTTTGAAGCCGGAGCAGTGCAGGGGGGGAGAGGAAGGCTTGGATGAAAGGTGGATTAGAAAAGGATGAATGAGGACATCCTGCTGTAATCTAGCACTTTTTTTCTGCCTGCGCTTTGAATCACCATTTCCCCTCTCTCTTTCCCATCCTCTGTTCTTCCATCAGAGCACTGGGTCTAATTTTAACAGCCATAAGCTCCACTTTGCTTTTTTTTGCGACATGGCTCCAGACCAATAAGTATTGTATAGCTCATCACGCCTGGGAACATGAAGTGCCCAGCCTTTCACGCGGAGTCCTAAATTAGACTCATGTTACCACTCAGGCCTTAGCACTGTGCCACTTACACAAAACTGTCTAGTCACAAGAAACTGTTCCCATGATGCATCTGCCTGCTTCTACAGTCGGCACAGTGGAAAAAAATGTTCTATAACTCACAATCACTAATGTCAGTAATTGGTAAGATGCTGTATTGCCGTAATGTGACCCGGTCTTTTGACTAGATTTGTTTATAGTGTCACTTCTTTTTAGTGTTGTCACGATACTAACATTTTTCAACAGGATTGTAGATGCTTAATTCAAATACTAACGTTTCAAAGTTCAGACCTAAATCCAATTGAAAACCTGAAAACAGATGTTTACAAAACAACTCAGAGATGGGATTAGATGGAGAGTTTTTGTGAAGACATATAGGAAAACTTTCAGTCTCTAGATGTGCAAAGCTTTGGTTATCCCAGAAGAATAGCTGTGATTCCTGCAAAAGGGCGCTCCACAAAGTATAAACTCGTGCTGTATGAGCACTTTTCTAGTTTTTTGTTTTTTTACCTTTTTTCTTTCGCTTCACAGATGTGGTTTTTTTGGTCGTAAATATGACTTTGCATCTTGTGTTTTTTTATTGTTCTGGAACTATGAGTGTGTGTCTTTAATTGTGTTTATTTTTTATCTAGTTTCTTTGCATCTCTGAGAGCGACAAAGAGCCCAGACTATCCTCCAAGTGTCTGAAAAAGTCTCTGTGGAAGAATCTAGAACAAATTGTCTGAAAGTGGCGGGTGCCTGGTGACGCATTCGCTTGAGATTCAGGAGCCAACACCGATACTTGTTGAAATTAAATCGGTTATACTAGTTTTTGTATTGATTTTAACCCCTCGCAGCGCATACGTTTCATAAGTGACCAATATTTCTCACGAACGGTAAAAGACAGAGACTTAATTTTTTTTCTCTGTGTGAAGAGAAGATTTTTGGCTATCAGAAAATAGTTCTGGGATTTCTGTGTGACGCACGGAAGATAAGCTATGTCTACTGGAAAATCAGTGTCCAACCGAATCAGCAAGCAAAGTAAATACCAAATCTCCTTTTACTGTGGCATGCAACTTTCTCGTGTTTTGCCAAAGGTTTTTTTTAATGTCTTCATGATTCCATAACTGCTATTACGTTCATATGACAGCAGTACAGTATGCATATTATATAAGCCCAGGTTGTACTGAAAAAAACAAAGTATACTGCTTGAACAATAGTACTAAAAGAACTTAATATTGGGTTAATATTGAGTTACAGATTTATTTTGACATCGCCTGATTTTAGCTTTTTTTTTTTTGTGATGTTATTTAAATAGCCAACCAGAGTACACTTTATGATGTTATTGTTATATTCAGTGTGGTTGTATTCCGCTCTCATTGTCTCTCTGTTCTATATAAAGCACTGTGCCCTAGTAGCATTGGCACGTTAGCAAATCCTTTGGGACAATGCCTAATTTCAAAGGAAAGCGGTTAAATTTGCTTGACAAGTTTCTCTGTGATTGTTTTTCATGGTGCGATTTTCTGGAGCTCTGAATAAGTGTCACAGCTGCAATTTTATGTTGACATCTAATTTCGGTGTGTTTCATAAATAATGCTCGTATATGGTTAAATGCTGCCAGGATATATAAGAGAACAGGTGTAGCGGTGATTTGATTATTGTTCACATTTTCAAAACCCAATTACTTTGTATCAAAATAAACATGAAACCAATGCATTTTTATTTGCACAGTATGTAATTTTTGTTCTGTCTGACTAATGTATCAGCTGACTGTATCTCAGAAAGCCCCTAATGCATTCAGAACTGTCTAGACGGGAAGTGGTATTATTATTTTTTTTTATCCCTGTGCCTTTAGTCAGACTTCCTTTTACATTTGTCACTTCGTCTTCCCCATTAGCCATTCAGCATAGCTTTTTTTATGCTCCGTAACATGGATAGAAAGGCATTTAAAGTCCTGGAACTGGTGTGTGAGCATTTAAGTAACACACACTGATGTCATCGGTACAGACTGATAAGACGTTTGTTTATGTGATGTTCTTGTTGTCAGTTTTTGGTTGATATTTGTAGTTTACTCGCAATACAATGTATAGTTGGCGTGTTTATGTTTTGCTTGGATTAGATTTGCTGAGATAAAGATTGACACGAGCCGCAAGAGTCAAGGATGACGACAGTAAAATAGTCGGTGATAAGTTGTTCTTTAACCCCTATTTCTATTTTTCTTTTTTTTAATGATGCAAATTTATGACCAAGGCATACTGTTCAGCGAATGATTTCCAACAATAATATATTTTAAATAGTCCCTTGCATTAGCATAACTACTGCTTGATCTGCTGGAGGAGAACAGTTCAGCCAATGACAAGGGGCCTCTAGAATTTAAATTGATTTTGTCCAATCAGGAGGCTGTGGGGGTGAGTATTTGCGGGTCTAACCAGTGCTTTTCTCGCTCTTCTCTGCTTGAAAAGTAACTGAAAATTCTTTAGGCCCGTTATGGATCTGTATCAAAGCTGGGGCATCTACTTTCCAAACAACCAAAAAACGATTTGATAAAATGCATGTTACAGTGTCAAAACTGTTTGGTTCTATCACTATTTTTCACATGCCTGTTTTTTGGCCTCTATCAGACAGAAAAGCTAGCACCAGCCGTCACTTAGCAGCTGTTTTCCAACTACCTAGATGCTCCAGCTTTAAGTTCAAGCCATGCTGTGATAAAAACCTGAAAAATAGTTGAGTGCCATGTTTGCCCAGGTGCTCGCTATAACAGAAAGCATACGGTGCAGTTGGATCTGGGATCATACTTGTGTGTCCAATCAAACTTGGTGTTCTGCTGCGGAGAAAGCCTTAATACTTTTGATTCCAAGCAGATTTCAATGTAATGAGGCTGGATTTAAACTTCTATCTCAGTGGTTCTCAAACTTTTTACAACAAATACCACCTAAGAATGGGTTGGCGCCGCTGGCACCGCCCTAAGTTAGTTTAGGTCTTACCTTGAAGACAGGAAGTACTTTGTGCAGATTGGAAACTGTCTCAGATCATATGGCCCTGACCTGTGGAGTACCACAGGGGTCGATCCTGGGACCTCTTCTGTTCAATCTCTACATACTGCCGTTAGGTCAGTTAATACGCAGAAACGAAGTGTCCTATCATAACTATGCAGACGACACTCAGATCTATGTCTCACTGACTGCAGGAGAACATGGACCAGTGGACTCACTCCTTCACTGTATCCAACAGATCAGTGAGTGGATGCAAAACAACTTCCTTCAGCTAAACGCAGACAAAACTGAAATGATTGTCTTTGGTCCCCAGAAACAGAGAGAGCGTCATCTATCACCTCCAGTCTCTCTCCCTAAAACCTTCAAACAAGGTCAGAAATCTAGGGGTAATACTGGACTCACTTAAATGTTAATAGCCACATCAAATCAGTAACATCAGCAGCTTTCTACCACCTAAAAAACATTGCCAGAATCAAAAACATAGTGTCTAAAGCAGACTTGGAGATTCTTATCCATGCATTTGTCTCCAGTAGGTTAGACTACTGCAATGGCCTGCTCACAGGTCTGTCCAAACAGGCTGTAAAACAGCTGCAGTACATTCAAAATGCAGCAGCTCGAGTCCTGACTAGAACTAGGATTCGAAACTAGGACCTTTGTGCTGAGAAACGAGAGTGCTAAAAACTCAGCCACCGTTTTTAGCACTCTCATAATGCAAAGGACAAGTACAATGACTGTCAATTAAAATGAGCTGCAAAGGAATATTTCTTACGTACTGACACATGTGCCACACTTTGAGAAACATTACTATCAAATACAAGGGTCTGCTATGATTTAATGATGACTTAGAAAACGTCTTCTGCTGTAGATGGAGATGAGTTCAAGCATCTCTAACCGTCCATTCTTACCCCTGTACTTTTATTTTCCTTTCACGATCCTCCATGTTTTCAGCTCTCTCTCAGGGCCCAGCTTTCGGTCCGGTCTCTTCAGTCATTCCATCTCACTTTGTGGCCTCATTCTTCTTCCTCTCCCTTCTTGTCAGACCGTGGTGCTGCGCTCTGCATCTCTATAGCTGCCCAAGCCCTTTTGGGTTGAATAATGCACTCGGAGAAGACTCATGAGGAGGCAGTCTGCAACAAAATGGGGCTATTGTGTGGACTATCCAGCTGAAATGTTTGTTTTTACACTCTGCGATGCTGAACAAGGATAGATTTCACTTTGAGAGCTTTGGCAATGAAATAAGTTTTGTTTATTCGCTTCCTTTCAGTGATGGGCTCTGTCAGCCTTCTGTTTTTGCACATCTTGTTCTATTCCAGCTCAGATGTAATTTGCTCCACTTGCCCATCTGTGTATAATTTTGTCTTTTCAATAGTGTAGTGAAGGAACATGTTTTTATTTTTATCATGCAAATTTGATAGAACTCATTCGAAACACATTGATATTGTATTTGTCGTTCGCAAAAACTCTATGCATAAATCAGGCTGTACTGCTCTTACAGCACCTGAACTAAGCACCTGAAAGTAGAGAAAAATGTTAAAAATAAAATAAGGAAATTTGTTGAAATGTCTTTAGCAAAAACAATATCGGTTTCCATGGCACATGATACATAATTTTAAAGCATTTACCATTGTGAATGCAATAGGCCCTTACGCCAGTTCGTTGCTCGGACCTAACTAGGTCTGAGAGCCTGTATATTGGGTAGATTTCAGCCGCGTTTTCACCGCAGGAGTTCCTGGTAAAAGAAGCGGGGTGGAACTTTTACAGGAACCTTCCTCTCCCTCGGTCCTCTCAGTGTCCGTGTCTCCACTGCAGTAGGATCACTCGGCGACGTCATGAGTTTCGATTGCCGCACAAGCGAAACTCATAACGCCAAACCCGTTATTATAATAGATCCATGCGCCAAAACCATTTGTCTATTTTACGGTTGTAACCGCTCCAGTTGGTGTGGTCTTTGTTTTTTTTTTTTTAGAATCCTGCTTCATTTAAAAAAAAACTTTTCACGGCTTGTTTTGGAGTTTGATGAATCCCCAGTGCTTCGAGGTGAAGCTGATATGTCTTGGTTTATCTTTTCATTTTGCCGCGATGCCTCAACCCACTTCTGAATCAATGCCATGCTGTTGTTCGCTTTTTCCAGTGGTGTCTGCTAGGCTAATGCTGCTAGGCTAATGCTGCTAAGCTAATGCTGCTGGGCTAATGCTGCTGGGCTAATGCTGCTGGGCTAATGCTGCTGGGCTAATTCTGCTAAGCTAATGCTGCTGGTTGTTTTGCTGCTTTCTTCTGGCGTCAGAGCCTGCCCTAGATTTAGCCAATCAGCGTGGGGTTAACCTCAAGTCCCACCAGGGCCCAACTGAGTACCTAGCATGGAGAAGGGACTCCGTTGGGCCCCGTAAAAGTTCCCGTAAATGGCCCTGTGAGGAAAGTTCCCGCAGTGGAGACATGCACAGACGAGGCTGGCCCTGAAAAGTTACCCCGAAGTGCGGTGGAAACACGGCTTTCGTCTTGAAATGGTTTTTATACAGTCTTTACAGTCTTAACTTCCCAAATACAAATATCTTAAATTGTTCTACCCTCTCATCGCATTGATTGAACTTACAAATTTTTCTTTTTCATAACTTCTACTCTCTGTTAGACACACAACTGGCTTAGTTTTTCAGAATTTTGATGTGGAACAGACAAAAGTGGAGGTGGAGCCCTGGACCTTTAAACCAGACGAGAGGATTACCATCAATCAATAACGGCAATGAATCCAAGAGAAATATTCATGAAAAATGTAGGGAAAAGTTTGTGAGAAGCCAGATATAGCCCATGCTACTTTGTCTCCTAAAGGGTTAACATAGGTAAGTTGAGAAAAATGCAAATTCAAACAAAAATCGAATTCCAGTCTGCATTTATTTCCTCACACACAGGCCCCACGTGAATTATTCTCACTTACCAGGGTGTGAGTGAGTCTATGTCGTCCGTATGAGTTCAGAGCCATGTTACGGCAGGAAATTGACAGGTTTTGACATCAACACTGTTCTATGATTGAAGTGTAATCACGCCTCTGCACCTTCCAGTCTCTGCACCAAATGCATTGTGGGTGTTCTCCAGACATGATCCCATCTTGGCTTCGCTTCAGTGTGCGCCACGGCAAATTGACAAATAATACCAGGATATCACATTTCTTTTGCCGCTATCCCTCAACGTTTACGGCTCTCACGCTGCTGCACTAATCGATTAAAGCCGCTGCAGGTCAGGTGACAGTCTGGTGCTTTTCACGGTATTGTGTGTTTAATGTCTGAAAGAGAGAGACTTATGGCATGACAATGAAGTATGATGCCAGACCTTGTTGCCCCAGTGAATCCATTGGCACAATCATGTTTTGAATATGTCTTGCTCGTTGGCAATAAGTTATCTTTTTGGTTTTTTTAGGGCAAGCAAGGTGACAAAACCCAGTCGTGTCAACAAAAAAAAGTGATTCAAAAATAATAATCAACTTGTTTCTCTTCCAGGCCTCGGCTTCATGCCCAGAGGAAGTTTGCGCAGTCCCAGCCCAACTCTCCCAGCACCACTCCGGTCAAGGTGTCAGACTCCAGCCTGAACACTGGACTGTCCGCCTCCCTCTCGTCTCTCTCCTCATCCATCCTGGACCTGTCCCGACGCAAACCCAAAACAGAGGACTTCCTCACCTTCCTCTGTCTCCGAGGTAAGACTGCAGTTATTTTGTTGTACTTCAAAGACTGTTTTCTTTGGTCTGTAGTTTGTAAAAGTCCTCACTTGTAATGTAATTATTCAGTTGGTATTAGCTGGCATGGAGGTGCAGCAGTCAGTGCTTGTGCTTCACAGCAAGACGGCCCTTGGCTTGATTCCACCTCTCTCTGGAGCCGTTCTGTGTGGAGTTTGCATGTTCTTCCAGGGGCTCCCTAAAAACATGTATAGGTCTTGGTCTGGCATGCGACCCCGCTTCTATCTTTGTGTACAGTGACAGGAAAAGTGGCCACAACAATTATTACATGCTTTGTGACTCAGAGTCTTTTATATTCCATATTTGAAATGCCTAGTTTTAGTTTATTTCTAAATCCATCTTTCTATGGTAGTGATTCTCCATGTGGGACAATAGGCACTAGAATCAATCAACATGTTTGTTTTAGTGAATCGATACAAACTCAATATTTGCATTGTCTTCTTGGAACCATCGTGAATCCAATTTCTTTCTTACTCCCTGTGAAGCATCCTCAAAGTTACCCTTTCCTTATGCCATCTTCACATTCTTCGATCCGTTTAAACGCAGCGTAATCATAGTTTTTAGCGTACATTTTTGCTCTCTTTCCTTCCTGCTCGCAGACCCTCCTTGTATATCACGCTCTTACTACAAATAACTGTGTACTTGCCCAGGGCTAAGATTATCCTGCGTTTCATCAGCTTACACATCTCGCCCTCGTACCTTTCAACAACTCCCCGTCTCTTTAACACTCTGCCTATCACCCGCTGCAGCTGCTCCGATCCACTCCCGTAGCTCCAGACGCGGCGCAGGTTTGTTGCCGTTCTGTCACACCTTCCATATCGAATGAACTGCAAAAGCTGTGGTCCATAATTAACAGCTTAGCGTGACATGTTGCGCTGCTACTATCAAAGTTTGTTGTGATTGTGTGAACAAGAATAGCAATTTTGTGGCACACAGAGACAATACTACAGGAATCAGAGCAGTTTGGATTTGGATCACGTGCTGGAAAAATGAAAGACTGAATTCTCTCGTTTGATGCACGGAAAGAGATCGTTCCAAATATAGCGCTGTCTTTCTTTCAAGAAGGTTTGTTTGTAGATGGTCTGTGAACTGTGCTGCTTGTAAATAATGGGAAAAATCGGTAATTGCTCAATATTACACAATAAAAACTACAAAAGCCCCCGTACAGATGGAACTCTGGAAATTAGAATATCAAAAGTTTTGTTTCTGTGGTTCAACTTAATCTCATATGAAATCAATATATGAAAAAGACTCATTGTATACAATAGTCCATTATATATTCTAAGTTTCTGACATTGAACCAACTGTCAACAAATAAAGAGTTAATATATCTGACTTTGCAATGAGTCTGTCATATATTAGTTTCACATCGTAAGTTGAATCACAGAAGTAAAACGACTTCTGAGCAAGTTTTCCGAGTATCACCTGTATATTAATATTTCACAGCCTTGTCTGAAAAGTAGTATTCTTATTTTAATTTATTAAGTTATTTTTGTCTATCAGATATATCAGATACGATATCAAATTCTTATTCTTCCCATCCCACGCCTTGATCTTAAATATCATATGTATGTTTTTTGGCAATTTCTTATACCCTCAAAATAGACTGGAATAATTTCTGACTGAAACACATTGCCTTTATTTATAGCCCAGTTTAGTGTCATTCATGGTTCTATGTATCTTCCACCTGCGCTGTGAGGGTGACATTTTCCTTGGCCCACTGCAGTTTCTCAGTTTCCCCCCTTGGCCTCTTGTGTGACCCAAATGTGGAGGCCCTTAGCGGGACAGAGGCGGAGCAGAAGGTCGGAGCAGCCCTGGAGGTTGTCAATTCAGAACGCCACACCCACACACCACCACACCGCTCTCCTGTGAGCCGCTTATCTGGCGCCCGGACCCTCCCATCATCTGTCTACAGATGAAGGCTTTTTGAGGACATCAGTGTCAGCCCTGGATAATCTTTTCAAAAGGACTGGAGTCTTTGATATTGTCAGAGGCCGTATCCGCTTTAATGCTGTGGTCTTTAGTGTGTCTCTTGACTGAGCGAACATTGGCTTCTGCAAAGTTCTGCTTGGCGTTTAAAGTACAACTATTATGGTAGATTTTTATATATAATGGTGAGACTATTTACTTTGTTGGGTAGAAAATGTATGGTGAAATGGATATCAAGGGTAAAAGTTTAGAGAAATTGCCAAAACTAATTCAGGGCCTGTACCTTTGTTTTAGAAGGCAGAAAAGTGCTGAGTGTGATGTCATACAGTTACATCACGATATTACTATAATTAGGACAGGAGATTTTAGGAGCAGAGGTACGTATTTGTAGCAAAAGTTTCTTAATATTAAGACTTGGATCTGTTTGTAGATCTACTCACGGTGTTTTTGATGAGGGGACAATAACATAACATGGTAAAAGCTAATATTGTTATTTTGAAGATCATGAAGAAATTAATCTATTAAATGAATTAACTGAGGGCTAGGACTAGATTCCCACAGTCCTAGATAAGGACTAGATTGAGGACTAGATTCTGGGACACGATATGAGACAAGATGATTTTTGTATTCACTTGTTGCTTTTTATTCTTGGATTATTGTAAAGTGGTTTGCTATACAACAATAAGGGTGTTTGTTTTCTGGAATTTTCATCTGTAGTATTTTTGTTAACCTCCAGCCCTGACAAAAAATATGCATTGTGAAACAAATGGCTTTCTTCTCAAACTCAACTGTAAAAATCACAACCGCAAATCCATCATGCCGCTTATTGCTTTTCATTCCACGCTTGTAATTGCCACATTTCATCCAAATAAACTGGCACACTGGGGTTCTGCTGCTGTTCTGTCGAAGGAAAAGTTATTTTTAATTCCACAATCTCCCAGGGGGGTTGCGTTGCCAGATAATTCTGATGTAACGTGGTTGTAAGCCGGCGGATAAAGAAGTTATAAACAAGATTTGACTTCTCTGTGTTGAATGAGGACCATGCTCTCTCCACCCACGATGTCTGTGTGTATCTAAGCACACATCTCCACACTGGCAGACTGTGGTGTCCTCTGAATGCTGTTTATGTGAGGTCCAGCGCTGCAGTGGGCTTGTTTATATTCACTGAGAAAGCCATTTGGGCAGCAGCCAGACTGTCTGCCTCTGGAAACGACAGCAGTAGAGCAGGATAGGGGGCAGTAGTGAGCCCAGCTGCGCATAACACCCATAATACAGACTATAGAAATGTGTTCAAATGTTGTCTTTTTGTGAGATTTGGCATTATATACATTTCAACAACCTACAGCAGTCCAAGCCTATTCAACATATTAAGTTTCTAAATGTTTTCTCCACAACATTTTCCATACAATAAGCTACAAAGCACATTCTGTTTAATTCCCTTTTAAAACCCAAAGAGCAGCTCACTTTTCAGAAGGAGATCCGTTATTCGTCCCACAGTGGGGAAATTTCAGTTTGATGCATACACAAATACACATACACATCGAGGCAAGCGGCGAACATCCCTTCCGAGCTCCTTATAGGCAAAGGACGCAACGACAGCAGACATCAGTGGAGTCAGTGGAGAAGGTCTCGAGGTGGGCTCGGACCCACGACCTTCACCGTCCAAAAAATAACAATTGTAAACCGCTTTGTGACTCTGGTCTGTGAAAGGCGGTATATAAATAAAGCTTACTTACTTACTTACTTACTTACTTCAGACTCTAAGGCCAATGCTCTACCAACTGTCGCCAACTGTTTACTTTTTTAATATACAAACAGCACAGTTGAGGTTGGCCTCCATATTGTAATGATGATTGATATTAGAATAACTAAAGCAACATTACTGTAATAATATACATATTTTTAGGCTTTGTTTTTACCCCCTGCTCTTATCGTTTGAAGGCAGTCGAGTCCAGATCTCAACCATACAACTGTCACAACATCAGAACCAAAATTAATCCTTATTTGGACAGAGGCGGTCCCCAATCGTCCCCATCCCATTTTAACATCAGTGTTTTGTGCCATCATCAGGAGGAACTGAATCCATTTAGCACCTTTAAGAGCTTTAGATTAATCTGCTTTCTTTGACTGGAAAAACAAAATCGCTATTGCTCTGAGCGGAGTGGCAGCAGATCAAGTTCACACAGCACAGGTCAAGTATACGCACTGCACAAACAAATCTAATCATGTGTTGTAAATTAATTCCACTCGGGACACACACTCCTCGAAATGACTGCTTTGTGTAATTTCCCAGAGAGCGGCTCATAGTGTGTCTCTCTGTGTGTGTGTTTGTGTGTGTGTGTGTGTGTGTGTGTGTGCGCTGCTGTGACCTTAGGCCTGTGACGCTGCCAGATCCACTGCAGGTTCAGAGAGTGCAGCGATGTGAGCTTACGTAACCCCAGAGCCGACCCACTGAACCAGACGCTGCATTCATCACAGAGATTACACACATGAGACGAGCACTCACGCACACACACACAGCGGCAAACACTTGACAATAAGCCGCCAAAATATCCAGTGGAGTTCGCTTGTTTTACATGTGATACGATTGACG
This sequence comes from Knipowitschia caucasica, assembly GCA_964034765.1. NCBI lineage: Eukaryota > Metazoa > Chordata > Actinopteri > Gobiiformes > Gobiidae > Knipowitschia > Knipowitschia caucasica. The sequence goes on along the minus strand of OZ035838.1, from coordinate 33,410,826 downwards.
AGTTTGAATTTGTACTGAAAGTCACGCAAGAGTGAGCACAATTGTACGTGTCAACCATTTCGCAAATACTTTTTAAATGTTCCTTTTCAACCCAGTTTTCGGTTCATATTTAATTTCGTAATCGCTTCCAGTGGCATTTGCAGCAGATGGAAGTGTGTGTGCTGCTTTTTTCCTCTCTATCCTTTTTGATGGTTTTATCTAAAGCTTAACAAGACGCATGTTTTGACTCCGGGGATTGAGGCTTTACTGTGACATACAGTAATAAAGTGCACTGCTGCTGCTGCTGCTGCTGCTGCTGCTGCTTCGATCGCCATCACCCTAAAGGACGGTACATTTTCTGTTGTAATGCACTGGCGGGATTTGAATAAAGCTGTTTTTTGACCCTCTCAAAACAGTCGAGCCGATCCTGCCTCCCTTTCTGACTGCACAGCTTGCTTCTGTCGGGTTCATCCTTGTACACATACAACTACTTGTATACAAACGTCAAAGTCTTTTTGCCTCAACTGCTTGATGGGGAATTTTGGCAGACATCGTTTAGTTTGTAGTAGAACTTTTTTTTTCCCCCAATGCCAAATAAACTTCCATTCGTCTCTCTTGACCTTGTCTGTTAAGTTGGCAAGTCCGCAAGTCCCCACGGCGGCTTGTCTGTGCTGATTGACTATTTAAATCGTCCTCATTGTTTCAGTTCCGGTTAAGAAGACAAAAGAAGGCTAGTGGTTTAGTAATCATGCCCACTCCCGTTTTTTAGCCTGGTAAAAAATGGCAATCCTAATACACTCTTTTAGCAGCAATTATGATTTGTGTGTGGTTGGAAGGAGGTGGACAAAACGGTGGTGTAATTGGGGGATTGGACTTGAGCCTTTTTGGCCATAGTGCACGTTGCTTCTCCCTCCATCTCATTTTCCTCCATCTCACCATTTGAGCCTGTACTCTTTTACACAACAGATTTGTGGTACATTTTAACTGGTGGATCTGAGATTATAATACTTGCTTTATTATTGTGTGTAATTACCCAAAAATAGCTTTTAATTGACATACAGGTCTTGGGTCGTTGTATGTCTGGTACCAAGAAACCAAAAAGCAGCAATTATATTTTCCATTTTGATTTCCGTCCACATATTGAATACGTTTTGAGATAAACAATTCAAATCTACAAAAATAAAAACAAAATGGCACCATCATAGTGTAGTGTTACTAACTAAACCCCAGCAGGAGGTATTGCAAACTATTCCGTATTTGATCCAAGCCTTTTATTCCTGTAGTTATTCATGAATCCATTTCTGCTTGACCACTGCCCTCTCGTTTGGCCGCCCGCTGCTGTTACCCCCGAGGCCTGTTTGTCATTGGCCCCTGACCCTTGTCCAGGGCACTAAATTACAGCCGTTCTACTAATGAAGCAGGTCGTTAGGAGCCGATGGGGCCAGGGAGTCTACCTTTTGTTTGTTGGTTCTTCGAGGGCCATGTACGTAAAGATAAATGTGCCTCGTGTGTATGAAAAGGGCTGCACAAGGTTTTGTCCCAGTTTATTCCGAGCAGACGATGCTAAACATGGATTTGACTTAGTTTAACAAACGCAGAGAGGGCCGACCCGAATGTGGACCGATCAAGTTTTCGTTCAGTTAATAAGGTTCGTTCTGAAGCGAGACGGTGTATAACCATATAAAAACTACAAAGTGGACGCAACTGTTTCATTCAGTCTGCGTTCACGTTTAAGAGGCTATTATCTAAAGCTGCGAGCCCTTCTCCTCTTTTCAAAATCGTAACACAGGTACTTTGTCTGCGGAATCTGCTGATCTACTGGCTTTGTCTCTGAGGAGGTAATTAGGATGTGGCAGAGGCGTCAAAAGAAAGCTACGATCCAAGCCAAAATACGTTCTGGCGTTACTTTATAGTCTCACACCATCACGAGCAAGAGATGAACTTTTTTTTCGTGTTTTTTAAAGTCGCTTTAAACTGCGAAACACACATGTCACATATGTATTCTTGTATTTGATGTTGACGAGCCTGTATGTTTCAAGCTTGATGAAATGGGGATACAGCCTCTTACTAATTAAATAATAGTCATTTTTTTAACTCTACAATGTCTTCCTGGTGGATAATCACAGTCTAATTGAGTCATTGTCAGGCATTTCTCACGATGAGAGACTGCCATTTTCTCTTCTTTGTAGTTTTTAATTATATATGATGGATGTGGAACAGTTGATTTAATATTTTCTTTAGAGCTCTCTTCTTGCCTGAATGATTATGAAGCTGCGATTGGCTTTCTCCTCCTGTAGTTACAAAGTCTGTGGTGCCAGTCACGGTCTGTGCGAGCGGGCCAGCTGTTTGCACGCTGATTTACGGGTGCAACATTATCAGATTTAATAACACGGCTTTGGGCTTTATGACCTTTTTATGAGTGCGAGTGTGCGTCTCCATCCTGATCACTGAGCTAACGTTATACAGGCCGCCGCTGCCAAACATTTCACTTCCTACTTACGGCACATATTGAACCAGACTTTTCCGACATGACAAAATGAGCGATTGAGTGTGACAGAAGAGGAAAAGGGAGAAGGATGTCAAATTTTCTTCGTTTGAAATTGACAGTAATCCTGTTTTGGAGACGTGAAGAAGACGGATTTGGGATAAACCACGAGAGAGTGTTTTGGATCCTAAAACAACTCCTTTATAGTGTTAAGACATTTGAGCTCTCGTACAGCGGATAAATCTCAATAAAACTGTCAACAAACACTCAGGAGTTGGAGTAAAAACGCCTTGATGAAATGAAATGGAACGCACCTTTTGTTCTCTCAGCAAAACATGATTTATCTTGATTGAATATGGCTTTATTATTCATTGATTGTTGTTCAAAAATACTCTGTTGTTCCATTAGCTGTTACATTAGGGATGGAGCAAGTTTGTTTTGTGTGTGAGTGTCCTGATGTATATTTTGTCCTGTTTGTATATTGTACTGTGCTTTGTTCATGTTTCGTAATCTGTATTTGTTATGGTATGGTTTTTATTTTTACAGGGACAGTGTACAATAAACATTAGCCAGAATCTCTCCTTCTGGCTAATGTTTATTGTACACTGTCCCTGTAAAAATACCAGGTTATAGCAGCAGTGCTTATTTACACCTGTAGTCCCTGAGCAGGTTTTGTGTTTATGGACCCCTCAAAAACGAGAAGGCACGTCTCAAGGGGCATTCCATTAATAAACTAAACTAAACCAAGCTTTACATATTGCTTTACTTCCAAACCATTGTATTGCTTGTACAGTTAAACATACGTTACTCGCTGAACTGCATTTTTTAAGACCACAAAGATAGAAAACTGTTGAACTTGGTCATAACTTTTCTACCTTCACTGGTTGCCATAGAGTACTATAAAAACATAAATACTTTATTGGTGTTGCCATATACAGGCCATGGCAATGAAGTCATCCAACTAAATAAGTAAATGTTGAATGTATTCAGGGCTTACATCTCACGTTTTTCTCTCCATTATTCATGTGTGTGCTCAGGCTCGTCGGCTCTGCCCAATAACATGGCCTACTTCGGCAGCTCTCAGGAAGAGGACGACCTGGAGGAAGAGGAGCAGGAGGAAGAGGACGAGCTGAGGAGTGGGCTGCACTCGGACAACGCCTCTGCCTCCTCCTCCTGTCACTCCACACCACGGAAGGGCCGGCTGCCAGGGAGACAGCCCCTCAATGGACACGGTAAACGCTCGGGTTTATCAACTTTTTGTTACGGTCTTCCTTTTGTTCAGGAAACTTGATTTTTACAGCACAATTCATACAGACAAATTCAAAAGTGCTGCCAAAACCAGAAACTGAACTAATTTTTTAAACAAATAAAAACATAAGATCATTTTAATTTTGAAAGAAGAAAACAGAAACAAATCTTTCAGTTGTCCATCCATTTTCCGCCGCTCTATTCCAATATCCGTCAGCGTGGCAGGAACCCAGGACCTTCTTGCTCTGGATCAAGCACATAGAACAAGAACATGGAAAAGACGGCTAAACACAATAGAAGATATAAAAACAAGATACTATTTAAAGATGAAAAGTCAAAGTCAAGTGCCGATCCTTACGATGAGGGGTCTCTGTGACTTGGGCGTTCTTCGGAGGACGCCGTTGTTCGGAGTTTAGAGACTGCGCTCATAGGACATCCGAGCCGCACACGGACCCCTTCCACCCCAATTAACACGTTGCTCGCTAAGCTCCAGCAAGGTGTTGATGCCCCACAACAGCTGGCCCCGGCCCTCGCCTTACACAACACAATGGCAGCGTATGTTCACCCGTGGGGCAAACGTGCACATCCGCCAGCGCACACTCACACCTCTGTGCACTCCATTTAGGAGATTACATGGATGCAGCTGACCGTGACAGCACTGAGGCATCGCACAAACTTGCTCAAAGATGCACCGTGTTTGTTCTGTGGAAAGCTGCAGCTGCGGTCTTGAGGCTTCTTTACCTGGAATGGTGCACAGACTGGCAATAATCGTCATTTAATTCACTTCAATTCAATTTAATGTATCTTTGTAAAGCCCTAAATCACAACAGTAGTCGTCTCAAACACAGGAAATACAATAATAACAAACGCATAGGAGCCATTGGTCTATAGAGAGCGGGATGACCAATGTCGATAAATGTCAATAAATGTTTTCTAAATGATCATCACCGTCCTTAGACCCTCCTGCAGCCGCTTGTCTCTCCTATTTTGGAGTCACCTGCTTTTCAACATGGAGATGACAAGTCTCTACTCATTTAGAGGAAAAGCTTAACAGTACTAACAACTGTAAATTGAATAAAACCTTAATCCCCTACTGTCGGAGTCTGACAGTAAGCGAGCCAGTGTCTGACCCTCCTCCAGAAAATGTAGAAAGTTTGTGAAGAATTCAGATGGTAGCACGCCCTGCCCTGAATTCTGTGCTGCCCTTTGGCGACTTTGTTTCCGTCAGTGATATTTTTCGATTTTGGCGTTCCTCCTTTTCGCAGTCTCTATAAAATCTTAGGTAGAAAAGTTCAAAATGAGTGGAGGAGAAAAGAAACGGCTGACTTTGTAACATATCTGGTCTCTCACTTTATCTGCTTTACTCCAGTGTTTGTACGGCAGCTCGTCGGCCCAGCTCTGATACGCAGAGTAAAGAGACTGGTGGAAAGAGTAGACGGACGTGTAAGGGACAAAAGATGATTATTTTTTTTAGACTGGCTTTGCATAGTGGCCCATTGCTCTAGAATATGGGGCAAACGCTTGGCTGTGAGGTGAAGATTTGTGTAAAACTTAAATATGCCAGAGCAAGGTTACGCACACAGGGATGAGGAGAGCCAGGGAAACATTTGAGTTCGGGAGGTGAGGAGAGTTGCTGTAGGCCATTCATCAGCTCCACCGCTCCTCTGGTCAGGCCGGCTGCCATGTTGACATAGTTAAATTTAACAGCTTTTATTGGGTTTGCGCTTCGCTCACTTCTCAATGTCACTATTTCAGAGACCACACGATGCTGTGGTTGAACAGAAAGTGTACTCATGCATGGGCACGATGGAAAATATACCTGTTTTTATATAGACGGCTCAGAGATCTGAATATGTTGTAAACCAAACGGCAATTTGTGCTTGATTTGTTTAATGTACTTAATAGGGACAGTTATACGGAACTTATAATCCGTTAATTACTTTCTCAACACTACAATCAAAACACATTTAGCCATTTGGAATGAATGTATTTTTTGTAGATTATTTAGCTTTTTTCAAATCACAGCCAAAAAGTTGCCGAATGAAGGTTTCTCTGATTATTTGTTGAAGGGAAACTACAGGGTGGTATCTACATTTATGAATGCTGTGAACATTTCATGTGCTCTTATGTCACTAGACCCGTGTTGAAATGAATGGCTGTAAAACCCGACCTGAAAAAAACATTAAAAGTATGCGGTAATTGCTTTGCTGCCATTTCATTCACTCAGCATCACCCCAGGGGTTCCAGCACTCATGACACTTTTGCAGCACTTTATTGACATGCGCTGAACAAAGAGGGTTTCATGCACACCTTAAATCATGCATGTTTCACTGATTAGACCCAGTACTTGGGCCAAATCTGTCACTCCAACTTGGGCCGTTCCACTTGTGGTTTGTGGTCTGCTGCCATGCTTATGTGAGGTACATATACTACAGGAGACCTATGTTCATATGAGCTTGGCAATGCCCCATCCGTAGCGAGAGCTACATAAAGAAAAGGGCCTACAGTAATGGAAGGTAATATCCAACATTAAGCCCAAGGTTTTGTTTTTTGTCTCTGCAGTGTTCCACAGCCATTCAAGGGGGACCCGGGAGAGTCCAAGGCCCAAAGTAGGGTCCCATGGCCGGGATTCATCCGGTCCACAACTGCCACCTCCTCCACCACCACCGCCGCCGCTGCTGAGGGAGCGCAGTGAACGAGCTGAAGCCAGGGAGCACGCTCGGGAACAGGCCCTGGCCCGGGCCAGTGCCTCCAACGGGCTGTCCTCAAGACGGGCTGCTGAGGAGATACGCAAGCAGGTATGGGCTGAGGGACATAAAGCAAATGTTGGTCCTGTGTCTTTTTATAATTATTTGGATTGACAGACACAAGACCAAAGAACTCCTTACATTTTCACCAAGATCCAATCAAAGGGTTTTTAGTTCTCCAGCCTCCGGAGAATGAACTGAATCTATACCATAGATGAGGCTTTTTGAGTTTGTCTGAAATGGGAAGAGGAACCAATCATGATAATAATTACTTGCGGCTCTTGGTTGAGGTCTCTGCTCAAAGACTCATCTTCTACGTTTAGACCAATTTCTGGTTTTACTCAAGACTCTCTGAAGAGGATGATATATTAGTAGTACAGTACATATGCCTAGTTCTTTTATTCCGTAATGTGTCATGTGCTGTTCATTACTGGTCTGCAGTGAAGGCTTTGACAGTGCTGCTCATTCCCCATAATGTCTTTGTGACTTGTTCTCTTCCCATTTGCCACATCCTCTGCTCTTAGTGTCCCCTCGTTACGCCTGTGTCCTGTTGCTTCTGTGCATTGTGCCAGGGAGAGTAATGATTGTGTTTTGGCCTGCCCAGACTGCAGCTATATTTAGTTGAGCTGTGAAAGCCTGTCTCTCTCCTCTCTCTCTGGCATTTAGCGGGTTTCAAGGAACCCCTTTTAAAGTGTGAGATGGTGGTATAACTTCAGTAGAAAGAGTCTCATATTGGCTAATCAAAAGCGGTGTTTTTCACAGCTGTGTGTGCGAATGCTTTATTCTCTTTTGCAGTTGTTTGTTGTCGTAATGTGGTGGCGGCGATGCAGAGTCAGGCGCGTGCTCCAGCGTTTCGAAGTGGTTTGGATTGTCCACTAAATCTAGCAATGAATCTCAATGAGAGCCACCGCTGCCAAGAGAAACTTGAGGCTTTTTCTTCTTTCCTTTCACAGTTGGCAAACGACACGACTCTTTTGATTCTTCCCCAGCCTGGCGTCATTACACCTGTACATCCGTACCACTGTCTTTTTCGCTCAATTTGTCTTCATGCTTCACTCTCTCTCTCTCTCCTCTTCTGTGTCAGACAGACGGATCCTGCCCTTGACAACATGGCTCCAGTCATTTGGAAGGATTAGAGTTATTTCCCCATCCTTGCTCTCTTTGTCTAATTAGCATGAACAATATGTGCGTTAGGAAGACACACACACGACCAACTGTGAAAATACAGGCTAAGCCTGAGAAAGGTTAAGTGATTATGTTGTTGTAAAACCAACAAAAGGTTGTGTGAGGAATACCAAAAGGGTAAAGGCATTATCATAATTTAATTTGCTGTGATTCACGTCGCCTTAATTCAATATTGGCCTCTATCAACATAGTACCCTGAGACTGAGGATAAGTTTTCACAAAACAATTTAAACTTGTCCATTGATTTAAGTGGGCCATCGCGCTTTTAGTTGGAGGTAACAGTTTGAAGTTCAACATTCGTTTTTTGGGGTGTTTTCTTGTGAAAACAATTGGGCCAACTATTATTATTATAAGTTCAATCGTACATTTAGAGTTTTGCAAGGCTGCACTGACCTTTCTCTGCTTCATAAGAGTCAACCTGCCCAAGGCTACTCTCCATGATAAGACAGAGGAGAGGAGTGAAGGCTTAAACCAGATTTATGCCTCAAGACTGAGGTGCAGTGCAGTGCAAATGACCCTTCTCTGACTCGTCTACAGGCACGGCTTCTGCACCTCTGATGGCTGACATAGGAACTGAGGAATGTTTCCTGTCCAGATCTGTGTTTTTTTATACAAAGTGTGTCTGTTTAACTCGTGTTACAACTGATAATCAGTGGACAATCAATGTATGTACGGCATTGAGGGGCCTTTTCCGAATTGTGCAGCACATCTGAGGCCTTCCCTCGTCCGCTGACTTCTGCATGTCGTACTAAAACTCTTCAGAGTCAAAAGACTTGACATTTATTCTCTGCGTCCATCACATTTTTACTTCAATCAATTATTGTTTTGGTTTGTTACTTGAAAGTGAAGGTAACTACACTGAATGCTGTACTTTATTTGATCTAAGAGGATATTTCCTCTGAAAGATGACTCTGATGAATGTCTTGGTGGAGCTCGGTGAGGTTGAAAACACTGATCCTAAAATCAAAGGCAGTTTGAGGAGGGGTATCTACGTCTGGACTCGTTCCTCCTGTGTCCTGTACCAGGGCATCACCAGTGTCCAGAGAAAGCGTCTGAACTTTGGAGAAACTGCAGGAGAACCCTTTACATTCGGTTCATTCTGTTGTTGGATCAATGCTCAGTCTTCTCTCTAAACTGTGTATTCCATCTGCAGTGATCAAATAACTTAATCAAACCTCTGAAGGTCACTTGTTTGAATAGTTAATGAGGAAATATTATTTACTATTTACTTTACCTGGGCACGGTGGCTGAGTGGATAGCACTCTCGCCTCTCAGCAAGGAGGTCCTGGGTTCGAATCCCAGGGCCTTTTTGAGCGGAGTTTGCATGTTTTCCCCGTGTCTGCATAGGTTTCCTCCGGGTACTCCGGTTTCCCCTACCACTAAAAACATGTACAATAGGTCTGGCATGCGCATCCTGCACTGGCCCCGCTCCCATCTGTGTGAGAGACGAATGCCCAAAAATAACAATTTATAAACCGCTTTGTGACTCTGGTTTGTGAAAGGCGGTATATAAATAAACATTACTTACTTACTACTAAGTTTGTCATTTGATATTTTAGTGAAATCCTTTAAGTTGAAAATTTATGGATAAACGTGTATAAAAGATAAAATGGCATCAGCATGCGATTGCCTGTTTTTGCCACCAGAGGGAGATCATCCACATAAATTTATTGTTGAGGTTGTAAAAAATTAGAAATTGCCAAAACTAAATTTGAGGCAATACATTTGTTTTAGAATGCAGAATACTGGTTCTGAACATGACTAAATAGTATCAGAATTAATGAAATCACCAGGTCAAATTACCAGGTTTGAAATGACAACATTGAGACAGAAGGGGCGCAGGGCTGTGTTTGTGCCAGAAGTTCCTGATATTGGTGTGGATGGAGGTAAAAACAACTCCAGGTTTGTTTGGTTTGTTTAGGAGGGAACAATAATATTTAAAATCTAGTCACAACAGATTTTCTGAATGCCTCCTTTAAATCGCTTCTTTATCCTCGTACTCGTGCCGTCTCTGCTGCAGATGTTGCTGGTGAAGTCTTCCTGCCGGAGTCAGACCTCAGCTGGGCTATAGCAACACATGATGTCATTAAGACCCTCCCACCTCTTCCCCAGCCCCCTCCTCTCCCCCAGCCCCCTCCTTCCCTTTCCCTGCTCACGTGTGACCGAAATCCACTCCAGAACCGTCTCTGCTGTCTGCCAGTGTGCTCTAGTTCTTCCCTTTCCTCATTGTCGTCCTTTTCCCTTACTATTGTTACTCCGCTGTCAGTCCCAAACCCGTAACTGACAAATCCATGTCGCTGGTTTCGTTCTTGCCCTTGCACAGACACTTTTTCCTTTGCCTCATGTTTACTCGCCTCTCTTCCTGTCCTATATTCTACCATAACAAATAACTCTTGAGTCAGAGGGGGACACTGGCTGAGTGCTCTCTCCAGTGAACAGAGCCCCCTGGTGGCAGAAGAAGGCAACAGCACCAGCTCAGATATCCAGCTCTGTCAGCAAATTGTCCATCCAGATATAGCAGATATTTGTCCTATAGATTAGTCTACAGCATCAGCAGCAATATAATTTCTGCATTGAGTTTCAACAGAAGAATTTGTGAGAGTCCTGTGGTGAGTGTATGTATGAGAGGCTTTTAGAATTATAGTTTAAATTGTGAAATATTGAACAGCGGAAATCAGAAGTTTACTCACACATTGTATATAAGATTTATTTTTTCTCTCTCATTATGGTGGTTTCTGTATGCACAAGTCTGAAGAAAATGTCGTGGGGGTCTGGGCAGAAGACATGTTTTATGGGAAAGAGGAGTCATGAACAGAGTTTTTACAGCTTGCATGTGATATTATACCACAAAGGAATCATAGATAGTCCAATCAGCAGCTGCCACGGTGCCAGTAGCTTTGGCCTTCAGATAACCAAAACATCTAAGTGGAAAATCACTGGTTTGTGCATATTGGCCTAAAGATAATATTCCCATACATCACTATTATGTTATTGCTTTGCCTAGAATGTTCCAGTCTGCCACTAAACTTAAATCTATTACACCCTTTGTCTCATCTGACTTGAAACTCGGACTGGTGGAGTTAATAAGTTTGAATGTGAAAGAGAGTTATAGGAATTCCCTAAAATCTCCAGAGACCTTTTTGTATGGCGTGCCTTTCAAAAGAAAAGTTCCTCGTGCACCTGTAAGCGCTTGCACGATACGAATTATTTTGTATGAATCAACTATTTTCTCTCTGATGGCTCCTGGTGTTTTTCCATTGTGAACAGAAGTGTGCTGGATTTAGAAGGTGGCAATGATTGACGGTGGCGGGGTTAGGTTTCAGTCCCCCCCTTATCTTTTAATGGGCTGTTCTTTGTGTGAGCGCCCACCACCTGAACACAATACCCCCCTTACACACACATACACACACATACACACACTCTACGTGACACAAGAGGCCTTCACACGTCCAACCTGTCAATGGCCCTGCGGTCACCTCACTGCTTTGGCGCCCACGATGTGATTGATAACTCCATCCAGTCTGTCTGTCTGCATCTCCTCCTCGACACATTGTACTTCCTGCTGCTCTGGACATTTGCACAAAGAGAGAGAACTTCTATACATTCTTTACATTTTATTTAATAACCTGGTTGTCATACTGGACTTGCAGAATACTGGTGCCACAGTCACTATTGTTAATGACAAGCAAGGTTCATTTTGTCGTTGAGGAGAAAAAGGGAATCTTAAATATGTCAGACAAATAGTAGGATCCCTTTGTAATTTTTATGCAATTTTATGATGTAAAATAATGTTTATACTATTGTCTCATCCAAAATTACAGCAATGGTAATTATTGTAATAACCAAATCTTTCAAATGAGCCTGACTTTGAGGTGCTTAAAGTGTGGTGTTGACGTGGAGTTCTCACAGCGGCAGACAGCGCTGGAACCAGACTCCAGTTAGTGTCTGATCTTCTGCTGCGGCGCTGCCTCTGTCTGAGCCATGAGCCCACTCACAGCCTTTTATTTATAGAACACAAATGTAATTATAGCCCCTATCCAAACCAGGCCTGTTTTTATGTGTCCGGATGAGACTTAATTCCGGTGACCCCACCTCCCTCATCCTCCAGCCATCTGCCAGCACCAACCACGGGTCGGCCCGGCGTGCTGCCTCACGGAAACGCACACCTCACCTTTTACACCGGCTGTTTCTCTTTGGATGCAGTGTTTTTCTGTTTAACATGAACTGTTGATGAAAGCACTAAGTAAAGTGCTTGATTTATTTGAATAAAAATACATATCTATGTATTTAAGTATTTTTGTTATATATTCTATTCATTTACACACACACACAGAACACAAACCAAAGAATAAACACACTCCAGGGAAACGACACGCACAACATACATTTTGTATAAATACAATGTATTTGTCTACTAGAATGGGACGGGTTGTATTAAAGGACAGCTCGTGCTGTAAATACACTGGATTTGACTTCCGGCTAGTTTTCAGCTGTAGTTGTAGGAGAAACCGGAGCAGCTGGAGGCAATCGCAGACACATGAGGACATTAAATCTTCTTTCAGAAAGGCCCTGTGCTGCCCGGGAGTTGAACTCTGACCTCTGCACCCTATTATAACACAAAACAATTGTGTCGCTGCCCATACACTTTGAACTATTCATCTATACTGTATAAGCATTCATTACAATCATAAATCTATTATCCTTTTTATATTTGCAGGTCGCTAAACTAAATGGCCTCACACGGACCGGATCAGCACCTCCCATCGGCGGTGGTGCCAAAAAGAACCGTGACTTCCGACTGCCGTCCAAAACTGTGAAGAAGTACACAGCCACCGTGTCCAAGGGCCACGTCACCTACACCAAAGCCAAACAGCGAGAACTGGGCAAGAAAACCAAACTCAGCCACAGCAGCAAACACAGCAGCGCCTCAACGGCATCGTCAGCGAACAATCACAATCAGCACAGCCAGCCAGCAGCCAGCCCCATGCTGGCCCACTCAGGAAAAGCAGCCGCACCAGCCCCTCTCAGCAATGCAAAAACACGCAAACAGGTGCTATTATCAAACGGGCTGCACAACGCCAGTACCCGCCTCAACGGTCGACTTAACGGCCAGCGGCACAACATACTGTCCAAGGAGTACGCTCAAAAACTGTCCCAACAGAGCCAGGTAGAATGTGCCGGACGAGAGGGGCTGCGAAACTCCAAGCGGCGCCTGGAAGTGGTCCTTCATGCTATTGAGACTGGACCCAAGTCTCCAATCACTGACGCCAAAAAGGTTAAGCTTCAGGCCTCGGCTCTGGAGACACGGAGCAGTAGTAAAAAGGTGGTCCAACAGGAGAAGGCCATCGCACCCACAGTGGCCCCCACCACACCACTCACCAATGGACAAATAAAAGAAGCAGCTCTCTCACAAAGCTCCCCGGACCCCCCTGAATCTTCCAAACCACCGCCTTCCAAACCTTCTCCTCCCTCGAAACAGAGTCCTAAACAGCCCCCTCCCATTACACCTGTCGTCAATACAGAGGTGCTCAACCAGCGGCCCAAGCGGGCCTCTGCTGGTAAACTCATGCTCATCCGACAAGCCCAGCAGCAGCTGAGCCGGTCTCACAACAGGAACTCCAGCTCATCCTCGCCCTCCAATCACAATCAGCCCCAAAATCTCAACACTACCTCAGATCCCCAACACTCCTCCTCCACTGCCCCTGCCTCGGCTTCTTCGCTGCTCACCAATGGCCCACTTAAGGCGGCAGGACCTCGGCCAGACCGAGACAAGGAGTGGGAGCGTGAGAAAGAGCAGACTCGGCAGAAGGAGCGCGAGCATGAGTGGGAAAGGCAGCGGAGCAGAGCAGACGGCTGGTCGGTGCTTGGACAGGCCCCCATTTTCAGACCAGCGTCACGCGAGTTTCACGACCCACTGGTGTACCTGGACGCAGTGCGGGAACAGGCGGAGGGAGCTGGGCTGTGCCGGGTGGTGCCCCCTCCTGACTGGAGGCCTGAGTGTAAACTGAGTGAGGAGATGCGTTTTGTTACACAGGTGCAGAGGGTCCACATGTTGGGACGCCGATGGGGTCCCAATGTCCAGCGCCTGGCCTGCATCCGGAAACACCTTAAATCTCAGGGCATCACCATGGAGGAGCCACCTGTCATCGGTACTTTATGATTCCTCTCCACATTATGCATTCATATTTGTATGGTTGATATGGCAGTGTGTGTTTTCACTCTAGTCAATATTTTTCTTCATTAATAAATACACTATACTTACTCAGAATAAATGTGAAGTATAATGTTCTTCAACAGGCTGCTACAGTTAACAGTGCTGGTATTTTCCATAGGTGGGTGTGAAGTGGACTTGGCTCGATTTTTCCAGTTAATAAATGACATGGGCGGCATGCAGCAAGTTATGGACCTTAAGAAATGGACCAAGCTGGCCGACCTTCTGCGTATCCCTAAGTCTGCACAGGACCGCCTGGCCAAGCTGCAGGAGGCCTACCTTCAGTACCTGCTGTCGTACGACTCGCTGGCCCCGGAGGAGCGGCTGCAGCTGCAGATGGAGGTGGTGCTGGAGAAGAAGGGCCTGGAGTCTCGCAAAGGCCCTCTGGAGGCCTTCTCCGACTCCTTTGCTCCAAGCGCTCTGGCTTTGCCCCGATACGAGCCCAAGAATGGGGTGGTGTGTGGCCTGGTGGGCGCAGCAGCTCACCCTCGTACCAATGGAGTGTATCACCCTCTGAAGGAGCTGGAGGCACAGGTCAAAGTGGGCCGGCGGCGGCTTTTTTCTCAGGAAAAACAAGGCAAAGAAGACAAACAGCATGAGGACGAGAAGGAGGAGGAGCAAGAGGGCGTCCTCAGTGACCAGCACAAATGTATCAACAAGGTGAGCCCATGGATCTAGGGTGAGCCGCACAATTACTGGCAAAAACCTTTTTAGTCTTTGGTCTGAGTCTGCAGTTTAACGTAATTCATTTGAACAGTCTTTCTGTGGCTCAGCTGTAGACCGTGACGGCAGCTGTGTTTTTTGGCTTTCAAATGTAGGTCAGAGAAAAGGCCTGTTCTGTATCTATGTTTCAAGCAACAAGACACATTTTCAGTGTTGTTGAAATAAACATTTGTTTCTATTGGAAATATTGTTGCAGTGGCCCAAAACCATTCAAATTATAACTCTCATACGAACAGTGTTTGAAGTGTGTGATGTTGACAAATTGTGTAGAATCATGATCGGGCTCTGGTGTGTACACACCGTACATTAGAGCAGATTCATGGACATCCTTTTAATGATACCAAATTGTAATTTAAGAATCTTCTTTTGTGTTGCAGGGTAAATCTGTTTCATTGACTAACTTCTTCAGGATAGCCCGAAACACTATGACCATGTGCTTTAGCAAGGAGCCTGGAGCAGCTGATGTTGAGGTTAGTGCTCTGACTTAGTACTTATTATGGATTACTTCTGTTGGATTCCTGTCTCCTCTTCTCACCTGGTTTGTCTCCTACAGCAAGAGTACTGGCGACTAGTTGAACAAAGGGACAGCCACGTGGCAGTGCATTGTGGGAAGGTGGACACAAGTACACATGGAAGTGGCTTTCCCACTGGAAAGTCCGAGCCATTTTCCAAGTAAGAGTTGTATATTTCTAATAGAATATTTCCAAGTTAAAGATGTATTACAAAATTGTATTTTTTAATTCTTAGACATGGATGGAATCTCACTGTCCTCCCGAATAATTCGGGATCCATTCTGAGACATCTTGGTGCTGTGCCTGGTAAAACTTTATTCTGTGCATCATATGATTTTCTGCTTCATTTTGCTTTATTCATTCTGTTGTGGTTGATCCATAGGGGTGACCATTCCCTGGCTAAATGTTGGCATGGTTTTTTCTACCTCATGCTGGTCTCGCGACCAAAACCGCCTTCCATATATTGATTACTTACACACTGGTGCTGATTGCATTTGGTAAGTGGGCCCTACTCATTTCAACAGGATCATTGTACTTCTGTACATCTTACGTATGTTATTTTCCCAGGTATTCTATCCCTGCTGAGGAAAAAGCAAAGCTGGACAAAGTGGTCCATACACTGCTTAAGGCCAATGGCACACCAGGATTAGAAATGCTGGAGAAGAATATAATGGTCAGTTCTTAGGGTTAGGGTCAGTGGTGGTTTACACCTGAATCATATAAATAACACACTTTTGTTTGATCGCAGATCTCTCCAGAGGTGCTTTGCCGTGAAGGCATCAAGGTTTACCGCACGGTCCAGAGGAGTGGGCAGTTTGTGGTCTGCTTCCCTGGTGCCTTTGTGTCTAAAGTGTGCTGCGGATACAGTGTGTCAGAGACTGTCTACTTTGCGACCCCACACTGGATGAACCTGGGCTACCAGGCTGCAAAGGTCAGGCTTCTCAGGACTCTATGTTGATGCTTAAGTCCCAACTTAATGGAAGAAGTAGTAGATCAAAGTACCAGAACATTATCCCTTAATTGATTTCGACTTCAGTTTGGCACATATTCAGATTGGGTTGACTGTGTTTGTTTGTTACACTTGACAAAACTGCATCACAGTTGGCTCAGCCAGCGCCAAAGTCTGGGTCTGTGGACGCCCAGTGATAGATGTTGGGTGTTCATGATAAAGCCCCAGACCTCATTAGAAAATTTCCCTTTTCAATAAAATTCCACTGGATTGATGATGGCTGTAGAAAGAGTGAATCAGATGTTTAAGAGAAGCTGCTTGTGTGTGTACAGGACCTGAAGTGCCGTCATATAGCCAAACCGTTCTCCATGGAGAAGCTACTGTATCAGATTGCCACAGCGGAGTCCAAGAGGGATAATGGCCTTCTCCTCTCCACCATCTCTGCCCTTCTAAAAGACCTCAGGTACAGCCCCTTTCATTATGGATATAATATGCACAAAGTCCAACTCCATACGAACTATTTCATTCTTGCTTTACAGGAATATAGAGATGCATCAACGGCAGGAACTTTACAACGCAGGTCTACAGTCATCAGCACGCTACGGGACCCACGACAGCAGCCTGGGTCCTAGCGAGGCCCGCAAGAAACCCCGCGGCAAGTGGCTAGCACTGGAGTCCTCTGAGAGACGCTGCCAAATCTGCCAGCATCTTTGTTACCTGTCTATGGTGCGTTGCAACCAATTTGTTTTCCAATTAATAAGACGGGTGTTTAATGAATTGTCTTTTTGTGTGCAGGTTGTGCAGGAGACAGAGAATGTGGTCTTCTGTCTGGAGTGTGCTCTGCGTTATGTGGAGAAACATAACAAGTCATGCAGAGGCCTCAAAATGATGTACCGATATGATGAGGTGAGCAGACACTGTAGACACGTTAAGCTCAATGTGCAGTTCCTTCTTTGTCCACAAGAGGGCAACACGTGCATGCAGTATTATGTTTAGCATTGTAGGTTTTCCTCAATCTTGGCTTAAGCCTTTTTCCTCATTGACAACAGTCACTTCATAGATTTGTGTATAAGTTCATATGTGTAGTAGCCAATATAATTACTTTTTCCTCTTTTCTTTTTCTTCTACATAGGAGCAAATCAACAGCTTGGTGAACCAAGTGTGTGGCCGGGCTATGTTGAAAAGCGGAGGTGCTAATCTAGTGGTCAGTGGAGTGGGAGTGGGTGACCCCTGTAACGGCTTGAGTCCTGCCAAAGCGTCGCCAGCCAAGCGTGGACCCCGGAAACGTGCCACTGTGGAGGTGTCCTTGGCTCGCCTGTCCTCCAGCCACCTGCCCAAAGCAGCAGCTGTGTCCTGAGAGCCACCACCTCCATCACCCTTAGTTTGTGGCAGAATACAGGACATTAACAATCATCACATATTTAAAACCTGTTATTTTGAGGCTTTCAGTCATTTTCCCTTCCTTCCAAGACTCGCCCTTGTCCTTTTAGTTGGACAGCTTTGTTTGTAGGATAAATTTTAAAGCAAGATGTCTTTTTTGCACTAGTGTGAAAGAAGTTTTATTCTTGATGTTTGTAGATTTCCCCAAACCCCTTAATTTGTTTGATCAGCATCACAAGCATTAAAAAGTTCACAGAAGATCTCAGGTGGACGTCACCTCCAGTGCAGAGGGTTCCATTGGGGCCTTGTCCTGGGACCACAGCCCTCGCTCCTGCTCATCACTGTACTGTGAACATGGGACTACAGAGAAGGAGGCCTTTAGTTCCACTTGGTTCTGAAAGTGACTTTGCATCGTTACCCAAGAATTTCATCCTTGTTTGAGGAAGAAAAGTCCTTTTTTATTGCTTTTATTTGTCCTTGATGCATCTCCCAAGTCTAAAAGTGTTGGCTTGGTGACGCAAGGTAAAAACTTGAAAGACAGACTGTTGGTTTTATTGTTTGGGTATTGTTTTTATTTCTATTTTGTATTTTTAGCTTTTGCTAGTTTTGATTTTGCAAAATATTTTCTGTGTATTTTTTTGTCTCTGTTGAGTGGAGGATGTGAAGGGGGCAAAGGTGGAGTTCACCTTACTTCCTGTTTGTGTGGAGGGACCCTCCTTCGCTAGTGAGTGAAACTGTGCCTGATGTGTAGCGAGGAGATCCATACTTAATGGTGCTGTTGGAAATCATTACTGTAACAACACAAGTAAAATCTGGGAGTATTCACCTGGTAGTGGTTAAACTAGTGGACGAAAGCCGCGGGCTCGTCCCACAGGGCAGAAAGGCTTTCAGGCATTTCTGATTCTAGATGTGCAATCATGTTAACATTCCATTCTTCCAGTCCTCTTGTTTCATCTGTACCAGTAAACATGAATTATTATATTATATTTGTGTTTTTTACCTTTGATTTGATGTGTTATCTCAAGTAGAGCCACTAGACAAGAGTGTAAAATGTGAAATATCAAATCCATTTTTTTGCGCCTTTTTCTTTTGTTTTTGTTTCCCTTCCCTCCAGATTATGAGTGATTTTAGAACAAGACAAAGTCCAACACAAACAAAACATCATGTACATAATTCTGTAAATGTCTTTAAATACTTGAGCCTTTTCCCGGGGTGAGGAGAGTTTTGAAGAGAGTGCTAGATGAAGAAAAAGCCTTACATTTCCCTTTCTTCATCCGTGTGAGTTGAAGCTTACAGGGTTGCTCTGGTAAACGTGTATAAAAAAATTAAGTGCTACTTATATCACTAAGAAAGAAGATATTGAGTAGCCAATGACTGCCCCATTCTAGTTTTGTTTGTTTAGCTTTACTTTTTTAAAGAAAAGGGAAAATGAGATGAAGTGTTGAGAAAAAAAGGATTTACATTTTCATTACTGAAAATTCCACACAATGTAGTAGCTTCTCATGTTGCACTGAGCTTGCCAGTGGTGACTGTCAAGGAAACCTATGATCCCGTTTGTTGGCTGTTGTCCCTCGCAGAAGACTGAACTGTTTTAGGACTATTTAATGCTAAACCAAGTCGGGTGTTTTCAGCTTAAAAAAGTGGTTGTCGAGTTTTTATGGCCTTACGATATATTTTATTCTGATGGATCCTATTGTTTGTCACGTTTCTGTTGTTTCTTCCATTTTCTACAATATCAACTACTCACAGTGGGGTCTCTGGTGACTTTATTTATTAGTGCCGACTCTTGGCCTTTCCCTCCACTTGGAAAGAATCATGTTGGTTATATTTGACAGTTTTTTACTTTTGGAGTTTGTAATTAAGGTTTAATAAAAACTGACTGACAATTCACTGTCATCCTCTGGTACTCTGTGTCTCGTTGATTTTTATGTATCTCTCACTGGCTGTGGAGAGAAAGCATTCTAACGGAGCCATGTGTAGTTTGTACTGGTTTTCTAACATGACAAATATAATTCTTTGTTGCCAATGTCTTGCCCTGCGTGTTGCACACACATAGTTCTAGAGACCATAGACAAAGACACTGGCAACCCAAATAAATCTTTGATTGGATGAACCAATACATCAAATGTTGCTATAAATAATTACAAAACAATAGACATGACACTACTAAGAATACCTTTGCATTAACATGATTTGTTAATGCCAGGGACATAGGTGAGATATGGATTCAGAGTTTTATAATAACACATCTTACAAGACATCCCTTTTAAAAGTCGTTTACTCTCAGTAAAACACTGATATTGCTTTTTATTTTAAATCCAAAAACATTGAACTTATTTCATATTGACTGACATAGTCGTTCTTTTAGCACACAAGTCCAACACTTCATTCTCCAGTATTTTTTAGGAGATTTAAAATAAATATTTATTTCCTGGTTAAGGACTATAGGAGGAAATGTGGGCTGGGATCATTACACTCACATCACACACAAGTCGGTACCAAAGGATCGGATCGGCCTTAATGCCCGCTGCATAGCACGGTCTCAACAGGAGTTTGGTCCATTTGGTAACAGGAGCTCGACCCCAGTGTTGGTCCAGAAAACGGCAGGTCACGTCTGTCCTGCTCACTGCTCATCAAGCCACAGTTACATGATTTGGTTAACATAAGTTCTTCTTTCAAGTATGAAGAATGTAAAAATGGCTTTGAGATTTGAATCTGAAGCTAGTGGTTCGAATTAATCCTAGTTACATCGACTAAAGACTGAAAAAGACTCGAAAAAATGAACTACTGTAACTTGCACCATGTAGAGTGTGTGTCAGTTTCCTGTAAGAGGCCAAACTAAAACGTGTTTCGTCAGTTTATGGATAAGGCAAAAAATAGGACACTAAGGAGCATTGAAATGTAATTAAGCGTAACACATTTTCTCTTCCTAACACGTGACTGCTCACAACCGAGTTTAACTGCGTCCTGAAGGCCATGTCTAAGTGCAACCTTGGGGGACTGGTGTATGCATGTATGTATGTATGAGTGTATGTATGTGTGTGTCTGTAGAGAGTGTATTTGGCAACTGTATGTCCATTATAAATCTCAAACTTTGGGCCTGCTGCCAGTACAGTTTTTATTACAGCTGCTGTGGTCGTGGTGGTCATCCCGGTCCATCAGCGCCGTATCGAGGTGCACCTCCTCATCGTCCAGAGTCACCACCACTGGAGGTGTCCTGCCCTCCGGCTCCTCCTCGTCGTCCTCGTCATCCTCGCCTGCCTCCGTGTCCTGGCTGGCTGAGTCGGTGCAGGTGGAGGAGAGGGAGCAGAGCTTGTGACGCAGCTCGGCTTGTGTGGGCACCTGCAGGCTGATCTCTGTGGTGAAGGACTCCATGTCAGGCCCTGAATAAGCACACACTCCAGTTAATGAGTCCAACAGAGCTGATGATATCCACGGAGGAGCCGAGGCATTATCAGATAAAAGAAGGAAACGGTTAAAGTGCGAAACAGCAATAACCACACATTTTCCGTCTCTTTTAGCGGTGACAAAGCAGCCAAAATGTGAGCGCCAGGAACGGAAATCCCAACACTGCGCTTTTAGACAACATACAAGTCAAGTCAGATTTAATCATATTCATTAAAAAATGTACAGTCATTTAAGAAGATTAGGTAAAGTGATCCTGGTTAAAAAAAACTGATGGGAATATTGATTTGACGTCCATGTGTCTAGTCCAAAATGTTCTTTACACCAGCAAACCACTTCTGGACCCAAAAGTGGGTTGCGGAGTCATATTTGGAGAGTCGTAAGCTGAGACAACATTTTAAAAGGTGTGGATCTACTACAGTATAAAAAGTATAGCTGTAAAACGTCTCCAACTTGCCTCATTAACACATTTCTTGAAATGAATGACTTCTCTCACGACAAATTAACTTTTTGTTGTTGGTGATATCTGGCTTCATTTAGCTGTGTAGTATTATACAAGGCTTAAAAAAGTAGTGAAAATGTACAGTACTTTACATCATACACTAAATTCAGTTCTTATTTGGGTCACGGTATTTGTTAGTGCTGGACCCTAACACCGCTCCAGTTGAGAACCACTGCTTTACTCCTATGTGTGCAGTGATGTTAAGTCCTTTTAATAACAGGAGATGCGCTAGTGCTGTGGTTAGCGCTCTCGTCTCACAGCCAGAGGCCCCCGAGGAGCACATAATTGAGCTGGTGAGGCTGTGTGGATGTTGTACCTGCCACAGGTGAAGCGGCGCTGTTGTCTTCTCCCCCCGAGTGCAGAAACACATCCAGAGCCTCGTGGTCCGACATGTCCATCAGGTCCATCTGCTCCAGCATGTCCACGTTCACCTCCATGGACGACATGCTTCCTATTGGCTCTGCGGTCCACAACACGGTGTTAATATACAGCATGTGTTCATGACGACCAAATTACAAAAAGCAGCTGCAAGAATCTGAGTCCAGGAGGAGCTGATTGAGCAGAAGCACAAGTCGCATGAGATGTGGTCATTCATACGGCCCTCACCTCTGCGTCTCCGTGTTAGTAGCAAGCAGTGAGTGAGTGCTCTTGTCATGTGCTTCCATTCACTGAGAGATGTTTGAGAACATCATCATTTAGTAGCGTTTAGTATTCATAATCCAAGCTTTATATACTCATCTTTAAAAACCTTCCTAAAGCAAAGTCTTTAAAGCTGGAGTACCCAACTTCAACTATTCCACTGCAAAAGGTGATGAAGAATTTAGCAAAATGTGCCTAATTTGAGCACATTTTGTTTGCCTCAAAACAAGATTTGTCGATGGGACACGCAAAACTGTCTTGTTTTAAATAGATTCAAGAAAAAGTTTATTTTTTTAATTTCAAGGGAGACATTTCTTGTAATAAAACTAAATGGTTTTATCTCATTGACTGAACTCAAATCAAGATAAAAACCACTCAATTCAAGCAATTTATATTTTTTATAGTGTGTAAAAGTCCATGTAACTAGTTCATAAGGCTCAAAACTATTCAATCCTACCACTGGTTTTCAAACACATGTATTTTTGGCCTCGGCCACATCTTTTGGTCCAAAGAGTCGCTCACACTGCCTAACAGCTCTCCACATGAAAAATATACTTTGTTTTTTAATTAGAGGGATACAGCTTGTAGAGGTCGGATTTGTTCATAAAATGTTACTTAAACAAGACTTTCTGTTGGGAGTCTATTCAGGAAACTCAACAAAGTTAGGGACTCCAGCTTTAACGTTTGTTAACTAAAACAGGGACAAAAACGAAAGAGGGAAAGTTTTCTATTTGCACCCAGGTCGTGTGTATTACAGTGTTATTAGTTTGTGATGGATCGTAAATCCTGGAACCACAGCCTTGCAGTCACAATGGGCCACATGCGTCGCAAGCCAGTGCATTGTGGGAATAATGGGAGGGGGGGAGGGCAGGGGGGCGGGTCAAGGGACAGGACGAAACGGGATGATTGGTCGGCAGAGAGCGTGAGGAGGGATGCCATAGGCTACCATACCTCAAGGAAATGAGGAGAGCAGAGAAGGGCAGCATAAAAAGGGTAGAAGAGCAATAGAGAAAAAAGAAAAGACAGAAAACACATATGGGAGAGTTACTTCCCATCGCAACAACACAAATGTTACAACCTCCAACATTGATTCAATTGGTTCTAGGGACATACTTTTCATAAAGATAGACGACCTTTTTGTCACATACACAAAAGTATAAACAGTTGAAACTTGGAAAATTGCTCAAAAGTTCATTTATTTTTGTAATTCAAATTAAAATGTGAAACCAAAATATGATATAGACTCATTAAACTCATGTGAAGTGACTCATGCCAGGCCTTTGGTTTTATTTAGGAACAAACGATCAACATTATAACAAATAACAACCAGAGATGTCTCACTTTGGATCTGTCATATTTAGTCGCACATTGTCACTTGAGTTACAGAAGTAAATATACTTTTGGACTGTATTATAATTTTCTGAGTTTCATCTGTATTTAGTGGGCATTCACGCCTGGTCTGGTTCACTTTAACTGGACCAATTCTGGTTCAATTGGGGCAAAACTATTTTATTTGTGGATATAAAACCACAAAGAAGTGATCATGCGTCCACGACTCACTTTAGTCACGTCACGTCTTTTGAAATAGATCTGTGAACCAGACTTGGTCCAGGTAAAGTGAACCAGACTTGGTCCAGTTGAAGTGAACCAGGCCAACAAGTCTGATCTCTCCCTGGTGTTTTATTCATAAACTCAATTTTCTTATTATTGTACATAATTATATCCTGCACAGACTATATTTTCAACCTTCAACATGTCGCACACTTCTGTCTTTAGCACAATCTGAGTGATTCCATCTGTGCCAAATGTGACGTGTGTATTTCTCCAGTGTGAGATCAATAAAGTCCATCTTATCTTATCTCAATGACAGCTGGGTATTAGTGATAGTCTTTTTCATAACTTTTCCTGGTCTGAGAGTTTTTCACCTCCTGACTTCAATAGAAATACCAACCCTGCGCATGATAAAAATAGCCTCTTGTATCGAACCCCATAAACGCGGCCTGCCCTTTCTTGCACTTCCTTGCCCTTGTCTAAAAGCTCCCCTGCTGTGAGGGGCCTGGGAGGACGAGCCCGAGAGAGTGACAGTCAAATCCCAAAGGGCGAGTTCTCTAAACGCACAGTGGTGTCTTCTTTCACTTTTATCTTTAATGTCATGCTTCTTTGTACATACAGTGGAAATATAAACGTACAGTTCGTGCATGCTCGCTAAAAAGACAGCAAAACAAAATGGTCTGACACAAAGTACATCTCGCTCCAATATTTCATCTCTGTTTACAATAAATACATTTCAATACATTCAGAATGATTTGACACATCGGCTGCTTTTTGATCGTGAGCAGCGTCTGACAGGAGCAGGCTGCAGCTAGAGGGAGTTAAAGCACAGGGCAGGAAAACTGTTAACACAACATGAGGACAAATATTGCACACAAAAAATGTAAATCCCAGTCTATCCTTAGATAACAGCCCATTACAATCGTCACTGTACACGTCTGTCACTCAATAATACAATCCCACTGGTCAGTTATCCATTATATTATAACTTGTTTGTACCATATCACAAAGTCTAGTTTGTGAGTTCCAATTACAGCAATAAAAATAATTCTGATAGAGTGTGGCATGGTTTAAATTGGAATAAAAAAATAAAAAAACATAACACATGAGTAATTTTTTTAAAACGATGTGAGATTTAACGAGAGAATCTGCTTGCAAACACTTTTCGCATTAGACAGATGTGGATAATGAGCTGTGAATACTGCAGGCCTCCACTGGCACCTCTTAGAAACGCCACAAGCATAAAATAAGACCCTGTATAAATCTCTGCGCCCGTCTCCTCCGCTAATAAGCCGTTTCCACAGGATTAAGGCAGGAGGAGAAATGAGGAGCAGAAGAAATGTAGGGCAAGCGTCTCCCTTCTAGCCCCGTGTTTGGATTCATCCTGAGAAGATATCTGCTCAAAAAGTTGCCTGTAGAATGCACTAAAATAGTAGACTCCTGATTGGTCAGTTGTTAGGGCGCATATCTGGGTTATAATATAAACACCAGGATCATAGAGAGAAGCTAAACCAGATGTTTAAGCCTAAAATTGTGATTGTGACATAAACGTTTACTGAGCAAGAGGAGTGAATCAATAGGAGCCAGGGGGAGTGGGTGCAAAACTTTGTCCATGAGCACTTCCCTATCAAGTGTCATTGAGCTGGGGGTTAGCATTGTCCATCTATAAACAGTCTATGGTTTTGAATAGAGATTTGCGTGAAAGACATTTTTTCACATTTTTTTTGTATCTAAAATTGTATGAATTGTAACAAAAAAAAGTTAAAAGTTGTTATTTAAACTTTGTACAAATCATGGTTTACATGTCATATGGACATTATTTCAAAACAAAACTAAGCGGTTTCTGACAACTAAAACCCATCTCAATACAAATTAATTATTTTTTAGATTGGCTATTTGTACTATCAGTGGATGTGTGGTTTAGCATTGTGAGCGACAAAACGTGTACCTTGTTCATCGAAAAGTTACTAGAAAATGTTGTTCCTCTTTTACTGTCTTGAATGTTCATGCATTTATAACAATAAAATACCATGATAGTAAAGCTGTCAAAAAAAAACAGATTTGCGTGAGGTTTGAAGTGTAGACAGCGGACCTCACCTCTCCTCTCTGTGATCTGCAAGTATCCTGTGGACAGATACTGCTCCATGTCCTGCTGAAACGCCTCCTCGAAGAATTTCTGCCTCTCTTTGAGTTTCACCTGAGTGGGGGGGACTCCACCTGGATCGGCCCCTGGGACCCTCTGTGCCTGGTCTGCCTCCAGCTCCACTGCAAACACAACACAATGTACAATTCATTTCAGAGCTGTGGACTTTGACTAAACTGAGATGATTAGCTGACTGAAAAGGGCGCTTGGCATATGCTCCAATTATTATGTACGCAAAACTGAACTCAAACAACTTAGATCATGAAAAAACTAACCAACTAACCAAAACAGAAGGGGAGAAAAAAAACTTACAAATTAAAGTCTTGATTAGACTTGAACATCAAAGTAAACACAACTATTTCTGTTGTTCTGTTGCACTGAAGTTGCACTGCACAACTCTTGATGGGGGTCCAGCTGCTTGTTGCCATGAAGACGTTATTGCTCTGCTTGGAATGTTTTTCATTACAGATGTTTTTGCTCAAACATTTACATTGCTGAAGTCACTTTGTTTGTGACATATACATTTCTCTATTGTAAAATCAATAAAGTTTTTCTTAAAAACAAAAAATGAAACCTCAATCTTTAAACTGTTAATATTGAACAGAATATTTGGGAGTGTAAGATTGAGTAGACACACAATATCTGCAAATTGTCTGGGTAATGACAACTCTACTGGAAACAGACCAACCCACACCACCAGCACAGATATAATAACTATTTCAAAGAATTGTTTAAGAAAAGGTCATAGCGTCAGTGTTTTTGTTAAAGAAACTACAGTATATGGATAAGAAACATAATGCGCTAAATGCTATTGTGAGAAATGACATCCCATAATCTCATCAGAGTACCACTGCTCTATTAGCAACCTATAGGTTTGTAAAATAACCTTCCATCACGTTTACATCCCCTTTATTAGTGCTGCACTCAGACCACTCCAGCACCACTCCCCATCTCCCTCAACACTAACCCTTTCAAATCAATACTCCCCTCTCAGTCTTCACTCCGCTGCGGCCCCAGACTTCACAGTGGGATAAGCTGCTAAACCCTGGGGGCGCTCCTGAGTACACACACACACAACACACACACAGGTCCTGTTGCATGCGACCCCCCTGAGAATGGAGAAAACACCAGCTCTGTCGCCCTGTCATCCTCGCTAGTCTGGTCAATGTATCTCCTTTATCAGACTGGCTGTCTCTTGCCCATCAGGTTGTTATTGCCGCGGGGCCCTGGCTTCCTGCGGAGGTGCTGTTATTGCTGTGTTAAGAGGAGAGAGGAGGCAGGAGATACACATACAGCTGTGATGATGGGGCTATATAGCTTTGATCTGTGTGCCTCCAATCACAGACCCTACTGCGGAGGATTTAGGCTGACGTCTTCTGCATAGGATTTATTGTGGTAGTTCTCCAGCAAGATTGTATAACTATTGGCAAAAGCAGGGGCTCATGTTTACTCCAGCAATATTAAGTTACGTTTGTGGTCTTGCCTCAAGTGGCTCTAGTTCAATATATATCGTTTTGCTGTCACATAAAGATACACACACTTTATCCATATAGCACATTTCACGGACCAAAGTCACACAAAATGCTTTACAATGTTTTGGAGAACTGATATTACATTCATTCCACTCACAGTAATGACAGAAGCGATATGCAAATCACACTGGTTCATCGAAGCCTCCAAAGTTCACACACTCGTCTACATTCGGAGCTGTTGCACATGTTTTATTGCTAGGGGGACCCGGAGCACCCGCAGGAAAAAGGCCCTGTGGAATCGAAGTCTTTCTTGCTGTGAAGCATGAGTTAACACTGCACCACTATTCGGACTTGTGATTGGAGATGGTTTACAAGGACATCAGAAAGGTCTGAAAAGCGGAGGCCAAACATCACAAAACTGTGAAGTTATAATATCAGAAGGTTGAATTTCAGCAGAAAAGTTAGAAATGCCACCCCAGAGATTTATTTACTCTTAAAGGGTGCACATGTAATAGTTTGATTCTAATTTACAACTACATTTTTTGTATGTGTCCCCAAATAACAGGACAACATTTCTAAACAAAAGTTTAAAGTTGAGTTAAGCACTTTTGGAATCTCTTGAATCTTGAACCACAGGCAGAAAGATTCTGGCAACAAAGGTTGGAAAGTACTTGTAATGAATGACTTTAGACCAGGGGTGTCATTCATACGGCCCGTGGGCCGGAACCGGCCCGCCAAGAGATTTGACACGGCCCGCGGCTCATTTATGTAAAAATATAATTATAATACATTTTAAAAAGCCGCTCCGCGACGCGAGGCGACGCCTCAGCGCCGCGCTCAGGGGTGAGTCCAGTGCGTCTGTAGTGGCTCCACCAGAGCGGTGCTCGAGGAATAACATCTTAAACTACAAGACTCGGCGAAAAATACGGCACTTTGAGCGGAGAAAACAGAAGATAAACATGTCTGGCCCTGAAGACACAGCAGTCTGTTTGTGCCCAGAGCGAGAGGTTAGTTCTGCTGCTGTAAAGGGAAGCTACCTGTGCTAACAACATTAGCATTAGCATCGCAGCCGCACAGTGAGAGAGAGTTTGTTAAAACTCTCATACAGACTGCAGACATGGTCTGAGAAACCACTCGCTTTTACCAACATGTTGCCATCGATAAGAGACTGATGTTACTGATGTCACATATTCATTTGTGGTGTTACTGAAACTATCAGAGGAGTTTTGAGCGCTGCTGCTGGTTCTGCTGTTGTTGCTGGTGTGTTGGACAGTGTGGACTGGTACTGATGGTAAAAACAGGTGTAGTGACAAAGCTGCAAATGGAGGTGATGATTTTTGGACATTTGACTGTATTTTACACAGAGACACTGCTGCAGTCGTTAAGAATGGATCACGTTATGGAAGTTGTTTTATTCATTTCAAGTGAATCATGGTCAGTTTGATGCTTTCTCTGTGATAATAACATAACCATGGACCTTACCACACTGAAGATGGTTAATGTGATAATAACATAACCCTGGACCTTACCACACTGAAGATGGTTAATGTGATAATAACATAACCATGGACCTGACCACACTGAAGATGGTTAATGTGATAATAACATAACCATGGACCTTACCACACTGAAGATGGTTAATGTGATAATAACATAACCATGGACCTTACCACACTGAAGATGGTTAATGTGATAATAACATAACCATGGACCTGACCACACTGAAGATGGTTAATGTGATAATAACATAACCATGGACCTTACCACACTGAAGATGGTTAATGTGATAATAACATAACCATGGACCTTACACACTGAAGATGGTTAATGTGATAATAACATAACCATGGACCGTACCACACTGAAGATGGTTAATGTGATAATAACATAACCATAGACCTTACCACACTGAAGATGGTTAATGTGATAATAACATAACCATGGACCTTACCACACTGAAGATGGTTAAGCTGAGGTGCTGTGTTAAAGTGCTTTTTTCTGTCTACCTACTTTACCTTTGTGAGCAAGTTTTCTCTGTAATGAGCCTTAAAACAAAGCTAACATACAAATATTAATATACATATTGTGAAATATCATTTTCAATGTAATATTGTAAATACATTACATTATTTGTACTATGGAAAACTCACTGTTACATTTAAGTTTGTAACAGAAAACTGAGTATTAAAGGACAGTGTTTTAAAGGAAGTTTTAAATAAATGTGTTTATGTGCAAAAAGTTGGATTTTGTACCGTTTTTGGATATTTTTGTAGAGCATCTCCTGGTCCGGCCCACTTGAGATCAGATTAGGTTGTATGTGGCCCCCGGACCAAAATGAGTTTGACACCCCTGCTTTAGACCATGAAGAGGACCACTACTGGGGGCCGTAGTTTGGACGTGTCTGTGCGACACAATTGAGTAACATCTTTGAAACAAACTTTCTTCTTTCTGCTCTGGAGGGCACAATTGTGTTTGTACAGGTATAAAGTCCACACTTGAATAAAGTTACAGACAGATGTTGAAGCACAATAAAATCAACTATTCTACATTTACGTTTGAGGCTTCCAGGGAACCAGCTGGCTTCCAATTGTCATTCTAATGTGGAAAATGTCCTTCTTTTCTATACTGCCCTCTTCATCACCCTCCTCCTCTTCTTCCTCATCACACTTGTGCAGCTGTAGCTAAAGGAGCTATTTTTAGTGTATGCACATATTTAGCCTGCAGGATTAAGCAAGTGCATTATCAGAGCACAGTAACCATGTTTTGTCCTTTGCAAAACAATGCTATTGCAGATGCATATAGGTTTAGTGTCTGACAACTATGAGGAAGTTGTGTAAAGAAAGAGGTTTGTAGAAAACAAATAATGTGCAAGAGTCATTCAGTAATACAACAGCATTTTTGACATATTTAAAAAAGGAGTCACGACTATCTCCGCTGTTGAAACTAATGTGCCACCACTTTTGCCTTCTATGGGCTTTTTCAAAACGGCCGCAGGGCAGGAAAATGTTAAAAACCGCATCTGCGCATGTGAAACCCATTCATTTGACGAGTGCCTTCAAAAGTCCACAACAGGTAAAATAGACTGGTCCAAAAATATATATATACTCCCCTCAGCATTGACACACATCTGGAACCAAGAGTTGGACCAAGAGCTGACTTTTGGACCATTCTGTAAAGCAGTTTTCAAGAAGATAAAAGACGCCATACAAAAGCATTGGGTAATTCTTATTCCGGGTACACCCCCACCGACCAGGGGTGGGATTGCAGCATGTCAGCGCACGGGCTCATGGACCTTTGGGAGCCAGGACCCTCCCCCACTGGACCTAACCAGTGCTCGTCTTCACTCTCTCTTCACAATTTGAAAAAGTATTTGACATTCAAAGATTTGTTGCCGATGTTTTCGTTTACATGTATTTAACATAATCTTAAATGATGCAATCCCTCCCCGTGCAGTTTGAGATACTTGGGAACCTTTCTTCGCAACATCTGTTGATGATTCATACACGCATCACATTAAGTTGGTCACAGCACGGCGCCCGATGTCAAATGAAATCACGACAAAGAAGGGAAATGACTGCAACAGGACATTACATCAGCAGACTCCAACGAAAGAAAATGTCTTTAATAGATATAAAAACAGTCTTTGTTTGCAACACAATAGGATAAAAGTGTTGTTGGTTATTGCTGTAATCTGAGCACAAACCCCCAGGTGATATCTAAGCCGCCGCAAACAATGTGGGATAATTCTATTCTGGCTATTAAGAGGAGACAGATCAATATTGGGCCAGACATTCTCCACCAATTATACACAGCTATTTCCAACACCACAGAAACAGGGAAGCAAATTCACATGTGGCAAACGTTATACCCAATGCACCTGCAAACATTCTTACACATTGAACGCCATTTTCCATTTACCCTCTTTGATGTCATAGTGACAGTCATTTTGAGTATGTAAAGAATTTGAAGCCGAGTGAAGTAGCTGCAGCTGAGGAGCTAAAAGAGATCATTTCCCAAAGCCTGGTTCATGCATCAGAAAATCAGACATTATTATTGAGCTCAGGAGTCACACCGAAACGCATTTTGAAAATTACTACAACTGCTTCAGTAAATCAATGGGTATCTCTGATATTCCCCACTGTGAGGCAAATAAAAAGCTCTATTATCTGATTCTCAAATGATAATAACACAATAATTGGATATTTAAAAAGGAATCTGAGACTATTATGAATGTATTTTAATCTGGAAAAACTACTTTGGGTTTCCCTGGAGTCCAGACCCTGTGGTGCTGGAAGCTGAAGTGATGAGCCAATGGCATGGAGAAAGGTCCCCGAGTTGAGGTGGTGGTGGTGAAGACAAGGGTTGCGGCACAAGCTGAACACTAACGGATCTCCTCACGTACAGTCTGATAGGGAGCACAGGTGTGACCGGTGCCAGCTGAATTTGATTGCTCAATAGCCGTGGCCAGGCTGTGCAGCAGAGGGAGGAGGACTGGAGTGAAAGAGGGTAAGATGCTGCCCATGGGAGAACTTTGCTTTAGCTTCATCTCCCAGCAGTGACCCGGCAGTTTCAGGTTTTTCCACGGCTTTACCTTTTATGTTGTTTTTTTTTTTCAGATTGTATGGTTGAGCAGCACAGTGAACAGGATGAATTTCCATGGTAACGGTTGTTATTCTAATGTCTTTTCGCAGCTCTTTGGCACTTTGTTTCTCTTCTGTATGGAGTATATAACAGTATTGATGCAATTAATTAAAAAATACTGTATATCTGACTGAGAAACACTGACTGAGAAACATGTCACATCCCAAATGAGTTGCATTGATACTGTACACATACAGACAGCATTGAGGCAGATTCTTTTGGCAACTGTTTAGAAAGTAGGACTCAAGACTGGGCCTTGTGCTTTGTTAGTTCTTTAAGTGAATGTACATTTGCTATTTGCTCTTGAAGTCTGCGCAGGTCATACATTATTATTTCCTCTATTACAAAACCCTCAGACTCATTACTGTTGTTTCACTCACTTTGCATCACTCCCGTCGCTCAACATCTGATAAAAATCTTTCTGGTTTGAACAGTCACTTCAAATTAGCGTCTGGCCCCATGATGGATTTCTGTTTCTGTTTTCCTATGAAGAGCTAATATTTCACAGAGTTTAGACAGTGACAGCAAAGACAGCCTCTTCCTCTTCTTCCTCATCCTAAGCCCTGCTCACTCAGCCATGATATTTTTAGATTCAGTCCACCTCGCCGCTTCTCGACTGCTCGTGTTTCAGCCGACGTAAATATACAGAGGGAAAAACTGTATACCTTTTGTCATGTTTTAAGTCTGCTGGGTGTGCGAACACAGCTGGTTCTTAGGAGACGGTGGGAAACTACAGTATGTGATGTGAATTTGACAAGTTACAATGTTTGTGGAGAATATTATATCAAGGGAAATGTCAACACTGTTCATTGCATCATTACAGAAACTGCTGAGCTGTCTTTGCTCCAGGCACTCACATTCACAACTTTCTCTCGTATGCTCCAGTTTTTATTTACAATTACTTCTGAGGCTACATAGATAAGGTCTCAGAATTCAGATCAAAAGTCTTGATGGAGGCCTGCTGGATGTTTGCCGCAGTTTGAGCCCTCCCACTTCCATCTAGTGAGTGAAACAGTAACCATCGTCCAATTTGAGTGGGCTCCAAACACGTATTAACCCATTTTGTTAACTACAATCGTAACCAGGCAACTAGCTCCTCCAGACAACACTGTGAGACCATCGATAAGTATGTGATGTCAAACAAAAGCAAAAGGAGCCATTATAAGTGCGTCTGTCCAGCAAAAGTTAAGTCTGCTAATGGTGTCTACGGTTCCACAGCTTCCATTGGGGAATGTGTCACTAACCGCACCTCGCCCTCAGAGTCTGTGCACGCAGGTATACTGTATGAGTGTGTTTTTGCATTACACTGGGACCAAGAATACTTCATATTATCCCACAGTTCCCATTTCATCAGTAGAAACACAAAGTCCTCTTCGGCTGAAATGGTTCTAACTGGATTTGACAGGAATTGTAAAACTTGTACACGTTATGTTCTTAGACCTTACAAGTACTGAATTTAGTGTTGCACAGATTGGTGTCACTAAAAGGTTCCAGGAGTCATGAATGGAAAAAATCAGTTCCAAAGCAGGTCCCTAAAATCTGGCACTTTCTGAGTTCCTATTATGTGTGAACGTGCCGAAAATAGGAACAAGAACAAAAATATACCAGCAACGTAAAGCGCTTTGAGAGGAAATATGAAACGGCAAGTACCAAAATCATTCCAATTGCGCCTTCATCGGCTTTCAGTAACTCCAAATTATCATCAGGTGAGCTTTTGGAACCGAAAACCCAATAATGCAAATGAGAGGCCAAGGAATTCTATCATTGTTTCCCATCAGGCTGTCAGTCTCTTATCCTCACTCCAAATTACTTTATACAGCCCTTCTTCAGAACAGTCAAGAATCTCCTTGATGGATTGTCCTGCATGGATCTTTTGCCAGGCCACAACTTTGTTTGACTCCTCTGCAAAGTCAGCACGATGCCTTTGACTTGGTTTATAAACTGTCCGGTGTCTAGCCTTGTCACTCAGTTGAAACACTGTGAATAATTCCATATATTTTCACATTATTCAACGCTCACTGCACATGCCCTATAAACAGTGTGTGCATCATAACCACAGTGTAACAAGGTGAGTGGATGTTAGCTACAGCGTGACCACAACATTATGATGAGTGCGTGGAGGCAAGAGGGACAGGGAGATTATATGTGTGAGAGTTGAAGGGCACCTGTGAAGTGAGAGACAGGAGTCCACGGGAGAGGAGTGTGTGTCCGAGGGCCGCTGTGTGAGAAGCCTCCAGCTGACGGATGCTCACATTACACTGTACATCACTGCTGGAGAAGGTCACAGAGTCCAGCCATTTACGACACAGTCAAGGACCCGCTGATTTGTACGGTGAGTAAAGTGCGCAAGAAAACTAAGTGGAGAAAGGCTAAATTTTACTACTGGTTTCTAGAATTGAACCTGTCCAAGTTTTAGAAGTTAGAATCCAATCCAGCAGCTATACAGTATATATTTGAAGCCGTAAGTACACTCACATTTGGAATATTTAGACTAACTATTCTAAAAGGGAGATTATATATGAGATAAAAGGTAATCATACTATCAAGATGCGCTTTCATCACAGCAGATGCATTTTGAGATGCTTTGTGGTTTTTGGGTGCAGTGGTTAGCGCCTGTGCTTGTTTGCATGTTCTCTCTGTGTTTGCGTGGGTTTCCTCTAGGTGCTCCGGTTTCCCCTACCACTAAAAACATGTACAATAGATCTGAATGTAATGTGTGAAAGAACCATTGGTGATGGTCCGGGACTTTGATGCGCCAGTGTTCGGAATCTCGCTTCTGCCATCACCGTGTGTGGAGGGAATGGGAAATACTGGTGCACCAACACTGTACAGTGCTTTGTGTGACCTTGGTCTGTGAAATGTGTTGTATAAATATAGATTACTTACTTACTCTTTGCCCACACATAGGCCTTTATCTTAACATGAAAGCATCATATAGAGAATTGCCACAATGAAGAAAGGGGATGCCAGTCACGCAGCTTTTTCACACCATCAAACATTATTGGAAAAGCAAAAAAACTCAAGGAAAAGGAGAACCTTCAATCAGAAAGGGTGTATAGTGCAAGATAACTTGACTTTACCTGAATTACCAGTTGAATAATCATAGTTTGCATATTTAATTTCTTTCTGAATCATCACAGCAAGCTAAACTAAAGTTGCACACCATATGCCTGACCATATTTATGATTACAATTTCAAACAATTTTATGATCCAACTAAAAGGCATTCATTAGATGCAGCTTTGCCAACATCATTTTATGTACAAGCAGTAAATAGTGAATAGTAAACAGTAGTATGGTATAAAAATTGTTGGAAATAAAAATGTCTTTCATTCCAAATAGCCGCTACAATAAAGCTTTAAATGATTCTGCAGCCGTATCTTAATGGTATCCGTGTGTCTAAACATTGTGAGCCCATAGCCTGAAGCTGGAGGGTCAAGAGCAGAGCTGATGCACAAACCATATTTTTAGCTGCTATAGCTTTGTGTTTCCCTCTGCCTGCTGACATTTAGCTCAAACCATTTCCGTGGCTCCAGGGAATCTGGCCTTTGTGTCACGAATATGCAAGTGTTGGTCTCAGAGAATATGCACGCATGGACCCGGTGGCTTCCATGGGCTTGGGCCGTAGTGTCTTGGGATGTAGTTTGACAAGTGCAGTCAAAACTAATGCATGAGGAAAACGCCTCCCAGGGCCTGTGCATCTTGTCCAACGTCCCATTTCACACAATCTGTTCAGCAGTGATTTCAACACATTTGCCAACAGCTGCCCACAGGAACAAGCCTCAGTTTTACATCAAGTTTGACTGACATGTTCTGCCTGGTAACTTGGAAAAGAATCAAGTGCTGGATTAAGTCAAAGCCAAGTAAGAAGTCTTTCAAATGCACAGAGAACATTTGAGCAAAGATCAGATAATCTGTCTCTCGTATACATGTTGTTGAAGAGTTGAATTTGTAGATAGCAGGGTAGAAATGATCTGATTTAGTTCAGATTCAGGAATTGTTAAAACGTCACACCCTTTACATATAGGTCAAGTATATCCAAACTAAGGAAACCCAAAAATAACAATTGTAAACCGCTTTGAGACTCCGATGTGCAGTGAAAAGGCGGTATATAAATAAAGATTACTTACTTCTTACTTACTAAGGCCCGGGGACCAATTGCAGCCCTATGTGTCATTTTGTGTGGCCGTCTGCCAACCCAAAGTAGCCATCGAGATCATAAACACAAGTTCAGTGTCATCCAGCCAGTCCTGATCCACCAATATACACATGCTATACTTTGTTGTAAAGCTCACTATCAACTGGTCAATGACTTTATTGTATATACTGACGATTGTTTCTGATTTTCCGACTCAAAACAAACATAGAACAGCCCAAACAACAACACAACAGTTTTACAATCCAGGTTGTCTGCCACTAGAAAGGGGTGGTGAACTAAAGAGGGCCGCTTCCTAAAAAGTTTCATATAGGTCCAAAGCATGTGTTATTTAGTATTTTGTGTACTGTCTTTTTCACACAAAAAGCTGAGATCTCGGGAACGAGTTACATAGATTTTAACAACATTGTTAATTTTTGCTTTAAAGTTATGAACTCAAGCTTGAAATCTCATGAAATGTTGACAAATTTCAGTCAGAAATATAGTTACTAGCACTCAAATGCCTTTGTAGAGACGCATGTGTGAATTGTTTTGCTTCCCATCAGTTCTAAATATTTGATTTGTTTTACTTGAAGGAATTATTAAACGTTAGACAAACAGGTGGAATCTTTGTAAAGACGTTCCCCCAAGTGAAAGATGGAGCAGGAAGTGAGAATACTTTATTAGGAGGTTAATTGCTTGCCTTGGAGGGAGCTTTCCTCGTGCTGATAAGCCCAAAGCGTTGCCCAAATCACTGCGCGTTAGTCACTCATTTGCAAATCCGATGAACTTCACTTGGGAGAAGACACATATCCAGGCTCAAAAACCAGATTCTAAAAAACTGTAGGACATTTGCAACGTAAGCATTAGTCTCGGGGATAAAAAGGGACTAGTTTGGCTCCTTACATTTACGCAGGCTTTGATGCATTATGTAGGAATCCTCTCTTTTCTGTTCTCAGCACAAAACGGCCTTACATCATCAGGCGGGTGCGTAACCTCGGCTCCAAATAGACAAAACAGCAGAAAACAGATGAGACAGAGAAACACGTATTCTGTTGTGAATACAGTTAGAAATGCTCCACACCACCTTTTTTAACCTAACACAATATTAGGACGATAATGTGGCAATCCAAAACTCTTTTTCTAAAAACATCAAATTCTCTTGGTTTAAGTACATTTATTTAAGCCCCGACTTTTTATTGAGAATCACTGCGTTAGATTGTAGGGATTGGTCTGAAAGAAAAACATGTGTCTCATCTAGTACCATGTGAGAATACTTTAGTAAAATCTAAATTAAACTTAATTGAAGGCCTCCTTTGTCTCCAGTGCAGACACATTATCAGGACTTGATTCTTGGAGTGAAACTTGGAGAAAGTCTCAGATATTGTAATCTCAAATGTTTAGTGTCACAAGATATAATTCATTTTTCTACTTAACAGCTCTTTACCTGCCTCATAAAACACGTTCCTTTGATCAATATTTCATGTTTTAGTGAGAGCTGCTGAGCACTTAGATCAATGCATGATTAGCATTTGTACGTGGGGGGTCTGACTGAACAAGCAGAAACACTCCAGAAGAGATCTATGTGCAGTACACCTCTTCTATTAAGTCATGTTTTATTTGAGGGGAGAAAGATTGACAAGTGCACACTAAAGTTAAAGCTGCACTAACTGACTTTATTTTTGTATTCATTATGAAAATGCTATCCATGTCCATGTAGTGCATTGGGATATACGTCCTTTTGAAGAAAAAGTAGCGCAGATTTGTGCTGGCGTGACATTATATTTTAGATCGAGTTTTGATGAAACAAGGAAGAGAATGTGTTTCGGGTCGCAGATTGTGACCAATCACAGCGGACCACTAGCCCCCACTTTCGTGAGAAATCTACAGGTCCGTTAGCACAGACGGCTGAGTTAGCACAACAAGCGGCGGAGCTAACGTGAAACTTCCTCGTCTTCGTCACCGGGTACTGCTTACACAGCGAGACAGCCATCCAAAAGAAAGTCCCGTTCCTCCGCGCTTCCCGGTTCTATCGTTCTATGGTCACGCCATCCACGTGCAAATCCATGTCCATGTATTATCCACATTGGGAGACGCTAGCTCCGTCCCAACAGTGAGTGTGTGTGGGGGGCGATAGCTTCGTGGGTGCGGGGAGGGGAGCAGAAAGAGCGAGGCCAGCGGGTCCGCGGCTTCAAAATCCCAAAGTCAGTTAGTGCAGCTTTAAGGCAAAACAGAATAAAAGCAGTTTTATCTGAGATGCATTTTAACCACTATAGCGGAATTGGTAGAAATTATAATTACCAAATTGTTGATTTTGTGTGAGAATATACATTCAATAATATTTTCACATTTTATGAATTTATTTATAAAAATAATAATAATTGCATTATTAATTCTTTGCACACTGTAAACCTGCTGCCTGTACAATATATTTATTCATCTAAATACATAAATACACTTGGATGGTCATAAAAAGATACATTTGCCAGGACTTATGGAAAGGCCAACGCTGCACCAGTGAGATGCAGGAGCTCTCCTGGACCAGGGCTTTATTTAGCGTCCTGGTTTCACATGCACAGCTCACTGACTGGAGGTTGCCAGCAAGCAGCAGCACAAATGGAACTGTATGTGGGTTAAAAGGAAGTGGAGTGAGATAATGGGACCATTGTACGGATGTATGTCATTGCAGTGTTTTACACTACAAATACTACTTTAACTGCTGTTTTATTTGAGCAGAATGAATGAAGTATACATAAAAAGGGGAATTATTGCTGCAAAAGCATTCTTCATCTTTTAAAGACGTCCTAATGGCAAATGCCATCATATAAACAATTAGCCTGACCTACCAGACTCCATTTTCTGACACATGTGGGTCTGGCTGGTCAAGCTAATAAAGTAAGTAAGTAATGTTTAGTTATATAGCGCATTTTACAGACCACCCAAAGCCTTGTTCAGAGTTCAGAGATTGTTCCAATCATTCCACACACGGTGATGATGGAAGCGGGTCGCCGAACACATTGGACCATCAAAGCCTCTTATCTACATTCATAACTATTGTAAATGTTTTTAGTGGTAGGGGAAACCGGGGAATCCAGAGGAGAGCGACGCAGACACGGGGAGAACATGCAAACTCAGAGAGACCCTGTTCCGACCGGGATTCGAACCCATGACCTTCTTGCAGAGAAGTGAGAGTGCTAGCCACCGTTAGAATAAAAATCGATAGATGATTGTTAGAGTGCCTTTAAGTGACTTTATTATTATAGTCTTCATAGTTCAGACAAAACTAAACTGTCGGATTCAATTTTTATTCCCCCAAATTGTGTCCACAGTTGTAAGGAAGAGCATATCAAACTATTTCAAACACAACATACATCTCACAAACACATTCCTAAGGCTCCTCTTACTGTTCCCATCATAAATACATGTTGTTAAGCATTTGTACTGTATCTTTGCTGCACCTGCTCCTTGAATAGTGGAGTGGTGTTTTGTTCGGCTGCAGCTATCAGCGCGCATCTCTTTGTTGTGCCCGGGTTCAGTGTGGTGTCACTTCAGATTGTTTCCCACATTTTCTGCTCAGCCTCTTTTGTCAGTGCTGCAGCCTCATCTGTGTGCACCGAGTGTGGCCTCCTCAGCCTCTGCATCAATTGTTAAAGGATCATCTTTCCCAGCAGAGATAATGAAGCGGGGAGCTTCTGGAGGCACCAGAACAAATCCCAAATCATTGAAAAAGCCACATGCACAGACTGTAGAGATCCCCCTCTAAAGAAACACCAAACTGTCTTATCAGAATTAGAATCAGTTTTATTTCCATGTAAGTAACAGGAAGTCACAGACTCGGAAATTGCTTTGGCTCTCGGTGCAAACAAGTCAAAAGTAGAGAATAGAATAAGGCATAATAAAAATCTACAAAAATGTCTAAATACAAAAATGTAAATTAATAAAATTATTACTATATACAATTTCACCTAATTGTATGTCCATCCATCCATCCATCCATTTTCTACCCTTTAATCCATTTCTGGGTCAGGGGGGTGGCAGTCAGAGATGCCACCCAAGTCTCATAGCACCAGCCCCTCACTGACCCTCTGCAGGTGGTGAGTCCACAGGAGGACGGCTGCTCTGAGTGTGAGCATAGCCTTGATCTTTCAGTGGGGGCTTTTGGGCAAAGTGGGGTTAAGTGTCTTGCCCAAGGACACAACGACAGCAGTCATCAGTGGGAGTCGATGGAGAAGGTGCAGAGGTGGGAATTGAACCCATGACCTTCTGGCCTTAAGGCCAATGCTCTACCAACTGAGCTACTGTCGCCCCCCTAATTGTATGTATAAAAAACAATTGACAAATAATGCAATGGGAGACATGTTTGAAAGAGTATGTACTTAATCCATTTAGCGCACAATTCACCCTTCCATACAAACACAAGACATACTAGAGAGTGAACGTCTCTTTATGGAAGAGAGGTTGTTGGAAAATACAGCAGTGACGACCGACGCATCAACATACTCACGGGTGACCAGCCTTTCCAGCTGAGCAACCTGACTGTGCATCACTGGGTTATTTAAAGAATAATGCTTTTTTTGTTTTTTTTTTACAACATTATCCATTCCAAATCTAGAGTTAAAAGTGTTTTTGTTCCATGTTTTCCTGTAGAAAAGGGTTATTGGCCCACTGACACTGCCATACCTGCATCCATCTGTTGTTTTTGTCAAGTATCTACTAATTGGGCACACAGTCACCTGGCACACAGCACGATACACTTTCTACAGAAACAGACTTTAGTTAAGCTCAAAAACTGACCAAACTATTCTCAAAAGGAGGGACTTTGAGAGACACATCCAAACCTAAAAACATACCCTTTAAAAACATACGTGAATAATTATATTTTACTGCTGATAGTAACGCCGTGAAAATCCAAAAATGCTCTTTGACCACAACCCAAAGAAGAGCTCCTTAGGGGTTTCTCTGTCCCTGCATGAGCCCACTCCTTACATAAGCCAAGGGAGGCAGAGTGCAGGCTTCAAACTAGACCTAAAAATAACATAAAGAGGACAGACCTCCACCATGGACCTGTATCACTGTGCTAAAGGTAAGTACCTGACACTGGCTTAAGTTCAGGAATAATACTTTTGTTAGCAGTAATGAATAAAGAGCCAAAAGATGATGTGGATCATATAGTTTGTTACTGGTATCAAAGAAAATACACAGTTTCACTGGAAGAAACTGACAGACAAATGGGTGCAGTGTCTGCGGTGATGCGGTCGCAGTATTGAGTCGTTGTGGTGAAGATGGAGCAGAGTCAAAAAACAAAGCTCCAGATTTTCATGTTCAATCTACATTCCCATCCTCACCTATGGCCATGAGCTTCCGGTAGTGCTCACAGATACAAGAGGTCAAAATGAGGTTCCTGCTTCTGTGACGACTCGAGCAAAGGCGAGTGATCCATTCTATGAGAGGTTGTTCTAAAACTGCAGCCTGTGAAAACATCTACATGGGACTAAAAGGGTGGAGTTTTTTGTAAGTATATGACACAACTACTGGGACGTTTGCGCACAAATATAATAAAACAGGAGGTTGCCAAACTAACCACTAACTACCTGATAGAGGAAAAGGGTTAGGGGTAGGGTTTATGGCTATTGTCAAGAGAAGAGTAACCCAAACTGGAGACATACTATGTTTGCAACAGCGGCTGCATCAGACATGATTGAAAAAGTAATTTGAATCTCAGAATAAAAATATGCTTATATCATTCATTTAGTGCCTTTATATATTATACTGTTATATAATGATTGAGCAGTGCTTCTCCAGGGTGAAATATACTGGAAGACAGTTTGTCATCTTTAGTCTCCTGCCTTGGCATCATCCCTGGGCGAGTGTGAGTGGGCGATTGAAGTCATCTGACAGCTTAAATTCGCTTCACCCTGAAAACCACACAACAGCCATAGAACCTGGGGTACAATGATGCCACTATACTCCTCTTAATTATGATCATTATCCTCTGTGTGTCCGAGAGTGCCTTCGTCAACGGGATAATTCCTCATTGTAATAAACAGCAGGCATTGTTTCTGATTTTGAAAGCTTGTACATCTACTGTATATCCAAATGAGACATGTCAAATCATAGAAAGCAGCTGAGGAGGAATTGTGAATGGGGAGAATGCCACGTCGCAAGTCAGAATTATATGGTGCAAATTTCAGATAGCAATTTGTTGACATTAATCAATATATCTTTAGTCAGCAAGTTTACTTGAAACAAAACATGCAGACGTATCAAAGTCTTCTCTCTGTCAGCACAAATGAAAATAAAAGCTTTTTGTCATCACGGCTTCAGAAAGCAGTGTTTTTATTCAGCTCCAAAGCTACTTTTGTTGAAATTATTTTTAACTGTAAGATGTATCTGAAGTTTGTGAAGCTTCCCCCTTGTGATACAGTATTGAAGAGCTGACGATCTGATTTGCATCGAGTTAAATATAAACGCCTGCCATCTTACTTAGATCATAAAATTCAAGGTAAATGCAACATGATCTGAAACTAAAGCAGAAATACTCTCAGGATTTAACCAATAATATACACCTAGAATAACAAATATGAAGCAAATAAAGCTCTAACATACAATGCCCAAAGGTATTCCATAATAATTCACTACATTGCGTACCGATTGTAGCAGGATTTCACCATTAATATTGAATAGATTGAAAAGCCCATTCCCAAGTATGAACCCTGCTGCCTCTGATCTGAGCGCACTCTGTGAACCACAAGCGTGGCCAATTAGTCTGAAGCCAGATACAGCTCTGGTCTCTGCTTCTTTATTACTTCTATTCCTTCTCAATACATGTGGGCAATGTCTGTCATTCTTATGCTGAATAAGTTACTCGATGTCACTTCCCATTGCCTTCTCCAGTTGTTCCTGATTTCTTGTAGTTTTCTCACAAATCAATTGAGACTGTCTACAGTATGAGCACGTTACAACAACACTGGAGTCCTGCCAGAGACACCTGTTCGAGCAGGTGGGCTCAGCTTGACGAGCGGAAGATAAAACAGGAAGGGAGCGGAGACAGGGTGACGAGGAGAAAAAAC
Organism: Knipowitschia caucasica; assembly: GCA_964034765.1. Classification (NCBI taxonomy): domain Eukaryota; kingdom Metazoa; phylum Chordata; class Actinopteri; order Gobiiformes; family Gobiidae; genus Knipowitschia; species Knipowitschia caucasica. The sequence continues at coordinate 33,367,850 of OZ035838.1, read as the reverse complement.
CACAGACAGATGAGGAGTCGGGGGGAAATCACTATGTTTCAGGATTTTGGAAGCATAACAAAAACCATTTCCGCTGCAGAGACAGTGAAACATGGATATATTGATATAGTCTTCGCAGCTGTGCGTGTTTATATTTCGCAGAACTACGCGACTGCAAGTGTGCACAAGTTATGAAACGACACTGTTCCCACCTCACCTGCAGCTATTTACAGAGGAGCATCACAGGTGGCTTAAGCATAGTGCTCTGCTTTTATTTTTAGATGTGCTAAACAGAAAGATTGCGGCATAATCAACACAGCAGACATTTCTCAGTGAATATGCAAATATATTTACTGTACATCACTAGAAGTATTTAGCTTTGCCCAAACTACACTGCTATTGCTAAATTCAACAATGAGACAAAACTCTCCAAGTTACCATACACCCAAATGTTGGTAAGTGTCATTTATTTTAATATTAAATTTCAAAGCGTAAAGCTTGGGTACTTACCTTTCGCAAAATCTACAAAATATTATGTAATAAAATCCCTCTAACTTGTTTGTTGCTCTCAAAGTTTGCATCTATCACTATTAAAAAAGTTGCTTGGCCTTTGTCAGATATTTAGATCAATCAGCTTTCAGCCTAAAGAATACTTATGCAAAAGATTCAACAATTCTTTTCCTCTTGGGACAAACAGCACGTGTTATTTATGAGGGGAAAGTTAGGTACTCCAGCTTTAACATAATGACCCTCAGACAATTTGTGTCAGTATTCAGGCTGACCTCCATTTAAACGCTCTCCTGCCACTGTGTGTACATGGCATACACCAGCGTTTGATTCCACTAATGAGCCTGTTCACGCCATCTTGTCATGTGAGATGTGCTGAATACACAATCCTGGGAACTGGACAAACTGTGTTTCTATAAATATAGTTGTCGCTTACAGACGTTTCATAATTACAAACTGATTTTGATACTAAGCAAAATGCTGCTTAATCCCTACCTACCTCAGAAGAAACGTCATGTTATACGAAGACTCTTTTGATTCAACTGTAAAATATCATGTCTGACAATACCAAAGGGCCACTAAAGTCAAATTTGTATTTTATTAATGCAACTTAAAGAAGCTATATCCAATTTTTTTTTCTAATGAGTTCATAAAAATGCTTATTGCTCGGACTATCGGACTATCTATGCTCGGACTACATTCGGACGAGGAACTAGCAGTAATCTTTCAGGTTATACTTTTTGTTAGCAGTGCGTTGCTTTTGTACCATTTCATCAGTGATTGTTGTACAGCTTACAAAGAGTTGCGCTCATGCTAATGTTTGCATATGCATCAGATCACAAATAAAACTAAATGGCTTCATGGGATGAGAGCGTAGAGGAAATGAGAAGCCTGTGAGCGAGTTGAGCGGCGGTGCTAAACATTCAAACCTTGCAGAAACGGGTATAGCTCCGTTAAGGCTGAGACACTTTTTATGAATAATCCATCCAACAGAAAGTATAAAGTTAGAAAGTCCACACCATGCCGTCTTAATGTCTCTAGATAACATGTTATCTTTTGCATACTTCTCTCTGAAAGCACTGGTGTGTCAGAAAGCACAAAATGCATGTGAAAACAAGTGATTGAACCCATGTATATAACAGTTCTTCTTTATGGTTTGAAAGTTAGGAACCCGAGCTTAAACAAAATCATAACTTGGACCATTTTATCTTCATAACTATGCTCCAAAAGCATCATGGCAAATGAGTTTTCACTTTGTACTTAAATATTTCCATTTGGCTTCTTGCTAGAACAGACAGTGCTAGTCTGTCGCCTTGAGAGAGCACACGCGGCTCCACATTTGAATAGTTCAGACCCCACTCATTAAAACAGCACAAAGGACTAATCACATCTGAGGAGCTTTGATTTACATGCAATTAAAGTTTCATGCGGACCCTGATAAACCGGACAAGGAAGGGAGGGAAGGACGGGTGAGGGGAAAGGGGAGCAGATGTGGTGGAGCGGTATGTGGAAGAGGAGGTGGCAGGGGAGAAGGAAGGCTGCAGAAGTAAGGCTGCAGAAGTGATGACACAGCACATCCATCTCAGTGGCAGTTGCCGGCTGGGGCTGCTTTACAGAGGACACAAACGAGAAGCTTTGGAGAGATGGAGAGAGGTGTGGCAGAGCGATAACCCACTCCTGAGCAAACATTTACAAAGCACTTCACTCTGCTCAGGCCAAACTATTACGGAGACTGGGATTGAAGCTGCCACTAGAGCTATGCTTAACGGGGTATATGTTGTATGTACTGTTTTTAGGTTAGAAAAGCAACACATAATGCTAACTGATGGCAATTTTAGACATATGTTTCCAGTTAACAAGACTAAAACAACACAGTAATAACACTGGATTACATTTCATGAGTGTAAAACAAGACCTATTTCCAACTGCAGTTTAGCACCTGGATTGTTAAATAAACACCAAAGATGTTTGATTGTACAATTTGGGATACAATAGCATTTTGTCAGTCTATCTCAAGGCAGCAGTGCTACAGTAGATTACCACCACTTGAATAATGAATAATGCAAAATAAAAAGAGTCTTTAAGTTTCCAGTAAAGCCATATAGAAGACTGATGCATTATTACAATACACTACATCCAAATATTGGGAAATGCTTTGAATCACTAGTAAACATAAATTACAAAATAAAAAGAGGGCTTTGATGTTACAGTGTTAAATTATTTCACAATAAGATATTATAGGAAGATATTATAATGTTTTGTTTGATGAACAGCTACGGTTACTTATCGCTTCTATTGCTTTTATCGTGAGTCAATCCACGATAAAAGCCAGCAGCTACTTGATATTTCCTGCATGGAGTGTTTTTTTGAAAGTGTAATGTGATGAATGTGTTCTGACAAGGAACTCCCAGTCATGTCTGAAGCACACAGAACACTGGAGTGACCTTATGTTGTCTTGCTAAAAGCAATATTCAGTCATTTTTTGCATAAAGATTTCTTAAAATAGACATGTGTTGGTTATTATTTTTTTTATAAATAACAATTTAGCTACAAATAAATATCTTATTTTCTATTACACATATTTAAACATATTTAAACATATATTTTGCATTTGTGAACTTGTATGTATTTATTGTGTAGAAATCCCTTTAATAATAAGCCTCTCTGAGAACCAACTTGCCTCTCCACAGATGTGACCTGCAACTTGCCCTCTAGTGGCCCTTTGGTAATGTTTTTGTAAAAATAGTTTAATACAGTGGAATGTTGTGTCAGAAAGTTATGCCGTGCCTCTAAATCACCACTTTCTAATGTCTTTCAGTGATTATAATTACGTTACAATAGATATCAATACACACAACAGATTCTGATTCATGGAGAGATTGTTTCTTTACTGGAATCAATCCAACACAACGGGTCAGGGCCAAGAGTCCAACAATCATCAAAAGTGATACTATGATAACGACTTCATAGCCTCATACAACACATAAATACAATACATATTCCTGAAAGTGATAAGATGGTCCAGGATGGAACACGCAAACAGAAAAAAACACTTACATAAAAACAAAAAACCATAAATCCAAGTCAAGCCCAGGGATACAGCACTGCCTTTGGGCTGGTGCGTTTCATCCTAATGGAAAAAGCAGCATGGTGAAATAATAATGGATGTAATAACAGCAGTCTCATTTGCCCAGATGTGATCCTCTCCTCCTCAATAAAAGTGTGTATTCCCACTGAGCTGCTGCAAGTCAAAATGACTCATATCATCTTATCAATCACCCACTTACAGAGCAGCCATCCTTTCACAAAGACCTGTGTGGGGCTGGAAAGCAGAGTGCAGTCCCACACAGTAAATATTCACAATCTACTGCCATCAAACGTTGGCTGTATTATCCACCCACAAACAACAAAATCAGGAATCCGCCCGAGAAAACAAAAAACACTAAAGGACTTGCACCTTGCTTAACAACAAGACACAGAGACAACAGAGTATGGTTAAAGTATCAGCTTGTCCCACCTTATGGTAGACTGTTGTATAGTTATTAGATTCTCACACCCTAATACATTTACTTTGCATTGTTCAGTGTTTGAATTCCGTCAGTGTTCATAATCTTGTCATTTAGATGCTAGAAACCCAAATGGGCTGAATCTATCACATCAGCTGTATGGGTTGTCAATCAAAGTATACATCTCAGTTTCAGTAGAACCTCAGCTGGCTTCACTCCAGGGAATGTGTAAACACAATAATAGTCTCAGTACATGCACCCACTCACTCCCACATCGCAAGCAATATTGAAAGATTTTCACTTTCACATATTCAACATGATTGTCAAAGTTCAATGGGAACAGCGAGCCAAACAGCGCTGGTAACAATGGTGTATGTGCACAGACTTACAAGAGTTCCTTTGGCTGCCATCGGTTGCTCCAGGAGAGGTGGACATCCCGGCGAAGGAAGCTTTATTTACCCCCTCAAAGCAGCAAAAAGGGAGGGACAGCTGTAGACAAGGCTTGGTGCTACTACGTTACCAAACTCCACAATCACCACAGCAGCACCAGACGGCCACCGCGCATCCTTCACTCTGCGCACATGCACCCTCGTCCTAAGGCTGAGAGGCAGGGATCACTGGGACATGACTGGAGCCGATGCAAAGGCACGATGCTGCAGAGAAGTCTGTAAACAGCCTGTTTGTATGTAGTATAGCTTGTCTCCGCAAGTGCAAGTGTGGAGCCTGTTAAAGATGACAGGAGAGAGAGGAGAGGAGTGGAGCGTACCACTGAGAGAGGGAGGGGTAGTGTGGGAGAGGGGGAGAAAATGGGTGCACATGGTATGAGCAGATTGGCCTAAAGCTATACTACATGTGCACTTTTGATGACTCAGTCTTTGAATAAGAAGTGACGACTTTTAAAAGGAAATGTTATATCAGGGAGGCATGCAAACAGCTGTGCAGCACAGACATCTCAAGACAAAGGGAAAACACACAGTAATGTTTGAGTGCCAGAGGGAGGGGTATGATAATAGTCTCATTAGCATGATGCTGCTGTGAAGAGCACACCACCACCTTGGCCTGTCTCCTCGAGTGTCCTTCACAAACTCCTCCCTTTGTTTCTTTTCCTCTGAGAATCACACTACACAGAACAACTGAAAGTCAGCAGTCTTCTTTCAGTGGCACACTTCCAAGAGATTACTAACAGTTTTCTTATTGTCAATCAATCAATACACATTTTATAACCATTCCACAACAAATACTATCGCTAGATACCCAAATACAAGGACGGCTGTAAAGTGTCAAACCGTTGTTGTGTCTTTAGGCAAGACACTTCACCCAAATTGCCAAATACGAGTCTTGTGTGTTGCCTCACTTTTGTCAGTCTGTTACTCTTCCATGTCCCTTATACCCCTCTGCAACTGAGCCTTTCTGCACTTGAGCAAATTAACGAACTCATTGGGCGTTAACTCTGGACATCACATGTGTGCGCAGGACGGGGACCGGCTGAGGGTTGGGTGAGTATGAAGTGCATGCATAATTCATTGATAATGTCATGAAAAGGAATATTTAAATGCTTTGAATTTTTATTTTTAATACCATAATTATTACTAAAAGGGGTAAAAGTGTTGTTTTTTTTTTTTTTTATTGTTGGATGGAAAAACGTGAAAAAGATCCAAATGCTCTGACATGTCATTGGTCAATGTCAGCCCATGTATAGTGATCTGTCGCAACATGTCATAGTCAGATAACGGAGAAATACGGTGGCATTTCAAATAAAACAAGCATACAACCCACCAAGGGAAAGATTTGAGAAAAATACTGAGCTACTCCCTGAAGGTCAGAGGATGCAAACTAGATAGAGACCACACGGTTCCAGGACCTTGACTTTTGCATTTGCATGTCATTGAAAAGGGAGATAAAAAAAAAAACTGTATCAAAAGAATGCAATGCTGTAATTAGTTTTTTCTAAACATTGTGAAACATTTAATTGCAGCCCCATACATTGGATTAGTGCCAGCGCCTATTAGTCCATTTTGTTGTTGTGACAAGAAGTAATTCCCAAGAAAATTACGGCTATCACAACTGCCGCAAACAAGACACAAGATACTGAGTCATGAAAAGACTATTGCTGCTGATACAAGAATGGCCTTGGGAAGAGGAAGTTAAAGGATAATAGGATTTTCTGTAGAACAATCTTCTGTTCAAAACGGCCAGATGGAAAAATGTATTCAAATGTGGAACAAAACAATGACCATTCCACTATGAAAAGTTTGAAAGACAGTCATTTGAAAACCGTGTGGCTGCGGTGCAACGTCGACCCTGTGGCCTGTCCTTGTGATAAATGGCACCTCTTTGTGCCTTGCAAGAACGTTGTCAGAATGTATAAAATCATAGTGCAGCATTAGTAAACATCGTCTGTTCGGATTCGTCCGTGCAGCGCGGGAGAGTCATGGAAATATTAAGCTCCTTAATTAGATCTGAGTGAGTTTAAGTCTGACGCAGCAAGCATGAGAGGCGACAGGTTCAGCTAATGCCCCGCTGGAGGGACTCCCCGATTTTACTAAATGTGTGGCTGGAAACGATTTTTAAATGCAATACCATCGTTGCTATATTTCTTCATATCAATCAAAGCATAAAGAAATATGCATACATCCATCCATTTTCTTCCTCTTAATCCATTTCTGGGTCTAGGACGTGGCAGCCAGCGCACCAGCCTCTCACTGATCCTTCTGCAGGTGGAAAGTCCTCAGGAAGATGGCTGCTCTGTCAATGAGAGCACAGCCTTGATCTTTCAGCGGGGGCTACAGGCAAAGTGGGGTTAAGTGTCTTGCCCAAGGACACAAGGACAGCACCCATCAGTGGGAGTCAGTGGAGCAGGTGTTGCCAACCCGCGTCTTCAGGCTCAAAGGACAGTGCTCTACCATGCATAAAGAAATAATGTAACAATATTCTTTTAGATGTTTGGTGTTATTTTCTCTTCAAATGTTGAGAAAAACAGAAAAAGGTCACAAGCATACACTCTACAGATACAGTATGGCCACTGTCTCTTGATTATGTTTCCACTTTTCATTGTACCCCCGAAATGTTGTTTTGAAAAGATAACAACAATCCTAGTACCGTGCAGTCTCCAGCATCATATTAGCATTTGTTAAATATTTCTTTTCACTCAGCAGAATTAACCCAAAGCTTGACAAACAGACTGACCAGCAGAGCCCTCCACTGACAAAAGCACTCTGTTCTGGGAGAGAGGACGGGGATGAGAAAGATGCAAAAAATATAGTTGCCTAGGAAACTGACATTCTGCAATAAACTTTTTATGTAATCTATGCAGCCGCGCCAAAAACACTGCAGGCTATGCGTAAAGTTTTCAAACGAGTGTGAAAAGCTAAACAATTGTTTTCCATTTGCTGGAGTATTGAGCAGAGGAACAGAGAGCTCAAGTTGTTCTCTCCAGGATGAGCTGTGATGTCTGTGCACTCACCTCTGCTTATTGAATTTCTACTATAGTTATACATTTACTTTATTTTGTGGGCTTCACAATGGGCAGTTGGAGGAAAAATGACTGCAGACATTTGCTTATGACATGAATATATAAATCACATTATTACACATTGTTTCATATATGGATGAAATCTCTACATACAGCCACAGTTTTCCAGGCCTTGGGTGGAAACAGCGTTTACACCAAAATACAGTTGGCACACCCTGAGCAAAGGTAATTAGATGGAACATGCAAGCTCCTTTTATCAGGCTTTTGAGCGACATTGGACACTGCTTGTAAAATAAACACATTATGCATCACTGCAGTCTGCTACACCATTAAAACCATTCAAACTGCACAGCAATCATTTAGGAAGAAAATAATTAGGGGAAAAACGCTGCTTAAGATGGAAGCCTTCTCAGTAGATAAGTGAATGTTAGGCACTTGTATTCGACTGTGGGCAAAGTAACATCAAATTCAAAGTCTTAGCTTGATTTGATGAAGGCCAAGTCAGATAAAAGTGGGAGAAGTGGTTGCTAGGCGACTCTCTACCTCGGCCAATCCCTTTAGGTCGTCTTTTCCCAATCGACACAAGCTTCATTCATCCCCAGCGCCTTATACTGGTTCTGAAATGAAAGTGGCATTTTTGTAACTAATAGCAAAGGTAACCTATGTTTCTAATAGTCAATACCTGCATTGATACATTTCTTTTTGAGCCATGAGTCATATAGACATGAGTCAAATTACTTTGTTCTGCTTTTATTCACAAGTTCTAGTAGTAAGATTACACTGCAACTATTACAGTTCCTACCAAAACAATTCCTCCTGTCAAGAGCATGAGAGAGCAGTAGAGAGGATTTATAATGGATTAGATCTTAGCGGAAGTCTGATGTTTTCTCTCCCAGCTCTATTTCAAATAATTAAAAAAATCTGTAAAAGTAAAATATGATGTAAATAAGTGGAAATTAAAATTCAATAGTGAGAAATATTATTAGTCAGCAAACATCTAAGCCTAAGAAAACCCAAAGGTCTATATGAGGACTTAGAGTTAGAGCATTTGCAGCAGAGCAGATGGAGAAGTCCCACTTGTCATTTACAATTCCAAAAAAGTCGAAAGTGTTGGGAAGAATCCTACAGTCTATGGGGTAAATGTTGGTTTACAGCTACTGCCATCTAGTGGTACAGAAACATGCACACGCTCTGAAATAATGAGCACTTAATAACGAGCAAAACACGATTCCTCAATCCAAAAATGTAGTTGTGTGGTAATGTAAACAAACACAACACAACTCTAACCTTCTACATGTCACTGGAGCAGTAAGAAGATGAAATAATAGGAAACAATGTGAAATATGAAGTATATATGGGCGGCACGGTGGCTGAGTGGGCGGCACGGTGGCTGAGTGGATAGCACTCTCGCCTCTCAGCAAGAAGGTCCTGGGTTCAAATCCCGGTTGGACCAGGGCCTTTCTGAGTGGAGTTTGCATGTTCTCCCCGTGTCTGCGTAGGTTTCCTCCGGGTGCTCCGGTTTCCCCTACCACTAAAAATATGTACAATAGGTATGGCATGTGCCTCCTGTACTGGCACCCCCACTCCCAAAAAAATAACAATTGTAAACCGCTTTGAGACTCCGATGTGCAGTGAAAAGGCGGTATATAAATAAAAGCTTACTTACTTACTTACTATCAAATACTATTCAATGACAATGATGGCTATAGACAAATAAACGATTTTAATATAAATAGTCTAATAATTTATTGATCGTGAAAGGCCTTATTTGTCCCCTGTGTGTATTGCATCAATACAAAGGTTAATCACGTGTCATAGAAGTAAATTAGTACATTTCCATGTTTTAATCCAGTCTTCAAGCACCCTTGAACAGTTTTGCAAAAGTCAGACAACAGCTCACATTCACACGTGGAGAGAATATCAAACAGGAGCTCATTGGTTTTTTCCTGCTTTATATTCAGGTGCATCTCCAGGTTTTGTCAAAAGGGGAATTGGCAACAAATGGTCTTAACAACTCAGTGCAAGAGAATTATTAGTTTTACATATTCAAATCGATAATGTAATAGTCGTTTTGTATTATGAATACATGAGAATAACCTATAAATATAGAGTGGACTTGAATTAAATGACCAGCGAAATAATATCATCTGATATTTGAAAGAGCCTCACCACAACTTTCTCAAACTGCAACGCTGTCGACCCAAATTATATAGGCACTTTTCAACTTGAAACAACTATTTGACAATATTCAAGAGAAAAGTGACTGGTGCTCATGAAAATCAAACAGTAATAAAGCAAGTAATATTGTAAAACATAACACAAAAATAAACAGCTAAACAGGACTGTCTCTTTAAACAAACCACTGTTGCCATCTGGTGGATGCAGTTTTAATAAAAGGTTACTATAAACAAAGTCTCTGCTATAATAAGATCATTAGAACCATTTGTAGTAATAGTAATAATATATATTTCAATAACTATTTCACTTATAACATAGCATTTTGTGGCTGAAAAGATAACGCTTTTTTTTTCAACTTAATAATGTACAATTGCCCACAATGAATCTATTTTCTTGAAAACAAATTCCGTTCTTTCAAGGATCATCTCCAGATGAGGGCAGTATAACCTCAGAAAAGATGAACCTCAGGATGGCTGCAGATGACAATGTAAATACAACTCATACAAGAGAAGAAACTAGAATGAACAAACCTTTTATTAGTCCCACAGTGGGGAAAATACAGACCAGTGAAGGGCTCTTATTTTCATTTAGCATGATTGACTTTCAGTAACAGTTAATTAATCAATAAGAATGATAGAAAGTAGCCTACTGTAAGTGTAATAGTAAAGAAGGTTCCAATACGTTTATTTAAAAAACCCTTTCAGAAAAGTACTGAAATAGCCATTTAGTTATTCTTAGTTTTGACTAGCAATACAACGGCAGTGAAAAACAACATTGCCTTGTTCTACGTAGTAAATCTTAAATTTCTAGAATTCATTTTTCACATGTGACTTAACCTCAAAGCTCATGAATACGTCCTGACTCTGTGAATCCTGAACTGAACGAGGCAGCTTGTGTTGGTTTGACCCACAAACTCTGAGTTAGATCCAGTCTGAAGCGTGGCCCACATCCCACACATGAGAGTGTGAGGAACAATCCCAGTTTGTTTGTGACATTACTGCTGTAGGGTTCACCTCTGCTTTTCCCCACAGAAATGTTGTTTATTTGTTCGAATCACAACCTATTTATAGCAAAAGCACGAGTGATCCATGCTCTGGGGTTTGTCATCACATCACAGCAACAATGGAGACTCTCTGTTCCTCGAGCTTACCACTGAGAACACGCATCTCTCTCTTTGTTTGGTTTGATGGCATGTCTTTTCCCACTGCCCCTCCAACAAACATTGTAACAGAGACATCGTAACATTATACAGCAGATGTAAATGTATAATCCATCTGTATCTAAACGCGGCCAGTGCTGCAGCCATCAATGTGAATCGGTAACTGGCACGGACCATATTTATCCAATTCTTCCTTTAATTGTTCTGGAATTAGCTCAGGCTTCTCCCTCCATCATTTACACCACAACAATGACTCTCCATATGGGACTTTTACACAAAGAGCAGAGATTGATGTGGCTGTGATGCAGATTGGAAGTGCTCAGAGAGTTGATATCACACTGGCCTGTGGGAGCAGCGCTGGCAGCTGCCTTGTGGACTTACGCCAGACTGGAGCAGGGCCAGAGCCACAGCAGTCACAGAGTCCTGGGCTGTAGACAACAAGACTGATTCTTTGGTACATGTTAGACTTAAAACGACAACAACAGGCCAATTTAAACTTGCAAATGGTGTTGATTGGCAAGTAAGTCAGTAACAATATCAGGTGCATGCTTGTGTGAAGGGATGGGGGACCAATTACATGCCCAGTCAATCGATTAGTCGCACTTTTGTGTTGTATCCATTTACTCAGTTCCTTGTGAAGGGCATATTCCTGTATGAAATGTGCAACATATACTGTATACAATCTATTCTTGTTCTTCTAAAAAACTCTCAAAACAATGTATCTGACCCAAACTGTACTCACAAAACATCACACTAGAAATTGCTATTAATAGAGTAAAGTGAATAGAGTGATGATTCTGGCTTGAATTTAAAAGTAAACACTGAAATGTTATTCTGATTTGCTCCATGGCTTCTGATTTGGTTTTCTTATAATCTAGATACAAATATTCAGTTGTGATGTCACTTTTGGGCCACTAAGAAACCATAAACGACGTCCATACGTTATTACAACAGTATCCACATCTCATCAAACTCCTTAATCAAACACATATTTAGCTTAACACATTCATTATCTATTACACAAGACTTGTGATTTCAATTATAATTACAGTCAACAGTATAATTAAAATTGACAACATGATTGCAACATCTCATCTTGTTCTATATAAAATTTGACCGCTGTAATTTTCTGCACTTCTTCTGCTCTGATTCTCCTCTTGTCTTTGCTCCTATAAACTCTGTCCCGAGGCGACTTGTGCGCACTGGCTCTGATCTGTGCACATCCAGACGTCTGCACTCATCTGTTCCATCAGCCCTCTCGCCCTGCGCTGAGGGTGGAGGCCTAACCACGGTGAAGACACTTTTCTGACTGAGGGCTCATCTCTATATGTGACGCAGTGAATAGAGTCGTATCAATCTCATCCGTCAATTATTTACAATTTAGTAAACAGTGTGCGCAAGATCAAGAAAAGCTGCATATTGAATCTTTTGAATGTCCCCAAAAGTACAATCAAGTTTTTGTACTTTTTCTGTTTCACTAGTTCAAACTTTACTACAAAAGACTAGAAAAGACATCGCAAAAAGAGGACTACAGATAAGTAAAAACTCAGTTGATTTTGGGGAAATGTCTCTTGAGTATGAGTAGATTTTTCAATGGAAAAAAGTATATATTTTGTCTTGTCAGACAAAAGCATAATTTTATCCTTTCTAAAGAGAAGTTTCATCTTTTAATAATTTCATATAAACTGTCAAAATGTGCTCAAACTCAAGTCAAACTATAAGAATGTTGTGAGAAAGATAAAAACAAGTTTTTGAATGAATTGAACATGAGTAAAAATCACATTGCAATCATAATGTTAGTCAGAAATATTGCCTCTAGATATTGTGCCAAAATCATTCTACACATAAAAGTATTGCATTGAACGTATCCATCAACTCAGACCTTGGAAAACACTGCAGAATCACCTCCTCACAGATGTACTGGCAAATACTCGTGCCTGTTTCTACGTTGCTAGGCTTTGAGACAATTACAACAAGCTCATATTGGTATTAAAAGGTTTTCAATTCCCCCTAAACTACAAAAAGGTCATGCTACTTTTTCCTGTTTAACTAATTCACAGTGAATCAATATTCAGAAGCAAAACTTTGTTTGAAATACACACACAAACAGACGTCAGATTATGGGAGACTCAAGGCCGAGTGCGGGAGTCGATGGAAGAGTGAGAAGTGACACAGCCATGGGCAGAACACTGATGGATTTGAAAAACATTATTTTAACTTTTAGTGATTTAGTATCAAAATAACAAAACATGGCCCAAATACATGGAACTGGAAAGTAACATTTCCGTGTGAATTAGCTCCAAATAACAATTTAATTAAATGTCTTTTTGAGTTGGTGTCTTAAGTTGTAGTTTTTTCAGTAATTACTTTTTGATGTACGTGTGAACAAATATTATGATACGTTACTATTGTATGTTATTGCAGCTCAGATCAGCCATGAATTAAAGTAACCACAAAGAATAGTGAATATTAATTATAGTAGTAATGTATATTGCATGATTCATCCCGTTACTAGTCAGTAAATGCTTATTATCTGCAGTGCTGCTCCCACAGAGGTTATGTAGGTCAAATGTTTATAATTAGACGACAGAAGCCCATGGAGACACATTCACATCACAGCACACTCCATTTAAGAGGATTAATATTCATAAGCGGTCCGTGTTAGGAGCAGCAATTTTGTTACGTAAATCATACCAATAATAGGGAATTACAGTTCTCTTACTGAAATAAACATGCGAGAATAGACACCCCTATGTTGTTCCCTGTCTGACTGAGATTTTAAAGAATAAAATAAATATAAGATTCAACCCTTCTTCCAATTTGATGTGGTTGAGTCCTGCAAATAGAGGATTAATAAAATTACTAACAGAAATGAACACATCATGGAAATCTGATTTTCCTGCCACAAAACAAATCTACCTATAGGTACAAATAAAATCACCTGGACCTTAAAAAAGTATGTAAGTTTGTGGGTAGCCAGGTTGCTCCATCAGTCGTGTCCTGTGGCGCCTCATGTTGCCATTCTGCTACTTTAGCTAAGAACTTATTAAATACAAACTCAACAGCCACTCATACAAGTCCATATACATACCAAAACAATACACTGCAAACATAACACTACTAAACATGTCTAGTCCTGCTTGGCTTAAGGTGGTATTGATATGACAAGCACTATCCATGAAGGCAGGTTGGATAACTACATTGCACCTATATGAATGTTATTTTATTGCTGATTCAAACTCTGAGGCTGTCTGAGGATGTATAGGTCTCATCTCCAGAAAGTCGGCAGTACTTTTCACTGTGAGAAAGGCCAGTGCCCAGAATGAAGGAGCTGTCTCTGCTGCATTACAACACCACATTCATCCATACAGAGCAGGCTCCCTGGGGATTACTGTCTCTCCACCGAACATTCAAATCCTACACACTGTTAATTGGAAGGATTTATTGAAGTTTGTGAACAAAATCTTTCAAGAACTACAGATAAATTTTGCCATGAAGTCGGACTATGCTGACTTAGGGAAACGCTTGACAGTTTATGGACGTTATGAGAAATCTTCATTAGATAGAAAGAACATGTTTTATCTCTAAAGGAGGCGATTCCAGTCCAGCTGCAAAGAAGACACAATGTTCAAATGTTTATCTGAAATGTCATCATGAAAGTTTCTCTCCCTCCTATCGCCTCCTGTTTTAAACGCTCCTTGCTGTCACTCCACGACTTCAATCCGATTAATCATTTCCACAGTTAATTACTTTGTCCTCTGCAGAGTGGCACGGACACTCTCCAATTCAAATTCTACACCTGTGGCAGATGGAGGTGTACACAGCTGTTTGCAAACGCTGTCTTTTTAATCTTATACATTCGTGATGATTCCTTCCTTCACTGGAAAAAGGAGGGATCGGTTAGCAATAAATCATAAGTGTAAATGTTAGTGAAGTTAGTCATTATGTATCCTTGTATAACTCCCTCCACACATTTGTGTTTGACTCTAAACGTGTAGATTCATAATTTATTTCAGGAAATCAAAACGGCAAGCCTTTTCATTTCTGCTTTAAAGGAAATGGTTTGACTTTGACAGTACCGTGTGAGCTTATTATTTTCAAAGCTTTTGAACAAAAAAAAAATGGCAGTGGATCATAACATTTAGCTCAACCCTAAAAAACTATGATAAAAAATATATTGGTAATAGGAGTGGTGTGAGTGGCGGAGTATAAAGTTCACTTGATATAAGTTCAGAGCCAATATATGGAACAACAAAGTCCACTTGTGAATGCAGTATTGGAGAGTCCCTGAGGCTGCTCGCTGAGGCGTGGGAGGGCGCGTGGGGCACGTAGGGCAGATGTGGCCGTGTTCAAACAGACTGCTGCATGAGGCGCACAGGCCAATGCACGCATAGAAACAAGCCACTGCTTATCTACTGGAAGATAAACCATTCTCCTCTTTGGTACTCACAGGGATCTGTATTTGTCATGAATGTGTTCAATAGTTAAGACTTACAGCTGCCAAAGACTCTCGTTATAGTGATGACACTTGAACTTCAAGTATCTGATTTCAATGTCCCATTCTCAACAATCATTAACTAGACAAACATAGAAACAAGAAAATACCCAAAAATAGAAACAATCAATGGTTTATATTTTTGCTTCTTGTCAATATTCAACAAATAAATCATTAAAAAGTCATAAATCATAAAAAGAATATAGTCAAATTATGAAATAATTATTCATTTTAGCCATAGTTTTAGTGACAATATTTACAATCTCTGAAGTAGATTTATTTTTACTTTCACTAATTATTTTTTGTTCCAAGTTGAAAAATTAAATTATCCAGCATAATGAAACAGTTAGAGCTATTTAGCAAATGAGACATCTATTAATAAATCCATATAGGCTACAAACACCATGCTGTAACCTAACAGACCTACTGCATTTATGTTTGTCTTACACAGCCCCAAGAAACAACTAAAGAGCAAATATAACTATTGAATTTCTTTGAAGTAAGTAATGAGTCAATATAGGTCATGAGAAAGACTAATTACAGCTCCTAACGAGGCACTGAGATGAAAGAGGAAATGTACTCCCCGTTTCTGTGACTTGGGGCTGGATGGATAATCTGAGACAACAGAGGAAAGTCTACTGCATATTTCACCGAGCAACACCTCAGCAACTCAAATTATTTGGCCCCAGAAGCCCAGTCTTACAATCAATAGTATAAACAGACACCACATTTCTCAGAGCAGCTCATTTCTTTTCTATTTCTGTGTGCTGGTATTCAGTATTTGTACATATAAGTCTTTTGTAATCTATATGTCCTTTGTCCTTTGCAGTGAAACAATACATACAGATTAGGAACCAATACATCCTCCTGTGGCGTGCAGTGTGTCCCCTTTGCCATTGAGATCAGACTCTCACTTTAAGGTGACACTACATATAAGGAAATGTAATAACTAAAAAGGGCAAATATAAGAAATGTTAATCATGTTTTGTTTTTGATTATGTCGGTTTGTTACAGTCTGCCTCAGTTCCCCTAAATATACTATGTCCTACTCTTGTGCTGGATATCCTCATGTCATTATATAACCCTCACTCCTCCTTCCAGCTGCATTTACAAACACACGTAGGCTAAATCTCACTGGTCTTTCTCACAATTTTGGGTGAAAAATGACAAAAAGTCTTGTTGCTTTTGTGTATGCTTCCATACAACATGGACCAAGATAAAGTCAGTACAAACCTTTATTTAATAAAAGATCTTGCAAAAATATATTCATTTTGCATTATACTTTGTATTGTGACAGAGCTAACCAGTCATGTGTCATGGCATATGAGGCACAACACCAATGGCATTTTCTCTTTAGTACCATGCACATGTTGACATGTCTTGGAGCAGGAGACATGGGCCTAGTTCTTATCCGCTACTTTCAGTAATGTTTAATGGGGTAACAGGTTATACCGACAGATCCTTTAGATATGATTAGGATTTGGATTAATTGAATCAATTTAAACCAAAAGAGAGCATGGATAAGAGGTGTTACGTATCCCATGCTCTTTTATGGCAATAACAAAGTAACTTGATACTTGTTAAAACTGTTGTAAAAACATATGAGATACATAATACATAATTATAAAGCATTGCAGTTAATTACATTTAGAAACACTTGTTGTTTTTTTACCAAATTGAATTTGCATAACTCCCACACAATGATTTGGTCATGGAGAAAATGCTTTCTGGGATCAAGAAAGGTTGAAAAACAAACATTATCACAGACTGTGCTGTAGCTCAGTCTGTTCTGAAAATAGCATGTCTAATTAGTTAGCTCCACTCTCTGCATTTGTTTCTACATCAGCACGCAGTGGTTTTCCACTGCTTCCCTGCTAAACCAATCATACTGATTATTCACTGAAATCTAGGCCATGTCTAATCAGCAGACAGCCCACTATGATCGGATCATTATTTGAATGTGCCGCTGCAGTGGAACTTAAAGGGCAGATATCCATCTCTGTCAAAGGCACATCAGTCCATCAGTGTTCGAGACGGCCATAGTCCTGCCGCCAGCTCTCGACTCTTCTCTGTCAGTTTCCACTCAGCCTGATAACGTAACTCATGCTCTTCCTCGCCACGGTCAATCAGCTCCACTGTCAGAAACATGTCTCTCTCCAGGATCATTGAAGCAAGCAGCAGATTTGACACCTGTCTGTCTCGAGGTAACCTTGGGGAGGATCGGGACACTCCCCAGCGGGACATGGCACCTCTTTTAACCTCCCTGCTCTTTGCCTCCTCTTCATCCTTTTTCACCACGGTCACATTGATGTCCTCAGATGAAGTGGATAAAATGGAAGAGTTCGGATTGGCTGAATCCAAACTGTCACTTGAAAATGACTTCTGTGATTGGTCAAAGTCCTTTTGGTAGGCCAGCTTCCTGTTACTTCTGTCCATTCGGTTGAGAGACAAACATGGAGGCCACCTGATGGACAGACACCTTGTGACTGCGAGCCAAAGGCCCTGAGGCCTGAACAAACTGGATCTTGGAGGTTGTGTCTCACAAATGCTCTGTCCCAGTGGATGTGAGTTGTGTGCCGCTGGCCCCAGCTCTGGGACTGACGCTCTTCTCGAGCTCTCTGGTTGCTGAGTTTGGACTCCATTCTGTGACAGTACAGCTTGGTCTTCTTCAAAGCTAAAAGAGCAGTTAAAGCCCTGACTCCTCTTCATCTGAGTGGCTGACAACACATCAGAGCTGGACGACGTTTTCTCGGTGGATGAACTCGATCCATGTTGTGTCAAGTCCTTCGAATCCTCATCTTCTGATTGTTGCTTCTCGTCAGAGTCAGAGGAGCTGCTTGCCCTTTGGCCTTTGTTCATTATTCGTCGTCGAAACAAGCATTTAAACCATAAAATAACGAAACAGTAGCAGAATACCTCCTTTTGTGTAGCCCTTCCATAGAGTGTGCTCTGAGTGGCACAGAGGCTGCAGCGCTGGGCAGTGATGACGCTGTGATGTCATGCAAACATGCCCACATAAACAAACCCTGCGTTCACGCTCCAGTCGAGTCAGCAGTGACTTGCCTCAGAGGGAAGTGATGCCACAACGCATGATGTCATAGCTCGCTGCAGACCGCCAGAGCGTTGGGTTTGCATATCAGCTCAGATGGCCAGATGCCCTACCCCCAAATCTGACCTAGATGTGCAATAGAGTTATTTTGATAAAGTGTTATTGTAGGAAGAGCCAATAATGATCTGAGGTGTTGAATCTGCAGGGTTAGTGGAGTATGCGAATTATAATATAATTAAATTGTCAGTTCATCAAGTGATGTTACGCCACATGATGACACAGTCTACAGTTATGATATTCTGGCAAAGTTTTTACAGAAACAACAGTAATAGCAGTATGATTGCATAACAAAGGGTAAGGGCATCTGCTGGCCTGAGTTTGTACTATTTACAATACAACAGCAATCAGTTGATTTACAATCAAAACATTAAGTTACTGTTTGGAATACAATAATTCTAATTCTAAGTATTGTGTGAGATGTGGAGTGTTATTGCACAATAATCCCAAGATAAGGTCATAACAAGAAAATAACCAATAGAGCAGTGGGACACTAAAAAGTGACTGGACAGGTTCAAACGATAAACCGGTGTTCGTTGACACATGCACCAGACTATCACTAGGCCACTGACTTTTGTCTATTACATCATATTCTCTGGCTTTTTTTCTATTGTGTGATATGACACAGAGTCACTCTTTGGTCGAATAATGTATTTAGTTAACCGTACAAATTTGGTCAATAATTTCACTATATAGTTTTATTACACGATGAAGTAACTCTTTTATTATGCTCTTGGTTTTCATTATATAATGCTGCTGTAAAGTCCCAGACTGACTCAGTTTTGAAGTAATTTGTCTCCAGGAAAATCTATGGAATAACTTGCAATTTAGAGGCCCTGAGAAAAGGAGTTTGATAAAGGTGCAGATAATAAAGTCATAAAGAAACCTGTCCATCAAAGTGCTGGTGTAAACTGGGGCACTGTGTATGTGTATGTTGTCCAGACCTTAGGATAATGTACATGATGTTAAGGTTTTGGTGCTCCTCGTGCTCCTCGTGCTCCTCGTACTCCTCGTGCTCCCACGCAGACTGCCCATGTTGGGTCACTCTTGCGCTCCCTGGATGCCATGTATGGACATCAGGCTGCACAGAGGAACATGACTTACATCACCTCAGACCAAAAGGACACTGTCGACTCGCTGCTCACTGCACAACTATCACAGCAGAGCATAATACACAAGGGACCATAGACAAAACTGAATCCTAGAAGAACAAATCAATAACAGACAACCAGCAGGAAAACAAGGGAGTTCTCACCAAAAGCTGCTGTAAAAAAGAAAATGACTCATGACTCAAGTTAAACCCAATTTATAACTTTTTTCACTTTTTACCCCAAAACAAATCATTTCCAAATGTCTTTCAAAGCAGATTAATATTCCAGCTATTTCTTGAGAAAACATGTAGATATTTTTTGCTTACCAATGGTTTGCAGAGTCTATCCACACTCATCTTAATTAAGTATCATAGTTTATGGCATAGAAAAGATATAGTTGCGGGTGTTGCAGGTTACAGTAACATCACAGTATTATATTAAATGATGAAGTGCGAGGACTGAGGAAGAGTACAAACCTTGGCCAGGCGCATACATCAGTAAAATGTCCCCTGGCAGAAGAATACTTGGCTGGGCGTCTTGCATCTTTCATGGTGAGTGAAGATTTCCGCAGTGCCCAGATTGGTCCAGATCACGGCCTTCCTTCAGAACTCTACAACACTGATGAATAATGCAGTGAGTAACTATAGAGTAGAAAATATGTTTTATCAAGAATACTGAAAAGTGGTCTACATGGTTGTGTCGTGAAAAAGCGAACACTATTTGAACGGCAAGTATAAGATCAGTAGAGATCAGGGATAGTGGTATTCAATAATGCTTGCCCCTCGGATTCACTGCTTATTATTAGGAGGTTATTTATTTGATTATTTAAATGTTTATTCAGGTATACGATCACATAATTACACAATTTTGTATGTTTCTCTGTTGGCAGGATTGTACAAAAACTACTGGACGGATTGAGCTTACGGATTTGGTGTATTGATTTGTAGGAGGCAGTGGAAAGACATCATTAAATTGTCGAGATGATCCGTGGTGTTGGGGGTATGTGCTCTCCGAGTGCATGTTGTAGTTTTTATTTGTCTAAAAAATAATTTAAAAAAAAATATTTTTAAAAAGTCTGCTTGCTTGTGTTTTGAGTATACGAGTTGAATATTCACAGCTGAACTATTGTCAAAATTCAAATACAATATACACTTTTTTACTATGCGGAAACGTAGCCCAGGCGAATATGAGTCACATGAAATATTAACGCAAGTTGGAAAGAGGACAGAGTTAAAAGGCTTCATGCAGTTGTCTATTTTGGAGAACTTCTTCATACATTATTCACATGGTGATCGAGGAACTGTACAAATAGGAGGATTTTCTACTTCCTGGTGGATCACCAAGACTATTGGTCCTCCTAACTGTCAATCATTCTGGTGATACGTGCTTGTTAAAAAAATGGAGAGAGCGCTTTCCTAAAATTTGGGAAAATCCTCCTATACAATTTTAATTCAATGTTTTGCTTGTCTAGCCCTAAATCGCAACAGTAGTAGGCAAGGCAAGGCAAGTTTATTTGTATAGCACAATTCATACACAAGGCAATTCAAAGTGCTGAATAAAACAAGAAAGCATTACAATCATAAATAATCACAGAACATTAAAAAGAAAGATAAAAATATAAAATCCCTCAGTTGTATGCACAGCTAAACAGAACTATTTTTAACCTGGTTTTAAACTTTGTCAGAGAGGAGGTCTGTCTCAAATCTTCAGGAAGATTGCTCCAGATTTTAGCAGCATGAATCTGAAAAGCAGCCTCCCCATGTTTAGTTCTGACTCTGGGCACAGGAGTCCAGTCCCTGTGCTCCTCAGAGTCCGGGCTGGTTCATATGGGACTAACATGTCACTAATATATTTTGGTGCGAGGCCATGGAGAGACTTGAACACAAGCAGAGCTGTTTTAAAGTCTATTCTCTGAGCCACAGGAAGCCAGTGCAATCTCACTGGCAATCTCAGATGACTTAACAAAACCGTTGAAATCGCCAACACAGATCAGAGAATCAAACACACACAACATATAGAACACACAGTTAGGTATTGGTCCATTGGGGGAGTTGACCAATGTCCATGAAATGTTGATAAATGTCCATAAATGTAGTAGAATG
Source organism: Knipowitschia caucasica (assembly GCA_964034765.1). NCBI lineage: Eukaryota > Metazoa > Chordata > Actinopteri > Gobiiformes > Gobiidae > Knipowitschia > Knipowitschia caucasica. The sequence continues at coordinate 33,346,255 of OZ035838.1, read as the reverse complement.
TTAGAGTATTTACCTTTTACTCACCATAGAAGTGCAGAAAACACTGCGACAATAAGTATCCTTTGAGAAGTTCAGAAAGCACAGAAGGGGGCGCACGGTGCACGCGCTGCTCCGTATGCAAACCACGGCACTTCCCATTGGCTGAGCGCTTCAGTGTCCGCTCATGTGATTGGACGAGCTAAAGTGGGAGGTGATTGATATAGACTACAGCTGGAGGCTCCGGTCTATCAGCTTTGCCACACGGAGGGAGAGAGAAAGGTCTGAGAAAGTGACGGGGGATTCATGAAGGGGGCTTTTTGAGTAGGACAGAGAACAGGTTTGATCGATTTGAAGAGTGGCACACCAAAGAAAACCACCAAAATGCTTTGCCACATCACACGCCCGGACTCGGTGGTGATGGAAGTGGAAGTTGATGCGAAGGCGAACGGAGAAGACTGTCTAAACAAGGTAACGTAATGTGCTGCTTTTAAACTAACGTAACTGCAATTAAAAATCATTTTGTAGGAATTAATCCCAGCGCAAAACTATAATTTTAATTTGATCGTTCGTCTCCTCAAACGTTTTTACTTTTTTATGTTTTTTATTTTAATTCATAAAAGACATGCTGCAGTTTGTTCATTAATTTCAACCATCATGGCAGAACACTTTGGCTCTTGAATAGTATTGCAGCTTTTACGGAGCAAGAAAACGTCCTATCCCCAAGTGCGCGCGTCCTTGTCTTTGATTCTCTTCAAACAACTTTTTCGCCCATTTTTGTGTCTGTGGGGAGATCGCTGGTGCTATTATCTTTCCTGCAGGGGCTGATTATGGGTTTCTTTTATTTCGTTCTTCTTCCTTCCTGCCTTTAATGTGCACACGTGTGGGGCACTATTGCAACTTCCTCTCTTCCTGAGCTTTTGCCAAGTGTTGTTCTCATCCTACTGTAAATCCTCTGTTAGGCATGGCTTATTTCCAAACTCGCTCCGGGTATGAATGGGATTTTCTTTTTTTTTTACCCGAACTTGCTGCTGGAGGTTCCCGAAGCAGCAGTCCTTACGTAATAGGCCTAGAGCCGGCTGAGGTGGAGGGGGCGTGGGAGAGATGAACCCCTTTACCCGCTCTTCAAAGTCCCCGTCAAATGGGAGATCATTGACGAGGCTTTATCTGCATGTGAACGGCGGGACGAGGGATTCCAAGAGTGCAAAGTGCGATAGACTGTTCTGACCCCCAATAATCTGTGCCACAGCTGCAGAGTTACCTGGTTCCTCTTATATAACTGTACTGTACCCTTATCAGCATTTATAATCAGTGTTATATTTGTGGTTCCAACTCCTAGAATAGGAAACTATGCAACCTTCCTAATGAATGATCTACTTTTTGGTTGGGTAATGATCCACACTATAGCATTAAATGTCTTTTCACACTGGAGACATCCAGTGACTTCATCAGTTACAGATCCATCCATCCATTTTCTACCCTTTAATCTATTTCTGGGTCAGGGGGGTGGCAATCAGAGATGCCACCCAAGTCTCATAGCACTGATAGTTACAGATCATATTTGCAAATAAAACAGACCCAATGTATCAACTCTTTTATTGAATCGTAAAATATCTCTTAATACTGTACATGTTTCATATCATACTGGGGTAAAATCCAAGCAAAGACATGGCTCCATGGCAACAAGTGAGTGGAGTGGACCGATCAGGAAAGTTGCACCTTTTTATAATGTGATCAAGTGGATTTTAAATTAGTTTTATGTACTGAGACGAGTTGACACGTGTTGGTGTTACTTAAGCAATTCCCCAATTCTCCAACTGTTGTGTCCAAGGCAAGACACATCACACACAGCCTTTTATGAGTCTGAGTATGAGAGTAATTGGTGGTGGTCACAGGCTGATGGCACAGATCGGTTGCCTTGCTTCAGCCTCGGGGCAGCTGCGGTTACTACTGAAGCCAGCTCGCATGCATGATGTACATGGAGGACTGTCATGTGAACCATCTTTGAGTCTCAATGCTATGCTATATAAAACCAATGCGTGATTTTTGTCTTTGTCTGTCCAGGTTTGCAGAAAGTTGGGCATAATTGAAGTGGACTATTTCGGGCTGCAGTTCACCGGCAGCAAGGGCGAGAATCTGTGGCTAAATCTGAGGAACCGCATCTGCCAACAAATGGACAATGTGACTCCATGTCGACTGCGGCTCCGAGTAAAGTTCTTTGTTGAGCCCCATCTCATTCTCCAGGAGCAGACGAGGTAGGTTTTTTAATAAATCAGATTTCATGTCACACATCAGACCCGATCAAAGTCTGCATCCTAATTTACAGCAGCCTAAAGCGTGTCCACTACCAGGGGAAAAATAGACTGACACTTTGGTGGCATGTGGAATGCACCAGAGAGCACGTGTTGCAGAACAACAAAGCCATAGTTGTCCAGGGCCTAATCTCATCACTTTGTTCCTGGTTGAGCAGATATGGCCTTTAGTAACCTCTGCAGGCTCCTTCCTGGGTTACTATAGTTCATTGGAGAGAGACAGGAAATGTGATCTTGCTGCTCTGAGGCTGTGGGTCGCTTTGTGACGCTCCCTGGGGACTTCAGTCTCCAAGACCTCTGCCACTGCACCATTCAGACCCAAACACTTCTGTTGGGCTTTTGTTTCACTTGTGAGACATTTGCAGTTTGAACAAATGATGCAGACAGTTTCGCTCTAGGTGTTGCATCTTTCTTTTATACCGTTCACACATTGAGAAACCTTTCATGGAAAACTACATCATAAAATAATATGCTGTTCTGTGTTGCTCTGTTGGTTTTGAACTGGCAGTTTGAGGTTTTTAATGAACCTTTTTTCTTACACTTCCTCTTTGTCGTTGGCACAGAGTTTTGCACCATTATAAAGAAAAGTGAAAGGCTGTGGGGGTGTGATGGCGGCCTCTTGGCTGCCTGACCTCCTGAGATTAGCTCGGTTTATCAACAGATGGCAGACGGCAGGCTGCAGTGAGAGGGGTGGGGGTCACTAGGGTTGTTTATAAGGTGAGGTAAAGATTGAATATAACTAGAGATGATGCACTTTGAAATGTTAATCTTCATGTTCTGAACATCAAAGTGATTCAGTATCACAACGTCAAATGTAGGACAGCAAAATGTTGTACACGTTTAGACGAGGCATGAGACTTGTCTAACACTTAACGTTTGTTGAACTCTTTTCTGTTGCTGTTAATGGTGAGTGGAGATTTCCCTCTGTGGGATGAATAAAGGATCTTTCCTTTCTCCTTACCTTTGACCTACTTTCGAGCCCACTTTCTCAGAGGCTGCTCCATGTTCACCATCTTCAGTCAGACCTGTGTTGTCTATAAACACTGATCTGCCTTTTCTCAGCAGTAATGAAAACAACTTTGATCCAAGGATGTGATGCTCCAACGTCTCATTAGTTGTCCCCGGCACATTTAATCACGTGGCACACGTTCTTGTATCTAACCCATATGTTTCAAGTTGGAACAAGTGTCGTAGCTGAAATATATGATGTGCAGAGTGGGGGGCGGGCCTCTGTTCCATACATGAATTACATAAGCACCGCTGGACCCAGCGCTCAGAACGTCTTACGTAAGGCCTGCCACGTAAACCCCAATGGGTCACAGTTTGTTCACGCATACAAATGTCGATTATTCAGTACATTGTGTTTTCTTTATCTGCTTCAGAGCTGACTTTTCTTTAAGTAAAACGAGTCAGCCATGCTAATTAAAACATCTAATTGGGATTAGTTAGCACGCCTGCCATGTTCTTATGTTGTTTTCCATTTTCACAGTAAAACCAGGGGGAAACCATCACAACAGCCTGTTATCTGCTCCATTAGGTCCATTTACTCTGAGTTAAATATGTGAATGTTTCCCTTCATTAGCTTCACTGTTTGACATTCAGATCAGGACAGAGCTCGCACCCTCCCACGCAACACGATCAGCCAGGGGGACCCTGCATTAACCCTTTGAGGCACAACTTTTACACTTTCCAAATCAAATGTTTTACTTTTCAGCATCAGCCCTCTTGTATTGTCCTTCTGTCCTTTTGTGATTACACATTGTTTTTAATGGAATGCCATGACTGCATTCAGATGGACTGGACAGAAGACCAGATTGCCCCGAACAGTGAAGTGTTTGGTTTAAATACTTCCAAGCTCTCAATTCTCATCAGAGCTTAATTACTCTGCTGACAGTCGGCCTGTTCCCTCTGTCTTGTGTAATTACTGTCGTCTAAACCCTTGCTGCTTTTAAGGATTTGAGACAAATGCGGTGTGAGCCCAGTTGCACAATGTTGATCCACTTACTATTAAGCGGGATACAATTTACTGGTGATTTGAGATCATGCATAGAAACTGCAATGGTCAAAACGAAAAGTAAGTTTAATTTTCAGACAAAGCCGTACATACAACCAAACTGCAAGTGAACAACCATTATTAGCTCTTGTATCTTTTTACTGATTTTGAAAGTTAACTGTAGTATTCTTTATACTATCACGCATTCCATGTGGGGCAAATTTGTAGGTTACTATAGTGCATTGCCCGATAGTGACCTCCAACACTGCCTCTGGCCAGAGTTATTTGACTAGCTCACAAACCGCATTGTTCAGAGCGCAGGCTGAGCTCTTCTGCTGATTGGCCAGAGCAAGCAACAGTCTCCAGGAGGAGGCATTGAGTTTCACTTTGCAAGGAACTTTTTGTTCCTTCGAGCAATGGCTTGGTTGGGAACTCTTCTTTTTAAGGAAAAATCTCACAGCTAGAAACTTATGTGCATTGAAAGTCATGTATATGGTGTAATTGTCTAAGATGTACATTTTAGAAAACTTGGCTACATTTATTGTCTTTCTCAACATTTACATGTTTTGACTTAACTAGCCTGACATTCCCGGACCTGTAGCTGACCCCTTCTGGATAAGTTTTGTTTCTAGTGCTGAACGGTGTGCAGAATACCTCTTCAGTCTGTTGGTTTGCTGAAGGAAAGAAGTTGTTAACGGTATAGACAGGCTCATTGCTGTGGTTGATACTTTGAGTTGGGGAGAAGGGGATACAAGAATCCCCTCATGGTTATATTGGTGAAGACGACCTGAGGGCTGTTGGAAGCATTAACGCTGTCAGTCTCGACTCACTGACAGTTTTTCGTTTTTGTTTTTAACAAATACAAACGGGTGTAGGAGAGCAGCTGTCTCATAAAGCTTCACAGATCCTAGTTAAAGCTGTTGTGTGTGACAGCTGTATTATGTTCTGTCCTATGTATCTCATAACCATGAACTCTGGTGACCTCCATCTTAGCTAATCTATTCCATTCTTTGTTTATGTATTCTTTCTCAAACAGATTCTGAAATGTCACCATAGTCTGGATAATTAGACACAAAAGATACTGTTGTGCTGTGAGATCTTGAGGTCCAGGGGCTGAGTTTCATTTGGTCAATGAAGTGAGTAGTACTAAACTATTCAGACACACAATTTAATGCAATTGTAACATTATATTTAATTAAATTTGCATGCATTATTGAACTCTTTAAAATCCATCCTCAGAAGATAAACATGAAATCAGTGAGGTAATTGGCAAAGCTTAATTAAATTCTTGTTAATTAATAAACAGGAGTAACCTCCCGTGCCTGTCCTACAGTAACCCTCCTCGTTCGAACTGTAGTAACCTGGCATTTGAGTCAGCCCTATTGTTTGCATCAGGCAGGTATCTAAACCAGCCCGGCCGCATCACATGACGCCTGCTGGGCCGATACAATGGAGCGACCTGTTTTGTATGCGCTCGTTCATCGGAGGGAACGGGGATGTTAACACCATATCAAAGCACTGTTTGTTATGCCTGGGGCCTGTCGGTTGTTATGGTCAAAGGCTTTGTTGGGGTGGAGATCGTGTGCCTCACAGCTGCACATTTCTGCTTCTGTTGATCAGTTTTTTAGGCTGTGGGGGTTTCATTTGGGGAGGAATGTCCTGGTGGACACAGTACAGTACGATGTGCATCATGTGCCGCCTTGTGAGGCCTGTTCCCAACAGCCCGAGAGCCAACTCTATAAGGACCATCACGTCATTATTCTCCCGTCCTGTCTGTTCCCAATCCCAGAGCTCATTTGAGCTCTCAAAGAATCATAACAGCAGAGCAATATAGTGTAAGGTGGAATGATTTTAAAGTAAATACTGTCAAAACTATGCTCTATAGTTCTCCCCTATGGAGTGAAATTACTCAAAGCAAATCTTCAGCAATACACTGTTGCCTCAAGGCCAAGGGAGAAAAACAAGCCCAGAGTCGGTTTCATTTCAGTCTGGCACATCAGGGTGCGGCAAGCCAAAATATTAATCGTCAAAAATCTTGGCTAGAACTTTTTGGGCTGTACTAAACACACAGCATGAAATATCAACAGACTGTTGTTGTGGTTGGAGGGACGATGTAAAGCTGATGAACAGGTTTGTGGCTGCAGCAACAAGTAGCTCTTCAATCTTCTTAAGGTTAGTGGACCAGAGGTCATCCCACGGGAGGAGCTGCAGAGGTTACTACAGTTCATCTGTTTAGGATGGAGGGAGCATGGGGAGGGTGGAGAGTTATCAAAATGTGTCCTCAAGAACATCAAACGTATTGCATTTCTGTGTTTTAGTTGAATAATGTAATGTTTTGAAAATGTCTAGTGCTGTGCATAGTCTTGTAAAGAAAAGGGAAACAAAATGTTTGCTATTGGTTATGTTCCAGTATCTGCTTTCTGTCTCCTAACCTCTTCATGTGTCCACAGGCATCTCTTCTTCATGCACGTGAAGGAGGACCTCCACAGCGGTCACCTGCGGATGGGCTGTGATCAGGCCGTAGAGCTGAGTGCGCTGCTGGCTCAGGCAGAGTTTGGGGACTACAACCAGAACACAGCACAGTACTGGTACTCGGAGCTGTGTGGGGAGGAGCCCAGCCAGGACACATTAGACAGGTACATTCTATGGGGAAATCTGACCATTCCTGCCATGTCATTCTTTTGATTTTTATGGGTTTTATTGAAGTAGATGTAAAGTCTGACATTCAGCAGCTATAGAGATACTTATTGTAACATGTGAAACTGGGGGTAATGGAAGGATGCTAGCTTCCAGCGGTGTCTCAACTCCAGAGAAGAACTGTCTTTATCGTACTAAATCACCAGTGTAAACAAATGCCAAATAAACTCAAATTGGGCATCTCTTTACAAGCTGGAATTGTTTCAAGATTTGCAGATTAATGTCCTCTCTTGTCTTTAGTATTGTTCGTATCCTGGGACGAGAACAGGAACTAACCAATATCTGGACAAAGATATGAACACAGCCTTATTAATGCAGCCTTAATAATATCGAATTTACAATCAAGATTGTGAACAATATTACCCAAATCCCAGAGCGACAGACGGGTTCAGTCTTGTAGCAGCTTCGCACATTCTGTCTTGCTAGTTTTCATTGTGGATGATTGTTGTGAATAACATTTCTTATGGAGCTTCTGTGCTAGTGAGAGCTATGTAAACATCTGGACCAACACCCTCTATTTTTAAAGTTATTTGTTTTTGAAAATGTAAGAGTATAACTCATTGTACTCTGTCTGCAGTATTGTGAGCAGACACAAAGGCCTGGAGGACCTGAGCCAGGCGTCAGTGGAGTACCAGGCACTGCAGCTAATCTCCTCACTGGAGCACTACGGGGTGGAGTGGCACTGGGCCAGGGATGCCAACGGACAGAGGCTGGCCATAGGGGTCGGTCCTGAGGGCATCGCCATTTGCAAAGAGGACTTCACCTTAGAAAACAGGTAGATTAGCTGTTGCCAAGAGTATTGCACTAAAGTGTGTGTGTATCCTGTATAATTCAGTGTTTGAGGTATACTAAAGTGGAACTCTCTCTCCTCTTATTAGAATAAGCTACCCCCTCATCCAGATTGCCACACAGTCGGGTAAAAGTGTTTATCTGACCGTTACCAAGGATAACAGTGACAGCATGGTGCTCCTGTTCAAACTCATCAGTAACCGTGCTGCCAGCGGTCTGTACAGAGCCATCACGGAGACGCATGCTTTTTACAGGTGAGTCCACGGCTCCAGAAACGCTTTATCTTCTGGACTGTCTGCTAAACGTTAACCAGCGTTGTATGAAAGATAATTTACAGTAACTGTAAATTATTGCAAACTGCAAAAAGATTAGGTTTTTAACAACGCAAAAACAAACAATATTTTCATAGCGCTCAGTTTTAGGAGCATAAGTGACCCACCTCAGTTGAGACAATTCAAAAGGCTGAGCTATGAAATTGCTGTCAGTGACAAAGAGTGGCATACAAAAGACAGGCTGGCCTTTTGTTTAAGCGTTTACCTGAACATTTTCTGGTGAGCATTTCTCACCATATCATGCTTCACTTTGTAAAGATGGAGTGAATGTATTAATATTGTTTATTTTGAAAAGCATTATAAATGGATGGTTTTCTTTTCAGGTGTGACACAGTAACTAACGCTGTCATGATGCAGTACAGCAGAGATTTTAAGGGACATCTTGCATCACTTTTTCTAAATGAAAACATAAACTTGGGCAAGAAATATGTGTTTGACATCCGGCGGACAGCCAAGGAAGTGTACGACCACGCCCGGCGGACACTGTACAACTCTGGAGTGGTGGATCTGGTGTCTCGCAACAACAGTGGGGAGCGCTCCTCTCCCTCACGGTCTCCGACACGGGACCATCAGCTGGAGGAGGAGCTGGACTGTGGCAGCTGCCAACAGAGCCGCGAGCTCCAGGAGCGGCTGCAGAAGCTCCGAGAGGCCCTGCTCTGCATGCTCTGCTGTGAGGAGGAGATCGACGCGGCCTTCTGTCCTTGTGGTCATATGGTGTGCTGCCAGACGTGTGCCAGCCAGCTTCAGGTGAGAGACTGTAGACTAGTCATCAGAAGAAACAATTCAACTCAATTCTAACGTGCTCATGAATACAACATTAAACATAATATGCACTCAGAGATCTGAAGTGTTGCTGGCCTCACTGCCCTCTCTTAATCAGCTAAATGATGTCCGTCTTAACAGATGGTGTGAGTGTTATTAAAGGATTATGGACACAGGCAGATCCTTAACAATCACTGAATAGAAAACCTGTCCTGGCTAATGAAGTAGTGTCATAACTTATTTATGAGAAATGTATATTAAAGTTATATATTGATCCCATAATTCAGTCTTCATACAAGTGGGGCAGTTCTTTCCAAATAATTAAGTTTATTACTTTTGTGTTTTAGCCCTATTGCCTACTGTTGCCTTCGATGCGCTGCCTTTACATTATCACTCTTTTCGACAGTCATTTTGCTGAGCCGTGTTCAGTGTAAATATAGCAGTAATTTACTTTCCTATAATCATTTACTGCACATATTATGAAACTATTGTGTGTTTTGTATCAAAATCTTCTAGAATATATAAAGATATTATTTCAACTATAGGGCTATTAAATGTATTTTTGCTAAAAGTTGCAAAATGTTAATTGTCTGTCCCAAAGCTAAAAAGTAAGGTTGGTTAAGGGAACAGGCTTCCACTCCAACTGGATATACCATAATGCACGGCTATAGTAACTCATCCCAGCTGCATACAGATGTTTGAACTCTTACCCCCACCATAAACACTCTAACTACCAATGGAGTGAGGACAACAGAAAATACAATTTAGTATTATATACATCATTTCTTGGAAAAAAAAATTGAATTGTTTAATTTATTGTCATGATACAGGTTCCTTTTTATTAATTTTGAAAACTTAAAGGAATTTTCTTTTCAATTTCTCAATCTGCCCACATGCCGCTCCCCTTCTGCCCACGGCCTCGCGCTGTTCTTTCCATTATAAATCTGTCCTCCTAAAAGTGTTTGAAAATGTTTATATGGCTGCATGTGGATAAGTGCATTGACGCTTGACATTTTTTTTTGTCTAAACACGCATTGTGTTCATAGCAGGATTACTTGCAGCAACACATGTATAGGGTAATGCTAACCTAACTAAGCTCAGCATTTGAATAATGGTCCAAAAACACAAGTCTGCAGTGTGAAAATGGCTCAAGTATATTCTATAACTAAAATGTCCTCTGTGTCCACAGCTGTGTCCTGTGTGCCGGTCAGACGTGGAGCATGTGCAGCATGTGTATTTACCCACATGCACCAGTCTGCTCAGCCTCACCCTCACAGACAACCACCAACACCGCAACAACATCCCAGCTCCCATCTGCAGAGACATGGCTTCTCCCCACAGCTGCCCCGACTACGAGCACAAGATCTTTCACATGTGAGAGCTGCCCTTTAGTCACTGGACTCTCAAAGACTATGGACAAGCAAATACTTTAGTGATTCAACCACTCCAACTCCTGTGTGCTTGAACACTCGGTCTTCATCATATGTACGTTTGTTTTAAACACTTCCTTTTTGCAGTTAGATTTTAAATTAGTCTTGTTTTTTGTTAAATTATTGTATCAGTTGATCTGATCAGTCTATATCAGGCCCATGGCCAAACAACTCCTATATTTTATACTATATATTTTATTTCAATGCTGCCATTTTAAAGCTTGTCACAACTGAATTTTACTGTGTGTCTAGTAAGATGCTTTTTATATTTAATTTCTTATGTGTTCTACATTTCCATGCCAATAAGGGGTATTCAAAGGGAGGCAGTACTGCCTGCACGGGGCACTGCATACTAATAACTCACTGAAACATGGTCCCAGTGCTGCGACCCTGGGTCTCAAAGGGTCTTTACCGACGTAACTGACCATGAAGCCAAACCAGTATGTGGATCGTTCACGTTGGAGATGTCTGGTCATGCAGTGGCTGTAGTCTTTGTAAACCTCCAGTTAGTCCTCTCTGGGCCGTACTTGAGTTGTTCGGATAATTGAAAGGGTACAGACTATCTATTTGTGCAATACTGCTTTTGAAAAGCTTTTAATTTTATTTAAATTCAAAAACGATATATAAAAAAACATTGTCACTTTACCAAGGAAGTTTTCCTTGTTTCTGTTGGAGTTGGGCTTAATGTAGCAGCAATGCCGAGTCTATCCTAAACTTCTGCAGACTTTGGGAAAAGGAAAACTCTCTTGTGACTACAGGGGAACTTTGATTTATTTTATCACATTGTAAAAGTAGCAAATTGTTTCTGTTTTCTGAAGCAAACGCCACTATGCTCTTTCAATGAGAGTAACTCTTAGAATTCTTTTGTATTTTAACAAAGGAAGAAGGTATTAATAAAGTTTTCTTTTGAAAAGACAACCTTTCATCTTTGTGTCTTTGTGCAAGTGAAAATCTGGATGTGCTCTTCTGGATCAGACTTGTGAAATGTTGGGCTGTCATTTGTCTCGGTGGGTCTGGTCCATGCAGTGTGTGCTGATGAGGCCTGACAGGCTCCACTGGCTTGAGATTAGAAAGGCTAAAAACAAGGGCTATTGATTAGACTCCGCTCTCTCCAGGCCCCGGGCGTTTTAATGGCATTAGGCTGAAGACTTGGAAAGTTGTTTTGAAAGGAGTTGTGCAAAACCTCAGCTTTACAGTACAGTTAAACTTTAACATGCTTGACACATAAACAGTTGGACCAAAGTACAGTTCCAAATTGGTAAGTTTTGATGATCTGTTAATGTTCCTGTTATTTTGATCTCTGCCACCAACGCTGTTACACAGTAACAAACAAACGTGTTAAACTGGTTTTCTCACACTGTTGACCTACATGGCATAAAAACATGTTCTTGGAAATGGAGCTTGGATCACTGCATTTACGCCATAAGCTAAACCATAAAGGGTGAATTCACAATCTAGAGACTAGGGATTGGGACAGGAAGTGACATTTGTCTCATTTCATTTTTATGAAAACATTACAATGCAGTGGGATTTTATAGCGCAATACAATTAATCCTCTAGTTAAAATCAAGGTTTATTCAAAATGTGGAATTAGTTTCTCATCCTTGTCTCCATGGCGATGGTATTTCTTTGCCTGACATAATTGGACCTAGTGTCATAAAGTTGACTTTAACTGAATCATTTTGTAGTTTTTGTCACTAAGGGTGCTTCTCCACAGACGTGACCCGGAGCCTGGGCAGTTCGAAGGCGTTTGTCGCACTGAAAAGTTCTGAGCAAAAGGTGGAGACTTAGTCAGAAAAGTCACTCTATAGAAGTGTAGTTTGACATTTCACTTACATGAGATTTAGTAATAACTGATGAGTGATAGTTCTTATTCATGAGCAGTTTTTCTTAGTTGTGTGTAAATTATTACACAAGTTATGGATGTCTGAGTCAAATCTGTGTTTTTCCATTTAATTGCAGGTCACACTTAATCAGAAGCTAATGTTTAATTCTTCAAGCGATTCTTTGAAATGTCTTCTGACCTACAAATTAATATCTTTCTGTCACGAGTGGACTTTACATGGGGATGAGAACCAGGGGACTACTTTAAAAAACTGATATAGAAACACATTCACAATGACCAATGGCAATTCAGTATCCCTTAAATATACTGTACTTTAGATTTTTTCAGTCATTTAAAAATAATTGGAATTTCACATGATTTGAGAGACATTTTATGCTTTTATAGAAAACACAAAAACAAAGTCCTTAAGACCTTTGTAATAGTCCCTTGAAAACATGTGACCCAGTTCTCCTGAAGATGTGGAGCCTTTTACCCTCGTCATCACCACACTCCTGCCCAGAAGTGTGTCCTTACCATGTGTAGTCATTTTTCATCTCAGAGGTTCAAGAAGAAGGTCCTAATCCCTGATTTAAGTGACTCCTCAGTCTCCAACACCTGTCACTAAGAAAAACAAGTAGAATTTCTAAGAAGCATCGTTTTAAGTCATGCCAATGCGAAGGACCAAACCCCCGCCTCCCCCCCCCCCAGTCTCACCCGCCCACTCCCATGCTGTGTACATCTGCTAGTCTATATGGCACAAGGATGTTTTCCCTCTGAGTACATGATCGTGGCATCTGAAGCAGGTCTATTTCTTTCTGCTGCTCCATTTTTACCAGGCCTGTCTTTGCTTTGTCCCAGGAAGATTCTGACCAGTGTAAAAAGAGTCACTATAGACTTGAAACGTGGAACTGAAGTCTAACTAATTGGTCTTTAAGGAACTTTCATCATCCAAATGCATTGCAACCATTTGGTAAAGGCCTATAATAAAAAAAGTATATATGGGTGAATGTTAAAGGGTTAATGTCTGTAAAATCATAAAATCAGCAGTTCTATTATTCTCTTTCACATCCAGCATTTGCAAGTCCCTGGAGTTTGACTATTCCTAACTTCATGACTTATTCATACTTTCACAAAAGGAGCTAAAACTATAGTGTTAGAAAAAAAAAGAGAAAGACACCCAGCGTGAATAAGAGGATTTCCTGTTTCTCACTGTCTAAATGTGTTTGTTTGAGCGGTTTCCAACACCTTCCACACTGCAGACCTCTTTTGAATACATACATAAATGTGGGTAAAATGTAACACCCACCATTTTTATTGGGTAATCAGACAGAGAAAGAGCAAAAATTGTAGAATAAGATTCTTTATTTGTCCCATAGTGGGGAAATTTCAATGTTGTAGCGCACATACAGGACAATAGTAAGAGCACACCGGGAGCACAAAATATACATAAGTGAGTAGCTGCTGTGTTTCTTAGCTAGCTGTAAATACTTATACTAGTCTTTCAAAAGTATATGTAGTGCAGAGTTATATGCTGTACATATGGGGCAGGATAATAAGTAGCTAAAGTGACATTGTTCGGTGGACATTCTGAAGTTGCAGTATTGCACATTGCACATGATTGCAGCATTTCCTCATTTACAGATGAATGACATCCACTGGCTCAGCATATATATATAGAGAGAGGGGGGAGGGCAAAGATAGTACAGTAGAAAGAGAGAGAGAGGGAGAGAGCAAAGATAGTACAGTAGAGAGTAGAGAGAGGGGTCGAGAGGGAAAATATAGTACAGTAGAGAGAGAGAGAGGGCAAATATAGTACAGTATAGAGAGAGAGAGAGAGGGGGGGGGGCAGAGATAGTACAGTAGAGAGAGAGAGGGCAAATATAGTACAGTATACAGAGAGAGAGAGAGAGAGAGCAAAGATAGTACAGTAGAGAGAGAGAGTGCAAAAATAGTATAGAGAAAGAAAAGAAATAGGCAGGGAGCAAAAATAGTATAGTACAGAGAGAGAGAGGGGGAGCAATCAAAAATAGTATGATCCATGATAAAGTATCTAACATGTTTCTCCTGGGGCCTCTTGCTACATTGTTTCTCGCTCTCAGGATGAAAAGAAAGAGCTTTTTATCTCCCACAAGAGAAACCCCGCGTCATGCTTTCACTTGGACCTTTGCCTCACAGTCAGAGCTGTATCAGGAGTCTGGACCATGCGCACTTTTATCTGGGCTCTGACCCTCTGACCGGGACTGGCTCAGTACACACAGTTCATCTCTGTTCTTCTCTTATCTCGCATACTTTTTACGGCTGCTCACAATCAGCGACGTGTTAACAGCGTGACGTCTGCAGAGCTGACCCAAACGCTGACGTATAGGGTTAGAAATGATTGGATATATGTTATACTATTTTGTGCAATTTTGTGAGCATGCAAAAGTTATGTTGTGGCTGAGGAGGGCTGCCAGAGTGCGTTAAAAACTCTGATCAAAGTTTGAGCGTGTGTGCCGTGAGCGCGCCTTTCTAATAGATCTGTGCTGACACCTAGTGGCCGAAATGTGTAATGCTACGTTTGAATATCAATCCCACAAACAGCTCTAACAAAGCTAATCGGGTTGTCACTGTTATCCTGTTGTTAAAGAATCTTTGCAGGGGTTTTAATGTTCAAGTCAGTGAGATTACATTGCTGATTATGTCAATTTAGCCCTCTGTTTTGGTATTCTGATTTGCACTGCGGATGGCAATGACATCTGGACAGCACAATAGGTTTATTATGAGCACTGTTGTTATTGTTGTTGTTGTCAGTAACTAAAATCTAAAATAATTATATGGTGATATGATTTGAGGAGATCTGTCTTAAACTAGACTGTTGTTACTGAAGCTGCGTTGAAACTTATGTCTTTTTGTCCTTTTGTCAGACAGTAGGCTCTATGGTCAGCTCTCTATGGTCTGTCTCTCTCTGGTCTCTCTCTCTCTGGTCTTTCTCTGGTCTCTCTCTGGTCTCTCTCTCTCTGGTCTTTCTCTGGTCTCTCTCTCTGGTCTTTCTCTGGTCTCTCTCTCTCTGGCCTTTCTCTGGTCTTTCTCTCTGGTCTCTCTCTCTGGTCTCTCTCTGGTCTCTCTCTCTGGTCTCTCTCTGGTCTCTCTCTCTCTGGTCTCTCTCTCTGGTCTCTCTCTGGTCTCTCTCTCTCTGGTCTTTCTCTGGTCTCTCTCTCTCTGGTCTTTCTCTGGTCTTTCTCTGGTCTTTCTCTCTGGTCTCTCTCTCTCTGGTCTCTCTCTCTCTCTGGTCTCTCTCTCTGGTCAGTGAGGCTAATCTCAACAACCGGCCCGCCGGCGGCCGTTTTTATGTTTTTAAATGTTCTGCTGGCAATAGCAGATGTATTTTGAACACCAAACCCCAAAAGCTGTATATCATTTTAAAGCTTATTTTCTTATCTACATTTATATACAAGTGTAAACTACATCATACTTTGCATTCAAAAGATATAACACATAATGTGGGCACAAAATAAATCAATTCCGAAATAGTTTTTTACCTTTGGGCTTGTGCTGTACAAATAAATCAGCTCTCCTCCCAGCTTGCAATACATTAGTGATGGGTCCAGCAACACTGATACACCGGCGCATGTGCCGAGTTCGTTTAGCGAAACCTTGTATCGGCGCGCGTGTCGCTTTATGAAAAAGCCACGTGACCAATACAGCCGCAGTGTCGCTTGTCACCGATACGGCAAACTGTGTTTAAAAGGACCGCATCTGCAAGTGTCACCGGTATGAACCGCTCTCAGAAAAAGAAAATAACCCTTTCAAAAAGGAAAAGCATCCCATTTTACGGCATAAAAAATGGAACCTGCAACTAAAAGAAAGTATTCTGCAGTGTGATACTGCAAATAACAGCAAATAAGGCAATGTTTGTATTTTACATTTCACGCTTTATCTACAATCAAGGTTTAGTTTGAAATTAATAATTACCTAATGTAACTTAAGTTCTACGAATAGGTGCGTAGTCCCTTAGGACTTCGCTAGTGGGATATCACTCGTGACCCCCAGGTCACACGCCAGAGAGATCAAAATAATTTGCTCCAATCACCAGCCACCATCCTCTATAATCAGAATCAGAATCAGAATCAGAATCATTTTTATTGCCACGTGAGTAACAAAGTTACCACTTGGAAATTGTCTTGGCAGAGAGCGTGCCACTTCGCCATTTGCGGCGCTGTGTGCAGCAAGAAACAGCAGAGAGCAATAACATATAGTTCACAGACAATTGGATAGACACATTGTGCTTTTTATAAACCACGGATTTTTTTCTCGGGATGAGCACCTCCGGCGGCCGGCCCAATGTAGCTGTCAGAGGGGGGCGGGATCAGGGAGGGGGTGAGTAGGAAAACAATAAGGAATGGAGGGGAGGAAGGGAGCAAGATGGATAGGTAGAGGGAGGCGGGGGTGAGGGATCCTTGCTGGAGACTGAAATAGTGTGAGTTGTTGTAGATTGTGGGACCTTGTTTATGGCCTTGGTCGAGGAATGTGAGATAAGAGTGGAGAGAAGACACAGCAGGAGAAAAACACATCGCCTGAGAGGGACAATATTATATGCAATGTAGCATCAAAAGCAGGCAGATATTCTATTAATTCCAATTAAACCGAATTACGGCGCCCTCAGACCTCCGTACACAGGGGCAAATCCAAGCCGGGTCAGAGAGTTCAAGCCTGACAAACAATGTCATTCAATCTCAATTCCAGAGTTTTATGCCCATCGAGTGAACGAGCTGCGAGATCTTTGATCAACTGTTCCACTAAAACCACTCTCCTTTGTCCAGACACGGCACTCTCAACCACGACACGGCTTAGCTCCTTGTACATCCCATCAATTTTGTCGGCCAGCAGGTCGTGAATCTTGCGAACTGCCATGCCACCGAATTTGTGGTAGAACAGGATCGCTCCAAACCCAAACAGGAGGATTCCCACCACCAAAATGCCAAAGATATATACGTCTTCCGAATCTTCAATGGACAGGGTCGACAGACAGAGGGGCTGAAACTTGTTCCAGCTGTCAAGAGTATACCCCGCCGGTGAAGTCCCGTCCGGGCACACGGGCTCTCCAGACCCACGCTTACGTGTTGAAAAGATAGAATCAATTGCGTTGAGGGACCAGTTAATCATTTCCATTCTGTTAAGTTGTCTGTGGCAAAACTCCAGGAAAAAAGACAAAACAGGAGATAGCAAGCCGTTCAGAAGCAGCAGCGGACTGAGACACGTCTTTGCTCGACGGAGGAGGAAGGAGGAATCTAAATGGAGGAATATAAATGCCCCTGCACACAGCCGCACCCCCTCTTGAACTCTGCCAAGCCGGGCTGGCCTGATGGGCTCGTAGCTAAGGGACTACGCACCTATTCGTAGAACTTAAGTTACATTACAAGTAACTATTAATTCTACGTCATGGTGCTACGTCCCTTAGGACTTCGCTAGTGGGACACAACGCGGAGGCCGTAGGAACATGTACTTAACGGTCTAACTCAGTCCGCTGCACTCAGCACGGAATGGGCCACCGACCGGTCCGACACATCCAAAAGATAAGACCGGACGAAAGAGGAGGACGACGCCCAAGAAGCCGCACGACAGACGTCCTCGACCGACGCCCCCCTGAGAAGGGCCGTAGAGGCCGCCATCCCACGCGTGGAATGCGACCTGAAGCCCACCGGGGGGGCCAGACCCTGCGTCTGATACGCCCGCCGCACAGCCGTGGCGACCCAGTGCGCCAGCCGCTGAGCCGACAGCGGGGCGCCCCTGTTCTTGGGGCCCAGACACACAAACAGCTGACCACCCAACCTGAATGACGACGTCATGGCCAGGTAATGCCTCAGCATTCTGACAGGACACAGAAGGTGCCGCCGCTCCTCCTCGGGGGAGGCATGCGGTGGCGGATAGAAAGCCCTAATCCTGATGACTCTCGACCTAAAGGCCGACGTGATGACCTTGGGGAGAAAAGCCGGATTGGGCCACAATTCCACCATGCCGTCGCCCTCTCCAAAGGACATGCAAGACGCATGGACAGAGAGCGCACACAAATCGCCCGCCCTCTTAGCAGACGCCAACGCCAACAAGAGGGCCGTCTTAAAAGCGACACACTCGGGACTCGCTTCCGCCGCCGGTTCAAAAGGCGGACCCGACAGCCCCCTAAGGACTAGAGCCCTGCACTTGAGCCCTTGGCCCGAGGGCCCCGACGGCCCGACAGCCCGAGGGCCGGGCTTCGGGCCGATGACCGCATAATGACCTCGGACACGGGCCGGGCTCGGGCTCTTCATTTTCAGAGCGGCAGAATAGATTTACGAGCGCACCCACTGAATATAGCGTTCTATCACGCTGTAGTGTTTGTTGTTCTGTGTAGTGTTGTCATTGACGGCACATAGCATTACTTATGTAATGTGCAGATGTGTTGCAGCATCGGGAGCATCATACAGATGCGGCCGTTCACTCTGCACCACTCCGCACACACAGAACTCATTGCAACACATCACTACCATGTATAACTCCGCCCTCTAGCTAAATCTGCGTTCATATCAGTGCGCGGCACTATATACTACGCTAAAACATTGTTATGGGAGGTTACAAAAAAAAAAAAGGCGGGCTTGATGCGGGTTTTGGGCCTGAAAATTCAGAAACCATATCGGGCCGGGCCGGGCTGGGGCGCCACCCCCTCGGGCCAGGGCCGGGCTCGGGCCCAGATAATAGGCCCGTGCAGGGCTCTACTAAGGACCACCCTGAGGTCCCAAACCGGGGGCGTTCTCTGGAGCGGGGGCCTCCTCCTGCGCGCCCCCCGCAGAAAACGTTTAACCAACGGATGAGAGCGGGCTGTGAACCCCCCGAATCCGTCGTGACCCGAAGTAATGGCTGCCGCGAACACCGCCAGGGTGGCGACAGCCCTCCTCTTGTCAAAGAGCTCCTGTAGGAATCCCAGGACCCCCTCCAGCGGGCAACGCCTGGGATCCCAGGAACGGGAACCGCACCAGACACTGAAGAGCCTCCACCTCGTGGCGTAGGCCCTCACAGTGGACGGCGCCCTCGCCCCCTGAATGGTCTCCACCACCGCAGGGGGAAGACCCAGGTCTACGAGGTTCCGCCTCTCAGCCTCCAAACCCAGAGCCTGCGGCCGATTATCGGGCGTGAAAACAGGGCTCCTCCCCCCTGGACTAGAGCCCCCGGCTCGTCCGGGAGGGCCCAGGGCTCCATCACCGCCATGCCCCTCAGGAAGGGGAACCACCGGGCATGCGGACTGTCCGGAGCCACCAGGATCCCCGACCTCCTCTCCTGTTCGATCCTCCGCAGTAGGACCGGCAGGAGACGCACCGGTGGGAAAGCGTACAGCAGGCCGCCTGGCCAGGGATAATGAGCCAGAGCGTCCACGCCTAAGGGCGGCTCGTCCGCGGCCCTTAAGGCGAACCAGGACGGGCACTGTGCGTTCTCTGCACTGGCGAAAAGGTCGACCACTGGACGGCCGAACCTCCGCCAGATCTCCGCAGCTACCTGCGGGGCCAGGCCCCACTCGTCCTGGAGCGGGCCCCCCCTGGACATCCTGTCGGCCCCCACGTTCCGGACCCCCGGGACGTGGCGCGCCCTGAGAAACAGGAGGTGAACCGCCGCCCACAGCAGCGTCACCGTCGCCATGCGATGGAGAGCGGGGGACCTGGTGCCCCCCTGCCTGTTCAGATATGAGACCACTGTGGTGTTGTCTGAGCGCACCATCACGTGTCTCCCCTGCAGCTGAGGAGCAAAGTGCAGCAGTACTCTGTGCACTGCCTCCATCTCCAGCAGGTTGATGTGACGGGTTGAGTCCGACCAGCAGCCTCCTACAGAGCTCTGGCCAAGGACCCCGCCCCATCCTTCGAGCGACGCGTCCGTGAACACCTCCACGTGAGACACGGCGCAGGTCAGAGTCACTCCGTCCCGCAATAGACCCGGAGTGAGCCAGAACCTGATGTCCGATGCTGCCACTTGGGGAAGCCAGATCAGCCTCCCCTCGTCTCGGGAGGGGTGAAGCCTGAGGCGCGAGAACCACCTCTGAAAATTCCTCATGTGGAGCAGGCCTAGCCGCACCACAGCATGAGCCGCCGCCATCATTCCCAGCAGGGACCTGAGGCGCCGAGCGGGGACTCTGGGGCTCGCCAGAACCTCCCGGGCCAGACGGGTAATATTGATCCGTCTGTCCACGGACAATGCAGCACGGAATGTCACAGAGTCCAACTGCAGACCGAGATAAATCATGCGTTGAGCTGGCTGCAGCTTGCTCTTTTCCCTGTTCACCACAAAGCCCAGACGCTGTATGTGGGACAGGACCCAGTGCGTGTGGCTCAGGGCCACTTCCCTGGATGATGCCAGAATTAACCAGTCGTCTATATAGGTTAAAATTCTTACCCCTGCGCGTCTGAGCGGCTCCAGTGCTGCCTCCACGCATTTGGAAAAAGTCCGAGGCGCGAGTGCATAACCGAAGGGAAGACGGCAGTACTCGTAATTCCTCTCTCCCACCGCGAAGCGCAGAAACCTCCTGTGTTCTGGCACTATGGGCACGTGGAAGTACGCATCTGTCAGGTCTATGGAAGTCATCCAGTCTCCTTCCCTGACACACTCGAGGAGCTGCCTTGTGGACAGCATCCGAAACTGCCGTTTGGAAATGCACTCGTTTAACACGCGCAGATCCAGAATGGGACGCACCCCGCCTGACTTCTTTGGCACTAAGAAGTAAGGGGAGTACAGCCCCCTGGTGGCGTCCTGCGGGTCTACCTCCACTGCTGCGCCTCGACTCAGCAGAGAGGAGACCTCCGCTTGCAGTGCCTCTATCGATCCCCGTACCTGAGAGCGTACTGCCCGTACGCCTCGGAATGGTGGTGGCTTTCGGAAGAATTGCAGTGCGTAACCCCTGCGCAATGTTTTCTCCAGCCATATATCTGTCAACAAACCCTGCTCCCTCAGACGTCACGGCCCCGCCCTCTCCTGGTGTTCCTAGCAGGGAGGGGGGGGTGGCCGAAAGGGCCGTGGGGCCGGGCGAACGCTCCCTGCCTCTGTCTCGGCTCCGCGCTGGTGGGCGGGCCTCGCGCCTCGGCGCTAGGTGCTGGGCTAGGCTAGCCGAGTCCTTGGCTGCGGTCTCCAGTCTAGCCACCAGGGTCTGCATGTCCGGACCGAAAAGAGACGTCTGGGAGATAGGCAGGTCCAGCAGCTGCCTCTTCTCCGCCTCTCTGATGTTCGCAAGCCCAAGCCAGAGGTGCCTGGCCCCAACTTGAGCTGCTGCCATGGTGCGGCCGCCATCGACAGCTAGCGCCTGGCACATGCGCAGGATTGCCGCTGAAGTGGTCCTCGCCTGAGATAAGGTGTCTCCACTGAGCGCCTGGCCAGAAGAGAGCGACCTATCCAGGGCCCCCGTGATGAAAGCCATGTTGTTCGCCACAGCGACGACCTGTGCCGCATTGGCGTAACATCTGTCGTGCATCGCCAAAGACGTCCTGTCCCGCTCGGAGGGAAGGAGAGGTCTGGTGCCGGGCCACACGGATGCGGAGGGGTGCAGGGCCATGCGGACCGAATCCTCGATGTCCGGGACCCCGCCGGTCCAGGACCAGTCCTGCACGTTGCAGTACATACCGTAGCCCAAAGCGGGCCTCTTGGCCGCTAGGGGCTTTGGCCACTCACGTGTCGCGTAATGGACGATCGGGTCCATCCGCGGGCACAACGTGGGCTGTGTCCTCCTCCTCCCTAGAGTGGTAGCGTAACCCGAGGTGAAGTCCTCCACCCTCTGGGTCGGTTGCGGTGGCAGGGGGGCAACCATGATGGCCGCCGCAGTGGAGTAGAGCCCAGGCATGTGGTCCAGTGGGAAGCGGTCCGGCTCCGGGTTCGACACCACCTCGTCCAGCGTGAGGAGAGAGCCGACCTCCGAGATCTCTCCGTCCTCACAGTCACCCCACTCCGCGGGCACGGGTGGAAGTTCGAGAGGGGCCCAGTCAGTCTCAGACTCCTCGTCCTGAGAGGAGTCCGGACGGGGCGCTGTAGCGGCGTGGTACGCACGCCTGCGTTCGCTCTCCTCCCTGGGGAGAGCGAGACACGAGGTGCAGGTGGCGCTCAACGACGCATGGCCCGGGCCCAGGTACATGAAGCAGCTGGAGTGCTGGTCCGTGCGCTGGAGCCTGACTCGACACGTCGAGCAACGACGACGTCCCAGAGGGTGGAGGGCAAAGGGGAACTCGGACGAGCATCAGAAGACATATTTTTTCTCTGGTAATGAAACTGTGTAGATCTCAATCGGCGCCAGAGTGAAAGAGGGGGTGCGGCTGTGAGCAGGGGCATTTATAGAGGATGGTGGCTGGTGATTGGAGCAAATTATTTTGATCTCTCTGGCGTGTGACCTGGGGGTCACGAGTGATATCCCACTAGCGAAGTCCTAAGGGACGTAGCACCATGACGTAGAACGCAAAATCTAGTTAGGCATGGTGGATGAGTGGACAGCGCTCTCGCCTCGCGTTTGAGAGAACTGGGTACGAATCCCTGTCGGACCTCAAAAGTTTATGTTGACATCACAGTCTTGAAGAATAATTTTGAGAAATTGAAGTGCAGAAAATGTCAAAGGTTTTTTCAAGTATACTTTAGTTGCCAGGGTTTACAGTGCACTTTGGACATGCTTATTGTTTTGAAACAAAAAAAATAAATAAAAAAACATCACTCAATGACATTTTGCTTAATGAATACATTCACAACTATCACTTTAATTTTCACATAAAATAAAATAACACAGACAATGCAGTTACGTAATATTGTGTGCAGACAAGTATGTAAAGCTCATTGAATCAGTGAGTTGGATGCAATGATTTATCAGATCCACCAGGTGTCAGTATAGAGCAGCACAAGCAACACTGTTGCGGCACAGTATCAACACAGTTCGTTGGATGTGCCGAAACGATACGTGAGGTTTCATTTACCCATCACTACAATACTGTACATCATTCTCTCTGGAACAGTCCAAAGGAAAATTATATCCACTTGTATTTCCCAAAGTAAAATCCATTCTGCAGAAATAATCCAAAAATGTGCATTTATCTTTAGCGAAAAAAACGAAAAAAAAGAGCACAGATGTTACTCTTTCACTTTTAACGGACTTTTAGCTTTGTTTTTCACCCAAACATCTGGTATCTACGTGTTCCTTAGCTCCTTATCTTTCAAATGAGACTACTCCCGAAAAGCTAGACCAATTTTTGGGTCTGCAAGAGCTCCCGTAAGTACAGCTAGTGCTGCTGTTTGCGCACGGGTCACTGATCTTTGTTGTGATCCCATTCCAACTTGTTTGCTTTTACTTCCGGGATTTACGATTGACATGTCCTTGTAGCCAATGAGGAAAGCTTTCGAACAAGGGGTGGGACAATGGTGTCCTGTCTTATGTTGGGCCTGTAGAATTGTGCGTAATGGAAGCCAAAAGACGCTCTCGAAGCTGCAATGAATTTACACTCATAAAAAAATAACTTTGACATTTAAAAAAGAAAAACACACATAGATTAGTAACTTATAAGTACCAATAATAAAAAATATTGTTTTTATGATGATTAAATGTAAGTAAAGATATTTGTGCACTACTTGATGAAAAGGAGAAACTGCATAAAAACTATAAAACTTAGAAGTCTGAAACTTTAGACAGTTGTTGTCAACAACACAATGAACAGAGGGTTTGAATATTGTGAACTTACAATGAAGTATGCCTTTTTTAGGGCCTTTAGAAATTGAAAATGTTAGGCGAGGCTAAAAAAATTGGGTTTTTTCCCTAACTTCAAAGGATGCAGAGGAAAATAGGAATGACAAACATTATTTTAGTGTTTTTTACATAAACTAGAAGGCTCTAGCTTTAAAATGATGCATCACACAAGCATGTGAGATGTAAGATGTGTTTTTAAATAAGCAAAGACATTTGGGTATGCCCAACTTTTGTGCACAAGCCAAAATGAGGCGGTTTTTAAGAGGTTAAATCATAGCCTATTGATTATTCTATAATCCTGGATGTGCAGATGTAGTTTGTGTTGTGCCTTTGTCCTTGTTCTGTACTATTTCATTGTGACATGTAAAGTTTGATTGTAATTGACTTTAGCTTTAATGTTTTTATTATGTCATGTACAGTTATCTATTTAAAAGCGCCTTAGAAAAAATATATAAGTTAAATAAATAAATATAATTAGATGCACTTTTACAGTTCTGCTCTGTCTATTATGTCATGTCCCAGCAGTAATGCCCTGAGTGGACAGCAGGTGTGCTCTTTCACACTGCAGCTACAGCCACTGCAGCAGTGACACCAACATACTGCTGCTGCTGCTGCCACTCTGCTCCAGGAGAGGAGGAGAGGAGAGGAGGAGAGGAGAGGGGGGAGAGTCCAGGCCCAAATAGAGTCATGGGGGCCGGGTCCTCGATGGTATAAGTGCGCTGGCCGTCTGGAGGTTCGGGTTTGGTGGTTGTGGTTTGAGACCACTGACCACTGCTGCTGTTGTGCTCAGGGGAGTCGCCTCTGCATCCTCTTCCTCCTGGTCTTCATCCCTTTTCTGGAGCTCCATCATGCCTCGTGTGGATGCGGATCTCAAGCTGGACTTCAAAGATGTTCTGTTCAGACCCAAGAGGAGCAGCTTGAAGAGTCGCTCAGAGGTCAGAGCTCGAACAATACTTTGATTCAACTAAAAAGTGCTGATTCACTACAGCAGCTCTCAGGACACTGGAGGCAGCCTGTCTCCTTTGATGAGGGACGTGACTGGAATAATAAACGTGTTGTAAGAGAGGAGGCAGGCCAGCAGAATGATTCAAGTATATGATGAGGCAACAAGCTCCTGTATTTATTCTGTAACTGCCTTCATAATACTCCTTCTGTTAGAAATGGATCATACTGTAATCTTAGGATGACCTTCCAAGAGCAGAGACGACCGAACAGCTGACCCAAAGGTTTTGATCCAAGTGTGTTTCTGTCACACACTGGCAGTTACATGTATCATATATGTTAATGTATGTGATGTCAAAAACCATTCCCAGCTTCCATTGTAATTTATTGCTCTAACATTTTGTAAACAAGCTGTTCCTGGATCAAGGACGACGGTGAAAGGCCAAGATGTCAGAGCTGAAGTGCAGTTGGAGGTAGTTCGGGGAGCAACATGAGACATGGAAGCGTTCTCAGAAACCTGTTTAAAAATAGAGCAGTTGTGTTAAAGTGGGCAGAACACATTCCAGCGACAACACACATATCTGCACAATGTGACCAATTTATACACATGGTCACGTAGAAACTGGGCTGTAACTGTACACCCGACACATGGCTCGGACTGGGTTTTGTAGCATTTGTTGTAGCAGATGTGGAGATGGAACGAAAATGTGAACCAATATGTGTTCCGATGAAATCAACTGGTGTTTTATGCTTTCATAACTTTGAACAGTGACAGCTGCTGTACTGCAACCATTCTGAGGGTCTGTCAACTGTTCATCTCTATGTCGGAAACACTTTAGTTTAGCCCTCACTGAACCTAGACCTAGCCCTAACCATAGACCTAGACCCAGACCTCGCCCTAACCTGAACCTTAACCGTAGCCCTAGCCCTAGCCCTAACCCTAGACTCAGACCTAGAGCTAACCCTAGCCCTAACAATAACCCTAACTCTTGACCTAACCCTAACCCTAACTCTAGACCTAGACCTTGCCCTAGCCCTAACCCTAACCCTAGACTCAGACCTTGAGCTAACCCTAACCCTAGCCCTAAAAATAACCCTAACTCTAGACCTAGACCTTGCCATGGCCCTAACCCTAACCCTAGCCGTAGTCCTAGCCCTAGCCCTAACCCTAACCCTAGACCTAACCTAAACCCTAGACCTAGAAATAATCCTAATCCTAGACCTGGCCATAGACTGGCATTAATCCTAACCCTATACTTAGCCATAGCCCTAGCCCTAGCCTTAGCCCTAACCCTAGCCCTCACAATAACCCTAACTCTAGACCTAGCCCTAACCCTAGACCCAGATTTAGATCTAGCACTAGCCCTAGCCCTAACCCTAACCCTAACTCTAGATCTAGACCTGGCCCTAGACCTGGCCATAATCCTATTACTAACCCTAGCTCTAACCCACATTGGAAAGTGTCAGTTGGTAGTTAGTCAGATGTTGAACAAGGCCATGTAGAATAAGGACTGAAGAAGTGCTTAATAAATTCCAATTAAGAGAAAATTAACCATAATTTATGCACAAATCAGCACTTAGTTTGTGAATAATTAGTGAGGGCTAAACTAAAGTGTGACCTTACTTTGACATAACTTACATTTTTAGTGGACGCGAACCTTCTGCCTTAAAGACCGTACCATGTAACTGTAACTTGATTGAGTAGCCTCTCCTTCTTGAAGTCTGTGGAACATCATCTCCATGGAAACAAGCAGGTGGCAGACTTTCAAAACAGTGAACACAACATGTTTTAAACTTAAGGTGGATCTGACAAGGACCTTCACATTCCGAAACTCCAAGCAGACGTACACTGGGATCCCCATCATCGCTGCCAACATGGACACGACCGGGACATTTGAGATGGCTCAGGTTCTCAGCAAAGTGAGTCAAAAATAACACAAAAATAAAAAAAAGCGTTGTTTTTTTAATTTTGATATACTAAATCATTCATTAGGATTAACTTTGATGGTTCTTTGGGTCTCCTCTGTCTTCAGCACACACTCTTCACCGCTATTCACAAACATTACTCTGTTGAAGACTGGAAAAACTTCGCCGATACACACCCAGAATGCATTGAGGTAAACGTTTTCATATTTGTCGTTAATTTGCCGGTATTATCATCTTTTCGAATCATTTACATAAAGTGTATTTTCTCAGCATGTAGCAGCCAGCTCTGGGAGTGGCAAGGCCGATCTGGAAAAGCTTTGTGCCATCCTCGAAGCCGTTCCCTCCATCAAGTACATCTGTCTGGACGTGGCAAACGGCTACTCCGAGTACTTTGTGGAGTTTGTGAGAACCGTCAGAGACAAGTTTCCTAAACACACCATTATGGTAGGAGAGCACGGTGTTATTCTGCAGATGTGAGGGTGGGAGTCGTGATGCTGGTATGTGCTCTCAGGCTGGGAACGTGGTGACTGGAGAAATGGTGGAGGAGCTGATTCTGACTGGGGCCGATATCATCAAAGTCGGGATTGGTCCAGGTCAGTATTCACTTTTTTAAGCTTACAAGGTATTTTCTCGATATTGTCCATGTAGATTTGATTGATCCATTCATTCAAGCAGAAATTTGACAACCATAAGTATTTTCAATGTCTACATTCTTTAGTTTACATGTTATTTTGTACATGTTGCCTTCTGTGCTTACAGTATATACCCACACAAGCAAATACAGTATGTAAACATGAATATACAATCAAGCAACAGTATTTGCCCTAGTTTCACCATGTGCTGTATATGTACATCATTAATATGTATTTACAAATGCATTTCTATTCATAAAATTTCAGCTCAAAATGGAGTTGGAAAGAAGTAAAAACTCTTGCTTTAGTGATATTCAAAAGTACTACGCTTATATGTTTTTCAATGTATGTTTTAGATCTTTTTATGGCATTGCAAGACTGTTCCTGACCACAGACTTGGACTTGTCTGTTACACAATATTTCAACAGCGGATGTTTCAAAATATGGCTTTATATTTTTAATTCCATGAAACCATGCAGGTGATTTCCATCTCCAGAAAGCTACCTACTGATTCTTCATATGGGGACAGACTTAAACAGATCCAAAGGGTGAATACTGCATAAAAATAGAAAATATCTCTTAACTCTTAATCATCCCAGCTGCAGGGCCAAGCACTGGACGTTCAATTCAAATCCATTTACTTTTGTATTTCTCTAAATCACAACAGTAGTTTACAAAGTTGATTCGCCAAAACAGATCAGAGAATTAAACAGTTGAAACACAGGAAATGCAATGATAAAAACATACAGAGCCGTTGGTCCATTAGAAGCAGGTGACTATTGTCCATAAATCTTGTTGAATGTTTAAAGTCCTGGATCATCATCTCTGTCCCTCGACCCTCCTGCTTCGGCAAAGAAAAAACTCAATGATGGAAAGGGGCCAGAGCCATATTGTAAAACAGATCACACAACGCTGTAACTTCTCCATTCA
The DNA here is from genome assembly GCA_964034765.1 of Knipowitschia caucasica. Lineage (NCBI taxonomy): Eukaryota > Metazoa > Chordata > Actinopteri > Gobiiformes > Gobiidae > Knipowitschia > Knipowitschia caucasica. Next base: position 33,318,008 of record OZ035838.1, on the reverse strand, counting down.
GCCATAAATGCCCCGTTTGTAAGTCCTGTAAATGTATTTTGTTGCAGGTTCTGTGTGCACAACAAGGATAAAGACTGGAGTAGGTTATCCTCAACTCAGCGCGGTGATCGAGTGTGCAGACTCAGCTCATGGTCTCAAAGGACACATCATTTCTGTAAGTTAAGATCAGATAAGTTAGAATAAGATAAACTTTATGATCGCACAATGCAGAAATGTACAAGGTTCTTTTTGTTGTTGTTAAAAAAATACATTTTACATTCCCAACAGAAAGAGTCTTATCTTATTAGAATCTTTTTTTTATTTTTTTTATCTCTTATATACTGAGAGCTGATTGGCTGAGTGAGGGCTGGCTCTGAAAATGTGAGAGAAGCCCAGAAGAATCATGTGAAAACTAGTAACACAATCAAACCGTTTTAAGAGCTTGGAACTAGTTACATGGACATTGTTTTTTGTAGTTTCAAAGTTAGGGACTGGATCTGAACGTCAACAACAGTTAATACCGCAGTGTGTCCACCAGAGAGAGCCATTGTATATTTCAGGCTTTTATACAGATGATAACAGGCTCCCTTCTCTGTTTTCTGATAAGGATGGAGGCTGCAGTTGTCCTGGAGATGTAGCTAAAGCATTTGGTAAATAATATTATTGCTTTGAACCGAATAAAATCCATGGATATTATGATTGTATGCCTTTGGTATTTCAGGGGCCGGGGCAGACTTTGTGATGATGGGGGGAATGCTGGCAGGACATGACCAGTGCACTGGAGAGGTCATCGAAAAAGATGGAAAGAAATTCAAAATGTTTTATGGCATGAGCTCCGACACAGCCATGAAGAAATATGTGGGAGGGGTCGCTGAATACAGGTGAGCAAAAGAAACAGAAAATACCATAGCTTTTTCATTGCGTTTTTGTATATTTATTGTCATTGAATATATCGTAAAGATAGGGATAATACTCACAAATTAGTTTTTGATTGAAATTTGTTGTGACAGACCTATATTCTTCCATAATAATCATTTTCACTCACTAGATTTTCAGCATTGACAAATTCAAAACTGGTTTATCCCATTATTTTGCCAACTTAATTATTGCATTGCTCCATGAATAAAACACGTAAGCATGTGTTTTATTCATGGCTCTACTCCCCTATTTGATTTGATTTGATTACTTTATTTATTCTCCACAAGCAGGACACTTTAGCCACCTGTTAATGTGGCGTCTGTGAGAGTGATTGATGTTGATTAGAATCCTTCCATCCGTCAGTCTTCCCCAGAGCAGCTGTGGATATGAAAGATAATGGTACTGGTGGTATATAGCATATTATTTGACACTCCAAAACACAACTACCTCATCATCGTCGCTTGTTCCTCTGACCACCAATTATTCACGTTTAGACCAGACTCGTTCTTGGCAAGGGTCGAAGTCACTCTGATGAAGATAAAAAGTCCTTTATTTTCGTGGGAGGTCCAAGGACACAACAGCACTTTGAAGCGACCCACTGTGGCACCTGAAAGTCTTGGCGGTTTCCCATCACTGCCCTGCTTAGCTTTTAGGAGCTCATTGTTTCTGCAGATACTTCCCTTGTTGGAGAAAAACAGAGATGCGCATTGTCTTCAGTCATTCAGGCCAATATAATTCACTCATTTTTACATGTTTATAATAACAATAATAATAATGCATGGGTTTTATAAAGCGCTTTTCAGGACACTCAAAGACGCTTCACATGTCATTATTCTTTCACTCCAAACACGGTGGTGATAAACTACCAATGTAGCCACAGCTGCCCTGGGGCACACTGAGAGAACTAGGATACAACAAAGTTTAGCATTATAGTTCAGAATGATCCAGTCATGGCTAAAGATTTCAATAGAATTTTATGTAAGCGTTTAATACATGCTTTTGTGTAATTTTAGTGTGTATGAGGCTTTTTTCACCATACACCTTCATGAAAAAAACTAAATTTATCTAAGTGAAACTCAGTTAATATGTATGTATATGTATAATGTATATAATAGGCCCAGTAAAGACTATATTAAACAGGTGGCAAATTCATTCGCATTCAGGGCAAAACATATTAACCTTATGTCAAGCAAAGGGCACACATTTGACAAACATGTCTTCTCCTCTGGTTCTGCGCAGGGCGTCAGAAGGCAGGACGGTGCAGGTTCCGTACAGAGGCGACGTGGAGAACACCATCCGTGACGTGATGGGAGGTCTGCGCTCCACCTGCACGTACGTGGGAGCCGCTAAACTCAAGGAACTGAGCCGGAGGACCACTTTCATCCGCGTCACACAGCAGTCCAGCCAAATGTTCACCTAGAGGGCCGCCCTGCATGCCTTAAACACCATCGTTGTGAATGTGAGTGAAGGTGGCGGGATTATAGGCCCAAACTGTTAAACTCAGGAAATCACAGTCAGAGGTTGCCTGTTATGTTTGTTGTCTGCTCTCCCATTCACTTTTCATTTGATTTTAAAAGATGATATAGGTCTACTGAACCTTCAGATCTGTGTGTTACAAACTAAGCCATCGACATGAACATAATCAAGAACTAACGCCTGAAGTGTATCGAGGTGAAAGTGACGGTGCTGTTATCTGTTCAAGTGCTGGAAATATTCAATGAAATATGCAAGATCCAGTGGACTCAGGTCTCACTGGAAAAAAATGTTGCAATAAAAGCATGCAGGATCTGCTGCTAATGTCACATGTGCTGTCGGATCTGCTGTGTCTTGTTTGACTAAAAACAACTAACAACAAACATATAATTTGAAACAGGCCAGAGCCAATGTTATTATGTGGGTCATTCCCGTTTGAAAGAATAAAAAAATTCATTCAAATTACATGTGATCAATTGTTTTGTTAGGCATTAGGTTCGCAAAAACTCAGTGCAGGTAAAAGTACAAGCCAAAGGAAAGACGTTTGATATGCCTGTTGTATGTGATAGGCCCAGTAATTACTATATTAAAACAGGCGGCAAATAAATAAGCATTCAGGGCAAATGATGTTAACCATGTGTCAAGCCAAGGGCACACAATTCATAATGGATATTAGTAATGAGTAATCTTTCAGTAAGGGGCTATATGCGCTTGAGCTATTAGGCTATCTGTGGATTCAATGGCTGGTGCTATGTGTACGGAGTGGCATCTCTGGCCTCCCCCCGAACCAGAAATGGATAAAGGGGAAGAAAATGGATGGATGGATGGTGTTTTGAATGGGAGAATCGCATCAAAATTTTAAGCAACGTATGTAACAAATGACAACACCAACAGCCGTTTACTCCAGATATGTCAAGGTTTCATTTTGTTTTCAAAGAGGTGCATTTGTACAGATGTCAAATACATACACCAACAGGGATTCTCCGATGCCCGGGAGCAAAGGGTTGGTGAGACACAGGGACTTGGTGAGTACAATATAGTACAAACACATTGGCTGTGGGAGGCAGCTGTGAGCGCCCCCTGCTGGCCACGCTGTCTCTGCTCTTGTGTCGCTCAGTCAGTCCAGTGTTGGGCAGGTCAGCAGAGGCACATGTCCTTTTAGAGCCTTCAGGAGCTGAGTGTTCGCAACATGGAAGCTGTCCACATGAGCGCAAAGTGAATCTGCGTCCGGTCTGCGGCAGAGGGCAGAGTCTAAGGTCACCGTGGCAGCGTTTTCGCCACGCAGAACCGCCAGCCCAAAGTTAAGTTCACTAAAGAGCGATCCAAGCCATCTCCAACATAATACAGACAGTATCATAATAATAATTTATAGTTATTAACAATATTGTCTTTCGTTAATATCAAATTATATGTAAGAAATGTACATATCTTATAACCCATATCAAACAGCCCACCATGTAAATTGATTGGGGTGACACTAAACAGTTAAGTGAGCCTCTACATAGTTCTTCTTTCTGCCTGAGTTGGTTATCCAGCGCTATGGACATTTAACAAGAAAAACAAAGATACAAAGGAATCCTGATCAAATTCTGTTCACTTTTAAAACAACAAAAGTGCCAAAAGAACACATCCTTTTTTTTTGCAAAAAGAAAAGTACAAACATTAAGAGCACACATGCTTTTTGCGGATCAAAAAGTCACAAGCTCACTCACCACATTCATTTATTTGTCAAGTTTGTGCAAGAAGCCAATTTTTTTCTATAAAAGAACATTAGCAGTGTTTCCTACAGTGAGGAGCTTGTCTGTTTCTCAACTCGACATTCGTCATAGTTTTCAGTCCCCTGACATTAGAATGAGTGCTACAAGGAGACTAAAAACCAGATAGGAAGCTTCTGCACCAATAAGTAATGCAAACAAAGAGAGGTTTGTGTGTGCACTTGTATTGTACTGTAAAAGCCAAACTGCCAATTCACTCCAAATTTCAAATGTGAACAAGATTGTACAGAGCGGCACAGTCTGATTTCGTGCTGTAGGTGGAGAACATATCTCACAAACCTGACTAAAGAATAGGGATGAATTCCGTGAGAAATCCTAAGAAAAAAAGGAAACAAAAGAACCAAGGAACCACCCAACACCTCGGCCCGTTGGACCCAAGAACGCGCCAAGTGAGATGGAGCACAGACAGAGACACACGCGGTAACAGGGCAGGTGTTGTGCAAAACGGTACAACTAACTGAACCACCACTCTCAAATATCACCCGCTTTTCCATTCTCTGTCTGTTTTTGAATGAATGTTACCCCTAGGCAGGGTATCAGTCAGACACCAAAGCCCGTCCTAGGATTTTTTAGAAAGTGCTGAAATTATCAAGTCTTTTACTACTACTTACATGTGCATGTTGGTTTATTGTTTTTTTTGTCTTTTCACATATTTTTACTCTTTTTTATCAAAAGTGGTCCCCACAAGCAATGAGGTTATTTTTTTTCTGTGTTCCTTAACCCGCCAACCTCTTTAGGCCGACGGTTTTGAGTGCACAGATGAGTTATAGAAGAAAACTATATAACATACTGTAATGGATCACGACCATACACACAGACACAAGGGGAAAGGGGCGGGGCTAACTCAGACAGATATGACGACTCCGGACACGCCCACCTCAGGGGTTAGACACTGGAGTCTGCTACATAAACTTGGCACGGCGAGAGGAGGGGGAACAAAAATGATAATATTGCACATTGTCTCAAACTTTTTGGGCAAAAAAGGGTAAGAAAGTAAGTAAAAAATAAATCAACTAAAAGCTGTATACCCATAGACAGTTAAAACAGACAACTTGGAGGCTGATTTTAAATTTTAAACACATTTTCTATTTGTGAAGGCCTTAAAAGTGGGCTCGCATTGATTTGAACTATCGCTTTTCTCCGATCACAACGCAGCGCTCCATCTGCTGGCATTTGTTGAGGTGCCATGCCCTCTGTTTTAACTGTCTTTACCTTTCCCTTCCTCCAGCTGATTGCTTAGTAGTGAGGTGGACAGTACAGTCAGTCAGGTAGCTAGCGGTTGTCTTTTGAGGGTTTCATTGATTGCTTGGCCTTTAGCAGGAGAAGCTGTTTTCTCGAGGCTGGTTATACAGGCGGGTACCTGAAGAACAGAACGTTACGATAGACAGGCACACTTCAGACACATGAGGTTCAGTGGGTGATTGTAGTACTGCATATATTTATATAAATGAGACTCCCTGAAATACTTCTACTACTACTGCAGTTCCCCAATGATTTATGATGCAGACTCATATATATATTGTGTATTTCATTTCTGTGAGGAGTTTTTGGTTATCCTATAATGAAAGTCATTGTTCAATGGTTATTGCAGATAACTTGGTGGAATGTGCCTAATATTAAAATTATGAAAATATTGCTTTTTAAAGTAACCTTACTGACAGATTTGGCTAGTTCTATTTTGAATTCAATGATAAAATGGTTGGAAAAATTGGTTTCTAAATGGGGGTTTTGATAGTGCGTTTGGGAAACATAAATGTGGACAACCGAGCAATACACACGCATACACTACTTTTCTTAATGCGTAACTAGACAAGGAAGAAGATACAAAAATGTGGTGACACAAAACCCTGTTGCAATACAAAAAATGAAGCAAGACTATAACACCTATGGGGTGAAAAACTTCCCATTTCTGGGAGCAAACCTCCAACATGAAGAAAACCACTCGTGGCTCTATTTCTCTTGTCTTAACCTTCATCCAACAACCTGTTGATAATCACATGAACCCAGAACACTTGGCACTGGACCACACACTCACTACATCACTGACGTCCATTGGGAACCAACAACGACAACTTCAACCCAATAATTATGCATGAGCCTTTGAATCCATGTTTGTACACGTATGAATGCGTTTTATTACATGTTTTAGAATCTTGCTTGGAGAAGAATATATTGTCAAATACATGAAATCAATATGGCTTTAAAATGCATTGCGTTGAGAGGAAACCATGGTTCTTTTTGCATAACTACTTGCTTTGTTTCTAGCTAAGGTCAATATTCACTATTTCCTATGACTTGAAGGCAGTATTAGACAAAACTTTTCCAACCCCAACTGGATTCCGGGGAAACACCGTAGGTTACATCCTCTCGCACACTTGCTTTTCGATCAAGACAAAACCCTGACCTTGTGCAAAACCATTTACAAGCACATCTGATGAGGTAACTGCTACATTATAGCAAAGCAGAGTTTTAGTTGGCCAAAAGCACAGGTGACCCCTGTCCCAAACTGGAGCCTGATTTTAAAGTCAGATTATTTTGAACAATCTTGTTGTTTTCTCCTTACACACACACAAAATCATCTTTCTTTGTCCAACATGTTACTGGTCTAAGGCTCCATTCAAGACAGGGCCATTAAAAAAATAAAAGTTACAACTGAACTCCATCCTCCCGACAATGTGCAAATTGCATGAGTCTCTTAAGAAAAAGATTCTACATAGAAACACTGGACATTTAGAATTAAATGTTTATAATCTTTTCAAAGTACATACTCCCAGCCACACATACAGACGCACTGCAGAGAGGACATCTTTTTTAGCACTTCCTGTTAGCATTGTCAGGCCGCTAGTGTCGTACATGTTATTATCGAATATTGAACTGAACAGACACCAACAGGCACATCGACATCATCAAGACGCCCTTCGTTTCAAATGGCCTAAAGCATATTCTTCCACAGGGCATCGTTGTAGGCTAGCCTCCACCAAACTCTTAAATCACATTCCAACATGAGTTTCTTCTATTCAAACATTCTTAAAGCCATCGTCACTTTGTCAATAACAGTCGACTAAAGGGGATTTTTCTCTCTTTCCAAATCCCTTTCTTTGTGATCCCTTGGCACTTCTAGTCACGCATTTTCCCACATTCACCAAAAATCAGCCTTTATATTTCCAAAGACTTTCCAAAGTGCTATTTCTTCTTTCCACCCTTAACTCGCAATAAAGGAAAAAATAATCTAAAAACGTACAGTACTGCGTAAATAAAGACATCAATAAGTTGTGGACTGCGCAGGGATGGTTTTAGGCAAGTAGTTTCTCTGTCATCATTTCCCTTGCAGCCATTTTGATAAAGATAATAACATTGTAGTAACATTGGTTATGATGACAATGTTGCATGCCATCCCAGTGTGGTTTGGGTATTCAGTTTTTGATAACTTCTAGATTCATTCCAGAACTATCACAACCCCTGAATTTATAGAACTGACAATCATTTCAAAAACTATGGGAAAAGTTTTAGTGAAAAAATAAAAGGGAAAAATTTCCAGTGTTTTGGGTGGCACACTGGTGCATCCTGATGGCGCAAGTCCAGCTGAATACACAAGGTCAGGAGAGGCCTCTGACATACATATTCCGATTCAATATGCAAATCTCTGCACACTACGAGTTATTTGCATGGGAAAATCAAACTGGAAATGTCGTGATGCCGCTCCGAGTGAAAAACAACCAGGATGTATTATACTTTAACTGGGGACTTTTGCTCCAGTGCACCACACCCACCAATAAACCAATACATATAAAGTATTCCACCTACTTCCTTGTCTATAAACCGTCTATGAACAAATTAACTCACTTACTTGATGCCAATTTAGTACAGTATTCAAGACAGAAAATGTAAAAAGAAAAACTAAACATTAAGGGGACATTGTTTTCTGCTGACAGTCCATGTTGATCCGCGCTCCTCACTTGCCGATGTTGGACCTCCCTTCGATGCTGACTTTGACCTCGTGAGGAATGAAGTTGGGTTTGGGCAGAGTAGCAGGCGGCTCCTCCTCCGTTCGCTCCACTTTACGGCCCTCCGGAGCGGACCACCTCCTCTTCCGGCCGCTGGATTTCCTCCTGGAACTATCGTCGCTTTGGCCTTGTCTGTCTCCAAGCGGGACCTCTCCGTTCTCAACAGTACCGCTGCTCCCTCTCTGGTTGATTCCGTTCTCCTTCTGGCCTGAGCGGTGGTTTTGGGGTTTGAGAGGCAGTGTGGCGAGCTCTCCGGGCTTCTTTAAAGAGCCGTTCCTCACGTTTTTCAAAGTGAGAGAGATACAGACGTCGCCGACAGACAGTTTAGTGCAAGGCAATTCCAGAAGTTGCGTTGTCCGATCGGGGCAACAAGAAGACCAGCCCTGGCCAAAGACGAAGAAGGGATACTCCACCAGGACTTCCACATTCACCTACAAGACAGGGAAATACTCCATTCATTATTCATTAACTCCATTTCAGTCAAACCAAAGTCATTTCCGAACCAACGATTGTCCGGAGTCTGCTTTGTCCAACCCCGTTTCTTCTGTAAAGCTGTATTTTCTAATCCTGTATCCCTTTAGCATAGAATTCTTTTAATGCTTTTACAGATTTTCTGGCTACAAATTTTAACAAATAGAGTAAAACCTATGATGAAGATTGTAGCATGAAGTGTGAGGGAAGATTGTCAAGACCTATTCAAATCAATACTGAACATTCTTTGAAAGCAAGTGCCAAACAATATTTTCCCTGCCCTGAGTTATCTTACATTTCATTTCTCTGTTTCTCCTCTGGGGGTGGACTCAAAGTTACCACCGCCTCTCAGAAAGAGAAACTGTTGAGCAACTGAGGGGTACAAAAGAGAAGCCCAAGTCTTTCAACGGTGGTCAGCTTCAGTGGGATATGCAATCAAAGAGGCGCTGGAGGCGGAGAGAGACCGAGATGTGCGGAGTGGGCGGAAAAGATGCAGCTAAGTCAGATAAAAAGCACAAACAAGACGTTAGCATGAAGCCTCCGAGACCACGCTCACGATGCATAAGTATATCGTTCTTGTGTTTGTTTGTCAAGAAGGCACTTTATGTTAGGTCTGTTGGACGTGTCTGGAAGTTGACTTATCACAGTGGAGTTAGTAGGAGTTTGACAAAGCCTAAAAAGATATATTTTCACTGGTATTTTTGCTCTATTGCAGACTCTGCAGATTCCTCATCTAGTTTATTAAAGATGATAAGTAATACATATATTACTTTAGTTTTTTCAGCATTAACCTGAAAACCATTGAATAAAGAAAATTGTCCTTTGTATCACTTGCTTGTAGCCAAAATCTCCAGCTGTCATGTACAGCGCACCGCAAGCTTCTGCATTATGACATAAATTTACCTATGACTTAATTTTTTTCTACTAACTGTGGATCCTTCCCAAGAGCCTTTGATAGATCACATGCTAAGTATTAGTATTCTGGTGTATTTTAGTTATAATATGGAAATTTATATGGCTTTATTTCTCATCTTCACCCTCTGTGGGTGGCTATCCCTCTCAAAACTCAGGTTCTCTTCCAGAAGCCAAGGATTCTGCGCAGATTGATGCAGATTGCTGGACCGAGTTCCATGTATCTTTTGTAACCGCTCCTGCTTGGGCGTCACTGTCCCGAGAGCTTATATCATTACAATGTTCACTGTCATCTTAAGCCCTGGAGCAGCTGCAGAATCAGTCTCTGATCTGGTCGGACCTGCGCAGGTGCAGCACAGATGGATTAAACAACAAAAATTATACATATGTTTTACTCCTGCTGACAAACTCCAATGACTGAACATGTCTTTGCTCTGACACGGCCCATACTTCACCCACGAGTAATCAAGAGAAAAAAAGAGAACTCATGTGAGAGTTTAAATGTTTCAGGTTTGTTAATGCAGGTTTTTTCTCCATTAATTAGAGAATTGATCTGAATGTGGCTTGTGAGCCTCGAGTTTGCATGTTGGGAATTTGGAGTGATATTGTTAACAACAGCAACACAACACTGAGCCTAATTTGGATCAAAATCCGTGTAAATATTCTGTACGTATTAAAAAGGATGTTTTTATCAAATCAACAGTGTCAGCCAAGACTGTGCAAGCAATAGTTTTCCAAAGAGAATAAAGATGACTGAAACAAGTGTATAAATGAGAAGTAAAAAAATACATAATATGTCTCCTTTAATGCAAAAGAAGCAGTACACTTCTCACCTGCGCTCGGTGCTCGCCCACAGCAAACTGCACCACTGCGAGGTTGGGAGAGGTTCGACTGCCCTCGATCCGCTCCACGGTGGAGGAGTCGATCTTGAGTTCACTGCTGATCTCTGCACTCTGGATGAAATCCTCGGTCTTCAGCTCCTCCACACGCTTCAGCTCCCCGTCGGCCAGTTGGATGATGGAGCCCTTGATGAAGTATGGAGGCAGCGCATGGGGTAATGGAGCGTTGGATGCAGAGGGAGAAGGAGGGGGCCCGGAGGAAGTGACCAGTCCTGGAGACGCAGGTATGATGGGGAGATGTAACTGTCCCTGAACCACAGCACCAGTCGCAGCCTGGTACAAACCCAGAGGGTCACTCTTGGCGGGGAAAGGTGCATGGGTGGATGAGGCGACCTGGGAAGTCTCCAGAGAAGTGACTGCCCCGCTCACAGGGATGATGACAGGCTGGGCACCAGGAATGAGCAAGTGTTGAGGGAGGCAGTGCTGAGTCCCTGCAAGGTACCCGATGATGGGCTGCTGGGAGAAGGGCAGGCCGAGGGACAGTGATTCTGTGGAGCTGTGTGTCGTCTGGATCACAGTCTGTGGGGGCTTAGGACTGCCCACAATAGGAGGGGGTGGGGCTGGAAACGTAAACGTAGACGTGTTGCTGCACGATGAGGGGGGCCTGACCGGTTTTCCCGATAGAATGCTACCTCTTTCCATTTGTGAAGATAAATACTTATCAGGGCTAGCTCTGGACAGAGAGTGGTCACCGTGGCTGTTGGGCATAAGTATGCTGGATATTCTGTGCCCTGAAGGATCATGGGTAGTAAAGTCTATAGATGAAACACGTTGATGGGATTCATACGAGTCACGCATCTTGTTCCCAGACTTTGACTCAAACCGCCGACCCCGTTCAAGCTCGCCATTATGCAGCTCTCGAGTTCTTGAACCCCCTTCGTCCTTTCGAGAGGGCCCTTCAGCATACTGCAACAAAACTTGAGACATGCTGTGCCCCATTGCATGCTGGGAGTGCAGTGAATGGGATGCATGGTGAGAAGCTCCTTGGTGGTGAGCAGAAGATGCCGTTCTGTGATGGAAGTGGTGTGGTGCAACAGAGTCTGTGGAGGGTGGGGGCATGGAGGTGCGTGCGTTGGAGCGCTCTTGTTTGGTGTGTGTTGAGTCTGTGTGAGTGAGGTGCGGTCTGTCGGAGTGGGCGAGTCTCTGCGGTGGGGGCGGAGGAGGGGGGAATATCTGGGGGGAAATGTAGCCAGGGTACGAGGTGGGGTACGGGGAGGTGATGAACTGCAGGTTTGGAGGCAGTTGTGTGTAATGGACCGTTCCTGCAGCGGTGCTTTGGGGAGATGTGTAGAGTGTGGGGTGTGACGAGACTGGCCTGACTGAGGACGAGGAGAGGAAGGTATCCTTGCCACGCTTCAGCCCTTCACCATTACCACTTAAAAGCCAGGGCAGGCTCTCTGAGCGGGGAGGATCACTAGGGGGCAGCATAGTGGGGGATGAGTGGCACTCTGATGGTAATGTGCAGGAAGGAATCTCCCGCTTCTTTGGGGGCAAACATTCATTACTTCGTTCCTGATTGGACTTCATGTTGATGGCAGCTCCACTGATTCAATTTCTTTCAACAGTCTTGTCTTAATCGAAGCTTGTCCCTTTGCTGGGTCTGTTACACCAACGAAAGCACAGGATGAACTTAGCGTGGTCGGTGTCAGAGGGAAAGGCTGGTGTGGGTTGGTTTTTGGGTGTTTCCTTAACGATTGTTGGGTGTATTCTCAGTGTTGTGGAGGGAGAGCATCACGACATCACACCTGCTGCTGTCGCCCTTAGCGACGGGCCGAGTGTGCCGCTCTTCATGTGGAATCATTTCCCTTCAACAGGAAGTCTGCCCACATGCGGAGAAATCCTGCAACACACAAACAAGAAAATGATCAATCAGTCAGTCAATATGTTACACTGAAATCGGCCATTTAAATGATGCAATGTATACTTTGTTATTTCATGATATAGTATGTGAAATAATCTCTTAAGTATGAAGTTAGCTAAATGTTTGTGCCAGAAGTTCCAGGTATTAGTGTAGATGGATCTGAAAACAACCCTAGGTCAGTTTAAGATGAGGGAACAATGTTGCTCAAAAAGTAGATTTTCATAATACGTCTCCTTTAAATCTCTTAATTATTTGTCTGAACTCAAAAACATATTCATTTGTTTAAAATTCTTATTTAAAGGAGACATATTTTGCTTGACTTAAAGTTCTCTATAGATCCATCCACGCTAATATCAAGAAATTCTGACATAAACGACATCACAATCAGGGCAGTTTTCTTTCATTCAATAAAACAAAAGCATTGCTCATACACTATATTAGTTTTGGTAATTTCTCAGGTGCAATGACATTCTTTACAATCCCAAAAAAAAAATTCCACTCTTTCCTCTGGTGCTATAATGAGGGGTCACAGAATGTATTTGTACCCTTCATACTTGTTTCACCCAATATTAGATAATCTTATGAGATCATATGTCGCATTGAAATGACAAAGTAAATAGTTTCATTCTCAGTTTGAAAAGCCAGAAATAAAGCATAACATTTCTTCTTTAAGACAAAAAAAGACTTTAATCCATAAATCAGAGGAAGGCAAAGATTGTCACATATGTCAACATTCATGAAACATTGTCAACATATGGAAACCTTTGGTATCCAATAGTCCAACACAGCCCTGTCCCGAGGTATGTAGTACAATATTTACATTGTTGAACCATCTGTTAAAGAGAATCCCTGCTGCAGAATATGGAGCGCTTGGAGAGAATCCCATAAATTATGTACAAGCACCAGCTCTGGCCGAACGCACCCCTCTGTGGTTTGGCTCTCATACACTTTCATTTGTGCTGACAGATTCTCTTTTCCCCAAGTTTACACACAAATACATCAAGCGGTACATCTATTTTTGAAGTTGAAGACTTCTTTGAAAGTGGGTCAAGCATTCTACAACAAATGTACGGCTTTTGTGCACAGTTAGCACATCTTTAAAAGGCAATGGGAGAGAACATTTTCTCTTACAATTAAACAAGACTTTGGGTGTCGTTCAGAAGAATCGGAAGAAGGTCAATGGTTTGGATCTGTGGCTGGCTCTTGCAAATGTATGTAGTTAGATATTTGCATTTTCTTTTAAATATGTTTATGTTTTATCCATCCATCCATTTTCTTCCGCTTTATCCGTTGTCGGGTCGCGGGGGCAGCAGTCTAAGCAGAGACGCCCAGACTTCCCTATCCACACACACTTCCTCCAGCTCGTCCGGGGGGACCCCAAGGCGTTCCCAGGCCAGCTGAGAGACATAGTCCCTCCAGCGTGTCCTGGGTCTTCCCCGGGGTCTCCTCCCGGTGGGACGTGCCCGGAACACCTCCCCAGGGAGGCGTCCAGGAGGCATCCGGAACAGATGCCCGAGCCACCTCAACTGGTTCCTCTCGACGTGGAGAAGCAGCGGCTCTACTCCGAGCTCCTCCCGTGTGACTGAGCTCCTCACCCTATCTCTAAGGGAGCGCCCAGCAACTTTGCGGAGGAAGCTCATTTCGACCGCTTGTATCCGCGATCTCGTTCTTTCGGTCATTACCCAAAGCTCATGACCATAGGTGAGGGAGGGAACGAAGATTGACCGGTAAATTGAGAGCTTTGCCTTTCGGCTCAGCTCCCTCTTTACCACAACTGTCCGATACAACGACCGCATCACTGCGCACGCTGCACCGATCCGCCTGTCAATCTCACGCTCCATTCTTCCCTCACTCGTGAACAAGACCCCGAGATACTTGAACTCCTCCACTTGAGGAAGGACCTCTCCACCCACCTGCAGAGGGCAAGGCACCTTTTTCCGGTCGAGCACCATGGCCTCGGATTTGGAGGTGCTGATTCTCATCCCAGCCGCTTCATACTCGGCTGCAAACCGCCCCAGTGCATGTTGCAGGTCCTGGTTCGTTGGCGCCAACAGGACAACATCGTCCGCAAACAGCAGAGATGAAATCCTGTGGTCTCCGAACCAGACCCCCTCCGACCCCTGGCTGCGCCTAGATATTCTGTCCATAAATACAGTGAACAGAACCGGTGACAAAGGGCAGCCCTGTCGGAGGCCAACATTCACCGGGAACAGGTCTGACTTACTGCCGGCAATGCGAACACAGCTCTGGCTCCGGTCATACAGGGATTGGATGGCCCTCAGCAGAGGACCCCCGACCCCGTACTCCCGGAGAACCCCCCAAAGGACACCCCGGGGAACACAGTCGAACGCCTTCTCCAAATCCACAAAGCACATGTGGACAGGTTGGGCGAACTCCCATGAACCCTCGAGTATCCGATGGAGAGTATAGAGCTGGTCCAGTGTTCCGCGACCGGGACGAAAACCACACTGCTCCTCCTGGATCCGAGATTCGACCATCGGCCGTAGCCTCCTCTCCAGTACCCTGGAGTAGACCTTACCGGGGAGGCTGAGGAGTGTGATCCCACGATAATTGGAACACACCCTCCGGTTCCCCTTCTTGTAGAGAGGGACCACCACCCCGGTCTGCCACTCCATTGGCACTGCCCCCAATCGCCACGCGATGTTGCAGAGACGTGTCAGCCAAGACAGTCCTACAACATCCAGAGACTTTAGATAGTCAGGACGGATCTCATCCACACCCGGAGCCTTGCCACCATGGAGGCTACCAACCACCTTGGTGACCTCAGCCAGGGAGATGGATGTATCCGCCCCAACATCCTCAGCCTCTGCCTCCTGGACGGAGGACGTGACGGGGGGATTGAGGAGAACCTCAAAGTATTCCTTCCACCGCCCGACAATATCCCCAGTCGAGGTCAGCAGCTCTCCACCCGCACCGTACATGGTGTTGGCAAAGAACTGCTTCCCCCTCCTGAGGCGCCGGATGGTTTGCCAGAATCTCTTCGAGGCCGACCGATAGTCATGCTCCATGGACTCTCCGAACTCCTCCCAGTCCCGGGTTTTTGCCTCTGCAACAGCCCGGGCCGCGGCACGCTTGGCCTGCCGGTACTGGACAGCTGCCTCAGGAGTCCCCCGAACCATCATGGCTCGATAGGACTCCTTCTTCAGCCTGACAGCATCCCTTACTGCCGGTGTCCACCACCGGGTTCGGGGGTTGCCGCCGGGACCAGCACCAGAGACCTTGCGACCACAGCTACGAGCCACCGCATCGGCGATTGAGGCAGAGAACATGGTCCACTCGGACTCCATGTCCCCCTCCTCCGCCGGGACCTGGGAGAAACTCTCCCGGAGGTGCGAGTTGAAAGTCCGTCTGACAGGGGGCTCAGCGAGACGTTCCCAGCAGACCCTCACTATACGCTTGGGTCTGCCAGGTCTGGCCGGCTTCTTCCCCTGCCAGCGGATCCAACTCACGACCAGGTGATGATCGGTTGACAGCTCCGCCCCTCTCTTTACCCGAGTGTCCGAGACACGCGGTCGAAGGTCAGATGATACGACAACAAAGTCGATCATCGACCTCCGACCTAGGGTGTCCTGGTGCCACGTGCACTGGTGGACACCCTTGTGCTCGAACATGGTGTTCGTGATGGACAAACTGTGACTGGCACAGAAGTCCAACAACTGAACACCGCTCGGGTTCAAATCAGGGGGGCCGTTCTTTCCGATCACCCCTCTCCAAGTGTCACTGGCGACTCCCACATGGGCGTTGAAGTCCCCCAGGAGAATAACGGAGTCCCCGGGCGGTGCACCGTCCAGTACCCCTCCCAAGGACTCCAAGAAGGCCGGGTACTCTGCACTGCTGTTAGGCCCGTAGGCCGTCACAACAATGAGAGACTTGTCCCCCACCCGGAGGCGGAGGGACGCGACCCTCTCATTCACCGGGGAGAACTCCAACACATGGCGGCTGAGATGGGGGGCAATGAGAATGGCCACCCCAGCTCGCCGCCTCTCCCCGCGGGAAACTCCAGAAAAGTGGAGCGTCCAACCCCTCTCAAGGAGTTTGGTTCCAGAGCCCAAGCTGTGTGTGGAGGTGAGGCCGACTATCTCTAGTCGGTATCGCTCAACCTCCCCCACGAGCTCGGGCTCCTTCCCCCCCAGTGAGGTGACGTTCCACGTCCCAAGAGCCAGATGTTGTGTGTGCGGACTGGGTCGCCGAGGTCTCCGCCTTCGACTGCCGCCCAGTCCTCTCAGCACCGCGCCACCACGGACCCCTCTGCAGGTGGTGGGCCCACAGGAGGGACTGCCCACGTCATCCCTTCGGGCTGAGCCCGGCCGGGCCCCGTGGGCTAAGGCCCGGCCACCAGGCGCTCGCATACGAGCCCCGACCCCAGGCCTGGCTCCAGGGTGGGGCCCCGGCTGCGCCATGCCGGGCGACGTCACTGCTCTCGTTATAGTGCGATCCATGGTGGTTTTTGGACTGCGCTTCGTCTGACTCGTCACCTGAGACCTGTCTGCCATGGGAGGCCCTACCAGGGGCATGAAGCCCCAGACAGCATAGCTCCCAGGATCATCCGAGTACTCAAACTCCCCCACCACGTTAAGGTGGCAGTCCAGGGGGGACTGCCACCTTAACCTTAATGTTTTATGAAATATGTAAAGCCTCTTACACTCTTACACTATCTGGACTGAGCCTGAATATTAGATGTATCATAGAAAGTACTAAGCCAGGGGTGCATGAAATCGACTTCACTGCAAAATAGAATAATAGTAATTTTAAGAGTTAAAACCTGCTACATCCATTATAGTGTATCTTATATGAGTACTGTAATCGATTGTGCTATTTGTCATAATTTTGCTTAGATTATCGTGTTTTGTGTATAATAAATGGTTGATATTTAAAGCTTGAAAGATTATATCATCTCAGGTCCCTCCAGCTAACAGTCTCATGGTCCCCTGTGGGTCTCGTTCCCCACTTTGAGAACCACTGCACCAAACGATCTTGATTTTGAATTCAGAATGCCATTGTTTAACTATGAACAAATAGATAGTTGAGGCTAAATCATGTGTAAAACAAAACAAATATGATTAGATACTTTTGTATTTGTATTGCCCCAGTGATTTTCAGCAAATATGTCACACAAACATGCGGAGAGGACTTCAGGAAACGTGACTAGAAAAGGCCTCCTGGTTGGTACATATGAGGCAATACAACTATAATGGAAGCTGAAGTGATTATGAACTATATGAGCGCTCTCAGATCACAGACATGTCAAAGCAGGAGTCGTATCACAGCCGCCTCTTATGCCACTGAGGACTCCTGCTGCCAGAGACACGGCTTTCATCTCTGCAGCTACACTTCAGTCTGCGAGAAAGAGAAACATTGCACTTGTGAGGTGTAAGAGTCGACCCTTTTATGACAAAATTATCTACGCAAACCCTGTATTCTCTTAGTATCTTAGTTCAGTGAAAGAATCTTAGCCATTGTCTGCACCTCTTAAATGTTAGCAGGGGCACAGTGAATCAAACAAGTGTCAAATGCAGATGCTTAATAAATCAACGTATCTCTGTCTTCTTGTCTGTATTTCATATCTCTCTGTACCACGCTGAACAAAATAAGTGATTCTGCCTAGTCCTTAGCAGCTAATGTTGTTTGGAAGAAGACGGGAGATGGACAGTGCTATCCAGTGTAACTAACATACGGTGAATCGGCGAATCGAAATTGCTCTTAATGATGGAAAATAGCAGTACATTGTCTGTCAGTAGATGTTTTCATGTTGGCCCTTAAACAGGGTCTTGAGAGTATTTTATTATTTATTTATTTTATGGCATTTTATGTTCTAGACTGAAATGAATGTATTAAGTCAAAAGTCAAAATGTAAAAAATGGATAGACCTTGATTGATTGAATACCCCGAATCTAGTACATTCTACTCTTATAATACCCCTTTGGGCATCAGTGATGTTTTTTTTCAGAAATTGTATGTGAAACAGGCAAAGGTTGGATCACTTAAACCAGAACAGGAATAACTTATAACAGAGATGAGATAAAAGATGTAGGGAAACCAGTTTGCTGTATAGGAAGTGACCTGGGCTGAGAAGGGTTAAACCTTGACCTAAACACCTAACATGGTGTGATGTAATTGAAAGCATGCAATTATATCACACCATTTGGCGGCAGAAAGTATCCAAACTAATTTGAAGGATGTACTTTTGTTTTAAGTAGTCTAAGGATTCGTCGTAATGTATGTCATGTCAAAATGTCATTTTCTACCCATTTATTAATCCATTTCTGGGTCGGGGGGGTGGCAATCAGAGCTGCCACCCAAGTCTCATTGCACCAGTCCCTCACTGATCTCCTGCAGGTGGTGGGTCCACAGGATGATGGCTTCTCTGTCATCAACTAGATGGCCTTGGTCTTTCAGTGGGGGCTTCAGGCAATGTGGGGTAAAGTGTCTTGCCCAGGGACACAACGACAGCAGACATCAGTGAGAGCAGGTGACATGGCTCGTGATGGACTCGAACCCACGACCATTGGGTCCAAAGACCAGTGCTCTACCAACTGAGCTACTGTCGCATAATGTGCGTAAAACAAGCATTACATGCACATCTATGGCTGAACTATGAAAAGCTAGTCTTCAGAAACTGTAGGTACTGTAGCATTCAACGATGCTCTGATCGACTCATGCCAGTGCGAAATGCAATGTTCAGGTTTATTTGCAGGTTGAACGAGTCTGAGAATCAAGTATTGGTAGTATTGGTGAATGTTAAGTTCAGTACAACACGCTATATCTCAGTTCTGGGAACACTGGTACAAGTGTCATGAGACTTTTTTTCTTTTATTATTTTTGTTTTGTTTTTGTCTTTGTCTTGTAGTGTCTTTGTATTGTCT
Source organism: Knipowitschia caucasica (assembly GCA_964034765.1). Classification (NCBI taxonomy): domain Eukaryota; kingdom Metazoa; phylum Chordata; class Actinopteri; order Gobiiformes; family Gobiidae; genus Knipowitschia; species Knipowitschia caucasica. The sequence goes on along the minus strand of OZ035838.1, from coordinate 33,298,832 downwards.
TTTATATGGACCTTGAGTCTGGAAAAAATTATTATTATTATTATTATCATTAATAGGACAGAAAGGGCACGGATACAGCTGGAGGTAAAAAACAACTCTTGATTCTTCATAATATTTTAAAGAGGAGTATTTGGACAGCCGTCTCCACATGTTTTTTTTTTTTGAGACACCTGTTCACTATCTCTAACTTGTAACATGGGTAAAAACTCAAACATAAAGTACACTTAAATCTCAGCCAGTCCAATGAATACTCTAAATGAAGATATCAAGGTAATAAAAGTGCTAGGGGAGTCGCAATAGCTCCTGACCTACATGATCGAAAAGAGCGTATTCCTTCCTCCGTCTCCACAGCGTGAGTGAAAAGCGCTGTCACCTGAATCTTGCTGAGTTTGTAGTGTGTGGTGGTGAAGGGGGAAGATCGGATCACCTGAAACTCTACCTCTATGCCCTCCATGTGCTTTAGTCTCTCACACACACTACACAATGACTCACTTCTCCAAGTCTAATCTCCAGAGAATGACCAGGGACAATCACTGACGGCCATTATACCATTATGCAGCCACCGTCCAAACACCCAGTATCAACTAACCTCAGTGTCATTCATCGACTTACAGGAATATGATGTCATGTCAAATGCTTTTGTTACCGTTTCACTTTTACAGGTTAATCCCATGCTTCTTTGACAGATGGAGGTTAAGTGTTGCTGTGTGGTGTAAGGAACATTTTTGTAAAGGGCAAGTCACACCCAAAGGTTCTGCCAAGTTTGCATATTATTCCACTACACACCTACTGCACAGCTGCTATCGAGTTTTATAATCCGCACAAGATTGCACAAAGGTTTTTCAATGTTCATTTGAGGACAGGAGGTCAGACATTACAGTAATAATCACTCAGTGAAACCACAGAGTAGCTATAAAGCAGAACAGAGAAGCTAAAAACAATATAACTCATAATTGTTTTGAACCATTTTGGTTTGTAATCTGAAGCGGAAAAGAAACATGCTTAGTTATTGCAGGAGTCTTTGGCTTTGAAACCACAGAAACTAACTAATACTATAGCTCTCAAAATAGTTTCGTTCTCTCACTATTTTAATTTTTTATGTTTTAAATATTGCCATTATCACAAGAGCCCTAGCTCAGCCAATAAGCTGTATGTAAAAGATAAAGTCAGGAATGCACTAATGTAGTTTTTTGTATGCCTGATTATGATCTCAATGATTGTCTGGTGCACACTGGAGGACTTTTGCACATGTATTCCAATGTGGTTTTACTGTAAATGGCAAAAGTAAAATTAATCTGAATCTGAATACTGGGGCAATCTGCCGATACTCGATATGAACCAATACCAGGGGAAAGTGTTAAAACATGTCCTGCATGTGTCCAATTTTCCTGCAAGCAACTACAGAACAACTTTCACATCTAGGTTAATATCAATTCAATGTATTTTTGTATAGCTCTAATTCACAACAGTAATCAAATTATTATATTGTATAAGAAAATAAAAAGTTATATTACATCAGCCAATATCCTTCAACTGAGACCTAATTATTATTGATATTGCCAACAATACAACAGTCGCAAATAGTTGGTGCTGATGATCCCATTTAGAGAACTTTTGGTTCTTCAAGACTGTATAGTGATGTTTTGAATTATTCTTTGCTTTGATAACAATCCTAATTTTACACCACACAAAACCAAAGCTATTTTTAAAAGTTACAAAACAAGATTCCGCCTCCAACAGCACAAAAACTAGTAGCACCACGGGCATGATTACATATCCCAGTTTCGGTATTTATCAGCTGATTGAGAACAGGATTGAACCGTGAGCTGGTCATAATCATATTGGTGATCAAAGGGATAAGTGCAGCGTGTTGTGTTATCTCTCTCTAAATATAGTCTGTGTGGACAGGATGCCGCTTCTGCTGTTGGATTACTCTCGCTCCTGTTTGGACCCGGTTTATTAGTCACCAGTGTTTGTGCATACAACACAAGGCCTGTGGGAGTCTGCTGTGTGAGCATGTGCACGTAACAGGGGAAATCTCCCACTGAAAAACACAACTTAAGAGTATAAACATTAGTATTACAAATCACATTATCGCAGTTTGAAGATTTACAAAAGATGCCATTTGCTTTGTCTGGAGGAATGACTGAATAGATGTGAGATCAAATAGCAGTGAGACATTCCAGGCGACACCATATAAAAGCAAAACTGCAGAAGCCTTAGTAGTATTCACCAGAAGACCAAATAAACATCACTGAACTTTTGCCTTTTCTCATTTTAAGAGCGCACTGCAAGACCAGCTGTTACTCTGAATCAACTCTTCCATTCATCCATTTCCAAAACAAAACAAATACACAATTAAAATGATATCTACTGGCTGCAATACATGGAAAGGAACGAGAAAACACCCCTTAGGCAGCACGACATGACTTGCACTTTCCCACCCCTCCACATCGCTGTACTCACGGTGCTTAGAGATCAGCAGACACACATGAAGAGAGAGAGTGCAAATACTTCAGCCACACAAACGATTGAGGCAAAACTAGGACACGTTCAAATTCATGTCAGAATCGAGGCAGACACTCTTCTTTCCCTCTTCATTCAGATTTTCAGAGTGCGTACTCACCACTACAGCACAAGTCGCCCACTTGTAGTTTTCTCTAGTATCTTTTCCATTCTCTGTTTACTTTCTCGCAAAAAGTCTCTCTGAGTGGAAAATCCCGGCTCACAGTCCCCATACTGTAAATCCCAAAGTCCTACTAGTACAGCCTCTCGTGCTCAGGTGATCATACATAGTACACAAACACACACACACACACACACACGCCTTCGGGGAGGGAGTCCCGAATGCAGCGCTTTCGACAACGTGGATTATGCAACAGCCTGAATGCCAGCCAGTGCCCCTCCCTCTGCCCTCCTCTCCCCCTCCTCCTCACGTCACGCTCGAGCCAACTTCATCAGGTATTCATTCAAAAAACGCACACACGCCAGCTGGCTCCACGCCCGGGCTGAGCTTACGAGCACAGAAAGGGTAGTGTGCTGAGAGTGGGACGGGCAGCAGGGGGAGAGCTGAGGAGAGTGGCACATGGGGAAGGCTTCAAGTACACAGTGATATGTGCCAGTGTGAACAAGGACAACTTTAGCTTTGGCTTCCAGCTTTAAAAAGATCCAGGAGTTATTTTAACTGGTTTTCTGGCATAAAACCTGTGGTAAATATGAGTACAGTAACATTTTTAAATTAGCCAAGAGGTGTTTTCAGAATTCGAAAAGACATGGAACAAAAGTCCATGGAAGTAAAAACTTAAAACTATGTGTGACGTGGAAGATCATATCCAATACTAAAAAGTGCTATATAAATGGTATGATTATTATTATTTCATTATTAAATGTTTGTTTTCCATGTAAAAAACCAGGAGAACAAGTCAGGCCCACTCACAGTGAGAATGCATATTTTTTATATTTTAGTGCTTTAAACACATTGAAACGGTAGTATGCTTGAAGGTTGTATTTTGTAAATAGTGGTTGTCTGTTTACTTTGTGGTTTCTTGCTAAAATACATTTATTTGTTGCCCGTCAAACCTGGAAGTAAAACTATAAACTTTACCAAGTGTTCCATACTGGGGAAACGTGGAAACTTTCTAAGTCGAATGTCATAAATCTGAACTATTCTTTAATGAAATGTGTCCCCTCCTCTGTCGTATGTACTTGTGAGTAGTAGTGAATGTAGTGAATTACCGGTATTAAGGAATGGAACTGAAATCATTAAGCATGTTTTCTCATGTTCAAAATGAACAAAAATAAAATAGTTGTTCTTTTTAAGTTAAAGTATGTAACATATGAAGTGGACATTTTCAAGGTATTTTCAAGTAATAAAACTTTAAGTACTTTAAGTAACTTCAAGTCTTTAAGTAAAACTTTGTTGTGGACAATCCCCTGAGGAATTATAAATTAAAAACATTTTTTCCAGCTGGATATATACAAATTGCACCTTTATCTAGGCTAATCCACTTGCCAAAAGTATTTCTACTGTCCCAAAAAAAGACATTCATATTACTGCAGTGGAGTGTTAAAAGCATAGCACGTACATGAATAGACTAACAACATCAAATATTTATATTTTCAATAATAAATAAAGGTTAAGTATACAGTGCAGTCAGCATTAAACAGTACACTAATGTGACCACTAGATGTCAGCACTGCTTGTGCTCTCATAAGCAGCTCTCCTGTTAGTTAGTGACCTAGTTACAGCCCATTTGGATGTAAATATAGATGAGAAGGGCTGCCCTGTAAGAGAGACGCTTTTGCACTAAGTTCATAAAAACTCCACTGCGTTGGTCCTAAATCCCTCTGGACGTTATGGTCCAAACACAGAGGAGACATCCTGTTAGTGTTGGGTGGACTTTCTGTCAACTTCAATTTAACTGAGTCCCACTGGAGGTTTTCATGCAGCACAGAGTGCAAGAGGTTGTTAAAAGTTAAACTGAGGAAGAAAAGCAGATTGGGTGGAAGAAACCATAGTCATTGCAAGTAAAGTAATTCAGAATTGGGTTTATAAAGGTAAATACTAATAATATATCCTTGCATATTAAGTTCAGATGTTGCCACTAACTATTGCCATAAAACTATTAAATATATCATACACCCCAGAGACTATAACCTTTTGGGAATTATCCATCTATTATTGTTCAGCTGAAAGTCAATGTGAGTATTGACAGGCTTAATCTTCACTATAAGTGTTTGCTGACACAAAATATATCATCAGGTAAAGGGTAAAACTATGGGAGAGGAATTTAAGATAGTATATTTGTGCTATGTTTTTATCTTTTAACTTCCTACCTGGCCTCTTCCTCTGAACAACCTGCATTTGGTCATAATTCTTCATGATCATTCGGCCTAACGCTTTGTCAGAGGCTAAATCTAAAAACAACAACGACAGACGCTGTGATTGTGTGCAACATTTACAGATTTCCTTGTGTGTGTGACCCGAGCGACCTGGCTGCACTCGTCACCACATTATCCAGCTAATTGGAGCCACTCTGCATTTAATCATAACTCATTTGTGTGGGTTTGTTTACAATCAGCAACCGAAAGAAGAACAGAGATAGAAGCGATGTGAGGCGCTACAGGAGGAGAACAAGCAAAATAAATGAGATTCATTGAAAGGTGATTTAGAGCGGCAGCAGTTTGGATCAACACATAACCATGCAAAGCGCTTACCCTATAGATAATCATCTACCTCATTATTAGCATATTTAGTGATGCTTTACACAAGTCAAGACTCAAATCTAAATCGCATGGCGCCGTAAAGATGGCGCCGTGGCAAGAGCTCTGGTGTGTGTCGTGGTGCACACCGGGGTAGTCTTGCACAGTTTTCCAATGTGGTTTTACTGCAAATGGCAAATAAATGAATCTGAATCTGAATCTGAATCTAAATCTGTATTGCAGAAGCTAGCAATCCAAACAATCCAAAAACTAACTGATAATTCTACATAAGGCAAATAAAGTACATATTTCAAAGATGGGGAACCTACATTCTTTGTCTTTTTGTAAATACTTGCCATAGAAATAGCCTGGTACAATCAACATAATGTGAACAATCCATGCTGTTATAATCTGAGACATTTGATCTTTTTGAAGTCATACTAAAGAGATGTATGGACAGAAGTAATGGAAAAACTGCATGTGGAAACTAGTGACTATATAAACTCTTTTGACGGTTTTACAAACATGGTGCCACTGTTTGCAGTTTGAAAATCAGGTACCCCAACTATAAATAGCTTCAGAGGTGGCAGAAGATGTTTTAATGTGTCTGCATTGTCGTTTAAGCAATTCTAAATACTCATTCATTCTTCAGGGGACTCACTTTGAAAATATCCATAATCTCCCATCACGGAACTAACCCGGCTGTGCCCTGTGTTGTATTAAATATAGACTAAAAGCAGATGCGAATTTGATTGACCCGGAATTGAACTCTGTCTCTTTCCCAAGCAAAAAGACCTGGTCTCCCCTTGTTCCTTGGTAGTCCAAAAGTGCAGAAATATGAGTTAATGATAGTTAATCTGGGGGGATTCTGCTAATCCTTTCGTTGTTTGAAGAAGGAGGTGGACCTTGAAAAGCCTCCTGTCTTATCTCAAGGAAGTAATATTTCTATAGAATTAGGGAGGGGTAGTGTGTGTGTGAATGATTTCTGTTTTAGGTTTGGCGAGACGAAGGAAAAGGCCGGACCCTGGACCGGAAGCTGCCTGATACGACACGCCCCCTTCTTCCTGGACATCTGCTCTTTTTATGCTTGGGCTGGAGGCTTGGAGTCAGTGAGCGCAGGGCCAGAGAGGGACAGCATAGCATCGTTTTAGGAGCTCTCTTTTGTTTGAATGTTCTGTATCTGATTGTCAAGATAAATTAAATACAGATGTTAAACTTGGAGAATCTTTGTCTGATTTCTGTACCAAATTTTGAACACGTCAGTCAAATCTTTTTTTTTGACCCACACCTGCTTGTATGAATACCTGTTTTAAAATATGTTTTGTGACATATTCCGTTGGTGCAATCCGAGTATTTTAGTATGAATACTTGGAATATTTCTACTCCTATTTGTATATTATAATGCAAAAATACATCATCATTGATATTCCACTGTCCAGCACTTTGACAAAAAAACTTGCCTTGCCTTACCACTGTACCACTGCCTTTTTGGTTCATTAGAAAAGGAGGATAAAACACACACTCATTACTGAAAGTGACGCTATCATTTGTTTTTTAATTTGCCAAATACCAAACTATATTCCTTAATTTTTCAAAAAGTTACTGTATTTTGAATTCCACTAAAATAAAAAGTAATATTATTTTGCGATGAGGTATTCTCAGTACATGTATCCCGTAACTCCCCAACACTGATTCAACTATGAGACATTGTTTTTTACTATACCTCATGCACTTTTTCTTCTGTTGGTGTTTGTCTACAGAGCTGAGAGAGAGAGACTCCGCCAGTCACTAAGGAAACTGATGAAGAGCTGCTATATATACACACTGCCTCTCTACCATGCATCTCCCACAGTGCATTGCTCTCTCTCTCTGCACGCTCGCCCACACAGACGCGGCCGTTATGACTCCCGCAGAACCTTTCCGACTCCGCGCTCTTCTTCTGTCAGCAAAAGTCGGGCGCCGTTTGTTGATCTCGCCGTCTCTCCATCTGTCTGTGGAGACGTGTGCTGCGACAGGTGTAAAAACAACACTATGATGTCATCTGCTTCACATCACGCAGACGGAGTTCAGACAGGCGCATGGGATTCTAATGAGGAAAGGATTAGACATCAGAAAGCCCAGGAGCGAAGGGAGTTGTGGCTGTCTAACTATGTGGAGCAAAACATCATCAAACATACGCTGCTCAATCAAAAGCCACTTCTGAATGCTGGACATACAAGTGTTGATTCATGATAATATTATGTGGCAAAAAAAACCCAGAGGAAACATATTACAATAACTTGGATCTAGTTTAAATGTGAGCTAGGCAGCATTGAGGCCCTTGGTATTCTTTCTTCTAATAATGACGTATTATGAGTTATGATATAAAACAGTGGATTTAATGATTTTGTTTATTTTTTATTGTTATGGACTCCTGTACGGTCGATTGTTTTTAACAGAAATAGGAGTTTTGCTGAACCATTCTTCCTTTTTTTTTCAATTAGCCGGTGAAACTCGAATGGTCCGTATAATTTTACTGCTTTAATTGCGAGTAGACATTTTTTAAGAATAAACCAAGACACTGGATATTCAGATAGTCTCCCCTTTAATGGCCTTGGAAGCACTCTCATGTGTATGTGAATCAACTACTGTATATGCATTAGATGAAATGAATTGGACCTCTGTATTAAAAAACAAAAACCCTGAGTGCGGTCCTAGCAACGTGAAACCTTCTAATGGAGGATGGTGTTGCTTGTGGCTGTCGAGTGTGTCGCAGATGGCGTTCAGACAAGCAGCAGTAACATCTCCACCGAGACAAGCGGGTGGCGGAGAACTGATCAGCAAAAAGTTGCATGGTGCATCTTTAACAGCAGGAAGACACAAGGATTATGTTCTTTAAAATGTTTTTGTATAGTTGCTACACAAGTAAGTAAAGAGGTCAGGGAGGGAGGTCAGTGCATGTGGAAAAAGTAGGACGTAAATAATAATCCCATTGCTGTGGAATCTCATTAGATAATTTTCCACAGTACATAGCTTCATCATTTCTATTTGCAAATAATTACAAATAAAGATTGATTGATTGATTATACAATTTATATAACACAACACAAATCAAGTTTTTGGAAGTGGGTGAAGTGTCTTACAGAATGACACATACTAGAATGCACTAGAATAACAGATGTCCAACTGTGGCACCTGTAGTAGTAACCAGGCCCTGTCCTAACTAGCTTTCGAGATCTGACTAGTTTAGGCCCCTACTATCAGGTGTAAGCAGGGGTTTTCCCAGTAGGGCCGAGATTCAATTTATTATGAATACATCACACACTTCATGAAAACAAGGGAACCAAAAAAACAACCTCTGTGGCTTTTTGCCCGTGATGCATTGAGCCTCCACAGCCCTGATCCACATCCCATTCATTCACAAACCTCCTAATCCACAAACGCAGTGTTAGGCCCGAGTCCTCTCAGCCACATACGAGTCACGGTACAGTCTGTGTGTGTGTGTGTGTGTGTGTGTGTGTGAGAGTGTGTGTGTGTATTCGTGGAGATTAGGGAGGGACTGGAATGGATGGGCAAATCACTGCTAAGCCTCTCTATTGCTCTCTAATCCCTGTGAGTGTACACACAGACACACATGCAGCAAATGCCGATGCACATATAAAGCCCGGTGTCACACTACAACTCTTTATGAGGCTTACGAGTCGTGAGACGGTTTTAAACAACTTGTATAATGTTTTAAAACACAACTTTTTCAGATCTGCTTTTGAAAATCCTTGTTTATCATGAGTGGTCAACAAACGTACACACAGGCAGACGTGTTGAATCATCATTACGCCTGCAATTTTACTGCCATTGAGTTATTGAAAGTATTTTTTCACACTTTGGTAATTCATAATTGGTATATTCATAGTGGATGACAAAGGCTGACCTGTGTGATGCGGTGGTGGAAAGGTGTTTTTATTTAATTAACCTTATATCGTAGCAATTTCAACCAAATATATAAGATTGTAATAATAATACAATTTATTACAATAAAAATGGCCCTGTCTTTATTCTAAACTCAGCACAACATTTTGACCTTTTTCGACATATTGCATAATGTAGAGGGTTGGTGCGTGGAAAATTTCGGTGTGTCCTTGTAGGTGCACATCCATCAGGTCAGTAGTGAATGACTGCGTGATTATGAATATTTCTAATCCCTCTGCAGTCTGACAGTAGTAGTTAGGGACACTACTGTCCACGTTCAGGACAGAGAAGAGCTCAGAGCACAGAAGATGATCCTCTCACAGTCATACAGGATAATTGGGTTGAATAGACCCTCTGTGAATGAAGGACACACAGGAGAAATGGCGCAGCAGGCGTCCTTGTCATTCAAACAATGCCTTTCACTTTTTAGAAAAACGTCACACAACCATTTGCCCTCGTTTACGCATTTAAAGGCTTCACAGAACATGCTCCAGACAAACAGAGAGCACTCACCACACACGCAGGAGTCCACGCGCCGCACAGACAGCCCAGGACGAGGACAATGCACTTGATAGAGCCGCCCACTGTATGTCTATTCATTTTAAAGTACGGATTGTAACAACAGGGGAAATGTTGAAAGGCAATTGCACATTTTACGTCAACAAACAGTGTAGCCACCCTCAGGAGAGTGTTGCTTAAGCAATTTGGAGCTTGTTTTATTATATAATGTAGTCAGTTAATGTGAGTTTAATGTTTATGTTATGGTATTCTCCTAGTTGATCATTCAGAAAATTATTTATCTATTTCAACATTGAGGTAAAGATCTAGTGAACAGATCTTGGCCTCTGAACTCCAATAAAACAGCCTCTGTTTAAACTAGTAAACTATGTTAAACTAACCAATGTTAGACCAGACAGTGGCTCTGCACCTTTAGTACAAAGAAAAAACAAAGACATTAATTTCTTAAACAGGACATAACACAATCTTGCTTGTAGATTGATCTCACATTATGTTTTTGAAGGTCTGAGATGGTGGGGATGAGCAAACAGTGTTTTTGTTTTCCGTTTTTATGTACTGCATGTGCATATTGTCAGTTCTTTGTCTGTGGCTGTAACTTTTGTTTTATGACCGTTTGGCGGAGCAGGATTAGTATTGCAACAACACATCATCAGTAGGGTCTTCAAAGGGGTCCTTATCATGCGATAAGGACTCTCTCGGACAAGAGATGATTAATCTCAAGGGGCAATCCATAATAAACAAATAAATAAATATTAGCTTGTGTGATTGTGGTCTGATGATTTTTTTGTTTTCTTTGAGCAAAAAATCTGTGCCGGTTTGATCCTCCACATATCATAAATTCAGAAGAGTAACTAAAACTTGGTGTGGTTATAGATGTCGGTAGATGGAGGTCTCAGACTTGAACAATGTGTAGTTTGAGACTAAAGCATTCTTGTATAGTAAAAACATTGTTTTTTAAATAACATTTCCATCCCCCAGCCTTTCCTGTTAGTGCAACCAACTCCTTCTAGGGCAATATTGGAATTCAGAATGCATAGAATGTATGAGACACAAGATTGGATAGACCTAGACACACCTGTTTGACTCACTTCTCAAAAACATGCTCTTTCAACGCCATTATTGCAGGTTTCATAAATGTCCACAATCTTAAAGCAGATATAAGACCATTTGTAATGAAAAGGAAATTCCAGCTTACTCAGATTCTTCCACACAAGCTTCTCAAAACAACTATAATGAATGCATATTTTCAGTGATTGTGGCATGCACTCTTGATAAACAAGTTACAAATGCAATTTACAATGAGGCAAAGCTACAAATTTCCGGCATGTACCACTCTATAAATTGAGGTTTAGATGTCTTTTCAGTGGCATCCCCATGGAGTGAACCCAGTCAATACAAACTTAGACTTGAATTGACAAAGAGACAAGTTTTTGTGTATGTGTAGGGTTTTTCAAGAGGACAGCTTAATGGAATGCCTGGGTCTAACACTTGCCAAGAGCACTTTTCCCATACGCCAGGGAGCCAAAACTTCCCCAACCCGCCAAGAATAGCAGCGGCACTCTTCTGTCTCCTTCTCACCCACACATCCAGCAGCATCACACTATATACTCGACAGCAGCGATGGCTTGTGAGACGTACCATTTTACAATTCATAATACAAATGCTCAAGCACAACTGGCCAATTCACAGGGCACTATTTAAAAGACAAACTGCTTTATCCCCCCGAGCAGAATCCAAATGTCACACAACAGAAAACAGGCTACTTCATGGCCCTATCCCAAGCTCATCAGTCTCCACACAGACAAGCACAGCGCGCACAGGGTCAGAACACAATTTCTAGGGTCAATGATAAACTCGAAGTCTATCTTTCACTGCTCTTTATGTGAGATGAATGCCAACAGTTTGACAAAAGTCTTTTGAGACAGTAGGTAAGTGATATACTGTACCTTTGATCATATGAAACTGTGGCCAATGGTATATCTAAAGAGAGATTATATGATTCTGGTTTGGAAAATCTTACACAAACATACAACTGCACAGAACTATGAAGTAAATTAAGAAACGAGAGCTGTACTAGTAGCTGCTAATTTGATTACTTTTTGATTTGATATCAGAGTCAATGCACAGGGGAGCACAGTCTCAATAGATTTCGGCTTTTGTTTACTATAGCACATCTCATCTTTCAATAAGCACACTGTTGAACTGTGCCCGCTGCAATAGTATTAACTTTTTCATTATCCTACGATGAGACATTAGCAACATGTGTGGGCCGATCACTACCGTACCGAGACACAACCTGCCAATTAGCACTCTGACAGTCACTGAGCCGGATATGAAATTTCCACTATGAATATGAATAATTACCGTGCAGTATAGCTATAGTTTACAGCAGACATAGCACAAAAGACGCTCAGGGGAAAACTACAAACCCAAAGCAATCATACAAAAAACTGGTAAAAAAGTGAGTGTGTTTTTTCTTATTGATTTTCAAAAGGTCATGGCATAGAGTACGAGAAACTATCCATCAAACACACTGAAGCTAAAGTTGAACGTCTGCATTTGCTTTGCAGAAATGTGCCCAGTGTAAAGCAAACGCCCACGACTCCAAGAGAAAGTGCTTTTCTGACCCCAAACATTTAACATCCCCTCGAGACGGGCAAAAAACATCAAGGCTTCAGCTTGTGAGAATCTATAATACTACAACACATGGTGGGAAATCAAAGATACATGTATTGCTCGTTCCCTTCAAAAGAAGAGGTAAATGAAAGCGAATTCCAAACTGGTTCACTACGAAAGCTGCAAACATGTTATTTTTAGCCTGTTTTTTCACACTCCCAGAACTGCCAGTGTGGCTTTCTCTGTCGCAAGCAGACCCCAGCACATTGTTAATTATAGCTGTTAGAAATCTGTGGCATCTAAAAGACATTTTCCAAATCCAGCATCAAGAAAAAACAAGTATATTATTTTTTGATAAAAAATAAAGAAAAAAGTTAACAACAAGTTAACTATAACAATGCTAGGAGTGATGCATCGGAGATGACAAGGTTGGTTGGTTCTAGCCATAGGAGTCCTTCTCACCTCATTTACCAGTCCCCCCGGTCACCCCAGGTCTGTCAGCAGGAGGTGGAGCCCATGGAGAGGGGTCTGGAGTTTCCCAGAAGGCTTTGCAGTGATGGATCAGGAACTCCCTGCCGAAAGAAAACAAGTTAAATTTACTCTGTGTAGCCTTTGCAGAAATTTCCCCAAAACACGCTGTGGTTTCCGAAGCAATTAGAACTGGGAATGTAAACAAACTTTCACTGTGACAAAAAATGCTTTTATCCTCACTTGTATGAAGACATAGTTTAAGGAAACTAAATGTTCAAAAGTCACAGACAAAAATGTAAAAAATAATCTATTACACAAAGTGACAGATGTATAAAATATTATTAGGTTCATCAATAATCATGATTGTATGATCTGAACAAGAAATAACAATTTATTTTACATTTAATCTATTGTTCTTTAAGGTCATATTTTTAATAACATCTCTCAATAGAACCAGTAAATTCTGTTTCATGCACAAAACAACATAATACAATTTCAAGCACTCTCAAAACTTAGAAGAGGATTTGTAATTTGTTAGATGTGAGTATCCGTTCTATTGTAATTCTACAATTTGGAATGTTTACATCCCAAGAATCTATGATTCCTTCACACGCATGATTCCTTCATGATCAATAATAAGAAGAATATTGTAGAATAGTGATCTTTCCTGACATCTTAGATATGAATTAAATCAGTGGTGGGACATCACAGCCTTCCATGCTTTTGTAGCAGTGCAGTTTCTGAGGAGCCTATGAGAGAGTGAACATCCTGGCAAGTTACGTAATGTTGGTTAAAAATTAAAAGGGGAATGATGTAACTCAAAATAGTTCTAAGTGATTTATAGGTGACCTTATGCGACTGCAATATTAATCATCATTCACTACATCACCTTAAAATAGGAACTGTAGTAATGGCATACAGCGCTACAGTCGTAACAAGGGAAATAAAGGAGGATACTTGAACAGGAAGTCTTGGGAAATATACAGCCAGAGTATGAGCAACGGTTCCATTTTTACTATTAGCTGTTTATGCACATTTCCAGCGTGAAGCGGTTTGAAAATGTAAAACTACTGTATATGGGAATCACAGAAGTCCAACGTCATCCCACACTGTAATAGATAGAAGAGGGTGGATCATGGAGCTAAATTGGGCCAAAGGAAAGAGAAGAGAAGGGAAAAGGAAAGAGGATGGAGAGACAGATGGTGGCAGGAAAAAGGCAGCCAACAGTCCACAGCAGGGGAGACCAAAACAGGAGGAGCAAAGAGTGCCTTCAACACCGTAATTTTAGGTAATACAACATCAAAATTTGTTTATGTATGTAATGCATATATTTCTGACAAATACTGCATTCAGAAGTTATTATTACTTTAAAGCAAGCAGGATCCTTATGTGGCCCGCTATGTAATTTTTATATGGCCCAGTCTTGCTAACCCAAAGTAGCTATGGAGGCATTTTCAGTGTCATCCAGCCAACCTCAGCCCCACTAATGGAGTCATGCTATACCTCGTAAAGCTCAGAACCTTTGGAATCTAGTCATTGACTTGTCTTGCACTTCTGAGTCTGTTTGCCAAAATAAAATGTTGAACCTTTAGCAGAAGCCCTTGATATATAGGGACCTCACAGTGTGCTTGTTGTTGCACAAACCAGCACTGTGTCGCGATCCATCATGTCCAATCAGGACCAGCGGCAGTCGGCTAAACAAGTCAGGAGCAGTTCAGAGTAACCACATTAGGAGACAAGCTGAGTGAATTTAAAGAGCAGTGGAGTGGACAGCTTACAGACAGCCTAAACCAACAAACAGGCAACAGTCTCCGAGGCATTTGGGTTGATGTAAAGCAGTGGTTTCATGTATAGAGTGGGTAAAGTAGCCAAAAATCACAAAATGTAACTAATACAACAAGTCACATAGCAAAAACCTTGATTATTCGACCAAATACAGTAACCTTTTCCTTGCCTCGGGACCTTTGCAGAGGTTCACTGCAGAACACTATGGCCAAATATAACAGTCATTTAGATAGTAACCAAACCAAACTGTTTTATAGCCCGTTATTAACATGGGTCAGGTGAAGAAGGTTATACAACTACACACAGGTCACATGAGAGACAATACTTTGCATAATGACAGCGAAACAAACCGTGTAACAAGAGTGCAGCTCTTAGCCAAGTTTGGGTTTCTGCATGTTCTACTCTTACAAAGTTGTAAAACATATGTCTGATAATGTATCTATTGCACCACATGGAAGATAAGTCATAGACCATTATATTGCAATTCCTTCTGATCCTGGGCGTACGGTGATGTAACTTTTGAAAATTGGTTATTGATTCAAACAACTCGCCTCCCTTTATCCCATTCCAAAATAAGTATACCACTGGTGATGTGCAATTATAGCCCTTGTTTTGCAACCACATTTCTCAGTCTTTGTTTATTCAGTTATGTTCCTGGTGGTTTCTCTATAATCCAAATATTTTTTTAAGTGATACTTGTTTATGAAACGGTTGAGAAACGCCCAATATTTGAACTAAATGTTGTGTTTTTGCGAGCAAGGCTTTACTTGACTTTATCAGGAAAAGTGCAGCTGTGTTCATGACTAAGCACTGGCATGGCTTCAGCATGTAATTGTAAGCTTCATCAGCGCGTCTGCATTCTTTCGCTTCTGTGTCCCGTAAGTGTGACATCATTCATTCACATTTACCAAAAAAAGACATGACTGTGCATGGGACAAGAAACAAATCTGACATTTGCAGACATTACTCTGAAACAAACAGAAAAAAACCTTGGAAATTACAGATCAAACTATCTTCTTAACAAAATGTTAAAAGCCATATTGTCAATTGAATAGAATGTTGATTTTAGTATGGCAACTGCATTTGCACTATAAGTTCCAACATTTATGACGGATTGCATGCCTTTGGGACTGACGTCGTGTCTACAGCTGTGGGGTCAGAAGAATGTACAGTACAGGACTGACCCAGAAGCTTCGTGGTAATGACAGGGAAATTCCTCTCCAACCACAGCCCTTTTTTCAATCAAATCTCCAACGCGGCAGCCTCGCTACAAGAGACGAGCTGGCCGTTTGAACAGCAGAAAGTAAAGCACATGGAATGTATCAATGTAACCTTGTGTGCACTTACATCAGCCACGTTTGACTTCTAACATTCCTGTTCTTGCTAGAAATGCAGCCCTCATTATTTTCATGTTCATATACCTTAGATTTTATATACTGTGTTCTCATCCCACACATTTTATAACAAAGCTACAAATATAGCAGTCGAAAGGGACCCCATGAAGCTAGTTTGACATAATCATATCCACGGATTCTTAAAGACGTAGGCTCATACAGTATAATATCCCCAAACTAATCAATTACCCTTTGGCAATCCAGATAGAAGCAATAAAGCACATTTGTTTATATTAGTGCCGCGGCCAACTAAATCTTTACGGATTGGCCAAGCTTCAAACTCACTATAGAAATATATGACTATAGAAGGATATGACTTTGGGTTGCGCTGATTGATTTACAATCCCTTAGTATAGAATTTGAGCTGCCATTTTTAACTCTTGTTGCTTATAAAGAACTATTTGCAAATGGTATACCATTATGTAATAAAACGCTGGACAAGGTGAATTGAGTGAGATATGAGTAGTTTTGATGTAGTTTTTGGAAGTCTTTGTCAAAATGTCTATTCATTATTTCACACTTTTCCTAATTTTCTCAGCTAAATATCTTTAAAATAAGATTCAAAACAATAAACAAAGTTTAATATTGCCCACTTCTTTTCACAACCATTTTACAATAGGGCACTTATTGGAAAAGTATGTATGAAACTAGAGCAGCGCATAATAACCTTCAAATACATAATTCAACAGTCAACGCTATACTTTATAATACATCACTGGACTAATTCATCAAAGAGAGGAGGCTTTGCTTTAAAACCCCAGCCTCCTACATAACAACTATCACCCAGTCAACACACACACCCATCCGCCATCACAATGCGACCTATTCAGAACATTGTCCCCACAACGGTAACAAGTGCAGCAAGGGCAGGGTGTCTTGAGCTTTAAAAAGAGTTATTATTCAGCGGGTGGAGCTTTATTGTACTCTGCTGAACAAACTAAAAGCCGAAACCAAGATAGACATCCCATTTGTCCTTAATATCACACAATGGGATGAAGCCGAATTCCTTGTATGTTTGGAAAGGCCATGCTGAGAGAAAGGGAAGCATGCGTTTGGTAGCCTGGAAAAATCCAGACTCACCGCTGTACCAGCCGGTGATCCCCCGCTGGATAAAAAAATACAGAGGGGAATCATTCTGGTCTCACCAGGCTATGCGTTTGGTGCCAGGCCTCTCCTTGGCAGTCAGACAAGGACGCACTCACACCCCAAATACACAATCACACATATACACACATCACTGAGTAGTTTTAATTGGCAGATGATTTGCCAGTTAGTGTTTTCGCCCCTCTCCTCACCTCACTATCCTGGCTCGCCGCCCTGAAGCCTGGCAAAAGCACAGCTGGACCACAAACAGTTTGTGTCTTTGTACTTCTGTGTAAAGCATTTTTATTGTTGTGTGCATAGTGAGCTGATAACTTTAGATGAAATGTAAACATACTGAGCGTATAAACGCTACAGGCTTTCAGTGTATGAAAGCCTTGAGCCTCTAAAAACTGGAAATATGGATAAAGTTCCACCCACTTTCAGTCGATAATAGTTTATCGTTAAACATTTCCTTGACATTACAGTTTTGTCACATCAGTAAAACTTATAACTATTTTGATGCTAATAAATAATCTGTGAAACGCTCTTTTAGGATTATAAACTAGAATGTAATATTTTACCAACAATTGAGAGTACAACAAAACAGTACTTTTATGAAAATCATTCTAAAATTCCAAAGGAAATTTATTTTTAATTTGTCAAAAGAATATCTGTTTTAATTCTCGTTTAAATATATGATTTTGACTTTTGACAACCCACACTAATTATATACTATTTAATCAAATACATTGTAATGCCACAATTTCATGGAACCATCCAAATGACTGGTTCAGACATTTTAACCTTTTAAGCATATATACTTTCTGTACGAGCAGATTCATAAATGAATACATATCTAACCACAATACTGCAGTTTCAATCATTGATAAAACAACAGAGTGGCTCTTTCTGTTTAATGAGTGGATTCTAAGAATGAAAACTAAATAACCAAATATTAGTATATGTAAAATTGCAACATCGAAAACATCAGCATAACATTTTTAAAGGAAATGTTTGCATTTTATTTGAGCATCTGATGTGGACAGGAAAGCCAAGGTCACTACATGGAGATGTGTGTGTGTGATATGACATCATTACTCGAGCTGTGCACTTGGGGGCTGATTGATGGAAGGAGAAAGAAGGAGAGGTTGTTACGGTCGACCGCTGTGAGCTCATTGCCCGGCAACCACACAATTGGACCTTGCCACTCTGGGTTAGAGCAAATGAAAAGCAAGCAGTGGCTGTTTAGTGAAGATCAGATACAGAAACTATTCTAACCCTGCAAAACTTTACACAATAACAAAACCAAATCAGATTCCCATGTAGACCAAGGCAGTTGCACCTACTCCCTGCAGAGCTGTGTCCACTGTACATTGGTCTGCCCCTAAACCCTTGGGTAAGTGTCTTCTTGTCTAAATCATATTTTTTTCAATGCAGCAGGGTTACAGAGACCATCAAACGCAACAATACAAGATGTAAGATTGTCTTAACTGTGACAGTACAGAGAAAGGACGATGCGGATGACCCCATCCTGAGACTCAGACACAGGTACAGTATACTGTTCATATGTCTCTATAGGGACCACAGCAGCAGCAGATTGCATTTCACAAGCACACACAAAGGAACAGTATTATAGTACTGAGCAGCAGACAGGGCTGTGCAAGTACACCTTTAAATCTTACTGGATCCATAAAGTCCATGTAAAGTCATACGGTAGAATGGTTTTAGTCCACTTTCTTTTGTTTGGAGAATATTTGATAATTCCACTGATCATTTCTAAAAACTGTTCTAATAGAGCTAAACATGGCTGTAATAACCATTATTATGATAATGGATTAGTTGGTTGATTATCATTTGTTCAGTGAGAATGGGATTTTTTTTTCTTTTTTCAACCAAAACAAAACCATTCCACATGATGAGATGTGGCATAGTTTTACTGGCATTAGTTTTTTTAATAAAAATAATAATGGACATTTCTGCAGTCTCTGTTTGGGCCAGAAAAAAATCTTTGTATGGTTCAAAACCTGATTCATTGATATACTAAAGATGGACAACCACTTAAATAATGTATTAGTTACACCAATAAAGAACCACTTACAATTAAACAATCCAAAATACTACTATTACTACAACTCGAACATCTAAAACACACACAGACACACAGAAACATCTCTTGTTTAAATGAATAAAAACAAGCGTTTGTCCCAGTCCTAATTGTTTTCAAACTGTAGTAATAGCATACCACAGTAGACCAGGAAGTAGATCAGATGCATTTGTTCCTGGATAGAGCGGCAGCTCAGATTGACTGTAATAGGATCTTTAGCTGGTCCTATCCCTTTCCTAATCTCACACATAGAAGCCACGCCTCTCAGGTGATCTCCCATTGACGAACAGGACACTCAATACAACCTCAGGTTACTGAGCTCCCACTCAGACAATCACTGCTCTGCAGATCTAGTGTCACCTGGACAGAGACAATTAGACACTTCTCCTGGAGATTATGAAAAGACAAGAGCTGAGGTCAGTTAATGATACTTCCAAAACCTCATCATCTGTTCAAGCAGAAAAAGACATAACAGGAGCGAGATCGATTTCTTTGTACTTTAATTACAAAGGATTTCAAATGTAATAAATAGCTTCACAAGAATGGAATGCTACAAATCTATTATTACACCCTTAAAGTCATTTGTGAGCAGCCTATATGTTTAAACGCAAGTATTGTGACAACACTACAACTGTGGCCAATATAGTTTTCAGTAATTATAACCCTTTAGGAAAATAATCACCATTGAGTAAAAAACAAAACACCAAACGGCGTTGTAGGAAAGGCAAGACATGGAAACTCAAAGTGCTGTACAAAACATCGTTTTAACAAAAGCTTTATTTTACAATAATATATTTAAACAGAAGAGCAGACACAATCTTTCAGTTTAAGCACAAAGCAGAAGTATTTTCAACCTTGATTTGTACATAGTCGGAGTAGAAGCCTGTCTTGTATTTTCAGGAAGAATGTTATGCTGCATGAATGTGAAATGCTGACTACCCATGTTTAGTCCTGACTCTGCCCCCACATGAGGCCAGTCCCTGTGCTCCTCAGAGTCTGAGTTGGTTCATTGTACTATGTTTGAATATGGATAAGCTAAAGGAAAGACAAATAAAAGCAATCCAGTGGCGCTAATGAGAACAGAAAATGAAGAAAAGAAAATCACAAACACATAGAACATGAAGCAAGTTTTAAAAGGAGCGAATGCCTCCCACTCATCGTCTCTCAGTCTCAGATCTTCAAAGACTCGAGCTGTACTCAGGAGACACTGGTACAACACAAGGAGCACACACCAGCAGCCTCCCGCTGAGAAACAAGCTCCCGATGCTGAGGTGCAGAACACAGAAAACAACTGACAACATGGACTGCACCATCACAACAAAATGCCACAGTTATTGTTCTTAAACGTCACTGTGACAAAGCCAATTGAATCAGCAAATCAGTGTGAAAACTAGTAAAAGCAAATCAGAATGGCCAGAATGGCCTGGTGGAGAGGAAGAACGTTTTTTGATCGTTTTTTGATCTGTAATAGAATGCAATAAAAATCTGTTTAATATGACACTGTGGAGTATGCGAGTAAGACAAGCAGGTCATCATGAGTCACATGGGTATTTCTTTCATTTTCTAATCGAGCACCACAGGCTCTTAGTTAAACATCAAAGACCCAATATAAATATGTATATCTAGCAGAACAATTGTTGTTACAAGTTTCCCAGTATGTCCCATCCATAAGCAGGTGCCACTGATGAAGACAAACTCCCCTGCACAATGTGCAGCCTGATTGATTCATAATTCTGTGATTCTGTTTCTAATCAAACACATTTTTGCTTGACTCTAAGTATTTTGATGTCTGATTATCATGCACTTGCAGTGGCCTGTAAGTTTACCATGCTTTGAATTAATGTACTTACTCAAAAAACAAAAAACAAAAACTATAAACCCTTTACACTCCCTTTGTCCCGCGGGAGTCTGACATTCTTGTTGTTTTTTGTTTTCACCTTTCTAGTATCATCACATGACCACAAAAGTATCGCAACACTTTTACTGCAGCAATATCACAAAATGTTACATTCCTGTTGGATATTTTACACAGCCACATTCCACTCTCTGTCAGGGCGTTAGCCGTAGTGTTTCAGACAAAACTATGTGTACTGATATAACAGCGAAGGTAAACATGGTCTTTTGAGACTAGTTCAACGTGACATTTGTGCAAAACAATACAGGATCTGGTTATAAAATATATGCATTTACATATATACAAAGATATGTCAGGCCGAGGTTAACAAGTGTAAATCTGTCATTATTATTCTCTGAGTGTGCAGTCATGCTCCTAAAGGCCTTCTGCTGTAAGTACAGACAGAGGAACCACTGTAACGTTTTAGGAGAAGAACAGGTGTCAGATTAGACAATTCACAAAAAACCATCCCAGAATTGACTGAGATTAGCGTAGTGCATAATACTTTTGATCTTCTAATGATTTAATCATCAGGGCCACTAAAGGTAATGAGCTGTGGCATAATTGAATCATTTACAAGTAATTTGGTAAATTGTTTAAAATGCAATGTTTTGGAAACTATTACATGAGTTACATGTAATATTTATTAGATTTCTGTGCAATGAAAGATTTTTTTTTCTGTGGGATTTTTTTTTAAGCGTTGGACTGCATTCAATTTTTTTATCACTATCGACAAATTAAGAAAAGATTACTTTCTACTATTAGATCCCTGAGTAACTTGGTACAAAAAGGCATTCCGTGCGATTTACATGTAGCTTTGAAGAAGTGTCAGCTGAAGTGAAGTGACTTTACATACAACAGGCTTTTCCCACAACACAAATGCATATTTCATCCTCAAATCACACTAAAAGTGTATCCACAGACCCCACTTGGAGTAAGTACAATTTGCGTTGTGTTTGTGTGACTATAATGTATCTGCAGCCGACAGTGGTCTTTACATTGGATTGTATGTTTAACTTTTAATATTAGAATAGAATAGATGATACTTTTGGGGATGGGACAACGCAGATGGACACGTACGTGATCTTGCAAGGCAAGATTTCTTTTACATTTAGCCAAATCGAACGTTTTTGCTGTTGATGTTTTTGTAGAGTGAGTTACACTATGTCACATGTGTTTCTTATGACTCAAGCCCTGTCGCTGAGCTGATGATAGATGATTGAGCAGTGGATCTTTTTTTTTGAAGGAGGAGGATTCGTCTTGTTTTTGAGAACATAAATCCGTAAAAATGCAGTCTCAAGGCCTTGTCATAGTATCCTCCATGAGTATCCGTCTTGTACCTAGAGAAAAAAGCCTCTAAAAGTGCAGTACTTTTATTTGTGCATTGTGCATGAGCAGACCATACTGCAGGTGACTCAGCAAAAAAGACTCAATATCAAATTTGATTTAGTTTTGTTTCACATACTTAAGGCCAACAGTGACCAAAATGGTATGTGTATCTCTCACATTAGTTATTCTAAAAGTAATACTGTGGGCTGCGGTGCTGCGGTGCTGGTCATACTGATCTATAACATAAAGAAAATAAATCACCAGCTGCTTGGAAGTCATGGCGAGTAAATGCTTATTTTAGTCCCAAGTCAGGTAACGGCATACAAAAAAAATAGAATGTGAGAAAGAACATACAAAGAAAACCTGTTGTATATAGTCATGTACATAGTCACAGAGTGCTACTTCAACAATTACTACATCTACTGCAATAAAATGCATTACCTCCATAAAAAAGATTAAGTTCCCGGTACTAACATGTAAACCAAAATTAGAATGTAATTAAAAAACTGCTGGTGATAAAGATTAAGGTGTGTGTTTAGAGGTATTCCACAATTACATCATCACACTGAACTCAGGTGTGTGTGTGTGTGTGTATTTGTGTGTGTGCGCGTGCGTACGTGTGTGTGTATGAATGTGTGAGAAGGGGGGGCGTGTTTAACAGGCTCAGTCTGTGTCACAGAGGATTTACTATAATGAAGTCATTCTACAGTAGGAGAAAAGCCTATTGTTACGCCTTAAGACGACTTTCACCTTCAAATATTCAACAAAAACATTATTAGAGCAGTATCAAAAAGGCAGAATGCATGCCACACAAACACAAGAACACATGCTTATATCGGAAACTAGTACTGTAGACATGTCTTCAGACCAGGTTATGTTTTACTTCTTAAAATATACAGCATAATTTTATTATTAAAAATGTTCCTGTCTGACTGCCCAGTTCCTCCCCAGCTGCAGTGGGCACTCACCAGGATACTCTGATTGTAAGAATCAAATGTGTGATCATTAATTATGACACAGCGTATGACTCCGAAAATGACTGGCCACTGGCCGTGTACTACATCTTGTTTCCCTTTCCAACAGAGTTGTCTAAACAAGGCCAACAAACGGCCTTCTATGTGAGTTGGCCCAAGTATTTTTTGTAACAGTTTAACAAGTACTAAATTACGACCGTTGTTTAAGTTCTCCACGGACACCTATTGCACTGGAGCAGAGACAGAATTCCGTGTGCGAATGAACCCAGCCTCATCTGTAGTTTATGGTTAATTTTAGTTCATGGGGACAATACACTCATTGAATCACACTAACGTTTTGAAACCCCTAGTGACCAATAAATAGTTATAGTAATGGACATAAATGTACAGTGCATCCACATGTATGTTTGATATGAGTCACACACATGCTGGCTGCCCACTTGTCTTCACTCACTGTACCAGGAGCCCAGGAGGGGCCTGTTGCTCCTCACTGTTATACAATACATATTGTATAACAACTGGGCGCGTGTGGGCGGCTGCTGCCATCTGCGGAGATACAACCTCTGCTACGGCGCGCTCCGCTCTGGATGTTTGTGTCCGGCCTGCAGCCACAAATAGAAGTGCGTCATCTACAGTATCTACAGTCCCTGCTGCATGAAAGGAAGCTAATAGAGCACAAGCTTGTAGTGATTGTATTAACTCTGGCTGGCATTACAAAGCACCACACATGTTTCCACTCAGCCGCAATCACAAATATAGATCTGCGTGTTATTCACAAACCTCAAACGCTTCAAACTTCACAGGCTGTTATGTTGTAGCTGAATGACACCAACAAAACAAACAAACATGGATCAGTTTAGTTCAACTTTAATGTGTAATGAATGTAATGTCCTTCCTTTCCATCAGACACCCACTCAGACAGCAGGTTAAGTTGGCTAAAACTGTTTTTTTCCCTTTTCCTTTGAGTGAAAAATGTGCAAGGCTATACCGAAGCTAGGAGCGAGAGAGAGAGAGCAATGGTGTCTCTGCTTCGGGAGAATATAATTTACTCAATGATATTTTCCTTACTACATATACGTACAAATCATTCTCTTTAGAAACTTTGAGACTGTAAATTAAGCAGTCAACTCAAGGTGTATTTGGACCACAAGTCAAATGACCACTAGGGCACACGTCAAATGAAAGTCACAAATAGGGAAAAGTATGTTTCCAATGACACAATATTAGACAAACGCTTTGACAAATGCACCAACAATATCCCCCTATAACGAGTATTTTCTTGATTTTCACAAAAGCTAGTTACAACAAATTCACTCTAACAAACAAACAAACTCAAAAACCCTACGCAAAGACAAAGAGAATGAAGAATGATCGCAGAAGACGTGCACAAACAAGATGCAGAGAATGAACTCCATCAACTCCAGTCAGAGCTCAACGCTGAACTGTTGCTATGGTGAACAAAAGCATGGCTTTCCAGTCTATTTTAAGGATGTCGCTGTTACATATTTCTCTCACTGCATCTATCAGACTCAGACAAATTACATTAAGAGAGAAAAGTAACGACATGCAAAAAATTAATCTTCTGTCTTTTTGTGTGAAATTGAAAATCCATGACAGTTGTATTAATCTAACAATTGCTTTTGTTTAACGGCACACCACCCATGGCCTTGCACCAAAGTACATACGTGACATGTTAGTGCAATATGAACCAACTCAGATTCTGAGAAGCACAGAGACTGGCCTTCTACTGGTGCCCAGTGTCAGGACTAAACATGGGGAAGCAGCATTTTGGATATATGCAGCTGAAGTCTGGAACAGTCTTCCTGAACATGTGAGACAGGGTCCTACTTTGACAAAGTTCAAATCCAGGTTCAAAATAGTTGAACAACTGAAGAATTGCACTTCACTGTTCTTAATGTTTTGAGATTGTTTGGGAATTTATTGCCGTGTATGATTTCAATTGATTGTTAAAGGTTCCATATTACGCTTTTCTTCATGTTTCACAGTCAATCCTATGCACATGTGTGATAATAATTTGAGTGATACACCACACAACACTCAAAACTTGTGAGATTATAGCCATCTCTTGCAAAGACGTGACGTCACCTCAATTCAAACAGGCGGATTCAGAGAGCAGTCTGCTCCTCTGCCTGTGAGCCCACCTCCCCCCGCCCTAAACAGTTGTTTATCTCAGGTACAAAGTCATTTCAGACCTGAGGATAAACTTGTTCCAACAATGACAATCTGTAACATCGAGCCCTATGTCCTCGATGCACAATTAGACCCTGATTATTTAGTTTACAGAAGTATTCGGTGAGTTAGCGTCACTGTACTTACAGATTGGGGGTCCATGTTTGTGTCTTTTATCGTGGGATTAACACTGGTTTCCAGATCAGTTTTTGAGTAAGTCCAGTTCCATTTTCCCTGTAGTTCTGGAACAGTCTCAGTGAAGTGTTGCAGATGAACAGATTCATTCAAACAGAGGCAAATCCACGTGAAAAAAGTCAAGCCGCATTCTTCCTCTTTGGGCCAAATAGTGCGTCACATATTTACACCCAAAACACATTTTCTCCAAGTTGACATGATCCCACTTTATAGTCGCTGACAAAAGCAGAAAAACATGAGGCGTCTGCGGGAGCAAACCACAGATACGCTGGACTCTGGACTTCGGAACTGGCTGCGCGCTGTGATTCGCTGTTTCGATTTGTCTATTTATCACCTCTCGGTTTTTAGTATTATTATTATTTTTGATTATTTTTGACAATAAACAGCATACTTTTTGTGTATTGTTTTTCCTGTTTTGACGACAGTATTTCAAGTTTTTTAAATCAGTGTGGTAATCGTCACAGATGTGGACCCGGTCTCTCAAGGGTGAAGGAGAAAGATCGCTCTCCAACTAAAGCTTGAAATAATCAATGAAAAAACTACTCTGGACATGTGTATGAGGCCAAATAGCACTGTAGTTATGTTCAAAGCAGAGAAAAGTCAAAAAGCGTAATATGGGACCTTTAAGCATCTTGATTTGCCTTGTGTATGAACTGCTCTATACAAATACACTTGCCTTGCCTTTTCATTATGGTTCCATTGATTTGCCTGTAGAGTTCTACCTCTAACTAAAAAGAACACAATGAACAACAAAAAGATGATGAAAACATGATATATATTGTAGGCGTAAACATTCAGCACCGCTTTAACAATGTAATAGTATGTTACCGTCGCATCTCCTGTTGTGATTGCACCGAATCCAACCACAGCGATTAAGTGTTGATTAACGCACATTGTGAGTGTGATATCCTGTAACAAGTGGAATCGCACTCACCTGAAGCTTTCGGGAGATCGACACCATGGAAGGGTGAATGAGTGTGTGTTTGTGAGTGCGACTGCGAGACGACCAGAGTGTTGTGTTCATTATCATGCACTGTTCCAACCAAATAAACAATACATAAATCAAAAAAAACAATATTGAGATGTCCGGTTTTGGTGAGGACAGAGGTGAGAACTGCCATAAGAACTTTCCAAAGTAAGTCAAGTAAACCCAAAGACAAAAACAATTGTGGTTGAAGTGAACACAAATAATGAAAACCGTATAAAGTGATCATAAAATGCTACTTTATTGACTTTTCTTCGGCTTCCAATTCTGAAAGTACAGTAAATAAATCCCTGTTTACATCACATTTTGTTGAGCAGAAATCCAAAATGTTGATGTTATCATGATACAGATGGAACTAAAATTAGAGTATCATTAAAAGTTAATCTATTTCTGTGTTTCAAATTACAACAGGCTTGCAGTCAAATTTCAAAATATTCACATTTTCTGAGATATTTTACTTGGGTTTTTACAAGCGTGAGCCATTTAACAGATCTCACTTTGTGCGAAATGAATCTGTCATATTAGTTTCATTTTGCAAGTTGGATGACAGGAGTAAATTGATAAATAACTTTAAATATGTACTCGTTGCTAGACGGAGTTGTGGAATTCCCCAGTCAATCACTCACACCATGACAAAAAAGTATGTGTGAGAACTGTGTTTACTTGATGACAAAAGGATGATTTAACCAAAATAGCACATGACTCTGTCATTAGTATCAGCTCCTGATGTGAAAGTAGCACAATAGCCCAGATGTACCCTGGTAGTGGTAATACTAGAAGTGTTGGCAACAGGCTTTGGCAGCAGTGACTGTAATGAAGATTCTAATAAAGAGCTCTGTGGTTGTCATACACTCCCTGCTACAGGCCTGGTTCACTAAACAGGAAGCCGCCGCAGCAGACGTCCCAGTGGGGCGCAGTGAGGAGTGTGTGAGTGAATGTGCTACACTGTACGAGTCCACACTGCTGGGACTGTGTGTGGCGCTTACATTCCCTTATTTAAAACCACAGAAACACACAGGTCTGCAGAGGTTATGGGAGAGAGTCCTTTGCTGAGGATGGAAAGAGGATATTTTACTCACTTCACAGACATCCAGAGATGAAGACTCATTTATGAATGTCCACTATTAAAATATACCTGGCTTACAGTAAAAAAAAAAAAAAAGCAGGAACTAAAAGACACAAATAAAATTTCGAACAAGCTATAGCAACATAGTAATAGCTATATATAATAAAATTATATTTAGCATCTTTCAACAAGGGTTTCATTTACAAAAACTGCACTCGTAATGTGACAAAATCTAGTAATGTTTGTGGATATGAACACTTTTTCAACTGAGTATTACATTGCAAAAAGGAACCATTTACATGAATCCAATACTAATGTTAATGTTGATAAGTCAGACTCACCCTTAGTATCAACATAGAGTTGGCAAAGTGTAATTTTAATATTGTGTCAACAATACTTACTATTTACTTGTGACACACATGGGTAGACACACTAAATATGTTTATTCTTCTCATTGTAGATTGCACATTTCTTAGAGATTAAAACCTCAGCCAAAGACACGATGGCTATTTAACATTCCCTGCATAGTGTTCAGTCCTTGTAGAGCATGCATTAAGAGCAGCATTCATCAACGACTGCTGTAAAAACATGATAGAACTCGCTCGCCCTGGCAGCGCTGGACCACAATATCCTTCCATTATAGAGCACTCAGGTCTGTGCAGCAACATGGCAGCGCACGGGACCACCTCCACACCAGACTATGGACATTTGGTTGGTACTTATCTTTGGCCGCGTGAGAAAGCCCAGGGCACCGGCGCTGTCAGCGATAAGCCCGAGGTAATAAACGAGCTGAACAAGAGACGAATATGTGCAAGTATTTTCCCATCAGTCGGGACATGTCAGGCTCTGCTGTGGGTCATTAGCGTGTATGGGTTGCGTCCAAGTGATACCAAGGCACAGAGCTCTGGCTGTGGGGACTGCGAAGAACCTTGACAAAAGGGAAAACCGGCCTAGATCTGAATGCTACTAAAGGCAAAGTGTTTGAAGGTGTGTTTTTTCTAGAAAGCGGGCATGTCCCATTTCCAAAAGAGAACTGCAACTACAATAATCAACAAGGAAATTGATTCTTAACCTCTCACACATGGACACTGGGGCAACTATTACAAGCTTCTCTCCCACTGAGTCAAACCGTACAATAAAAACTCACGAGGGGGTCTCATGCCAGGCTCACATTGCACACTGTGGACGATGGTTTCGGTATTTGCCCGATTTGTCTCAATTTGGGGACTCGCACCAACACCACAGTGGTCTCTGGAGCACGACCAGATTAGCCATTTGCTGAAGGTAAAAAGAACTGAGAAGACATACATAGATAATTATACAAAGTTGAGAATCCATTGAGCAAATAGATTCCAATAAATGTATCCTTGGATCATCTCAGTCAAATGTTCATACTTGTTCATACTGACTCTGATCATCTCAAGACAAATGTTATTTTTTGAGCATCCTGTTGAGATTGAAAAGCTATTTTTCAAAGAGGGTCCAGGTCAAGAGGCAGCAAAGTTACACATTGAATAGATACATATTCAAATGGAAGGTTGACACATAAAAGAGGCACATCAAGTAAAACAGATGAGTTTCAAGTTACAGATCAAAAGGACAGCTTTAAATGCTCTCGGTTTCAACTTAAAGGTATTGAAGGATAAAAACTCAGTCAGCTTTCAGTCTCTTTGTAGCACGTTCCAAGCACAAGGACAGCTGATCGTTGGATGACAGGGCATAAGAGTCCGTATTTCTGTTTAATCAATGTACAAATGCAAGAGGGCAGTAATCCGAGCGGAGCCTCGTAAATGAAAGTGTATCAATCGCACTGCCTCCAAGTCGACAAAAAATGCTGTACCAGTTGAGAGAACAGTCCTGGATCTACAGTTTGTGATGAACCTCAGAGTCCACAATGTGAAGCTATGAACAACCAGCATTCAAATAAATTGATCACCATAATCTAACACAGATATATTGTGGCAAGGAGGAGTCAAGAAGACCAAAAAAAATGGAACAATAGCATGTCATCAAATCAAGCCAACTAGATCCTGACTAGTTTTCACACGCATGCATTTTTCAACCTTCGTCACATGTTTAGATAACCTTTTCAAAAAGAAAAGTCAAAAAGAGAGGGGCACTCTTGTTCAACCAATGCACTCTCAGCCCAAGGCGTAAATAGTGACTCACAGGGCTCTACTGTCGATTTACAGTAATAGACAACAGATAACGTGTTTTTTTTATAAGATGAAACATGTTGCGGTCTGATTTGTTCAAAACCTCCTTCTTCTAACGCTCTTTTTGTTGGACAAATAAGATGTCTATGTCATTCCATGACATTCTCTTCAAGCATGGACACTACACAGCTTATAAGTCGCACAGTTGGACCGATGTGACTACGTATGAAACGGGACATTTCTTGTTTGAACGAGGCGTCGGAGAGAACAAGTTGTAGTAAATAACGATAGTCACAATGCACAGGGGACTCTCAGCGCTGTTATAGCAGTCAGTAATTCAGGCCAAAGCTTTCCCCGAGGACAGCGCTGGATTAAGCAACATCAGTCAAATCACACACACTCAGCTTCTGCAAATCAAATCAATCTGCTCCACCCTTTAAACAGGGGACAATAAAGTGAGAGCGAGCCCGATCGAAACAGGAAGGAAGTACTGGAGAAAAGAGGCCAAGTCTTTCAATAATTCACCGACTGCTGCTTCATTTGGGGAGAAATCAGTGTCCCAACTCCACTCCAGGATCTGAAAGCAAGATTCTGTCCACTCAGCTAGAGATATCAATGTAACAACTCTTTAGCTACAGTATAAATATACATACATGAGAAGGAATTGTAATGAATATGACTTCAAATCAATGATGTTCTTTGATGTCTATAGAGGTGAAAACGTATTGTTCAAATAAATATGTTTATATAAAAGGTTTGAAATATCTCACCTGAAGTGAGTTGATATCATAAAATAGTTTAACATTGTACGTTAAATCACAGAAATATGTAGTATAGTTTTATAGTTATGTATTATAGTTTTACGAGTTCCTCCTGTATACAAGCCATATTTATTTTGATTAATACTTAAACATATTACTGTGATCAATTTGTGGGGAATTCATGATGAAGAAAATAAATAAATAGATATGGGTAAATAAATGATCCCTCCCTTCGAGTCGCATATGGACGGCAATATCACTTGAAGAAATGCTTTCAGTGTTGATTGAGGCTGAGTCGGGTAAATGTATGCAAAGCTGAGATGCGAGAAGAGGTACTAATGGAAAAGGCCTTATAGTGAATTGTAGCTTCCGCCTTCCTGCAATTTGTAAATCAGGCACAGTAAATCATGTTTTTATTGGCTTTGCTCGATTAAAGATAATTTGCAGTTTGCAGGTACAACTTAACCACCTTTTAGACCAATCGTTTTAGCAAGAAAACAAAAGCCGGTCAGATCATAAATCCCAATTAAGGTCTAACTCTGAATATGTGTGTCCAAGCGCAGCTCCTCCGTCTCCAAGACATAGATTTCTATTAAAGGATTAATGTGGAGTCATTAGTGCAGCTGGTGCAGTGAGAGGAGCTGGGCCCTGAGAAATAGGCTTCATTACATCTTTATATAATAGCCCTTTTTCTCTGTATACAGGCCCAGCACTTTTCTCTTTGATAATGGCACCGGCTTCACTCACTAAAAGCTCCGTTTAAAAATACATTCTTCCACAAAGCTTCAGTCTGTCTCAGTCAATGCTGCGAACACAAGTGCCCAGATGGAATGCTCAGTGTGTGGGAGTGCATATGTCATTTCACTCATTCAGATCTGCATGTAGACAACACTGTTTGCTTTTGAAAGACAGTAACGATTTTTACAACCACTATTATAGCCCAGCCGTCACATGCTTGGATCAGTTTTAGAGGAGACAAAGACAAATGTTTGAATGAACTTGGTACATTTTGTCAATAGCAATACAGCTGTAAACACGAACAGATGGTGACTTTAATATTGGTTTCTTTTAACCCCTTTGGTACATTTTGACAAAGCCTTCAAAGCCACAAATTATGTTTAAGAAATGTTCACCACACAACTACATTAGAGTACCTCATGAAAGAGAATAACATTTGTAACTATCACATCAAAGAGAAATCACAACTTCTGTGGTCACAATTAAGAAATCAGAGATTGCAATTATTTAAATTCTTTGCAAAAAATAAATAAAAAAACACTTGAATTTGGGAACATTATTTTTATTTGAATATATTTTGAATATTTTGAGAGCCTTGTTGTTGGACAGAAGAATTATTTTCTGATTCCAAATGAGACATCTCTTTTTCTTTTCATATAGAAAAGGTGCACATGTTGCACAACACAGGTCTGACTAAAAGAATGTAGCAAAACTACTTTTCATGTTATCTATACTTTACATTATTAAGTAAATATTCTATTGACTAACTATAGAAGAACTAATACACATTTTCTGAAATGAGTGAGATAATTATTTTATCATGTGCTTTTATCTAAATGTAAATCTCTTGAAGTTTTTTTTTATTTTTATTCGACCTTTTGAATAAACAGGATATTATACATTGTGTAATGCCTGTCATAAATATTACAATTACGGTAGATATTTTGCCAAAATTGTGCAGCCCAAGCACATAGTAATTGCGAGAAATAACCTAAATATGGCCTCTGCTTTCCTCTCAGTAGAATTGGGATGGATTTTGAACTCCAGGGCCCTTTCGATTACTTCATCTGCATGATGATTATTCAGCCAAATGGAGCAGAAAAAGCCTTAACATTAGTCCCAGAGCCTACGTGCAGGTCCAGCACTACTTGTAATGATTTACATGTGTGTACGCTTTACAGTGACCCGGAGCAGCAGGCTTCAGTGTTATGTAATCTTTTCTGTCAAGTGAAATTCTCACAGACACCTCCGCACTCACACACACACACACACACACACACACGCTCACATACTCACACACGCACTCATGCTGGCAGCTGCCGGTGCCTTCACAGCACTCAGGGGTTATTCCAGTCGTGGTGAGAAAACACTGTGTGGTTTCTTGGCACAATCAAGACACAGACGCAGCTCCCTCCCACCTCCCACAGCAGGTAAACCTATAGCGATTACTCATATAGTTCAAATATGCCCATGTTGCACTGATACTAAATATTTTTAAAATGTATTATCATTTTTGTATTCCAACTTACAAGAAAACAACATTAATTTCATCATGAGCTGAATAGCCAAGACAATGATGACAAACCAGAGCCTAAGTGTATTTCTAAACCTAACCCTAACCATAAACTGAATATATAGACTAAAATATATAGATAACCAATCCAATATGGAACTGCCTTTTTTATTACTTTACACATTACAGAGTTTATTGATTTGCAATTGTGAGAAGTAACCATTGTAAACCATTTGTAAATATGTTCATGGTTACATACCAATAGGACCACATACAATTTTTCTTTTGATGAGGTCCTATTGGTACGTTTCTTTTGTCTGTGTATCAATGTGATTACTACGTATAGTCCACAGTACCCTTCCTCCCCCTATATAATGACAGTTCTAAGGCACTGTGCAGCCAATATATTCGAATGGCTATCACAACAACATAACACTACCCACTCAAAAGTAGCACTGAATAATCACTATCCTGTTTGCTTCCATAATAGAGATCTGGCTAGTAATTGACATAATCTGCATCATTTCTCTTTGGTGCAATGAATCACATGATTTGTTTATAGATGATGACAATAAGGGAAAAATATGTAAATGTTGAATTCGTTGTAAAAATGCAACATACTGAAGTCTTCATAGAAGCAGTGAACTACGCATGAAATTGAAAATGTTGGAGAACCCTTCGACTCTTACAACTCATAAAGGGAAACTAGTTTAGCTGAATGGGCTATTAGCGCACACCACCTCTTCACTCATAAAAGCCTTGTGGAGGAGTGTAAGTGGATCGTCTATAGGGGCAGTGATAAGTGGACTTCCATTTGGGCTGCTTCTGTCTGCTCTCCTCAATGGATAGAGTGGTACAGACTGCATATTTTAATCCTACTAAAGTTCTGTCTGAGGCATAACCACCTGTTAGTGAGGCAATGAGGAGGGATGACAGATGCAATAATACGCTTAGATGTTATAAGACTAAAAAGAAGATCCTTTAATTAAATAATACTTTTGGTCATTTTAATACTTGGACCACTTTATTTTGTAGCGCCGAAAAGTTTTTCATACTACAGGTCACAGTTCAGGTTTTTAGAAATCTATTAACCAAATCTATTATCTACATATAAACATAACAAATGATGAACAAATTGAGACTCAACAATTATCGGTTTTCAACCAACACAATAAACGTGGAAGGAAATAACAGTGCGACGATGGGACTCACACAGAGGGCGGGTGAGGGGGTGGTCAGCACGGTGCCACTTTATCAAACAGTCGCGTTGTAAAAGCAATAAACTCAGTGCAGGCCTCAGAATAAGGACTTCCCGGGCGCCACAAAGGCCACTTCCATTCATCTCACTAAAAGCTGCAGCGGCTGAACTGGGCTGAACTGCACATGGGAAAGTGTCATTGTAATGTCATGTCTATTTTAGAGCATGGCAATTTGTGTGTTTGATTACTGGAGCATAAACAAGGAGAACGTTTTTAGAAATGTGTCATATGGTTTACTAAATACTGGCTCTACTCTACTAAAACCATTTACACAAAACAGGCTTTTATTCTCTATTCACATGAAATACATAGATGGAGTAGAGCTAAATAACCAATCATAGGGGTGGGGATTGTCAAATATATGATGATTCGACAGTGTTGCGGTATTTGGACCACAATCCAATGTTATTGCGATTCTTAACATATTGCGATACAGCAAGCATCGCGATTCAATTCTGCGATATATATTTCAATTCATGTCCCTCATATTACTCACAGACAATACAAAGGAAAAGAAGACTTCTAAACAGTGCACATACAGTAACTGAAGTGCAAAAACGTAGGAGGATAGTTCAAATGAAAATGGCCATTTTCATTTGAACTCAAATGTAAATCACCAGAGTAAACTCCGAAAAAACAAAAAAGTGAAACATAATGTTTTAATTAAATATCCCAATACTTTGCTCCGCTGTATCAATTTAATTGCGTGTATTCTATTCTTTCCGCCAACAATTTGTGTTAATGTGACATCACAACATTGCAAAGGACCTATAAAGTTTAAAATCATGGTGGACGCCTATATATGGTAGTAGTAGTAATCTACGTTGGGCGGCACGGTGGCTGAGTGGATAGCACTCTTGCCTCTCAGCAAGAAGGTCCTGGGTTCGAATCCCGGTTGGATCAGGGCCTTTCTGAGTGGAGTTTGCATGTTCTCCCCGTGTCTGCGTAGGTTTCCTCCGGGTGCTCCGGTTTCCCCTACCACTAAAAATATGTACAATAGGTCTGGCATGTGCCTCCAGTACTGGCACCCCCACTCCAAAAAATAACAATTGTAAACTGCTTTGAGACTCCGATGTGCAGTGAAAAGGCGGTATATAAATAAAGATTACATTCAGACTTCTTTTCTTAGTATTCAGATAATTTCTCTGTAATTCCGTAGCCAATCAACATGAAACCAAACCTGTTACAAAATTCCAAATCTTCTTTTTCAGTACTAGGTCTAATTGTTTCCTCAAAAATGTGTCTAGAAGTGGTGACATTATTCTTTTTCAACATTTCCTCCAACTGAATTTAACAGTCATATTAAATCAGTAACATCAGCAGCATTTTACCATCTGAAAAACATTGCCAAAATTAGAAACATAGTGTCTAAATCAGATCTGGCGATTCTCATCCATGCATTTGTCTCCAGTAGGTTAGACTACTGCAATGGCCTGCTCACAGGTCTCTCCAAACAGGCTGTAAAACAACTGCAGTATGTCCAAAATGCTGCAGCTCGAGTCCTGACCAGGACCAGAAAATATGACCACATTAGTCCAGTTCTCAGGTCTCTGCACTGGCTTCCTGTGGCTCAGAGAATAGACTTCAAAGCAGCACTGCTTGTGTACAAGTCCCTCCATGGCCTCGCACCAGGGTACTTAAGCGACTTGTTAGTGCCATATGAACCGGCCCGGACTCTGAGGAGCACAGGAGGTAGCCTCTTACTGGTTCCAAGAGTCAGAACTAAACATGGGGAGGCAGCGTTTGAGATTTATGGAGCTAAAATCTGGAACAATCTTCCTGAGGATGTGAGGCTAGCATCTACTCTGGCAATTTTCAAATCAGGGCTAAAAACTGTTCTTTTTAGCTGTGCATACGGCTGAAGGATTTTATTGATACATACTCTTTTTTTTAATGCATTGTGGTTATTTATTATTTTAATCCCGTGTGTGCTTTTAATATTTTAAGGTTTTTTTCATTACTTGTGATTTTATTCTGTTTTTAATGTATTTATTGTTTGTATATGTAGTTTTTGATGTTTCTGATTTGTCTGATATTATGTGGGTTGTGAGGCGCTTTGAGTGGCCTTGTGTTGGAAAGGCTCCATACAAATAAAGTTGATTGATTGATTGATTGAATTAGAACTCTTCGATATGAATGTAACCAATTACTATCATTATTGTGAATGCACAATAGGTAGTAAAAAAAATAAAAATAATAGTTTTTAGGTAAAGGTATACCCTCATTTCATATTGTATATATGCATGGTATTTTTAATAGCCAAAGATACGCAAAGAATGAAAGAAAGAAAGCTACTTTGCTCAGAAAAAAAGTTACTTATGACTGAAACAAACATGCAGACGGCGTCATTTACAAGACGTCTGCAGGTGAGGATTAGCCCGTGCTGTGAAGACTCCCATTCGCTCCCACCCACAGCGCTCTCTGCATCTTCCCTGCACTTTCCATAGTGTCAGAGTTGCACTTGTAACAAAGGTGTGATTGCATTAAACCATGAGGGCATTCCCAGGGCTCAGCTAATGCAAGCGAAAGAATAGAGCGAAAGTGAGAGACCTGAGTGAGATGTGAGTGTGCGTGAACGAGGGAGGAGGGTCCATTAGGATAATCATTATACATCACTCTACATGTTTTCATGTAATCGAAAAAGTCAAATCTAACAAGCACAATGATGTAGATGCGCACAACTGTTTTAAGTTTATGCTCATTTGTCCGTAGTACGTGGGTAAGGTGCATGGGGCCATATTTTAGGAATGAATGTATTGTTGCAAGGAATGTAATAAATATATCTTAACATATCTTTAACATAAATATTTGAATAATGAGGTCAAAATCTGAATAAAAAGTGATACAGCCTAAACAAACAGCACACAAACACAACGTAAGAACAATAGGGAGATATACTTTAGAAGGAGGCAGAGGGGGACAGGGAATACCCTCAAGGAAAACAATCTCATGAAATCAAATCGCTCTGACCAATTAGTCTACTCTGCACTAGCAGAGACACAGATGATGTCACTTGTCATAACTCACTGTTTAATGCTCTCTACCAGAGCAAAAAAGAAGAAAGCTGCGGAAACAAACGCCTGTTATTGTCAACAAACAATGACCAAACAAATACCAACTGTAGCGGGAATTTAGACAGTAATACACAGTATTAAAGTAGTAAAAATACACATACCCTCACAAGTATCCTCCCATAAATTTATACTTATAGATATGGATGAGAGTCCATCAAAGTTGGGTTGTCTGACAGATTCTACAAGTGGCTTCTTTTTTTAACACTGGAGTGGGGTTTTTTGTACCTGGAAGACACCATGTCTTCCTCAGAGCAGTGATGTTCCTGTGACATGTCTTGTCAGCTGTTTTTACACAGTTTTTAGTGCCTCTGGTGGTAGGAAAACAGTGCCAAAAAACTGTGTAAAACAGCTGACAAGACACGTCACAGAAATATCTCGTGAGGAAGACTCTGAGGAAGACTATATTCCAGCAGTTGAAACTGCCAGGTAGGAAAAACCTCTGGTCAAAAAAAAAAAATCAACTTGGAGAAGATATGGGTGAGGAGGACGAATGACTGAGGACCAAGAATTACACAATAATGTAAAAATAGAAAAAGGAAAAACTTGCCCACTTGTAACAAGGGCAGTCTTAAAGCTACAAACATCCTTTCCTTTGCTGACACAGAATGTTCTGGCCCCTACTGTATGGCTCATTAGGAATGACCTCCGGTAACATGTTTTTCCAAGTTACAGTCAATACCCTGCAGCTTCACATGACATTTTACACTGCACTTGAAATACACACACACGTTTGCTATGACCTAACACACCAGGCTCTGTTCTATTTGTACACAACAGGGGCAGTAGTAGTATGTTAACTACAGGGAAACAATGGCCCATTTTAGCACGCAGACACTTAGCGATGTTTATCAGGATGTAGCAATGGAACATACCGGCTGATTAGCTCCAATGGGACAGGCCCCTGAACTCTGTGCGTGATTACAAGCATCACTTCAGCATCGCACCAGCGCACATGTGGCAGCTGGAGTTTCCAGTGTGCTGATGCTGATGGGACTACACTAAGGTTACACCAAATGTCATGTTATGTTATGTTTTAAACTTAAATGTTGCCCATGGCATTTTTTCTTACTTTGAAAAGCTATAATTTTATTGCACTTCATCCTTGAGTAACCTCTATACTAACCTGCTGTGTCTGTCCGTAGGCAGTGACGAGAGCATTTGGTAAGAGCAAGTACGTGTGTGAGAGAGTTTCCCTCAGTCTCCAAACACAATTCAATTCTAGAGTGGAGAAGAGTGGAGCCTGGATCAAATGAAACAGACAGCATCCATTACCAGGAGAGGGAGACGGGGAAATCCATACACACACCAAGGCGTAACAACCTAATGCAAAAAACCCCGTATGATAGCCCTGTGACAAGTTTGTTTGTAAAATGCACATGGACAAATACAAGTTTATAATGTGATGATAAAGTGCAGAGCGGCACCATCTGAAGTCTCTGTAGAAGCGCCATTACACAGAGCACAGCTGGGTTAATTGGTAATTTGACATTTTGAGATTACTGTGAGCTGTGAGCCGTAAGCTGTGTGAGTGGGTGGAAGTCAGATGAGCATCGAGAGGGGAAAAAGATTATGCTAAATTGACTGAATACACAAAGTTGTCAAATGTTCCTTGCAAATAAAAATATGGACGGTGATGATACATGCATTTATCTTATTGTACACAGACAATATAATAAGAAAAAGACAATAAAAGATCCAAACCCAACAACAACTATAAATCATTGTGATGTTAAAAATATAGTGCTCTCATAATTTAATCATACAAATCATAATTCAATGAAAATCCTAACCACAATCTTCACATCTGTAGAGGTCAACTACCAAAGCAGCTGATCCTAGTTTGTTTCTGTCTATGAGGATTTGTGACTCAATGTTAGGCACAAACCAAATAGATGGACCAAACAAGGACATGCAATTCAATTCAATTCAATTCAATTTCTTCTTGTATAATCCTAAATTACAACAACTGTTATCTCAGAGGAATTTACAAAACCGTTGAAATTGCCCAAACAGTTTTAACACAAAGATTAGAGAACACATACAGTACAGACCAAAAGTTAGGACTATTGACTGTAGATCCACACCCAGGCTGTTTAAGGGCTATTTGACCAATAAGGAGAGTGATGGGTGCTGGGCCAGATGACCCAGCCTCCACAGTCACCGGACCTGAACCCAATCCAGATGGTTTTGTGGCTGGACCACAGAGTGAAGGCGAAAGGGCCAACAAGTGCTCAGCATCATGGGAACTCCTTCAAGACTGTTGCACGACCATTTCAGGTCACTACCTCTTGAAGCTCATCAAGAGAATGCCAAGAGCGTGTGAAGCAGTAATCAGAGCAAAAGGTGCTACTTTGAAGAACCTTGAATATTTTCAGTTGTTTCATACTTTTTTTTTTAGTACGTGCATAATTCCACATGAGTTAATTCATAGTTTTGATGCCTTCAGTGTGAATCTATAATTTAATAGTCATGAAAATAAAAAACTTTTTTGAATGAGAAGGTGTGTCCAAACTTTTGGTCTGTACCGTCGGTATTGGTCCATAGGGGGGAGATGTTAATAAAGAATTACATTTAGATTTAATGACACTAAACATAGTTACAAGATACATATTAGAAACAACAAATAATAAACCATACAAACACGACAAGGGAGGAGGGAGAGAGGGTTTGGCCTGAGCAAGAGGCCTTCTGTTACATGGTGCGGTATCAAGAGAGGGTTCAGAGACAGAGAGAGCCTTCATCAGTCAGAGACGCCAAATATATTTCAGCCGTGATGTCACACACGTCACACTTGATTGGTCAAAGTCAGGGGGCTCAGCCAGGACACAGTGGCGCCCCCCCATGAAGAAGAAGGGCCATTGATAGCATCTAGAAAACGGCAAACCAACATTACCTCTGAACTCTGAACAATTGTAAAGCGCTTTGGTTGACCAGGGTCTGTAAAATGCGCTATATAAATAAACCTTACTTACTTACTGTACATACATTGAATATGAATATTTCAGATTCCTGTTTGATGCAATATTATGAATTTAGGACCCTTTTTTCCAAGAGTTTACTTGAAATGATGGCATTGGCATAGCATTGGAAAATTAAAGGTGTACAATATAGTTAAGAATTTTAGTGCTATAAGAAATACAATTGCAAATTCTAGTTTATCTCTTAAAAGATGTTGAAATGGAAGAGATAGAATATTTGCACCAGCTATTTCACACTTCCTCCAGCAGCACATGTGATTTATGTTCATTAGGTTACCCTGCTTCATTCGGGGATTGAAAAACTTAACATAACCTAACTCTAATTCCTTCTAGAAAATTATACCAACCACAGTTAATGTAGTAATTAGTCTAAATTTTCCAAAATATTCCAATGAAAGAACTTGGAGCACATCAAAGCAGCCCAAAGGGAAATATTATACAGCTGTGGTAAGTTATGCATTATTTTTACTCGCTAAAGGGCTAAAGAGTGAAAATATGCAGTGAGAGCAATATAGGAGTTTTTAGTAGTTTTTACTTCGGAATATCAGGAATAAAAAACAGCCCAGTGGAGACACGACGGGTGGGACAAATGATTCTCGCAACGAAGGGCAAAATGTGAAGGAAACAAAAAGTGGGGATTGGGCCTGTCTGTCGTCAGTAAGCCCCTCTGTTCATTCAAGTCTCGTCACAAGAGAACTGGTGAGACGCTGATAAAGGCAGACATGGCGCCGATGGGAGATACACACACAATAATGGAGGACTCAAAAACACACAAAATAATAATGGGGGAAAGTGAGAGCCATAAATGAGGTTGTGCTATCTCTGTACCTGAGCAGAGAGGATGGTACTTCTCGGGGGAGTGACAAGAGCCTTAGTTGAGTTGTGACAAAAGCCCGAGGAGATGACGAGATGTTTCCACCGCTGGGACGTCCCAGGTGCCTGCCCTGTGTGTCTGCGTCTGTCTGCCTGCAGCTGCACTCATTCCCTGTGGAGACAGGTGATAAACATGTAACCAGGTTTTGAACCAGGCTTTAGATATTGACAAGTGCAATATTCATAAAGCAAAAGTGTGCAATGATTAATTGTATAAATCATGTGGTTTTTTCATGCTTTGTGATTTGTTGCTAGAGTGACATTTCCCTGGTTCTGTGGCTGGAAAGAACAAAACACAACAAAAAGACAAACATGATAAATAAAGGCAAACATTCTATTTTCTACGTTTCCCAGATTTCCTTATGAAGAAATCATGAATACATTATGCAAGAATTTCACAATCAACTATAAATAGTATGTACTCTAATGACATCCCTGGTGCACACCGGGGTAGTCTTGCACAGTTTTTCCAATGTGGTTTTACTGCAAATGGCAAATAAATGAATCTGAATCTGAATCTGACCTAAAATATGTGTTTATATAAAATATAAATTGTTTGTGTCACAGTGCACTTTCATAGACTGTATGGTGTTTCTTTACAGTTTCCCCAGTGACTTTCTTTCTCCAATTCCCTTTTCGCAGCTCACTCGCCCATTCTCTGGAGTATTCAAAACAAACACCATCTCCATGGCAACCACATTTTGTTTACCCACAGGAGACACTGGTTAGAGACGGCCTGTTGTAAATGCTTGTTTGGGAGGACATTTTTCATGAGCTTTTATAAGCTGAAGACTTGTTTCAATGTGACTTATGATGCCTCCGGATGCTTTAAAGCAGTGAGAGCCAAAAATAAGGAGTAAATACATCTTATGCAAGATGGAGTTGATGCGTTTTGTGCTAGGATCAAAGCCGATATTTAGTTTTCAGAGCTAATTCCACATTAGGTGAGAGGACATGTGCTCCTCACTGTCTGTTCACAGCACTGTGGTTCACACCAGTGCATATGATGCTAATACATTCACTATGCAATAAAGCTGAAAGAAAAGTTCAACATTATTTCAAGTTAATTAATTCATCAATATTAAAGGTTTGGGTTAGGGCTAGGGTTATCCTCATCTTTGAACATTATCATCAATGATTAAATGGTAAAAATGTTAAAAAGAAAGTATTATAAACAATTGAAGGCAATTGACTCTTTCTC
Source organism: Knipowitschia caucasica (assembly GCA_964034765.1). Taxonomy (NCBI): domain Eukaryota; kingdom Metazoa; phylum Chordata; class Actinopteri; order Gobiiformes; family Gobiidae; genus Knipowitschia; species Knipowitschia caucasica. The sequence continues at coordinate 33,256,527 of OZ035838.1, read as the reverse complement.
AGCACAATCAGCATAATATTGTTAGTGTCTCGCTTTCATGATGCAGAACTGCAACCCAGACACTGGAAGATGTTGCCATGGAAACACAATACACTGGTCCCAAGGTCAGTGGGTGGAGCTGAACCCCAGAACCAGCCAAAATCAGGTCAGAGCCTCGAGGACAGAAACTGAGCCAACGTCTTCTTGTAGAGACAACCACCCCCAATATGCAAATATGAACGCAGCAAAGTAAACAACTACTGAAGACAGAATATAAAACTAAATACATTGATCTGACTAAAAGAACAAAAAGTAAATAAATTATTAAAAACTCTAGAAGTAGGGATATGATTACAGGTATGTCAAATTTCTGGGTACAAGTGGCCGTGATCATAGTCACCGTGACACAAATCTGAAGCCTGGCCTGTTCGGGTCATCAGCTAATCTCCAAAACAACAACTTTAATTTAATTTACATACTGGGGTCATGGAGGCCAACCAGTGACATCTACGATCAAAGTGCTGAGTGGCAGAAAGAGGTGGAGACTCCACAGTAGGGCTGAAACTAAAAATTCAGTCGATCAAAGTAATAGATTACAAAAAAGCTTTAATTATAATAATAATAATTATTATTATTATATAATTTTAAACAATTATTTTAACCAGCACTTTTATACAGAATTTTTTCTGCCTCGTAAAAATACTGCTCGGAAGAAGGATTTGAGAATTAAGGAGTTAAGAAATATTTTTTTTTCTAAAATATGTAATTCATATGCAGTTAAGAGTAAAAAGTTACTCCTCTAGTTAATCCATGAACGTAGCACCTATGAATTAGAAGGTAATAATTGATAACAATTCTTGATCCAAATCGCGCTACATGAGGTCATCATCATCATGTCTATATAAATATAGCAATGAACTTTCCTCTTGCGTATGCCGTCTCCCTGCATAAGTCATGCAATATTTCTCTGGGTCAAAGCGTTTTCTATGTTCTTAAATTAGGCCATGGAGACTCTTCAAGTATTACTATCATATTGTGAAAATTCAAAATCATATCCATTATTATTCCTAGATTTAAAATTTTGCACAGATGAATTTATATCCACAAATGTCTCTATTTTGGACACTTTGAGCTTTGAGCTGCTCCAATAAAGAACAAATGTGATGCATTATTTATATTAATTTTGGCCCATAAAACAAGATCTTGAGTTTACTTTGGCATCTGAAGTGAAAAAAATGACAAGATGCACCAACATCTCCATCTAATGGGAGGTGATCTTTGAAAATACACCAATGTTTGTGCTGATTTCTGTGATATTAGCATTAGCAGAATATGGTTAAAAGCGAAGATTTTTTTTTTTCATAATGCACTCTCTTTATCTCTTAATAAGTACTTTGTTATTATATGGAAACAGCAAGGCAAGGCATGTTTATTTGTATAGCACAATTCATACACAAGGCAACTCAAAGTGCTGAACAAGATAGCATTAAAATCATAAATAATCACAGAACATTAAAAAGAAAGATAAAAATATAAAATCCCTCAGTTGTATGCACAGCTAAACAGCACAGTTTTTAACTTGGTTTTAAACATAGTCAGAGAGGAGGCCTGTCTCACATCTTCAGGAAGAATGTTCCAGATTTTAGAATGTTCCAGATTTTAAGCGTGTTTGCTGTTGGTGTATATTTTTCTGGCGTTAAGATATTGCATGTGAACAGCTGGTAAAGACCTTATGTCATTGCGTGAGGGTTGCATGTGTGTGGATCCCGGGTGCTGCTCTATAATGAGGGGCAGAGCGGGATACGTTTCCAGATTACACGCTGACCCAGCTCGTCTGGCTAATGCTTCTGTTACAACCAACAACATTCACACTGACACAGCAACTCATGCAACCGGGCAAGGTTTTCACACAACTTTATGGTCCATCATAAAACACATGGCTGCTGCATGAAAAATAATATGTTTTATCTAATAAAACAAACCCAAAACTAAATAAGACCGGCTTTAGTTTACATGATTAAGTAAAAGGAAATTATTACTTTGACAGTAATAATCATGCATCAATTATACAAAGCGCTTTATGGACACACTGAGTAAATGAAAACCAGACTCATTCTACTCTATAGTGAAATGCAGCCTTCGGACACAACAAGACTTTGGCATTTTACAGGTACCTGAAGTTCTAAGCGGTCTCCCATCACAGTACTAGCCCAGGGGTTAAAGCAAAAAAAAAAGATTTGACTGAAAATTTTTGCATGGAAATTTATCACATGTAAATCTCAGTAATATACAGGACCAAGTTATATTTTTTATTACAATATATTATTGTATAATAGATTGTATATTGAATACAGCTCAAATGAATTCTTCAAAGATATACAGTGTATTTTGATATGAAATATAAGTGGATCAAGCAACGAGTAAACTTTTTGACAGAATATTAGTGAGAGTAGCTTTACTTGAGGCGATATGGAGCGTCAACACTTTGGCTCTGTCCTCGTCAAAATATTGCAAAAGGACGATACAATTCTGTCCACATTTGTTTGTGGACACGTCAATATTTAAGAAAAAGGTTTCCCTATCAAGTTTGAGTGCACAGTGCACTTCGATCAACTGCAAATGATTTAAATAAATGTACCAGCGGTAGTGACATTCTGAATGTTATTTTCTGCGATAAACCAACAGACACGGTCCGCCAGAGCAAGCCTAGTGTTAGTTGTTGCTGATGCACCAGGTAAAGATGAAGTGTGGGAAAGTGCACAAACAGCTGCCTTGTGCGCAGTTTTGAGCTGGTGGCGAATCAAAACTTTTTTCTCATTACTCCCATTATGCAATTTTTTATGGCAAAGTACGCACAAGCACCGGCCACTTTCATCTTTTCGCACCATGACTCATTGATTGGCTCTTTTACATCACGCTGAGTTTTGCAAGAAGATCGCAAACAAGACAATATCAAAAGCTCACCAAGACATGTTTGTGACCCATTCCCAGTTGCAGCAAAGTCCGTTTTGTACATTCCATTAAGTAAATAGCATTGCGTTTGGTAAACGTTAATTACCTTTCGTCTATTACGCGCCCAGCTTACCAGTCCGCGGATCTGCTGCTGTTATCGCTCCGTTCGAGATTCAATTTTCCTCCTCTTCTCCTTTTCAAAAGCTCCGTGCAGTTTCCAGAAACTTTCACCTCCGTGTTACCAATGCTAACTTCATCGCGTCTTCATTTGCGCGTGAGCTCAGCTACGTCCCATTGCCTTGATTCATTTGCGGAGCGCTCATGTAGCTAGCAACGGCACGTTCAAGGCCCACTCGTCATTATATTACTTATTATTTCTATATACATATAAATACAATTATATTCAAATTATTATTATACATCGATATATATATATAACAGATTCACACGTATATGTATTACTATATATTATTTTTATAATCAATCATTTCATTGTGTGTATTATTATCATTATATATATATATATATTTTTTTTTTTTCCAGACCAATTTCATTTGACGGAAATCCGTCACCTAGACGGAACTCTTTAATCCCTGTACTGGCCCTACTCTACTTTCACAAGCAGATATGTTCACTGATCGTACTGAATTACGATTGAATTTTTTCCTCAGATCTTTTCAGAAAACCTAATACTCAGCAGCTTCTTTTTGAAACATGCAGCTGTGTGTTCTTTGGACAAAGTATAATTGTCAGATAAGCGCTTTTCATGACCAGAAAAGTCATATTGATCTATACTGTGAGGAAAGCAGACTCCAAAAGAAACATGAGATAGTGTTATGAAACTTTAGCACAGGTCAAAAGTCGGCATATATCCACTGCCACTGTGCTTGTGTTTACCTGCAGCTCGCTTATTAACATCACAAGACTATGTGTAAATCCTGTTAGTAGAAAATATCATTTGCAACATAATTCCCAAATACAGGTGTAAGAGTGAAATGTGTGAGATTAAGATTCTAAGTCTCTGTACGCTTCCTTGCGCACTTTGTTAATATGTCCCTGGGCCACAGCACAGACAACAACAGTGTGAGTTGTGACAGCAGCAAAGGGAGGGACAGAAAGACTGTCTTCAGCATTAACATACTAAAGCCCCAGGATTTTGCACTTCTTGAGAAAAGTTGAGATAGCAATTTTTCAATCTTTTAATTTTTGGCACAGCCCTGAACAACATCCTACTTGAAAATTATGAAAACTATGCTTTGGCATAATATATTTTCAAGCAGACCTATTAATGGATCGGGAACAAATGATTTTTAAGTCTTGAGACTTAAAAATCATTTGAAGTCGGGAGACATCAATAATTGGACAAGATATTATTGTTTTTTATCATTGGAAGTTACAGCACCCACTTAGCCTCAAACTCTTTTCGTCAAACTTTAACACCACAATTATAGACATGTTGTACCTGATTTGACCAATATGAATCTGCACATCTATTATTGATGACTGTAAGAAAATTATCAGCAAAATATTAAGCTAACAGCAGCCCAAATCAGAGTTCACACCGTCACCCAGCCATAATGTAAGCTCTGCTCATACTCAGTGCCATATATCATTCCAACCTCTGGAATAGTGAGACAATAGGCAATCACCCTTCAGGCATTGTTAGTATCTTTGGATAATGAATATTTGATATGTCATCAAAAATACATTACATAGTTTACTTAGGGGGGGGGGGGGGGGGGGGGGGGGGGGGGGGGGGGGGGGGGGGGTGAAAAACCTGTAATTGACCAATGAGAATCTAAAAAAACATTATCAGTACTGGTTCTGAAAAATACAAAACGGTTGTTCCCTACTCATGGATGCATGTTTTTAAAAACTCTTAAATGCAACCATTGGAAAGAATATGGCATATTACTAAGGAGCTATAAAGAGAGAATTACTCAGCATTCCTCCATGACACCATTTTGGGGCAGAGGTCCCAGAGATGCAATGTTGAAGGTGCCTCTAGCTTTGATCATTCCCAGGTCGATCACCAACACGTGGGCTGAGGGGAGAGTAGCTGCCTGGGGGGAGGAAGCCTACTGAGACCCAGGCAGGAGCGTATCATGACTTCAAAGGTGCACGTGCATAGATGATCATCTAAGTTGCTTTAAACTTTATCAGCATAGTCCCCCCAGCTTTTGTTTGTTGAATGTGTACACGTAGAGTACAGTACAAGCTGCACAAACTAGACACATAGATATGAGGTTTGGATGTCAACAAGACGAGTATAACCAGACATTACATGTGTATTATTATGTTGAATGTACATAACATTGACTATATTGAGCCTATCTTCTATGATTAACAAAACATCCTGCGAGATTGGTTACAAAAAGATGCAGCATGTATTGTTTGTCCTTTGAGATAAAAATACATTTGACATACAGCAGTAGGGGATCTGTGTAGAGCCATCTCAGTTCACCCTTCAATGATAATGGAACTCAAGGATTGCACAGCCGGAGGAAGTTCCCCATAATATGTGTCTACAATTATAATAAGTAATGAAATGCCATCTAGGGGCGACAGTAGCCATCTATACCTGGTTGTGTGGATGGATGTGTGTGTGTATTTTTATGTTGGGAAGGGTGGACTCATGGGAGGGTGCGAGGGGACAAAAAAATGTAAAATTTTTGCGCATTTTACACAAATATTTTATTAAAAAAAGGATTGCACTGATGTTGATTTCCAAGTCGCGCTCGGAGCCGGTAGTGATCGAGTGTTCTTCATATGGTTTATTTTTCCAGACCCACTGGCATGTTTAATGAATTTATAATTATTCCAAAATCTGTTCTAGTGTGCAAAATCAGATCTAGAGTTACAAAGACTTTAAGTTTGTGTAATACGAGACCTCTAGCGCTGTGCCATTAAGAAAAAATACATTATTTACCCCCATGTAATATTGGATTTGTGTTTGCTTTTATAGAATAACACCCTTTTAATCTTGATTTCTTTCTTCCAACAAACAAATTATAATAAAACATGAATGAGAACATACTATAAAATACACATACTTACAACAGCCTTGGGTGTTGCTGCTTGTAAAATATTTATAATGGATACAAAGTTAATTATACAATAAATTTCCTTATATCCTTTCAAAGCGAGTGGACTTCACAAACAGTTGCAGTTTTGACCTTAGGAAGTCACACACACATACGTCATGGTGCGCCGTGGTTGTGTCAGGTCCTGCTGCTAGCACAGGTGCTCAAAGCCACACCGCTAAAATAACACTTGCCCGGACTCCACCTCAGTCCGGGAATGTGCAAAAGACATAGGTATGCATAGGAGCTCTCCACCTGAACCTCCAGCTGTCCCCTGAGGTCCCGCTATGAGCTGTGACGGCCATAGGACAAAAGAACAACAAGAAAAGAGCTTCTGCAGACAGAAGAGTGGTGTGTGCGTGCATGTGTGCCATGGCGATGTTCCAAAGTACTACCGTGCCCTTAACCTAAATAAAGTCTGCTTATCTCTGCATAACCTTGACAGTGTGTTCTGTGCTACCAATGAGCACACGCTTTGTGTTTATACAGAACACCTTTCATGTGTCAGAATAATAGGTGGAGCAACTAAATAATAATAATAATAGGTTGGCATTTGATAAAGATTCATAACACTTCCACCTAATTGTGTACTCAAAAGGAATTATATGGTTCTTAGATGAGTCATTTATCACTCATAACACATCACAGGCAGCAGACCAATAGGAATGGGAAGAGAACGAGGGAATGTTTGAGCCAAGAGTTGTGAAAAACAGATATAAATCACAACAGGTCAAAGACAAGATAAAGTGGGTATAGTGAGAGTGACGTCATGATTTTGAAACCAGCTTAAATTACCATAAAAAATAAGTATTTATACATGGTAGCATGGTACATGGTTGCTACACCCAATATGGCTCAGCAGCAATATAAACACTATAATTCTGCACAGTCATTGCAAAGAGACTTAGACAATCATTATCATCTGCTAATTTTACTGAATTGTGTCCTTTATGTTGGGTAAAACTTCAAGTTTGGTTTTGTTACAATAGCACATGACTCTGTATATGTGCGTGTGTGGTACAAAGCCCTAGTGAGCGGTTATATAACAAGGCCATAAGGTCAGCAGCACTAACACAGTGTAGCCACACCCAGCCTGTTAGCATTCAACACAGAGCCACAGAGTCAATACTGTACAATACTACACGATACTACACAACATCGAGCATTACTACACAATTCTCCACAGGGTGAAGACACTGCCCTGGCTCCCGTGAGCGGGCTAAGACATGTTCCTCGTCCTCTGCAAGCCACACACAAAAAGACAGTCAAACTCCACATATGACGGCAGTAAATACAACTGCAGAAGAATGACGGGAATTTCAATGTTGTGTGTTGCACAAACATGAAGCTAAAGCTGAGGTTCATACTGGAAGACCGAAAACTCTACGTGTGCACAAGCCTTCTGTTCTCAGTCCTCCCACCGCTACTGCAAAAGCAATCAGTCAATCACACTGAGCTGGCAGCTCCGCGCTGCCAATAATCTCTCACCTGGCCGCATTCACTGCTCAGCATTGTCATCCAGCTTCCATATCGTGCAGCAACCCTCCTCCTCCACCTCACAGCCTCATCAGCCAGACCAGCTCTTCAAACCTTCTCATTAGCTACCACCACCAGGGTATAGGCCCTAGGGTGATTTAATCTTATAATCTGTCAGGCTAATGCAGTAACAGATTACTATTTCAACAAATTAATACAATTCTTTAAAAAAACCTCTGTCTGTTGAGACTCTCCAAATTGAAATGGGCTTATTCAGTGTAAAGATTAAATAGAAATATTCTGTATGCTATTTTTCAATAAACGTTGGATGGCTAAATATGTATGAGTGTCAGTAGAGGATGTTTGCTATATTCTTTATAATGTAGCATTTTGTAGCGTTACAAAGGGTAAACTGTTGTTTACTAACTGTGAACTGTTGTTTACTGAACATATTTCAGTCTTAAGTTGAATATGGTCTTTATACATTTGAGCCTCGCCAAACTTTCGTCTTTGAGTGCATTTTTATGACCAGTAACGTTTGCCGTAGCTATTTAAGCAGACTTAAATATTTTCTTATGGGCGGCACGGTGGCTGAGTGGATAGCACTCTCGCCTCTCAGCAAGAAAGTCCAGGGTTCGAATCCCAGTCGGACCAGGGCCTTTCTGAGAGGAGTTTGCATGTTCTCCCCGTGTCTGCGTAGGTTTCCTCCGGGTACTCCGGTTTCCCCTACCACTAAAAATATGTACAATAGTTCTGGCATGCGCCTCCTGTACTGGCAACCCCGCTTCCATCTCTGTGTGGAGTGAGAGGACAAGTGCTCAAAAATAATAACAATTGTAAACCGCTTTGTGACTCTGGTCTGTGAAAGGCGGTATATAAATAAAGATGACTTACTTACTGCAGTATTTAAAGCTGCACTAACTGACTTTATTTTTGTATTCATTACAAAAATGCTATCCATGTCCATGTAGTGCATTGGGATATATGTCCTTTTGAAGAAAAAGTAGCGCAGGTTTGTGCTGGTGTGACATTATATTTTAGATCGAGTTTTGATGAAACAAGGAAGAGAACGTGTTTCGGGTCGCAGATTGTGACCAATCACAGCGGACCACTGGCCCCCACTTTCGTGAGAAATCTACAGGTCCGTTAGCATAGACGGCTGAGTTAGCACAACAAGCGGCGGAGCAAACCTGAAGCTTCGTGTGTCTTTGTCACTGGTTACTGCTTACACAGCGAGACAGCCATCCAAAAGGAAGTCCCGTTCCTCCGCGCTTCCAGGTTCTATCGTTCTATGGTCACGCCATCCACGTGCAAATCCATATCCATGTATTATCCATGTTGCGAGACGCTAGCTCCGTCCCAACAGTGGGTGTGTGTGGGGGGGCGATAGCTTCGTGGGTGCGGGGAGGGGAGCAGAAAGAGCGAGGCCAGCGAGTCTGCTGCTTCAAAATCCCAAAGTCAGTTAGTGCAGCTTTAAGCCAGCTTTTTACATTGTGAGTGACACTCATATTTTGTGTGTGTTTCAGTTACTAAAAATATATATATTTTCAATTAAAATCACTGGCTGTTTAGCTGAGGACGGCACAACAGGTCTAACAAAAATGCTTGTGGAATTTCAGTTTATTTATTTTACTGTGCAGACTTTGTGTTGGACAACTATGTGATGATGATTCATTTTGACGTGTTCCTTGATAAGTAATGTAATTTTGTCCAAAAGAAGTTTAAACATATAAATTACAAATATAGACCATAGCTTAATGCTATCTATATCTGTATTTTATCTTTTAATATTTTCTTACATTTTAGTCTAAGAGCTTGTTTTACGATTACTTAACACTGGTTTTTGTCACAAGGAGGAGCAGCACGAGGCTACAAACCACTACAAGGTCGTCCTGTTATTACTCCACTTCAGAGTCAAGGCAAAGGAAAAGTGTAGCCTCCGAGCAAGGCACAAATAAAACACTGGCTATGAATCACAGCGTCTAATTCCTATTTACTGAAGGGACAAAGCGCTCATTTGACACATGGAGGTGAGATGAACTCCATGAGAATGAGCAGATCCATCCTATTTGTGAAGGACAGATACAGTTGGATAACTAAGAAATGGTATACAAAGTATACATATATCCCATATATTTTCCTCCAGACCTCTCAAATAAATTTAATGATACAAGTACCTACAAAAAGAAACTTGTGTGATCTTTTGCAACATGAATCTTTGAACGGGTTCACTGGAAAGTCTGGTTTTGGATTGATCAATATTTCTTCTAAAAAATGAGGATTTCGACACAGATCCAGACAGATCTGTTGCAATAGTGACCGCAAGAGAAGCTGCAGACCAAAATCTAGAAATGCAACAGTTCATCAAAGATTTTGTTCAACATATGATATTAATTTGCAGTAACTTTGATATAAAATCACAAGACAGACATAAATTATGAAAAAAAATTCTGTTTGATAGATGCCGAAAAAACTAATTTGAATAAATCAATTGCCAACTATTGCCAACTAGGACACAGCAATAATTTACACTTACAGTCAGTCTATAAAATGCTAAGAATACTTTAGTATGATGGCTTACAGGAGGAAAGTTCCTGTAAAAAACATCAAGGGTAAAGCATTGCTCTCGTCTGAAAGAAAGCCATCTGATGATGAGTATTCCTACTCATTTGTGTGTGGTAAGCTTTCTCCTCTACCACAGGTATTTTTCCTGGGCACAGCCCTGGGTTAGGTAAATGCACAGCTCAGCTGTGCTCGTTCTGGGAGTTTTTAAGTAGCAAAAAATCATTGGCTAATATTTTTGTCTTCAGCTATTATTAATATGACAGATCTCCCTTAGACAAAGATGGACAGCCGTGCTTCGGAGCTGACATATGTTTTATTGTTACTAACACTGAAATGAGTGGTATTACATTCCCGTGTACATATACAGCACTAACTGAATTCAGGAATGTATTATGAAAATGTAAATTCTACTGTATGTATGTTTACTAAAACCATCTTCACTTTTATTTAGCCAGGCATAATATTTGAGAACAAATTCTAATTTTCAAACACTGTATAAAGAAAAACATGCATCTACAACAAACAGACTTTACAATGTTTTAAACAGCCAAAAAAAAGTTAGTCCTGATATGTGGAGATTATACTCAAAGATTTGTGAAACACAAAACAAATCTAATAATCTGGTCTACTACAGGCCATTGTTCCACCTCACGGCCTTTGTACTCACTATACAAATGTGCACATCCATGTAGGTTTCTGTGTTTTTAAAATAAAATAATAATAATAATACAATTATTAAGGGCGGCACGGTGGCTGAGTGGATAGCACTCTCGCCTCTCAGCAAGAAGGTCCTGGGTTCGAATCCCGGCCGGACCAGGGCCTTTCTGAGTGGAGTTTGCATGTTCTCCCCGTGTCTGCGTAGGTTTCCTCCGGGTACTCCGGTTTCCCCTACCACTAAAAATATGTACAATAGGTCTGGCATGCGCCTCCTGTTCGGCAACCCCGCTCCCATCTCTGTGTGGAGTGAGAGACAAATGCCCAAAAAATAACAATTGTAAACCGCTTTGTGACTCTGGTCTGTGAAAGGCGGTATATAAATAAAGCTTACTTACTTACTTACTTACAAATCCAGGTAAAAAACAAGTGGCCCATAAAAAGGACAATAAAAACATGCTTTAAGTGGATGTGGTCCTCTGGTGTCACGGCAGACATCGACCTGGGCAGACCACAGATTAACCCCATTTCTCTGTCACAGCCCGTCACCTTCAGCCAAGCCTCTGCCACTCATCAAAAACACCAGCCTGAGCGACGCTGGGTCAATGAGGCCGCTGCACAAACACAAGGTGCAGCTGGAATAAAAGAAAGAGATCAAAACAAACACTAGAACGTGCACTCGGGGCACACATAACCAAATGATTACCATATTCAAAAGTGGTCGTGAACTCCTTTTACAACCCACTGGCCGTAATTCTTGGGATCACTTTTGTTTCTCTTGTGATGTTTGTTTGTGTGTGTCTCCCATAGATCTATCGTAATAACTGGATAGGTAAAAATCGCTATCTCAGAATCTAAACTGCATGAAGATAAGAGCCAAATCAGTGGAAATTAAGATAAGTGAGTGTGTAAGTCAGCGTTGTTTATCACAGAAGCCCTTATCACAGAACTGAGGTTACAAATCCGCCTTGCTATTTTTATGTATCATTTATCGCCAGCTGCCCTGGGGTGGATTGACGAGAGTGAGGCTGTCACCTTTCTACTGAATGAAACGCCACACTTTGGGACCTTCTCAAAGAGGTTGCACATATCATTTTAACAGCTCAGCTTTTCAACAGTGCACAAGGTGACAATGTTAGGTGCTGGTGGGACTCTCTATAGTATAGTGCTGATACTGAAATTGCCGATGGCCTTAAGGGACACACTTGGCCTTATCTTTTTTTCCAAAGTAGTTTAAGCACACCTCTCTCACAGCGGCCACCAAATGTGTCTCTTCTAGTGGAATGAGATTACAACATGAGCTAAAAGAAAGGCCAGTAATAATAGCTGGGGTCAGATAGTCAGTGGCTGTGTATCGAGAAACTCAGACCTAAGCATCAACGCTTCATGTCCAGTCAGTCATCCAGGGAGAGGCATGGAGGAGCCAAGCCATAACTATAGGTCCATCAGCCAAGCAGAGAGACAGCAGACACCAAGCAGCATTACATTGAGCCAAAAGCTTTGTAAGAAAAAAGAGTCACAAGGTTGACTTCAAAAATAGCCGCTTGACTGAATATGAGTGTGTTTGTTCAAGCATAAATGGCATTTACATTTTGATGGCCAAGGACAATTTCATTCTAAAGCATGGAAAAGCCTTAACTTGTTCCTTATTCCAATGTCTTTAAGCTAGTGCCGTAAACAGGACCATATAAAGGGTTGTTAACACAAGATATAAAGTCTTTATCATGTCTAGGAAACTATAATTCCTTATTTTAGATTCACATTTATTCCATCCTTCCCTTTATCCTTATTTCACTCATTATCATGATCTTCAACTTTTGTTTTGTTTTTCCTGAAAACAGTCAAATAATTGACATTGATTCTTTCTGTATGGAATTATGCAGTGTGAATTTCCAAAATTGGCAACAATGATCTGTAGTATCGAGATATTTTAAGACTGGTGCTCAACCCCTGTGGCATGTGCTGGACTTTGCTGGGGAGTAAACAGTAGTAATGGATTTCTAACATGTGCCAAGAACAACATTGGGTGGGTTTTGGTATTCCAGGGATTGTTCCCAACACTGGTCATTTTCCTGTTATTGAATTCCTTGCTCTCAATGCATATCCTTCTGGCTCAGGCTAAAGTCATATTTGGTAGTCTGAGGATTTGGCCTTGCTGCATAATTAAAGGTCAAAATGATTGATTAACATGCCCCACTGTAAAAGGTATTTCAGGTTTGATTGTTGTAAAAGAAATGTTTCATAGTTTCCTAGGCCAGACCCATAATGTGCCTAAATGGAAGTTGCTATTGCTAAAACACGTTTTATGTGTGAACTCCCAATGACACAAATGTTCTTTACTAACAGTATTTTTCTGGTCTATATCTAATGATACACTAATATAAGTAAGACCAGGACTTTGAGGTATACTACAGAAGTAATTACGTTCCTTTGAAGCCAACACATTACACAAAACCAACAGAAACTTCTCTCGTTAATACGTTTCCATTAGGAGTGAATGAGATGCTAATGGCTGTGTAATAGCAGACCTCGGCAATGTATGCTTGGCCCTCATTCCTAGCATACTTCTTTCATCTTCTCTCCTCATTACAATCTCTCTGGCCCTGTCCCAGGTTGTCAGCTTATCCCGTCCCAGGCCCAAAGCGCGATGGGGAGGACGAGGGAGGAATCTGCAGGAGCTGTCCGACTGCCAGTCAGTGTCAGCTGTGCTCTGTAATCCTCTGCTGCCTCCGATAAGGCTCGGCTGCTACGGGCTAACACCAGAGCCCAAAAGAGCAAGGAGAAGAGGGACGACAGAGAAATTATGTAAAAACCAGGAGAAGACCATGGAAGACCCAAAACAATAACAGAGAAAGAAGTGTGCACAGCGGATAGTGGAGAGGAGACCACAAAAGGTAGAGGGAGGCTTACTTTCTTTCAGCCGAGTATTGGGGTCTGAATATAAGGCATTTAAGAGACAATATCCAAAGCTCATGAATTCATTTGGAGCTGTTCAAAATCCCATTACAATACACAAAAAAGACTCGCCCTGGTATAACTCAGGTTCATGGTGTATTCTTTGATAAACAGCTTTCCATCAGAACTTTATTGACCAATTGTAATGATTTTGTTGATTACGGTAGACCAAAAACTAGAAGACCTGTTGTGAAAAGCTCTAAATAACTAAAAATAAATGATTAAAATAAACATTACAATGAATTTAACCAGCATGGATGCTTCACATTATTACTATCAATATTATTCTTCAGTGGGGGTAGTGATTGTTTGGGAGCCCCTGCTCTAAAGCCCAGAACACATTACAGGATAATAGTTCTGAATCCTTTCAAATCAGTAGCGCCTTTGCACTATCATGATTTGTAAACAGCAATCTATAAATACTACCACAGCAGTAGGAGCAGACTGAGTTGCCAATGCACAGGCGCAGAATTCAATATATGAAAATTACTCACCTCACATTTAGCTAAACTTCCATGACTGACCATGTCTTTATATTCAATAATTATTTTATTCTCAAACCAGTGTTTTGTGATCTCTCCATCCGGAAGAGTTAAAGTAAAGGGAAAAAGTATATTCTTGCATATTTAGAAGCCTGTAGTCCACACTAGCCTTTACTGTCACATTAAGGCCTCAAAATGTGGTTGGTAAGATTATCATATAAAAATACAGACATACTAAATAAACAAGACTGTGCCCACTATAGAAATATTCATGATGACCCCAAATGTAAAGGAAAATTCAACATTCATGACTCCAGATACACTGTTATTTCCTCTTCATTGTTGTGCAAATCCTTATAATCCTTATTAATCTCATATTGTTCAATAACATTGCTGGTGTGGTTGCTAATAACAAAGATTGCTATATCTACGTGCGTTGGCGTATGAAGGCTAACTGCTGTAGCCTTCATACAACACTCTGCTAAAATACAAATGAAAAAGGACAACATATCCAGCATTATGTATTTGTGTATGAACTCAGCTTTCCTCATTGACTTCTCTCTCTCAAGTCCAGCCCTTGAAAAGGTCTCATCTTTCCAACGAACATGATGAAATATGAATCAAGGCAGCAGAGATCACAGGACGAGCTTGGCGAATTAACTCTCACACGCTGACTTACATAAAATATGGGAGCCACGGATTCAAGAATTTCTACTTTGGTTACATTTATGCAAGACTTCAAAATGTGCAGCGGGGAAACTAGTTATTTAGTGGTCTGTCATCACCACATTCATCGAGTCTGGACTTCAATACTGTCTGGCGTTTCAGACCTACACAGCTGTAGATCACATCAGGGACCAACTCACCAAAAGTTATCTTCCCCCCTATTTTTTTACGCAACTATTGAATCACGCCGCTTTCATCGACCTCGCAATAAAACTAAATTTGTAGGAACCTTCCGTCCTCTCGCCCTGTGTGTTTTCTTCATTCACACACAAGAGCAGCACAGCCATTCAGAAGATTAGTATTGATCCGATTGCCACTTCACATCCAGGATACGGAGGCTCAACACAGGGTCACACAAGCTGACAATTTACACGGA
This sequence comes from Knipowitschia caucasica, assembly GCA_964034765.1. Taxonomy (NCBI): domain Eukaryota; kingdom Metazoa; phylum Chordata; class Actinopteri; order Gobiiformes; family Gobiidae; genus Knipowitschia; species Knipowitschia caucasica. Next base: position 33,241,279 of record OZ035838.1, on the reverse strand, counting down.
GCTTTTTGGCAATTATTGATTGCTGGAATAATTGCACAGAAGTAATTAATACAAAAACATTTACATAAAACTGTGTGTACTGCAAATACGACATAGTGTGCTATAGGTGTTATATATACACAGGTAATAAGTGTTGAACTGCATGAAAGAAATTACTCTTTTGATGTAAAAGTAAACTTGCAACTTGGTTTTAAAGCTTCCACAGTTTGTTTCATTGGTTAAGAGCAAAATGAATGCGTTCTCACTTTTATCAACACTAAATCTGTTCACAAGTGACATCATAATTTGTCAATATCAAAATTTCCCAAGCTGTGGTATGACTCAAAGGTTCTATAATATTATCTTCAGGGCTCTAGCAGTAAACGCTGAATTGCAGATGGATGTCATGGACAACACTGTAAATACTTATTTTCATCCATATATTTATGTTTGGTAAGTATATGTGCATCAGAAGGAAATGTTCATTAAAGTATTGTGCCGATCCAGTAATGAGGATAGGGTGCTATGATATTGATTATGCTAATATGGCTTTTCAATTGATTTAACGAGACCATTTACCGTAGCTATGTTTTGCCCCTTCACTGATATACCGCGAAGTGGCAAATATTGAAAAGTTAAGTAACTAGATTGACATGAGACCGGTTGGATTGGTGCATCACTATATGTGAGCAGGGCAGCGTCACGCACCTGGCCCATATTTAGTTTGCCAAATTCCCCTTTCTCACCTCACCTATGACTAAAGTTCCGCTTGGTGTTGACCATATTGTAGTGAGTTATCAATGTAATGAGAGATGATTTGAACAAAAAAAAAGGTAAATTATAAACCTCAATTATTTTAAATTATTATTTATTTTATTTTATCAATAACACCTAGTTGGAACAAAACATATCATAAAACAGGGATATTTTTAGGGATTTTAGAGAGTGATTTTCTTACTTTGATTTTCCTGAGTGGGTACAATCCTTTAAAAGTAGATGATGAGGGAAACTGTTGACTAAAAAAGGTTGAAAAATGCAGCCGACTTTCCAGTGAGTGGGCGTGCTATATTTAGTCTTCAAAGGATCAATTGCACGTTCAAGTGTTTGAGTTTAATCAATGTTCAATGCGTGGACTGCGGAGGAGGCTAAAGGAACACATGTAGTACTTTGAAAGCCTTATTTTGTGTCTATGTGTTTTCTGCCGTGTGCATACACTCAAAACATGAATGAAGCAGGAGTGTGAAAAGAAAAAACTGAAAAAAAATCTGCAGTTCCACCAAAGGTCTATCTCCTGATCCTCTTTTGTCTTTTCGCTCTTGACATCGGAAAAATCACTTCTCTTCTCACCGTGGAGATGTATTTTTTAAATTTAAAACAGATAACATAAGAATGTGATTATGTTCGTTTGTGTATGCAGTGATCACTAAAGTCATTTGTTTTGCATTTGATACTATCGTGTATTCATATTTGTTCAGGATTGTAACTGAAAATGCATTTGATGTTTAGTGTGTCATAGAGATGTCATTGAAATTCCTAGAATCTTTCATAGTATAATATGTTTATTACTAAGGCCATGCTCTAAAAGACATGATGAACATGAACAAGAAACAAGGAATATTGCAACAGGGTCGTCCAAAATCTGAACTTGTTTGGAAATCTCAATGATGCTTTTAAATCCCATTTAGTAACAACACAAATGTATGCTTCATTTCATTAAAGTCTGTTGTCCCTTTAACCATGTGTTACATGTCTTTTAAAGTATTTTGTACATAACCTACAAACGTAATTGGTCACTCACTGTCCCTGACAACCTCCATCCACTTGTATTTGAAGGTCATGTTGTCATGAAATAGCCTATTGACAACATGCAGATTTTTATTGCTTTGCACCAGACATCCACGATGTACGTGCATCAAATGACACAAAATGACATAAAAGCCAAAGAACTGTGTGCTCACTGTGTCTATAAGGCCATATGGCTTTGACAAATGAGCCTGGTGCAGTTAAATGGCTCGTGATCAGGACACATCAGCGTCTAATTGCCGCTCATTACCGTTAAAAGTGAGTGGCAGCTTGAATCAAAGGCTACAGTGCCTATGCTTAAGTGTATAGTGCTATTGTGTGGGTGTGAGAGAGGGTGCATGTAAAACCACCAGTCCAACATACAAGAACATGCCTCTTAAAGAAGCGATTGCTTTAAATGCAAGCATTTTAAATCTTTAATATTGCTGTCATTTTCCTTGTTATGACAGACTCTTTAACAATTGCACTTGTTTCACATCTGTATCCCACGGGAGCTTTTCTGAGGTAAGCTACGATTATGAAGTCACAGTTGCACAGGATTCTTCTGAAATCACTTGCAAACCCTGACATTATACTCAAATAAACCTAGGTGAATTGATTAGGCAATACGATTGTCACACTTTATATGCATTTATAAGTATCTAACTATTGTCATATCTCTATTTCCAGCAGGGGACCAAGAGAAAACTGTGCCCTCTACTGTTCTCTACATATTTATTCAGTGAAATCCCTTCCTGCCCACGTTCTAAAATAATGTCTCAAGCCTCAGTGCGTCCAAAAGTGGGGTCTGGCCCATCTGAGACCTCACACCCACTGCAGGGGGGGGGGGGGGGGGGGGGGGGGGGGGGGGGGGGGGGGCAGTCCAACAACAAGCAAGTGAGATTTATTTCTAAAGTACAAATATTTGGTTTAAATTACAACATAAATATTGAATAAAACAGACATATTATCTAAATCCAATTGAATGGATAGAGGGGGGCTCCTAGGCTCCCAGAGAGATTCTACACCATTCATGCTTCCATTAACAACAGGAACAAGTGAAAACAAGCACCGGTCAAAAAATAATATTAAAGATGAACTACATTCACCTGTATTAACACAAGATGTAAAAGGAAGCAGAATAAAGCATTTGCCCTAAAATGAAATAAATACATTTTAAAAATCAGATGTAGGCCTATGAGGATAGAGATAAATCTGAACCAGATGTGTGCCTCAGATGTAAACATGTAAACTCAGCGTGAGAAAGTGTCCAGCCCAGGGTGACAGTTGAATGAAAACGTGTTTGAGCTCATTTTTAAATGCATATAGTTGAGTGTAATAGGCCGGTCCTCCTCTCGGGACGCAGCAGAGCCTACCCTGAGAGGTGTAAACAGAGTAAAAATAGCCGCTATCACAGGCTTCCCTACAGTCCCGTTATATAATGGTCCAAGCTCAGATGAATGACATCACGGGCAGTCCAGCAATCACAAACCTTATGTCCTTTACAACGAGACACCAGTGTACAACAGTAGTAACACGTAAGCACCGACAAAAATAGCTTTTATGGGCCAGTGTTACATGCCAGACATGTTGGTTATCTGAGCATTAGCGTCGTAGGAGAGGTGGAATTGTTGTGGTCTTATTGCATTCGCGATAGTAAACGGAGGCTAATTGTTAGCTGCGCGAGACCGAGGGGCTGTCGACGTGAAAAGCGTTACAACCACCACCGTGGGCTCAGGTTTGGCTTAAGCTGAGAGGCAGGATTAAGGTAGGTTCAAAGTGTAAAAGTTGCGCTGTGAGTGGCGCGTATCGTGGCAGTGACGTGGGCAGGCGGTGAAGGCTCTCGGCAGCCTCAGGAGACATGACGCAGTGACCGCTGCTTTTCGCCACTTAAACCTCTACTTTGGTTAGGGTTCAGTGAAAGTGTATGTGGTTAGAAGCTACGTCCGAGGGATCCCTCTAGCATTTCCAGGGGGACGTAAACATATTCTAGGGCTTTGAAGTACCTAAGGCGCCGATCAGCCAGTATTCAGACTTTTCCCGCTCACTAAGGGGAAAGGGGCAGTGTCCGGCAATGGCAGGTCGGATAAACGAGAATGACAGCAATAGTTTTGTGTGATTACAGAAAGGTGTAGCAGTGCTTGAGTGTGTGTTCCGTGTGGAGGTCTCCCTGCTCTGCTCCGTGCGAGTGGAGCGGGGTACTCCTGTGATGATGTCGGCAGCGCGGCGCGGTGGCTCTCTCTCCTTCTCGCTCTACTCTCCTCGTCCTCTCTCTCTTCTCCGCGAGGAGAGAGAGGCGGGAGGAGCAGCGCCTTCAAATGGAGTAGTTTGTAAGATATATGCAAACATATACGAGCATAGTTCGAGGTGCTGAGCAAACGTTTTAAGTGAGGAAAGGGCAATTGTGGATAAAGTCGTTAAGACCTTTGTCAGTCAATTTTAATATGAAATATCGCAATTCATAGATGGTGGGCGCCCCAGGCAGTTATTCCTTAAAAAGCTAAATGTGATTTTGACCTTGCTAATGACTCATGTGACCCGAGAGTAATTGTCGAAATGACAAGAAAAAAGGTGCATATTGACTTTATCTTTTTGGAATGGTAAAAATAATAAAAAATAAAAACCTATCCAGCATGTATATGTATCCGTTCTTTCAGTCTCACGCACTCGGAAGCAACCCAGATGCTATTGCACTTTTTTTTTTATTGTAGATAATATATATGAAGTACATTATGATTACTTAAATGTTGAATTCTGTTTGCACAATTGATTTTTATCTATGAATTGAGCTAGTCACATTTTCCGTGTGAGATCATAAAGTGTATCTTTACTTAAACAACCTCATAACATATAGGTTAAGTTTATGACAGATCACAAGCAGTTTGCATTTTTAGATAAAGGTGCGTAATAGTAGTGTAATATGAGGGAGGATTTAGAATGATATTTCGCGCATTAGTGTGTATTTTGCAGCGAACGCAAAGCGCATCCTAGTGTAGGGAATGGTAGTAGTGACAGTGAAAGAGGAACATTCGGCTGATCGTGTTTATTTACCGCACCAACTTCTCGGATAAACATTCGTCATATCATGTAGACTAAAGGGTTATTGCTTTGGCTATTCTTGGCCAAATGTTTCAAGTTCATAAAAGCTGTTTTATTTCCTCTTATGCCAAAGCTGTTTTGAAATATTATGGAGAATGTGGCAGTATTTTTGAATAGGGCTATTCATCAATAAACATTAATGATGAAGTATTTTTAGTTAATTAGAGGCATTTTGTCTGCATATGCACATGACAATAACATTTTAAGATAAAGTATAATGGGAAATAAAGATTGGTATTTAAAAATAGTTTTTAACATCAAGACCCATTGTCCATTGGCATTATTGCTCATCCTTTAGATCCTAAGGATATACAATCAAGTCTTATAACAGTGTCTATATTTTTGATTTGCACTTGACTTCCAGATTTCATGATGACTAGGGCGTTATTATGCTGCGGGGGTATGACCTGAGTGGCCCGAGCGATTTCCGGATGAAGTGGGTAGTAAGTTCAGTCGTTTCCGAGAAGTGGTGTATTAGTGCGTGCTGGATTGGTGGTGATCCAGTGACGCCCAAGAAGAGGTCTTTTCTGAGAGAGAGGTTGTGTTATGTCATGGTTATGACAGTGCGTGGAGCCTAATGCCAGTCAATTGAATGGACAATTACAGTTTCAAATGGTGTGTACAAGAACAGTCCCGAGGGGTCAGGAAAGATTACACGGTGTGTGGCGCTATGACCGGCTGTGTCCTCAATGTTGGTAATACTTTGAGAGAATTCTCGTTCAAATAATCGTAATTGATAGAGACATGTGCGCGTTTTGTAATTAAATGGGGTAAGTAGGTGGATTATAGGTCTAGACAAGTTAGCAATTACAAATAGATTACGAGACTTCCGAATTTACAATTGTATACTTGAAACACCTGGATTGGGGGTGTTAAATGTCAGCAGATGTGTGGTTTATTTCTTGCTTTTGTGAAGTTTGTTATTAAGTATATACAAGATGGAATTAAATATAAAATATTTATACTCTGGTTGAATGTTTGGTTCTGTTAACGTTATTAATGTCCTTGTGTGTAGTGTCAATACAAGTAGTTCTTGTGAAAAGTTTATATATGAGGTGGATTGTGGAAGTTGTGTCAAGTGTGTGAGATTTGTGTATATTTTTTTTTATAAAATAATAAACAATCGTGTATTTATAACGGGTTATAATTGGTACTGTTGGGCGGCGTTGTGTGGGGTTGGGTTTTAGGAGTAAGTTATGTGGAGGTTGGGGGAAATGAGAGGAAAAATGAGGTGTGTCTGGAGGAGCGACTATTAAATACGATGTGATTGACCAAACATCTCAGGCGATACAAGTCATACAGAAAGTTGCATCTACAATCGATTCCTATGTACAATAGTTTTCTAAGAATTCCAAAACAGCTGTTGGAATATAATGATATAAATAATTATTGTATACCTTTTCTTACATTTAATGAATTTAATGTCAATCATTGTGTCTAAGTTTATTACACTCAAGATGTCCCAAACACTCAGGTAAGTGCTGCAAGATTTGCAGGTTATATGATACTACTGAGTGATTCAAAGAATCTGTAAGAAAGAGATATTCAATAGCATCTCTGTTGTGATGAATAATAGTAGTTATATAAATGTTGATTGAGGGAGATTCCATGAAGTGAGTCCGAATGACCGCCTAGTATAAAACCCCATAACTTTGCGGAGGCATCATCCAATAATTCTCTCTTGTCTCTCCTGTAGGTGTGTTGAGAGAGATTAGTTTGATTTTTCGCTGGTATGTTTTTTTTCAGCGATGAGTGCTTTTTTTAAGTTCTTATCGAGCGGGAGAGTTCATTTCTACGTAAAAGATCCAAGCTTAGCTATTTCAGTAACACGGGAAGTGAAGTCGTGCCTTAGGATTGTATAAACGGTGTTTTTAGAATCACGTTAAACTTTCTAATCACAAACGTGTCAATTAGATCACTAAATGGTTTGTTATTAGAGATTTAGTGAGTTAAAAACGCGTCATTAGTAAAAATATTATTGCAAAACTGATGATGAAAAATGTCTGATAGTAATTTTTTGTAAAGAAAGTTAATTATATATAGGTATATGTTGTCACGCAGGTGTGATTATTGCATTTTATAAAAGTTATAATAGTTAATGTTCTTATTTGAGTTGGATGATTTGTCTCATTTTGTGTTCAAACAAATTTATATGACTCATATATTTTTGTTTTAATAAAATGTGATGAAAATGGGAGGGTCCTAAGGAACATCTTGTTTGTTGTTTTCTTTACGTTACGGTCGTTTGGGAGAACATAACAATTGATTTCCTCAGTAAGACAGTTAATGAGGAGTTATAAATACCAGATTGTTATTATTTATATAAAAAACGGCTGATATCCATGACTGGAGCCCACCCGATAAACAGTTGGACAAATGGAAAGGAGTCGGTGGATCATCTTGTACTGAATGACTTGTATTTTGTATATTACGGAGCTAAGGAATTATAAATGTTAAAGAAAAATTAAACATGGAGTATGAATATTTTAATATTAGTTATTTGTATTATTACTTACATACAAATTCACAACTAGCATAGAAAATTGTTCTTTCAAAGATATGTAGGAGTTCCGGCATCCAGTGTAAGATTTGGAAAGTTCTTGTAATTAGTGTTGTAATTTGTAATGACTTTTTAGGACGTGTATTATGAACTAGTAGATTTTAAATACAAAGACGTAATTGTTGCTATGCAATTTATGAATGATTTGAACTTTAGAATAGTCAACTTCTTAAGGATTAGGTGAACAGTTTGTAATGTGTCACAACTTTTAAATTTGTAGTAATGTAAGAGTGTAGGACTTTGCATGATGTCATTCACTAGATGGTCATTACAGATCACTGTGGTAGCAGTGACTTGTAAAAGCATCTGGCAACGGGGGAGCTACTCTTTGTTGGGGCATGTGAAGGGGGGGACATGGAACTGGCAAAGGCACTTGAGTGCAGGGAGTGGGGCGATCACCGATTTGTCACACTGAGGTTTTGAATGGCAGTCAGCGGAACGGTTGCAAAGACGAGGCTTATGTATAGTGGAAATAGGGAAGGGATGGTGGTAGTAAATGAATGAAGACTGTTATGAAGCAGTGATTATTCGGGGATTTATGTATTGTGTACGTTAACAGTGAGAGCGTTCATTCCAGGGAAATAATACCTTTTAATTTGAAGATTACCACACCTATTTTACAAATCACTTTTATTTACATATCTGTGTTTTTGTTAAGTGATAAGACATGATCCCTGTGCGAATGTCATGAGTGTGAATCAAGTATGAGCCTGACTGGGTGGTAAAAGTATTTGTATGGAATCGCTCTCTAAACAACGTGACCCAGTTTAGAATGATACCCCGATATTCTCTCCGATTAGCATTTGAACTTTTGTATCCCTAATGAATCATGAATCTTTGTGCTGTTGCTTTCAACTGCGGCAATGTATCTTGAACTTGAGTATGTTTTGTTGTGAGGAACAAGCTGGCTCAGCAGTGGATTTTGTTTGTATGTAGCTGATAAATTAGTTGATGATTTCTCGTTTTTCTTCCAAAAACTTATTTGGTGAAAATTAGACAGTTACATTGCTAGTCTGTGAATATCTTTACAAATTTGAGAAGAGTCTTTGTTGTTGTATCTACACCAACAACTATTGATATAGGCTTGTTGTGTTTCTATCAAGAAGAATTCTTGCTCCACAAAGAGAAAGTAATTTAATTTGGCAAACTATTAACTAATTTCCCTCCGCCGAGTGCCGTGATCATACGTTAATACAATGTAGTTGTGCGTCTCACTTTATTAACACCAACACGATTGGCTCGGTGTAGTGTTTTTTTTTGTAAGTGTTTAGAGACTTAAAGGTTCAACATAATGTACGTTGTGACCGCTGGTGGGGGATCTTTGTTTTTATTTTTTTTAAAAATTGTATACCTATTGCTCCGGCACAAAACTACAGAAAGATATAAGTCGGGCAAAGAAAGATTGTATTAACTTAAAAAAAACAATATTGAGGTCATTATGACTTTGTTTGATATCTCGAATGATTAGGTTAATGTACATCTTGCAGTTGTGGGCGCCCGCTGAGTTATGTGAGTTGTATCTATTATTAGTAAATTGGATGACCAAGAGTTAGAGGATTAAACGCAAGTAGCGTTGGTATTCAATAATTTTTGAGGGGTGGGGGGTTTTTTCCTCCAAGTATAGTGATGTATAGTTTGAATGAGTAGCTTATAAATCTCACTAAGTGCAAGTCGTTCTTCGCTTATCATTCGGGGAGGTGTGAGGCGGAGGCTGAGGATGGGGAGGTGAGTGGTCGGAGCGGAGGCGGAGGCGTGAGGGTTGCGCAGCGCGCGGCAGACGATCCTTCAAGGGAGGGACGCTTCAGGTCTGCCGAGAGAGCTAGGGGCTGTGGTCCAGTTGAACACGTCATTCCAAACTTCCTAACACCAACATGTGTCTCAACAGTTACATCTTCAAGGCATGCTGCCTTTCGTGAGAGAGGAACAGGTTTTAGGAGCGCGGCTAGTGATGTAGCGGCGCGGGTAGGACTGAAACTGATAGCTTTTTCATTTTAGAGGTTGGCTTGTATGGGGTAGGGGTTTCGTATCCTGGTCCTAGGATAACACAAGCAAGTAGAGATAAGAGTGAGAAAAGCGAGGGAAGTTGCGGAAGTCATGCGGGGTGGAGGGAGGCGGAGGTGTTGGGGCGGGCAGGTTCGGGAGGGGGTGATTATCTAAAGCGAACTCGACATGTCCAAAATATTATCTTTTGTAAATTAGTCATTGAACTTGATGACATTACAGAAACTAGAGCTTTTCGGAGTGTGTTGTACATTTATTACGTCGACAGTAGGTATCTGCGTCAGAATACATTAAGTGTTAGTTTTATATCGCGGCGCGGCTATTGTAAGAGCAGTGGCACCGAAGATCTCAATTTCAGCGGCACCTAGGTTGCTTCGCTCAGAGTTTCGCAATGTGTGCTGACCAGTCATCACACAATATATAGACGGTTGTTCGTGGTTATATGTTGTAAGGTGTACTGTAGAACAAGGAAAAAGGTATGTGATTGTGGATGGTGTGTTTATCTGCGTAGGATTAAATGAAGTGATGTAGGGAGTGTTGATGGCTAATTTATACTTGATTACACTTTGGTAGGTTGTGCGTCGATGAGGAGGACTTGTTTTTCTCATTCTGCATTTAAAATGAGCTTTACAAAGACACGTTGTTGTCGATCAATGTCACTGGTGACCTCTTTAAGAGCGTTTATCATGTAACTGATGGCCCTTTTAAAGCTATATTCTTCAAGGCACCAAGATTTTTAGACATGTTATATTTATTATCGGGACCATGAATCTTATGCTATATACCTTTTGTTCTAAATACGGTGAATGATAGGTAGTGCTTGTTATCTGTTATTGATTGAAGAACAGGTCAGAGACACGGAGACTCTATTATTAGGGCGTATCTGGCGTTATGACAATATGTTCAATGAACTAAGTTATGTTTTCTTGCCTATTTATGTTTGTCATTTAAACCACATAATTGTACTTTTAGAAAAAAATATATTGTTGTTGTTTGCTGCTCGCCCCCCTACCCTCCTCCCCCCGACTTCGCACCCCCCCCCGGAGTGTTGAGAGGGTTCGGTGTGCAAGAGACCTCACTTTATGGAGCACAGTCGGTTGACGCTTATTTTAGCTCCGTGGGCGGCAGGCAATAAGAATAAATATGTAGTGAAAGTAGAGGGACAGTATTCTCTTGTCTCCTGCTGGTAATAGAGATATTGAAATAGTTTAGATACTTTTATAAATGCAAATAAAGTGTGCATTGCGGAGCTGCTGTCTAAAATTCATGAGGTTGTATTTGAGTATATGTAGGTTTGCAGTGATGTTCAGAAGAATCTGTAGCACTGGATTTAATGTAGCTTACTTTAAAAGGCTCCGTGGGATACAGCTAGTGAAACTGTGCAATTGTTAAGAGTCTGTATACAAGGAACATGAGCATTATTAAAGATTTTAAAATGGTTGATTTAAAGCCAATCGAACTTTAGAGAGGCTGTTTAGTATGTTGGTACTGTTGGTTTTATGCATTTCTACACCTAAATAGATATACACTCTAAGATAGGCCTGTAGCCTTTGTTACTGCATCACTTTTACGGTAATGATGCGGCAAATTAGCGTGTGTGTTGATAGGATTTTAACTGCAAGGTCATTTTGTCGCAAAGCCCATATGGCCTTTTTATGAGAACTCTGTGAGCAAAGTCTTTGGCTTTTCTGTATTTTGTGTCATTTGAGCACGTCATCGTGGATGTTGGTGCAAAGCAATAAATATCTGATGTTGTCTTGGCTTTTTATGAAATAGACCTCAAATACAAGGGGGATGGAGGTTGTCAGGGCGTGATTGTGACAATTAGTTTTGTAGGTTTTGTACAAAATATTTTAAAAGACATGTAACAATGGTTAACGGGCACGACTTTATGAAGAAATGAAGCATAATTTGTGATGGTATAATGGGATTTAAGATATTGAGATTTCAAAGTTGCATTGGAGATTGTTGCAATAGAGTTGTTTTTGTTCATGTTCATCATTGTCTATTAGTTAGATTGGCCATAGCAGAGCAGTAAAATTATTTATAACTCTGAAGTTTCTAGATATGAATTTTCGAATGACTATTTCTCTATGATCACGAAAATAATGCTTATTTTCAAGTTACGGCAAATTTATGACCTATATGATGTCAAATAGTAATTATCGCGCTGCAAACAATTGCACTTTAGTGATCAATACAAATAGTAACAATCACATAATCATATTTGTTATTGTTTTGTAAATATGACAAGCAATACAATCTCACGGTGGAAGAGAGAATGATTTTCGATGTCTCCGAGGAAAAGAAAAGAGGTAGGAGATAGGCTTTTGGTGGATGAGATTTTTATGCGCATTTTTATAATTAATTGCTTATTATGTTTTGAGTGAACTGTATGCACACGGTTAGAAAACAATCGCACAAATAAGTCTATCAAATTCCTACTGTGTTCTTCGTTCCGCAGTCCGATTGCACATGATTAAACTCACACATTGAACGTGATTGTTCTTTGAAAGATAAATATGACACCATACGGGACAGTGGCAGATTTTTTACTTTGTAGAAAGTTTCTTATTAGTTTTAACGGATTGTACCATGGAAAAAAGTAAGAAAATCATTCTAAAATCTTAAAATAATCTAATATGTTTTGTTAATAGGTGGATTGATCAAAATCAATAATCATTAAAATACAAGAGGTTATAATTTTCAATAAGTATTTTTGTTCACTATCTTCATTATATTGTAATACACCATTAGGTCAACACCAAGCCAGAAATTAGTCTAGTGAGGTTGAGCAAGGGGCATTTGGCAACTATATGGGCCAGGTGCGTGCGTGCTGTTAATAAGTGTGCCCATCAACCGGTTATAAATCTAGTACTTAAATAATTCATATTTGCCTTGCGGATTCAGAGGAAGGGGAACACATACTCTACGTAACATGTCTGTTAAAAACATTGCCATATAATTAGTACTCTTACAAAGCACCCTTATCTCTATATGGATCGGAACAAACTATAAGAAAATTACTAATGATGTCTACGCAATCCAACTATAAAAATATGGTGTACCACCTTCATAAAGAGTAGAACCTGCGACACCTTGCTCTACTCGTTTCCTATATCTAGAATCCATATCTAGCCCCAATGCGAATCCATTTTGGACATAAAAGCTCTTGACAATTCATTGAATTCATTATGACGCTTTTAGTGAAGATCCACTTATGCAGAGCCGGGATTCGAAATAGCTCTATACCCAAATAAACACATGAGTGCAGATTAAAATATTAGATTACTAATTACTCTCAAAAAGCGTAAAATTATTCATTAGATCCCATTTCTTACATTTTTGTAATAATAACCTATATCACCCTCTGAGTAATAAACCTAAACGCCTTATAAAAGTAACTTTTTTTGTAAATAATAAAAAGTGCATTATTAGCCTCACACAAAGCACGCCAGTCTGATTAATTTGTTGCCGCTATGTGAGACTTATTTGGCGATTAACCTTTTTTATGAAGTGTGTCGGCCATTGATCAAATTGAACCTCTATGCTTAAGGTTTATTTTGATTTTGTGATGAGATCCCCTAGCCTTACAACCCCACCCGGGTCGCTCTGCCCGGTAATAGTTATAGCTACAAATAAAGTTTTTATGTTGCGGCGGTCGAGAAGAAAGCTGCGGCGTTGAAGATCAATAGCGTTGTGACACCAACACAAAATAGGGTGGTAAGAGTGAATTTTGGATAGAAGTTGGTCCCTGAAGTGGTGCTACGATGTGTATTTCTTGTAGAAACGACAGAGACCGTAGTTGATGAATGAACTCTGATTGACAGTGTGTAGCTGCCGACCAATAAATCACTCAAGTTGATTCCGCTGACCATATTTGTAGAAGATTTTTGCTATCAATGAACACCTAGAAGTTATCTGAAATGTTTGGTTCTCTAAAATCATACCTACTTATATCTCTAACCAATCCTAGAAATATCACACATATCATCCATTTCAACCACATAAACAATAATAATTCCATCATATCCCAAAACCTTTAG